>JARQOD010000001.1:57363870-57425732 GCA_033576555.1 Oophaga sylvatica
GTTTTTGCCCCAAAAAAGTTCTTGTCCTTTCCCATCTTCTTTTTTTCAAAGGTTGTTGGATACTTTGTCAAATGCTTGTAAAGTCAAGATATATATTTTACAGCATTTCCCTGATCCCCCCAGTCGTAATTCTGTTGAAAAAAATTTAAAATTGTCTGATGTTTTTAGTTAAAAACCCTTTTGGACTCTGGTTAATCACTTCATTCTTGTCCTTCTTGTTTTTTCTTACCTGGAAAACCCGCTTTATTTAAAATGATCTCTGGAGGCAGATTCTGGGGATTTTTTGTCTGCCCCATAATCTTAACAGTTCTTTACATTTTAGAAAAATGTGTATTTATCTGGCATAAGGTATCTGATCGCAGTTATCAAGGTATCATTTTAGTCTGCTTTTCATGACCTGCATGCCCATGTAGACAACTTATGAGGGTTGATCCTACTGACAGATTCCCTTTAAGCTCTGTTCACACCATATGCACCTTTTGTCTATACATCAAGAAAATCTCCAAACACACAGCAGAAAAACCAAAGTGCAGCGTTATCAACTACCTGGAAATTCTGCGGTTGTTCTTAAAAATAGGAGTCTTTTCCCACTATAGTGGTAGTGTTGATTTTTTGTTTTTTAAAGTCGAGTGGTTGGTTCAGATTACATGTGTTTATATATAGTATTTAGGTCTGTGGATATTGATCTTTTGCAATCTTTAAGAATTAATATGATTGCCTGTGATTTTCAGAAACGTTCAGAATAAAAGAAATATTTACTTGATGATAAATTCTAAAAAAATGTATAGATAACATAAATTCTACATACCCATAAAATATGTAAGAATTACTGGTAGGTTCCAGAGTCAGTACTTGTGGTAATGTTATATCAGTTTCTGCATGAGTAGAACTAATTAACGTCTTGGCTCCTGAGTTCATATACTGTGAAGTGGATGTACTAATTGTTGTACCAAGTAATCAGATCTATCACATTTTTAAATTTTTCTCAGCCCATGGGGGAAAGGGTAGAAGCATCTACACGCTAACCTTTACAATGTAGTCATAATTAACTTTTACAAGTGTTGAAAGGCCTCCACAAAATGCCAATACAATCATTGATATATTAGGTATCGTTAGTCAAGCAAGTCTTTATTACACATAGGTAGTGGTTTTTATGTCTTACCATGTCCTATAAATTTAGTTGCTGAGTGGGTACAATTCAGAGTGTAGTCTTCAGTAAAACCTTGACCTGAATGATGGACGTTGTTCTTAATATTTTTTAGACTTAACCGCACATAAAAATGTGGAATAACAATTTCAGATCCTGGATTTTTACACCTTGTGTCATAATGGAACTGTGTAAATTAGGATAGGTTGGGTTCACTAACCTTTTCAGCTTGTACTTTCTATTACTAATCTTAATTTTTATTTAAATTGACTTTAATTAGTGTCATCTTTGAAACGTTCTGCCTGGGGCCTCTATTGTGATTTGCAACTCGCCTCGTAAATGTTGGCCTTTGTAATGAGCTGTTTAAACAAGTAAATTATGCAATGCATTGATGACCCTATCTAAATGTTATTACATGGAAAATTTTAACTACGGTATTTTAATCTATTGGCTATCAGACAGGATGACAAAGAGCATTAGTGCTCGATTGCTAAAAATAGCTGTCGTTGTGCTACCAATGAGAGGTTTCTTCAATTTGTCTAATGTGAACTGTCTGGTTTAGACAAGAGACCAAATGTGGCCGTAAACCTTAGATGAGGGCCATATGCTCATTTGGTTGATAACTATTCCCATATCTCCCAACCGTTCAAGATCTAGTGAAACTGTCCAAATATTGGGGAGCTATTCCAAGAGAACAAGGGTATGCTCAAACTTCAGCTTCAACTGTGTTCTAAGGATATACAGTATAGCTGAGCAGACTGTGCAGATTATACTGCTCACTATTATATTATTAGTTAAGTGAGTGTGTATGTGCGTGTGTGCATATATTGTAGGAGTGTAGGAGGCAGCTGGCAAGGTCCTGGAATGGGAGACTTGTCACCGAGGTGATATCTGACTGTAAAAGAAGGCTCCAGCACTGTTGGTTGCAATGGGTCCAGACTTTGGGTCCAGGTTTTACTAGTGGCCAGAAGTGTTATATGGGACTGGCCATTTCCACATCTCCATATCTCCACTACATTTGAAGGGCCTATTTATGGCAGCTGAACTACCTCAGTGGTGTCAGTGTGCGTGGGAGGTGGGAGGACCTGTACTTACTGTTTAGTCTCTGGCTGTAACTGAACATGACCATCAACAGGTGAGCAACTAATATATATATATATATTTTTTCTTTCGGCACAGTTGTGCGAAAGTGTTTGCTCTCTTCCTGATTTCCTATTCTTTCACGTTTGTCACATTTATATGTTTCAGATCACTGAACAAATTTAAATATTAGACAAAGATAACATAAGTAAACACAAAACGCAGTTTTTAACCCCTTAAGGACAGAGCCATTTTGCAGCTTAATGACCGGGCCAATTTTTACAATTCTGACCACTGTCACTTTATGAGGTTATAACTCTGGAACGCTTTAACGAATCCCGCTGATTCTGAGATTGTTTTTTCGTGACATATTGTACTTCACGTTAGTGGTAAAATTTCTTTGATATGACTTGTGTTTATTTATGAAAAAAACGGAAATATGGCGAAAATTTTGAAAATTTAACAATTTTCAAATTTTAAATTTTTATGCCCTTAAATCAGAGAGATATGTCACACAAATTTCTTAATAAATAACATTTCCCACATGTCTACTTTACATCAGCACAATTTTGGGACAAAATTTTTTTTTGTTACGAAGTTATAAGGGTTAAAAGTTGACCAGCGATTTCTCATTTTTACAACACCATTTTTTTTTTAGGGACCACATCACATTTGAAGTCACTTTGAGGGGTCTATATGATAGAAAATACCCAAAAGTGACACCATTCTAAAAACTGCACCCCTCAAGGTGCTCAAAACCACATTCAAGAAGTTTATTAACCCTTCAAGTGCTTCACAGGAGCTGAAGCAATGTGGAAGGAAAAATTGACATTTAACTTTTTTTGCAAAAGCTTTACTTCGGAACCAAGTTTTTTTATTTTCACAAGTGTTAAAAGAAAAAATGAACCACAAAATTTGTTGTGCAATTTCTTCTGAATACTTCGATACCCCATATGTGGGGGTAAACCACTTTTTGGGCGCGTGGCAGAGGTCGCAAGGGAAGGAGCGCCGTTTGACTTTTTCAACGCAGAATTGGCTGAATGCCATGTCGCGTTTAGATAGCCCCTGATGTGCCTAAACAGTGGAAACACACCACAAGTGACCCCATTTTGGATACAAGACCCCTTAAGGAACTTATCTAGATGTGTGGTGAGAACTTTGAACCTCCAAGTGCTTCACACAAGTTTATAACCTAGAGCCGTGAAAAAAAAAAAAAATTTTTTCCACAAAAATGATCTTTTCACCCCAATTTTTAATTTCCCAAGGGTAATAAGACCGCAAAAGTTTTTGTGCAATTTGTCCTGAGCATGCTGATACCCCATATGTGGGGGTAAACCACTTTTTGGGCGCACGGCAGAGGTCGCAAGGGAAGGAGCGCTGTTTGACTTTTTCAACGCAGAATTGGCTGGATGCCATGTCGCGTTTAGAGAGCCCCTGATGTGCCTAAACAGTGGAAACCCCCAACAAGTGACCCCATTTTGGAAACTAGACCCCCTAAGGAACTTATCTAGATGTGTGGTGAGCACTTTGAACCTCCAAGTGATTCACACAAGTTTATAACGTAGAGCCGTGAAAATAAAAAATCATATTTTTTCCACAAAAATGATCTTTTCACCCCAATTTTTATTTTCCCAAGGGTAACAAGACCCCAAAAGTTTTTGTGCAATTTGTCCTGAGCATGCCGATACCCCATATGTTGGGGTAAACCACTTTTTGGGCGCACGGCAGAGGTCGCAAGGGAAGGAGCTCCGTTTGACTTTTTCAACGCGGAATTGGCTGGACGCCATGTCGCATTTGTAGAGGCCCTGATGTGTCTAAACAGTGGAAACCCCCCACAAGTGACCCCATTTTGGAAACTAGACCCCCTAAGGAACTTATCTAGATGTGTGGTGAGCACTTTGAAGCCCCAAGTGCTTCACAGAAGTTTATAATGCCCGGGCGTGAAAATAAAAAATCATATTTTTTCCACAAACCTGATCGTTTAGTCCCCAATTTTTTATTTTCACAAGGGTAACAGGAGAAATTGGACAACAAAAGTTGTTGTACAATTTGTCCTGAGTATGCTGATACCCCATATATGGGGGGGGACCACTGTTTGGGCGCACGGCAGGGCTTGGAATGGAAGCAGCACCGTTTGACTTTTTCAAACCAAAATTGGCTGGAATTGAGATTGGACACCATGTCGCGTTTGGAGAGCCCCTGATGCGCCTAAACAGTGGAAACCCCCCACAAGTAACACCATTTTGGAAACTAGACCACCTATGGAACTTATCTAGATCCGCTGTGAGCACTTTGAACCCCCAAGTGTTTCACAAAAGTTTATAATGCCTGGGTGTGAAAAAAAAAAAAAAAAACAATTTTCCACAAAAATGATTTTTTAGTCCCAAATTTTTGATTTTTCACAAGGAAATTGGACCCCAAAAGTTGTTGTCCAATTTGTCCTGAGTACGCTGATACCAAATATGTGGGGGGGGGAAACTGTTTTGGCGCACAGCAGGGCTTGGAAAGGAAGTAATAACGTTTTGGAATGCAGACGTTGGTGGGGGTCATGTTCCGTTTGCAGTGCCCCAGATGAGCCTAAACAGTGGAAAACCCCCACAAGTGACCCCATTTTGGAAACTAGACCCCATAAGGAACTTATCTAGATCTGTGGTGAGCACTTTGAACCTCCAAGTGTTTCACAAAAGTTTATAATGCCTGGGTGTGAAAAAAAAAATCAATTTTCCACAAAAATGATTTTTTAGTCCCAAATTTTTGATTTTTCACAAGGAAATTGGACCCCAAAAGTTGTTGTCCAATTTGTCCTGAGTACGCTGATACCAAATATGTGGGGGGGGGGAACTGTTTTGGCGCACAGCAGGGCTTGGAAAGGAAGTAATAACGTTTTGGAATGCAGACGTTGGTGGGGGTCATGTTCCGTTTGCAGTGCCCCAGATGAGCCTAAACAGTGGAAACCCCCCACAAGTGACCCCATTTTGGAAACTAGACCCCTTAAGGAGCTTATCTAGATGTGTGGTGAGCACTTTGAACCCCCTAGTGCTTCACAGAAATTTATAAACGCAGAGCCGTGAAAATGAAAAATCATTTTTTTTCTCAAAAATGATTTTTTTAGCCAGCTATTTTTTATTTTCCCAAGGGTAATCGGAGAAATTAGAACCCCAAAATTGGTGTGCAATTTGTCCTGAGTACGCTGATACCCCATATGTTGGGGTAAACCACTGTTTGGGCGCACGGCAGGGCTCGGAAGGGAGGGAGCGCCATTTGACTTTTTGAACGCCACATCGTGTTTGGAGACCCCCTGATGTGCCTAAATAGTGGAAATCCCTCAATTCTAGCTCCAACCCTAATCCCAACACACCCCTAACCCTAATCCCAACCCTAATCCTAACCTAAATCCCAACCCTAATTCCAACCCTAATTGTAACCCTAACCTTAATTATAACCTTAATTATAACCCTAACCCTAATTGTAACCCTAACCCTAATTCTAACCCTAATTATAACCCTAACCCTAAGGCTAGGTTCATTTTGCGTTTTACCAGCCCGTTCAACACATAGCGTTGACGGGCTGGTAATGGTATAGCATAACGCGATCGCATTATGCTATACCCGCTAGCGCAGAGGAATCAGCAGATGATTCATCTGCGCTAGCGGTGACGGAGCCCAAACGCTGCAGCCCGCGTCCGAGGCTCCGTCACTGAATGATGGCACGTCGCAAACGCATGCCGCTTTACGGCATGCGTCGCGATGCGCCCTCAAATGGGGGTGAATGGCAGCGTTAACGGACTGCGTTACACCGCGTTATACCGCGGTGTAACGCAGTCCGTCTAACGGACTGCCATAACGCAGTATGAACCCAGCCTAACCCTAACGCTAATTATAACCCTTACCCTAAGGCTGCTTTCACACTTCCGGCGGGCGCCTGTCGGCGCCCCCGGCATTTTGCCGCAGCGCCGCATCAGAAAACCTGATGCGCCACCGGCGGCCGCATGCGGTTTTTTGCCGGATGGTTTCTGATGCCCGGAGACATCAGAAACCATCCGGCAAAAAACAAAAAAACGTTACATGCAGCGTTTTGTCCGGCCGCCGCAATGTACATTTGCGCCGCATCCGGACAAAACCGCATGCAACGCATTGACATGCGGCGCCATCCGGCGCTAATGCAAGTCAATGTAAAAAAAACGCATGCGGCGCATCAGATTTTCTGATGCGGCGCTGCGGCTAAATGCCGGGGGCGCCGTCAGGCGCACACCGGATGTGTGAAACCAGCCTAATGCTAACCCTAACCCTAATTATAACCTTAACCCTAATTATAACCCTAACCCTAATTATAACCCTAACCCTAACAGAAAAATGAAAATAAATATAATTTCTACTTTTTATTATATGTCCCTAACTAAGGGGGTGATAAATGGGGGGGTTATGTACTGTTTTTTTTATTTTGATCACTGTGATAGTTTATCACAGTGATCAAAATGTACTTTTATGACAATGAATGAAAAAAAAATTGAATCTGCCGCCAAAGCAGATCGGCGGGCGCACTGCGCATGCGCCCGCCATTTTTTTTTTGCAGGGAGAAGAAGCCGGGATCCTGGGGCCTGCGGGAGGACGGAGGGCACCGGTAAGTATATGGGGGGGCGACCGGGGGACCCTCATTTTCTCCCCTCTGATGTGCGATCACATCAGAGGGGAGAGAAATCATTTTTTTTTTTTTTGCGATCGCGGCTATGCTTGCATAGCCGCGATCGCAACACCGGGATTGGTGAATACCGACCCGGATCATGTTCTCTGGGGTCTCGGCTACCCCCGGTAGCCGAGACCTCAGAGAATATTTGCCCATCCCCCCACCAGCACAGCGGCACATAGCGGCGGGCGCACTGGGCATGCGCCCGCCATTGTCTTAACGGCGCCGGCACCGGGGGACACCGGAGGGCCCGGGGGCCACATGGATCTTATTGGGGGCCACATGGGGGTCCTGGGGACCCTTTTTCTCTGTCCTCTGATGTCCGATGACATCAGAGGACAGAGAAATTAAATGGCACAACTTTTTTTTTTTTTTTTTTTGCGGTCGCCGTTATAGGGTTAATAACGGCGATCGCAACATCGGTGTCGGTAAAAACCGACCCGATTCATGTTCTCTGGGGTCTCGGCTACCCCCGGTAGCCGAGACCCGGAGAAAATGCGCCTCTGGGGGGCGCTATTCACTTTTTCCACAGCGCCGTTAATTAACGGCGCTGTGGTTTAAGTACCCTTAATGACCGCCGTTAAAAGGCGTATCGGCAGTCGTTAAGGGGTTATATGAAGTCTTTATTATTAAGGGAAAAAGCAATCCAAACGTACAGAGCCCTGTGTGAACAAGAGATTCCCCCCACCTGCCGCCCATTAAAACATAGATTATCTGGTTTATCACATATTTGAGAAGATGAGTTCAAATTCCCTAGCCACACGCAGGCATGATTACTGCCACATGTGTTCTCAATCAAGAAATCACTTAAATAGGACCTGCCTGACAAAGAGAAGTAGATCAAAAGCTCCTCAAAATCTAGACATCATCAGATCCAAAGAAATTCTGCAATAAATGAGAGACAAAGTAATTGAGATCTATCAGTCTGGAAAAGGTTATTAAACCATTTCTAAAGCTTTGGTGACTCCAGAGAACCGCAGTGAGAGCCATTATCCACAAATGGCGAAAACATGGAACAGTGGTGAACCTTTCCATGAGTGGCTGGCCCGACCAAATTTACCCCAAGAGTGCTGTGACAACTCATCCAAGAGGTCACAAAAGACCCCACAAAATCATCTATAGAACTGTAGGCCTCACTTGCCTCAGTTAAAGTCAGTGTTCATGACTCCACCAGAGTTCAAAATTAAAACTATTGCTGAGTAATAAAAACCTAAAAGCTTGTCTCAGTTTTGCCAGAAAACATCATGATTATTTCCAAGACTTTTGGGAGAATACTCTGTGGACTGACAAGACAAAAGTTGAACTTTTTGGAAGGTGTATGTCCTATTGTACCTGGAGTAGAAATAACACAGCATTTCAGAGAAGGCACCAACATTAAAAATATGGTGGTGGTAGTGTGATGGTCTGGGGCTGTTTTGCTGCTTCAGGACCTGGAAGACTTGCTGTGTTAAGTAGAACCGTGAATTTTGCTGTCTACCAAGAAATATTGAAGAAGAATGTCCTGCCATCTGTTCGTGACCTCAAGACAAAGAGCACTTGGGTTATGCAGAAAGACAATGATCCAAAACACACCAGCAAGTCCACCTCTGAATGGCTTAAGAAGAATAAAATTAAGACTTTGGAGTGGCCTAGTCAAAGTCCTGATCTTAATCTGATTCAGACACTGTGTCATGACCTTAAATAGGATGTGCATGCTCAGAAACCCTCCAGTGTGGCTGAATTACAACAATTCTGCAAAAATGACTGGACAAAATTCCTTAAGAGTGTTATAAAATACTCATTGCCAGTTATTAGGTTTTGGGGTCAATCACTTTTTCAAACAGGACCCTGTAGGCTTGGATTTCTTTTTCCATTAATAATAAAGACCTTAATTTAAAAACTGCATTTTATGTTTACTTGAGTTCTCTTTGTCTATTATTGAAACTTGTTTGGTGGTCTGAAATATTTAAGTGTGAGAAACATACAAAAGAATAGGAAATCATGAAGTAGGTAAGCACTTTTTCACAACTGTGTGTAAATATATGTATATGTGTGTGTATATATATAATATACAGCTCTGGCAAACATTAAGAGACCACTGCACACTTTCATAAAAATCAGCTTCTCTTCATGTCTGACAGCCATTACATTCCAGTGTCAGTTGAATTCCAACCAGAGTACACCTCATTCTACTTAATGTGCTTCTGATTAGGTGATCACCTGAACCAAACCTTATTTAATGAATGAAAGTATGAAAAACACTGCTGTGGTGTTCACAATCCTCTTACAATAGGACAAGCTGGATGGCAAAACAAGTGCTAGTAATATCCCAAAAGTAATAGGAATTAAAAAATAACTTTTAACCATGCCAAAGGAGTTAAGGAGGAAAAGAAGGCCTCAATTATGGCTTTACTAGCAGAGGGATACAGTGAGCGTCATGTTGCCTCCATCCTTAAAATGTCTAAGATGACAGTCCATTACAACAAGGTCAAGCAGCAGACATTGGGGACAACGAAGCTACAGATCGGCAGAGGGCGAAAACAACTCTCCACTGACCAGGATGACCGTCATCTTATTCGAATGTCACTCAGCAACCGCAGGATGACATCAAGTGATCTACAAAAGGAATAGCAAATGACAGCTGGAGTGAAGTGCACAACAAGAACAGTTTGTACCAGGCTCCTAGAAGCAGTGCTCAAGTCATGTAAAGCTATTTATCAATGAGAAGCAAAGGAGAGCCAGGCTGAAGTTTGCAAAAGACCATAAGGATTAGACCATAGAGGACTGGAGTAAGGTAATCTTCTCTGATGAGTCTAATTTTCAGCTTTGCCCAACACCTGGTCATCTAATGGTTAGACGAAGACCTGGAGAGGCGTACAAGCCACAGTGTCCTGCACCCACTGTGAAATTTGGTGGAGAATCCGTGATAATCTGGGAATACTTCAGCAATGCTGAAATTGGGCAGGTTGGGCGAAGGACGTATGAATCAAGCCGGACACAAGGTTATCCTGGAAAAACAGTTGATTCCTTCTGCTCAGGCAATGTTCCCAACTCTGAGGACTGTTTTTCTAGCAGGATAATGCACCATGACACACAGCTAGGTCAATCAATGTGTGGATGAAGGACCACCACATCAAATTCCTGTCATGGCCAGCAAAGTCTCCACACCTGAACCCCATTGAAAACCTCTGGAATGTAATCAAGAGGAAGATGGATAGTCACAAGCCATCAAACAAAGAAGAACTGCTTACATTTTTGTACCAGGAGTGGCATAAGGTCGCCGAAAAGCAGTGTGAAAAACTGGTGGAAAGAATGCCAAGACTCATGAAAGCTGAGATTAAAAATCATGGTTATTCCACAAAATATTGATTTCTGAACTCTTCCTGAGTTAAAACATTAGTATTGTTGTTTCTAAATGATTATCTACTTGTTTTCTTAGCATTATTTGAGGTCTGCAAGCACTGAATGTTCTTGGTATATTGACCATTTCTCATTTTCTGAAAATAAATACAAAATGTATTGCTTGGAAATTTGGAGACATCTTGTCAGTAGTTTATTGAATAAAAGAGCAATTTACTCAAAAATATACCTATAAAGAGAAAAATCAGACAAACTGAAAATTTTGCAGTGGTCTCTTAATTTTTACCAGAGTTGTATATACACTGCAGAGTGTGTCTATATAGTGCCAAGCTGTGTATTTATACCAATAAAAAGCAAGAAAGTAGTGCACTGAAGTCTCATAAAACTGAATACGTTATGTAACATTTCCAGGGGATTTAGCTCTAGGATCGCTGTCTGGGTAGACAGAATGGCACGGAAACAGTTCATTCAGACAGCAGTTTGGTGAAAACTAGCCGCAACCAGTTTTATTAAAGTCCACAGCACACAGATAAAAACAAAGCATAAACAAAAGACCTAGGCTTGTCTAGCCACTAATTACACATAGATAGATTGCCCTCTCTATCCGGGTACAGACTCTACCAGTCTGTGCCCAAAACAACACATATGATATATGTTACCAGTATGGAGTTTCCCAGATACTCCTCCTTGTGTCTGAAGGACCCTTCAGCGTCCAGACTTGAGAGAGATCCACTCCTATTCAGCCGCTATTCGCACGGATTCTCACTGAGACCACTCCTGTGTCCGGGGTACCTCCTGCACCCAGACTGAGATAGCTCACACTCCTGGAGACGTATTCCCAATCCTGAAGACTGCTTCCTCGTGCCAGGACACCTCCCTGTGTCCAGGCTAAAGACAGCTCCACTCTGACTTGGAGACTGTTTCTCGTGCCGGGACACTCTCCTGGTGTCCAGACTAAACTAGTTCCAGCCCTGTCTGTATTCCCAGACACCTACTTCTGGTTTCCTAATTATCACCTGAGTGGCCACAGGTTTGAGCTGCAAGCGTGTACTTGAATGGATGGTGTAATGACCTTTCTCTACCACTAGGTCTACAAAACCACACATTTCCCTTATACCTAGGTTAAATGTACACCCCATTCAACCCATATTCCTTCACTGTCTCACATATCCCCTCCCTCTTCTCCAGACCGGAGGGCTGGTCATCAAGACCGGAGGGCTGGTTAACAATCCCAA
The DNA here is from genome assembly GCA_033576555.1 of Oophaga sylvatica. Lineage (NCBI taxonomy): Eukaryota > Metazoa > Chordata > Amphibia > Anura > Dendrobatidae > Oophaga > Oophaga sylvatica. The sequence goes on from JARQOD010000001.1 coordinate 57,375,355, forward strand.
AGAGACAGTGAACTCCGGACACTGCATCAGCACTATACACAGGTAGGTCAGGGACACTTGGTTCCCGAGAACCACCATCCTCGTCTCCCAACATTACCTGCAAAGGAATTTCATCTTTATCATCATCATCATTATCATGATCATCACATAAGTTTAAGCTTGTGGGGTTGAACACATAATATATCCAATCACCTCAACCCACAGTTCACACAGAGACCATGTACTTGTCCCTTGCTCTGTTCAGCCCCCCGGAATATTAGTCAATGACATTCGCTCATTCCGTAGGGACCTACCGTCTGTCATTGTCACAGACTTCGTCCAGTCACATTTCTGGGACGTAACCTTGTCAGGTCTCCCCTTCGCTCCCAGTGGTCAATCGTAACCTTGTCAGGTCTTGCCTGGGTATCTAAGGTCCGGTTAGACTCTGTACTGTCCTGTACTCTATCAGGTCGTCTGTATGGGCCTCTCAAACCTGAGTTACTGGAGGTCTCACTACCTCTAAACCCACGCCCACTACCCTCAGGACATCTTGTAAGGTCCCTAACTTCAGCCGTAGCTGTTCTGTTATTTAGGGGGCCCTTTCTCTGTCGGGTCTCACTATTCTTAGACGGCTGCCATCTTCTGCCGCTCAGATGATGCTGTCTATCTACTCGCTGTCTAGCGAGATTCAATTGTTCTACCTCTCGCAGGTAGGTCACACGGTACGCCACCAGCATGCGCACATATTCAAGACTTTCTTCCGTTCCTATAGCATAGAATGACACCATGCCGTCTTCATCTGGTATCCAGTCCCAACGATCACGTGGACTGCTTACTTTCACCACACCAGACTTCTTCACCATTATCTGCATGGCTCGGCCATTTCTCCCAATCAGCTTTCTCACCAGAACATGAGGCACCCGGATGACCTCTTCCTGTAGACTGTGAGCTTTTCTCATAAGCTTTAGTTGTCTAACGGCTTGTTCTGTCTTCAACCGGAGAAACCGCTTTGTGCGAATACATCGCCAGTGCATGTCACTTAGGATTGCCACCCTCTTCACTGTAACTTCAGTCGTGGACAAGACCACCAGCTGTTTAGCTCCTGAGGTCGAGTACACCTTACAGGCTCCCACGGCCTTCCTAAACGCTTCATGTACAGACTCACGGGTGCATTCTTCTCTCAAGTCCTCGGGTACATCTACGAGGCACTTGTACCGACACGTTTCTGTCTCACCAGTGGTTTCCAGACGATCAATCAGCTCAGGGTTCAGGGACAACTGACTTTCAGCTTCTTCCCCCTTTACACTTCTTCTGAGCTGACTCACAGCTACAATTTCGTGAATTTCCGTCCGGACCACTTCCATTTCACAATTATCTTCCGTTACCACACTCTTAGCTCTCCTCAGGTCTATCTTCTCCTGGCCAAGGGAAGCGAGTGCAACGTGGTTGCCCTTTTCTTTCTCCAAGGAGGCCTTGTTCACCGAGTGACACTGTATCAGGCGACTTTTAAGCCGAGAACTTCTTCCTCTAGTTCCGCCATTCGCCTCTCAGCAGCCTGTCTCTGAAGCTTCTCTTGCGTCCACTGGGCTTGTAACCACTCCTTGAGCTCCTTGATCTCGGCTCCGACATCCACCGAATCATCCGAACTCACCGCACTCGAGGAAGTATCTGCTTTACACCTCTCATCTCCAGTGGTCAACTCCTGGACCTGGTCTGTAGCTTCTCTGATGGACTCCTCCATCTTTTCCCGCTCCGCTTCCATTTGGCTGAGCTTTTCCTTAAGGCGCATCTCCGCCTTCTGGAGAGTATCACAGGACATCTGTAGCTCCTTCACCTGAGCTTCCAGACCTAGGGTCTTTCTGCGCAGATCACCATTTTCAACACGGGTGTCCTGCAGAGTGGTCTCAACCACCTGGCGCATTTGCTCTGCATCCATCTTCTCCTCTTCGAGTTTTTCTTTGACCCTGAGAAGACCTACATAATCTCTCTTCATCTGTTGCAGTTCCCTACTGCGTTCATCACACTCCTTCTTGGAGTCACACAGCTCCTGGTTGAGCTGTTCGCGCAATCGTTCTAGGATTTGTTCACTTCCAGAAACTCCATCCTGCAGCGCCTCCTTCTCACGCTTCAACTGCAAAACCTCTTCCTTGATTTTGCGGCGGTCCTCTTTAATGGCAAAGAACATATTCTGCCACAGGATAACTTCCTCGTTGCTTCCTTCTAGACCTCGCTGGTCTGAGGACACGTCCTCCAGGTTTTCACATAATTGCAGCATGTCACTCTGATACTGCAGCCGAATATGTTCCAGCTCTTGGCCATGACTGGCCTTCTCCTCTTCTACCTCTAAAGGAGAATCCACACTTGAAGCATAGGCAGACAGTACTACATTCTCTTCATTTTCTTTTTCAGCGAGTACTACCGGCACAACCTTTTTGTGGCCCTTGCGCCGTCTACGACGAGAGGAGGACTCTCTTCCCTCGTCTAGCCTCTCCTGACTGAACTCACTTTTTACTTTCATAGTGTCCCAGTCAGCTACGGGGTCTGTGTCACTCCCCATGGTGTTGTGGACTAACAGGTCACCTCCCACTTTGACGTCACCCCCTTCTACTGGAGCTACCCCGTTATCAATGGTCACATTGTCATTTTTAGGAGGTACCAACCCATCACCAGTAACAATTTTCATTTTTCCACACTCTACACTCTTGTGAAAATCCGCCCCTTTTTTAGACTCCGCCCCCTTTTTAACAACCACACCGGCAGGGTAATTTTTACACAAAAAAACAGCAGTAGTCTTAGGACTCAGTTCACAACATCTCTTACCACCTCCCCGGGCACTCTGTGACAACACTGGCACCCCGGAGAGTCCATAGAATGGTCCACTGCCGCCATTCCATACGGTGCCCATGGTTCCCGCACCATGTCCAGTTGCATGTCCAGTAGACATTTCTCACATATGCGGTCCGACTCGTCAGACCCATTCGTGGCTCCATTCACAGCCATCGCGGAGCACTGTTCACACCAGAACTTCACCGCTTTCCCTTGAAAAAAATCTTCGTGGCCCCGCCGAGCCACAGCAAAACTGGATTTGAGTGCGACGACAATCTTCACAACCCCGCCGAGTTGCAGCAAGATGCCTTCGTGACCCCACTGAGTCACAGCAAGATGCCTTCGTGACCCCACTGAGTCACAGCAAGATGCCTTCGTGACCCCACTGAGTCACAGCAAGATGCTTGTATCCACACTCGTCGTCCATGCTGTCAGACTTCTCTGTCTCAACAACGGCAGTCCTCACTCAAGACATACACACACTCTACAGTCTTTTCCATAGAAAAATTCAGCTCTGCTGTGCAGACACTTTTTTTTTTTTCTTTTTTTTTTCTTTGCAAAGTCTATTAGGGCTCCTGTCTCTGTAAGACTGCTCCAAACAGACGTTTCTGCTGACACACTTTTTTTTCCTCTGTTGCTATTTCAATAGACTTCACCTTTAATGCTGTCTCTCGCTACTGTGCCGCACGCACACTCCAGCACTAACTGTATCAGGCCCTGCGCTGCCCCAGCATCCTCCACCAATTGTAGCCTTTCCGGGGGTTTTAGCTCTAGGATCGCTGTCTGGGTAGACAGAATGGCACGGAAACAGTTCATTCAGACAGCAGTTTGGTGAAAACTAGCCGCAACCAGTTTTATTAAAGTCCATAGCACACAGATAAAAACAAAGCATAAACAAAAGACCTAGGCTTGTCTAGCCACTAATTACACATAGATAGATTGCCCTCTCTATCCGGGTACAGACTCTACCAGTCTGTGCCCAAAACAACACATATGATATATGTTACCAGTATGGAGTTTCCCAGATACTCCTCCTTGTGTCTGAAGGACCCTTCAGCGTCCAGACTTGAGAGAGATCCACTCCTATTCAGCCGCTATTCGCACGGATTCTCACTGAGACCACTCCTGTGTCCGGGGTACCTCCTGCACCCAGACTGAGATAGCTCACACTCCTGGAGACGTATTCCCAATCCTGAAGACTGCTTCCTCGTGCCAGGACACCTCCCTGTGTCCAGGCTAAAGACAGCTCCCACTCTGACTTGGAGACTGTTTCTCGTGCCGGGACACTCTCCTGGTGTCCAGACTAAACTAGTTCCAGCCCTGTCTGTATTCCCAGACACCTACTTCTGGTTTCCTAATTATCACCTGAGTGGCCACAGGTTTGAGCTGCAAGCGTGTACTTGAATGGATGGTGTAATGACCTTTCTCTACCACTAGGTCCACACATTTCCCTTATACCTAGGTGAAATGTACACCCCATTCAACCCATATTCCTTCACTGTCTCACAGTTATTTATTGAAGTAAATCTAACAAATAGGTAACAAGTACAACAAATAAACAGCAGAGTAACCAATGATATGACAAGCCCCCTGATGAAGCTATGGTGGAGCCAGGGTCACACAGCAACTAGCTCTTCTCTTCATCACAGGATGTACCGTATTTTTTGGACTATAAGACGCACCGGACCATAAGACGCACCCCAAATTTTGGGGTGAAAATAGCAGAAAAAAAGATTTTTACAATATGGGGATCCGTCTTATTGTCCGAATTTTAAGGTACCTGTGGGCCGGCGGTGGTACAGCAGGGGTTGCGGCAGTGGTGTGGCAGAGGTGCGGTGATGCTGATACTGTACTCACCTTCCTCAGGTGAGGTGACGCTGCGGCACGGAGAGCAGAGCCGGGTTTGTGGCTGTGGTGTGGCGGTGGCAGAGGTGCGGCGGTGGCAGAGGCGCGGTGGGCGGCGTGCACCTGAGCAGGGTCCCTTCCTCAGGTGTGGTGATGCTGTGGCACGGAGAACAGAGCTGGGTTTGTGGCAGGTGTGGTGGTGACAGAGGTGCGGCGGTGGCAGAGATGTGGTGGTGGCAGAGGCGCGATGGGCGGCGTGCACCTGAGCAGGGTCCCTTCCTCAGGTGGTGAGGTGACGCCGCGGCACGGAGAGCAGACAGGACAGCAGAACCGGGTTTGTCAGTGGTGGCGGCCATCTTCCTGAGGCGGCGCGTGCGCAGAGTACTCTGCTTCCTGGGGCTTCAGAAAAATGACCGCCGCGATCGCTATCTGCGCATGCGCGGCCTACCGCGGCCATTTTCCTGAAGCCACAGGAAGAAGAGTACTGTATCTGCGCACGCGCCGCCTCAGGAAGATGGCCGCCACCACCGGCAATCCCGGCTCTGCTGTCCTGTCTGCTCTCGGTGCCGCGGCGTCACCTCACCACCTGAGGAAGGGAACCTGCTCAGGTGCACGCCGCCCACCGCGCCTCTGCAACGCCGCATCTTTGCCACCGCCACACCGCTGCCACAACCCCCCGGTAAGCTGCGGTCGGGCTATAAGACGCACCCCCCATTTTCCTCACAATTTTTTTGGGGAAAAAGTGCGTCTTATAGCCCGAAAAATACGGTAAGTGTTTTTTAAGTGAAAATTATATGTTTGTTTTGTATTGTTCACAGCCACATATACCATAGGCACTTGGGGAGCATACTATATTACTTACAAGTTTTACTATACATTGCTTATGTGGTCCTCCATTGGGTTACTCTACTTTTTATCTGTTTGTTGTTTTATTAGATTTACTTCAATAACATATCCAGGTTTCTGAGACTTTTGTGTACTCTATTCATGCTTTCTGATGGTGTAATTAGTAATTAGTTGTGTCTGCCATGATATTTTATTATATGTTTAGCTCTTTGTTGATCCTAGAGCTGTGTGTATGTATATAGTATATCCAGTGCCTTAAAAAAGTATTCACACCCCGTGACGTTTTCCAAATTTTTTCACATTACATCCACAAACTTAAATGTTTTTTTCTTTTAGATTTTATGTTACATACTAATACAAAGTAGAAAGAATTTGTGAAATATAAAGGAAATTATACATTTTTTTCAAAATATTTTAAAAATGTAAATCTGAAAATGTTGACGTTTCTATTCAGCACTCCTGAGTCAATACTTTGTAGGACTCTGTCACTGCAAATGCTGCTTCAAGTCTTTTTGGGAATGTGTCTACCAACTTTCCACATCTAGAGGCTTCAAGTTTTGCCCATTTTTCTTTGCAAACTAGCTGTAGCTCAGTGAGATTAGATGGAGGTGTCTGTGAACAGCAATTTTCAAGTCTTGCCACAGATTCTCAATGGGATTTAAGTCTGGACTTTGATTGAACCATTCAAGCACATGAGTTTGCTTTGATCTAAATCATTCCATTGTAGCTCTGGCAGCATGTTTACAGTTATTCTGCTGGAAGGTAAACTTACACCCCAGTATCAAGTCTTTTGCATCTTCTAACAGGTTTTTCTCCAGGATAATTGCCCTGTATTTAGCTCCATAATTCTCATCAATTCTGACCAGCTTCCCTGTCCCTACTGAAGAAAAGCATCCCACAGAATGATGCTGCCACCACCATGTTCAATGATGGGGATGGTGTTTTCAGGGTAGTTTGCAGTGTTAGTTTTTCACTACACATAGCATTTTGTATTGAGCCCAAAAAGTTCTGCTTTGCTCTCATCTGACCAGATCACCTTATTCCACATGCTAGCTGTTTCCGCTACATTGCTTTTTTGTAAACTGTAAATAAGATTATGGATTGCTTTAAAAAATGTCTTTTTCCTTGCTGTTCTTCCATAAAGGCCAGATTTGTGCAGTATATAACTAATAGTTGTTCTATGGACAGATTCTCCCGCCTGAGCTGTGGATCTCTGCGCTCTACTAAAGTGGCTATTGGCGTCTTGACTGCTTCTCTAATTAGTGCTCTCCTTACTTGGGATGTCAGTTTAGGTGGACAGCCATACCTTGGTAGGTTTGTATTTGTGCAATGCTACTTCTATTTTTGGATGATTGATTAAACAATGCTCGGTGAGATGTTCAGAACTTGGGCTATTTTATTTTTTATAACCTAACTACGCATTACTTTTCTCCAAAAGAAAAACTGAGGTCTTCACTAAAGCGCTGTAGCTATAATGAGAAAATATTATACACAGGTAGACTCAATTGACTTATTATGTGAGTTCTGGAGACAATTGGTCTCTCAGGATTTTATTTAGGGGGCTGAATGCAATATTTCTGTGTGGGCAGTTACATAGGAATGGGCAAGGTTAGTGTAAAATAAAAATTGCCTCAGCGCAGTGTGTCCCTCTTTCTTACAGTAATTTTTCAAATTTGGAGGTGTGTATGTCGCTCCTCCTCCCCTATACACATGCTTGCTATGCTAGGACAAATTTGATCTTTTTAACTTTTTAAAAACAAAGTGTAATTTTATGAGTGTTCATTGTTCAAGTGTCAAATTCATCTTGGATGTAGGCGTGTCGTAGTTCAATAGTGATATTGTGTGGTCAATATTAGACTGGGATACCAAGGGCCCAGCAGCTACATTGACTTCGGGGGCCCACTGTTCAGTTACATGATATTATTACATTATCCTAATTCTCACATTTACCTATACTTCTGCATAATTATAAACTTGGTAGTTTGTTAAATGAATGTTAAATGAATGATAAGACTTTTGCTTTGACTGTACATAGAGAATCTAACTACATAAGTTTCATCTACTTCTTATGTAGGGTGTGGAGGGCCACAACTGCACAGGGCCCACTGTGGGATTCACCTGTTCCCCTGTGGGCAAGTCCAAGCGTGACAATGGTAGTTCATTACTCTTTGCTTTTTGGCATAACCTTTTTTCTAGCATCTGGAGTGAAAGAACTGACTCAAGTCTCAGCAGAAGCTAAGTGTCTCCTACTTTTGAATTATATTGTAAGAACATTGCTTCATGGTAATATAGTCATAATTAGAGTTGAGCGAAACAGGTCGGTCAGATTCATAAGTCGCCGACTGTCGCTAAGTCGAGTTTCGCTGAGCGAAACCCGACCATAGCGTGAAGTCGGCCATGCAGTCGTTGACGCGAGCGCCTAAGTCGGTTTTCCCATAATGCTTGCAGGCGCCTCTTTTCAGCCAATGAGCAAGTACGTACACTGTGGGCAAAGAGATGACATGGGCAGCGTCCACCACTATGTTAGAGAAGGGCATTGCAGTGATTGGCTTGCTTTGGGGGGCATCATAGTGTCTATAAAAGCCCTGACCGCCGACCGCCATTTTACTTCTGCCGATCTTAACAGTAGGGAGAGGTTGCTGACGCTGTTTACCAGTAGAGAGTTAGGGCTGTAAAGAGAAGTTCTTCTGTGCTTGTGCTGATAGCAATTGTGCTGTACAGTTAGTGTGCAGTGACAGGGGAGGATTTTCTTGTGTGCAGCAGCGCTGGTTATTAGGCTGCCTGCCAGTGACAGAGGAGGATTTTCTTGTGTGCAGCAGCACTGGTTATTAGGCTGTCTGATAGCTGTATTGCTGTGTGTACACTGCTGTGCAGACTGCTTTTTACACAGCACTAATACTTTTATTCTTATTTTCTGCACAGTTACCGAGCGTTCATTTTTTCCCACACCGTATAGAGCTGTACGCTCCTCACACATTACCGTGTACCGGCTGGTACCAAGGACAAATACATGCTGACTATCTGTGTGTGACTCCAGAAAAGTATAAGGAGATTTCAATTTTCCCCTACACTATATACATCTGGTATCTTCTGATACAGTACCTTTTTTCTGCCTTTTGTATTATGATCAAATCCATACTGAGAGAGCGTCTATGTGTGACTCCGGAAATATATACGGAGAATGAAATTTTAACCTATACTATATACACCTGGTATCTTCAGATACAGTACCCTTTTTCTGCTTTTTATATTCTGGTCTAATCCATACTGAGCCTGAGAGCGTCTGTCTGTGACTGCGGAAATATATACAGAGAATTACAATTTTCCCCTATACTATAAACTTCTGGTGTTAAGGGCCTGCGGAACGCACCTAATAGATATTAAGGAGAGGTGTTCGCAGCCCGGGGTCCACCGTGCAGGCAGAGCCTGCTGCTAGTAAGATGGCGTAAATAGGCAGTATGAGCGAACTCTGTTATCCCGCAGAGTCGCAGATGTAAACGCCGTAGCACTATATGGCGATATAAGCGGACTCTGTTAATTCACAGAGACGCTGTAACAAAGACTGTGTCCTGTTAGACTCACAGGGAAAACAGATGACTGCTAAGCGGATTGCAGTCTGTGGTCATGCAAACAGAACCCAAGCAGTAATCTCCTCACCGGAGTAGACAGTATTCTAATGGCGTTTTCAGCCGAGCCCTGAACACGTGCATACAATCTCCTCACCGGAGGTGCCGGTATTCTAGGGGCTTATTTCAGCCAGACCTAACCACATGCATACATGACCACACTGGCGCAAGCACGCAACAGATTTGATACTAGCGCACGGCCGTGCGGTAAAGACAGCCTTTTATAGCAGCCATGAGAAAAAGAGCTTCCAGGAAGGACCAATGGGAAGCTGCTTCAGAACATCAACAGCCACAGGACCTTCCTGAAGGACCAATAGGAGTGGCAGCTGTATCTGAGCATGTGACCACTGATCTCCAATGGGAGATCTTGCTCTGAGCATGCTCAGATGAAGCAACAAAGGACTTAGTCCTAAAGACGTCTGCTCGCCGCTGACCAGTACTGGCTACAATAGCAGAACCTGAAGAGGCAGCAGCAAGTCACTGCACAGTATTAGACCGGGCGAGACGCTGGGACTGATGTCTTTGCTGAGCAAGCTCCACTGGGGCCGGAGATGGATGGGGGGACTGCAGCGGGACTGGTTCGAGACTCCCCTTGTGCAGCAGTGGGATCTCAAACCCTAACACCTGGTATCTTCAGATACAGTACCCTTTTTCTGCTTTTTATATCCTGGTCTAATCCTTACTGAGCCTGAGAGCGTCTGTCTGTGACTCCGGAAATATATAGAGATTTACAATTTTCCCCTATACTATATACACCTGGTATCTTCAGATACAGTACCCTTTTTCTGCTTTTTATATTCTGTTCTAATCCATACTGAGTGAGCGTCTGTGTGTGACTCAAAAATATATACGGAGATTTACAATTTCCTCTTCACCGTATACAGCTGTATGCTTCTGACACATTACCATACATCTGCTAGTATTTTTGGTACATTTTCCCAAACATGAGGAAGTATGGTGGAAGAGGCCGCAGACGTGGGCGGGGGGGGTCAGCTGGTACTGATGATGGTGGTGGTACATCTGCTGGTAGTGCCAAAAGCACAATAGCACCTAAGGCAGGAGGTGTTGAGCCTGCATCATCGTCTGGCTCCAGAAGGCCTGGAAGGCTCCATTTTCTGGGAGTAGGTAATCCGCTTTTAAAGCGGGAGCATAAGGAACAGGTTTTGGCTTATAGTGCCGAAACAGCCTCCAGCTCTACACATCCTCTTCTGAAGTTTAAAAAAAATGCAAGCACTGAGTCGTCAGTGCAGGCTCCTGGTCAGGAACAACACCTTTCCTTGTGTCCTTCACCCCACACAAAAGTGAAGGATGCAGCAGGCCACACTTCAGATTACTCCATGGAGCTCTTGTCACATACCATGCCTGGGTTATCAAGTCAAATCCTGAATTCCCCAGTCCAAGATGAATCTGACATGGAGTGCACTGATGCACAGCCACTGCTATATGATTCTGCTGGTACATTGACCCATAGCACTGCATTGCCCTCGCAGAATCTGACCCTGATGAAACTCCAGTGACTTTTCCCGCATACTATACCACCTTACATGGTGACAAAGAGGAAGGAGCAGATGAAATTGAAGAGGAGGAGATGGATGAATCTGTTGTTGACCGGATTCTCATACATTGGGGGAAGAGGGTACCGCTGACAACAGCTCAGAAGAGGAGGAGGATCCGCAGCAAGCATCGACATCGCAGCTGCGGTTATCTGGCAGGCCCGTAGCAGTCCAAAAGCATGTTAAAAAAGCGAAAAGAGTTGCAGGACAGCTTGGCCAGACGGTCAAATTAGCACAGCGTGCAAGTCCTGAAAATTTATCCCATAGAATTGGCACAATATGCCTTACTGGAGCTCACTTGCCCTGCTGGTAGTGTGCTATCAGAAAGAGTCTTCAGTGCTGCTGGATCAATCCTGACAGAAAGAAGGACCCGCCTGTCGACCAAAAATGTTGGTGATCTCACCTTCATTAAAGTGAACCATGCCTAGGTTTCAAAGGAATTTGTACCACCTTCCCCTGATGACACATAGGTTGCCAGCAAAATGGCTCGCTTTGTCCTCCTCTTCCTCCGACTTCTCCAATTCCTCCATTTGCAGCTGCTGAACATCCAGCCTACACCTCAACATATGCCAGTTTTTCCACCTCCCTAACTGGGCTGTGCCCCCCCAGGGCCGGCGTCACCACCTGACGCACCCGGGCAATTGCCGGGGCTCTGAGCAGGTGGATGGGCACACTCGCCGTCAGAGACACCAGCGTATTATGAGGGGCCCTGTGCCAGTGCCGGCGCCCACAAGTGGGCCCCCCTGCTTCCTCAAGGCCCCAGCACTTGCAATACTTACCTCTCCCTGCTCCATCGCTGTGACGTCTTCCACGTTTCCTGACAGTGACATTCAGGTCAGAGAGTGCGATCATATCATGTCTGTGCGCCCTCTGCCTGAACAGTCACAGTGCAGAAAGCTGGAAGATGGCGACTCTGAGGAGTCCAGAGTAGAGCAGTGCCCAGCCAGGAGAGGTATTTCATTTTTTTATGTAAATCAAGTTTATTTAGGTATTTATACACATCAATCATTAATAATAGGAAGAGAAAAGAACATACCTCTTCTACTAGCACATGCCAAAAAAACTATGTAGCTACTATAACTTTTCCCCAGAAAGTCATACAAATAAAATAAATGTTGGATGAGCGCCTGAGGTGTTTGCTCATGTAGGCAATTAACATCAGTATTACTTTGTTTATAAATTTTAAAGAAGAAGGTACCTAGACTAAGAATCTAGGTCTACAAAAGAAAAGAAGATAAAGAAGAAGCAAGGGGGAAAGAATGGAAAAGAAAAAAAAAAAAAAAAAAGAAAAGGAGGAGGGGGAGGATTTTAAGGAGTGGGGTAGGAAATGTGGCTCCATCCAGTAGATAAACTCATATGACCCATCATCTATTGGTCTATCAACCAAGAGTCCAATTCCGATGATTCTCTAAACATAACCCATGGGGCCCAAGTGTTATATACGTACCTTTCCTGTGGTACGATTCAGTTTTCCTATCAGCTGTTACATTCTATATATGTCGTTGAGTTCTTTCACCAAATCAGAACGCGAGGGAACCTTTTCCTGTTTCCAAAATCTAGTAATCACTTTCCTGTTAGCAGTGAGAATATGTCTAAGAAGACCTTTCTTAAATCTAAAAATCGAGGAGCTACACAAGGACAGCAAGGCCACCTCCATTGTGGATGTAATTTTGGTTAGAGACAGCTTGTTGCAGAGATCAAAGGATGCTAATCACAGTTTCTGTATGAGTGGGCAGTGCCACCAAATGTGTACAAATGAACCTCTATCTTTTAACCCCTTAGTGACAGAGCCATTTTGCAGCTTAATGACAGGGCCAATTTTTACAATTCTGACCACTGTCACTTTATGAGGTTATAACTCTGGAACGCTTTAGCGAATCCCGCAGATTCTGAGATTGTTTTTTCGTGACATATTGTACTTCACGTTAGTGGTAAAATTTCTTTGATATGACTTGTGTTTATTTATGAAAAAAACGGAAATATGGCGAAAATTTTGAAAATTTAACAATTTTCAAACTTTAAATTTTTATGCCTTTAAATCAGAGAGATATGTCACAAAAATCTCTTAATAAATAACATTTCCCACATGTCTACTTTACATCAGCACAATTTTGGGACCAAAATTTTTTTTTGTTACGAAGTTATAAGGGTTAAAAGTTGACCAGCGATTTCTCATTTTTACAACACCATTTTTATTTTAAGGACCACATCACATTTGAAGTCACTTTGAGGGGTCTATATGATAGAAAATAGCCAAAAGTGACACCATTCTAAAAACTGCACCCCTCAAGGTGCTCAAAACCACATTCAAGAAGTTTATTAACCCTTTACGTGCTTCACAGGAACTGAAGCAATGTGGAAGGAAAAAATTAACATTTAACTTTTTTTGCAAAAACTTTACTTCGGAACCTATTTTTTTTATTTTCACAACTGTTAAAAGAAAAAATGAACCACAAAATTTGTTGTGCAATTTCTTCTGATTAAGCCGATACCCCATATGTAGGGGTAAACCACTTTTTGGGCGCACGGCAGAGGTTGCAAGGGAAGGAGCGACATTTGACTTTTTCAATGCAGAATTGGCTGGACGCCATGTCGCGTTTGTAGAGGCCCTGATGTGTCTAAACAGTGGAAACCCATCACAAGTGACCCCATTTTGGAAACTAGACCCCCTAAGGAACTTATCTAGATGTGTGGTGAGCACTTTGAACCTCCAAGTGCTTCACAGAAGTTTATAACATAGAACAGTGAAAATAAAAAATCATATTTTTTCCACAAAAACAATCTTTTCACCCCAATTTTTATTTTCCCAAGGGTAACAAGACCCCAAAAGTTTTTGTGCAATTTGTCCTGAGCATGCTGATACCTCATACGTGGGGGTAAACCACTGTTTGGGTGCAAGGCAGAGCTTGGAAGGGAAGGAGCGACGTTTGACTTTTTCAGCGCAGAATTGGCTGGACGTCATGTCGTGTTTGTAGAGGCCCTGATGTGTCTAAACAGTGGAAACCCCCCACAAGTGACCCCATTTTGGAAATTAGACCCCCTAAGGAACTTATCTAGATGTGTGGTGAGCACTTTGAACCTCCAAGTGCTTCACAGAAGTTTATAACATAGAACCGTGAAAATAAAAAATCATATTTTTTCCACAAAAACAATCTGTTCACCCCAATTTTTATTTTCCCAAGGGCAACAAGACCCCAAAAGTTTTTGTGCAATTTGTCCTGAGCATGCTGATACCCCATATGTGGGGGTAAACCACTGTTTGGGCGCACGGCGGGGCTTGGAAGGGAAGGAGCGCCGTTTGACTGTTTCAAACCAAAATTGGCTGGAATTGAAATTGGACGCCATGTCGCGTTTGGAGAGCCCCTGATACGCCTAAACAGTCGAAACCCCCCACAAATCACACCATTTTGGAAACTAGACCCCTTAATGAACTTATCTAGATGTGTGGTGAGCACTTTGAACCCCCAAGTGCTTCACAGAAATTAATAAACGTAGAGCCGTGAAAATAAAAAATCATTTTTTTCCTCAAAAATGATTCTTTAGCCCGCTATTTTTTTATTTTCCCAAGGGTAACAGGAGAAATTGGACCCAAAAAGTTGTTGTGCAATTTTTCCTGAGTACGCTGATACCCCATATGTGGGGTGAAACCACTGTTTGGGCGCATGGGAGTGCTTGGAAGGGAAGGAGCGCCATTTTGTAATGCAGACTTTGATGGAATGTTCTGCGAGCGTCATGTTGTGTTTGCAGAGCCCTTGATGTACCTAAACAGTAGAAACCCCCTGCAAGTGACACCATTTTGGAAACTAGACCCCCCAAGGAGCTTATCTAGATGTGTGGTGAGCACTTTGAACCCCCAAGTGCTTCACAGAAATTTATAAACGCAGAGCCATGAAAATGAAAAATCATTTTTTTTCTCAAAAATGTTTTTTTTAGCCAGCTATTTTTTATTTTCCCAAGGGTAACAGGAGAAATTAGAACCCCAAAATTGGTGTGCAATTTATCCTGAGTACACTGATACCCCATATGTTGGGGTAAACAACTGTTTGGGCACACGGCAGGGCTCGGAAGGGAGGGAGTGACATTTGACTTTTTGAAAGCCACGTCGTGTTTGGAGACCCCCTGATGTGTCTAAACAGTGGAAACCCCCACAAGTGACCACATTTTGGAAACTAGACCCCTTAAGGAACTTATCTATATGTGTGGTGAGCACTTTGAACACCCAAGTGTTTCACATAAATTTATAAACGCAGAGCTGTGAAAATAAAAAATAATTTTTTTTCTTAAAAATGATTTTTTTTAGCCAGCTATTTTTTATTTTCCCAAGGGTAACAGGAGAAATTAGAACCACAAAATTGGTGTGCAATTTGTCCTGAGTACGCTGATACCCCATATGGTGGGGTAAACCACTGTTTGGGCGCACGGCAGGGCTCGGAAGGGAGGGAGCGCCATTTGACTTTTTGAAAGCCACGTCGTGTTTGGAGACCCCCTGATGTGTCTAAACAGTGGAAACCCCCCACAAGTGACCCCATTTTGGAAACTAGACCCCTTAAGGAACTTATCTAGATGTGTGGTGAGCACTTTGAACCCCAAGTGTTTCACAGAAATTTATAAACGCAGAGCTGTGAAAATAAAAAATCATTTTTTTTCTCAAAAATCATTTTTTTAGCCAGCTATTTTTTATTTTCCCAAGGGTAACAGGAGAAATTAGAACCCCAAAATTGGTGTGCAATTTGTCCTGAGTACGCTGATACCCCATATGTTGGGGTAAACCACTCTTTGGGCGCACGGCAGGGCTCGGAAGGGAGGGAGCGCCATTTGACTTTTTGAACGAAACGTCGTGTTTGGAGACCCCCTGATGTGCCTAAATAGTGGAAATCCCTCAATTCTAGCTCCAACCCTAATCCCAACACACCCCTAACCCTAATCCCAACCCTAATCCTAACCTAAATCCCAACCCTAATTCCAACCCTAATTGTAACCCTAACCTTAATTGTAACCCTAACTCTAATTGTAACCCTAACCCTCATTTTAACTCTAACCCTAATTGTAACCCTAACCCTAATTATAACCCTAACCCTAAGGCTAGGATCATTTTGCGTTTTACCAGCCCGTTCAACACATAGCGTTGACGGGCTGGTAACGGTATAGCATAACGCAATCGCGTTATGCTATACCCGCTAGCGCAGAGGAATCAGCGGATGATTCATCTGCACTAGCGGTGACGGAGCCCAGATGCTGCAGCCCGCGTCCGAGGCTCCGTCACTGAATGACAAACGCATGACGCTTTACGGCATGCGTCGCGATGCGCCCTCAAATGGGGGTGAATGGCAGCGTTAACGGACTGCGTTACACCGCGTTATACCGCGGTGTAACGCAGTCCGTCTAATGGACTGCGATAACGCAGTATGAACCCGGCTTAACCCTAACGCTAATTATAACCCTAACCCTAATGCTAACCCTAACCCTAATGCTAACCCTAACCCTAATTATAACCCTAACCCTAATTATAACCCTAACCCTAACTGAAAAATGAAAATAAATATAATTTCTATTTTTTATTATATGTCCCTAACTAAGGGGGTGATAAATGGGGGGTTATGTACTGTTTTTTTTATTTTGATCACTGTGATAGTTTATCACAGTGATCAAAATGCACTTTCTGGAGAATGAATGAAAAAAATTTTGAATCTGCAGCTAAGCAGATCGGCGGGCGCACTGCTCATGCGCCCGCCATTTTTTTTTTGCAGGAAGAAGACGCCGGGATCCTGGGGCCTGCAGGAGGACGGAGGACACCGGTAAGTATAGGGGGGGGCGATCGGGGGACCTGGGGACCCTCATTTTCTCCCCTCTGATGTGCGATCACATCAGAGGGGAGAGAAATCATTTTTTTTTTTTTTTTTTTGCGATCGCAACACCGGGATCGGTGAATACCGACCTGGATCATGTTCTCTGGGGTCTCGGCTACCCCCGGTAGCCGAGACCCCAGAGAATATTTGCCCATCCCCCCCCAGCACAGCGGCACATAGCGGCGGGCGCACTGAGCATGCGCCCGCCATTTTCTTCATCGCGCCGGCCCCGGGGGACACCGGAGGGCCCTGGGGCCACATGCAGGACATCGGGGGCCACATGGGGGTCCCGGGGACCCTTTTTCTCTGTCCTCTGATGTCCGATGACATCAGAGGACAGAGAAATTAAATGGCACAACTTTTTATTTCTTTTTTGTTGCCTTCGCCGTTATAGGGTTAATAACGGCGATCGCAACATCGGTGTCGGTAAAAACCGACCCGATACATGTTCTCTGGGGTCTCGGCTACCCCCGGTAGCCGAGACCCCGGAGAAAATGCGCCTCTGGGGGGCGCTATTCACTTTTTCCACAGCGCCATTAATTAACGGCGCTGTGGTTTAAGTACCCTTAATGACCGCCGTTAAAAGGCGTATCGGCGGTCGTTAAGGGGTTAAGCATCTCCAGCAAGTATCCGGTGTTGTTGGATAAATTAAGTTTAAATCTGATGGTCATCTGTACCACCTCAACAAGATTTTGTAGCTCCTCTCCTGTGATGTCGAACAGAGCGATGACCTGAATGTGCATAAGAGAATATTTGTTCTTTCTTCAACTGATAAGGGTTTACCCAAATCAATTTCCCATTTTTAAAAAAATGCTGGGAAGTCTCTCGATGGGGTCTGCCCTTCTTGGAAGGTTTTGTATATAAAAGAGATAGTGTGATCTATAGAGTTTGTTGAAAAACAAAGTCTCAAACGGAGATAATATTCTGTATGGATCGGATTGTTTGGCTAATTTAATAATAAAACTCTTTATTTGTTCATAAAAGAACCATGCACCTGTTGTCGGCTCCTTGTCCCGAAAAATGTCATGAAGAGACTTCATCCCTGTCCTTGTAACATAATCATGGACTTTGGGACATGAAGCTCTATTTTTATGTAGATAAGTGTCTCTTTTTAATCCTGCAGGAAAGGATGGATTGTCATATATAGGAATTAGGGGGCCAGGAGATGAAGAGACTCTCAGCTCTTGACTCCCTCTTTTGATAAATGATATCATGCTTTTGGGGAGGAAGGGTAAAGGTATATCCCGTTCTTCCGTCGGGGACCAAATAACTATACGGGAGTCACGTCGATTAAGATCATTTTCTAACGTAACCCATTTTTTGCTGTTTTTATTATGAAACAGATCTAAAATACATGTACCAATTGCAGCTTGACTATACATAGCAAAATCTGGCAGACCTATTCCCCCTTCTTGCTTCCATCTACTTAACAAAAAGTATGAAATACGTGCTCATTTTGTGACCAAATAAAACGAGTAATCGCTTTTTAAGACGTGAGAAAAAGGAGGCAGGTAAATACAAGTGGATTGTTTGGAAATAATATAGGAGACGGGGTAATAGATCCATTTTAATAGCGCTCACTCTTCCAAACCAAGGTAAAGGTAATTTATGCCATTTTTCTAAGTCTTACTCAGCTTTATGTAAAGCTGTCTTAAAGTTTGCTTCATAAAGATTAGATACTTTGGCGGTGATTTTTATTCCTAGATAGGTAAGAGAATCTGAACACCACTTAAAGGGAAATGAAGCTGCCAACCTCTCCACCTCACTTGGTTGGATTGAGATATTGAGAATATCCGATTTGTGGGTATTAATTTTGAAATTGCTCAGACAACCAAATCTATGTAATTCTGAGATAATATTTGGGAGACTTATAGTTGGGAAAGAGACATACAAAAGGACATCATCTGCAAAAAGTGCCACTTTGTGCTCTTCTGATTGGGCTTTCATGCCTCTAATGGAGGGATTATTCCGTATCGCGGTTGCTAGATGTTCCATAGTGAGTATATACAGAAAGGGTGAAAGAGGACAGCCTCGCTTCGTGCCATTCCTAATTAAAAATGTGTTTGAAAGTGCACCTTTCATTTTAACTTGAGCACTGGCAGATGAATACAGGGCAGAAATACTACGGAGCATAGTTTCTTTTAAGCCATTTCCTTCTAACGTTTGAAATATAAAATCCCAGTGCACCCTGTCGAAAGCCTTTTCTGCGTCAATCGACAGAATGCACATGGGTTCCTCTTTCTTGACCACCCCATCAATCAATGAAATAGTTCGGATGGTGGTAATTCATTTTTTTAAATGTTTGGACCAATATAGGGGAGCATTATACTGTACACTGGAGAATTATATATGGGGCCAATCATACACTTGAGCATCATAGATAATAATAATAATATAATAATAATAATTTTATTTCTATAGCGCCAACATATTCCGCAGCACTTTACATTATAGAAGGGACTTGTACAGAAAATAGACATTACAGCATAACAATAAACACAGATCAAAGTAGTTACCAAGAGGAATGAGGACCTTGCTCGCAAGCTTACAATCTATGAGGAAAAAGATAGGGCCCATTATAAACTGTAGCATTATATATGGGGCCCATCATACACTGTAGCATTATAAATGGGGCCCATCATACACTGGAGCATCATCCATGGGGCCCATCATATACTGGAGCATCATATGGGGCCCTGTTACACTCGGTCCCAGCGCTGGCTCTGCACTCCGTTCTGCTCACTCACCTGTCCCATCTGCTCCTCGGCGTCCTGTGTCCTCCTCCACTTCCTGGCACGCTGCTGGCAGGCCTCCAGATAGTCTGCTTAGGACGCGAGGCCGTGCCCACCGTCTCTCTTAAAGGGGCAGCGTGCATTTTTTGAAATAGCTAATTAACCAATGGCTGCACACTCAGTACTATATCTGGTCACTCCACCATTAGGGGAGTGCCGGAGCAACGTGTTCTATCATTGCTACATCCGGTACTGTTCCTGATCTGTCTGCTCTGCGTCTGCAGTCTCTGTGCTTCGCTGATACTGTTTGTCTCCTCAGATCATTGCTAACCCGTATCTGGCTAACCTGGACAATCTCGGCTATTACTGGCGCAAGTGTCATCCCGTTCCACCATCAGCCATCCGTACCCGTGGACCGTGACAAGGTCACTGGAGCCAGCCTACTACCATCCGTTCTGGACCAGGACCTTACCCTTCTCCGGCAAGAACCCTCCACGGACTCTGTAAATACCTGTTACCCTTTTGGTCCCTCTGGGACAGCTGCCACGTGTCCGGGGTCTAACTGGAGGTAGCACCTGTGTCCTCCGGGTATTCCATTCTGGTCCTGTTCGAGGGGCCTTACTACGGGTACCCGGGGCTCACTAGTTACGCCCCCTTCGGAGCCCCCCGGACCGCGGTCTCGAGGTTCCACATTAAAAAAATAAAAACGAATGTGATCTTCACCACCTCTGCCTCCGCTTCCATTCGTTACAGATTGCTCCGGCCATGGAACCCGCTGGATCCCAGAGATCTCCGACCACGGATCTGTGCCAGGAGGTGACCCGTTTGGGAGTTCAACAGGACAAGATCACGACTTACCTACGCAGCTTGTCTACCCGCATGGATTCCTTAGGGTCCTCGTCTGCACCTGACTCTTCTATCAATAATCAGGTACCAGTTCCCATGGCAAGTCAAGGTCCCCGTTTGGCGGCTCCTACCCGTTTCCAGGGTGACCCTACTCTGTGTCGGGGTTTCCTCAATCAGTGCACTCTACACTTCGAAATCTTGGGGCATATGTTTGCTTCTGACCGAGCCAACGTGGGCTTCATCATGTCACACCTGGGAGGAGAGGCCCTCGCCTGGCTAAACCCGCTATGGAAGAGAGGGGATCCGCTGGTTAACGATCTTCAATCTTTCCTAGAGGCTTTTCGCAGGACTTTCGATGAACCTGGTCGCACCACTTCGACTGCCTCAGCTCTGCTCCGCCTGCGCCAAGGTACTCTCACGGTAGCTCAGTATGCTGTTAAATTCCGCACCCTCTCGTCTGAATTATCGTGGAACAATGAGGCCCTGGTTGCTAACTTCTGGGAAGGCCTATCCGGAAGAATCAAGGATGAGCTGGCGGGACGGGACAGACCTACCCTCTTGGAAGAGCTAATATCCTTGGCAACCCGAATTGACCTGCGTTTTCAGGAGCGCTCCATGGAGATCAAGCGGGACAAAAGGTCCTATCACCTGGACTCTAGTTTGTACAAAACAGGTACTTCGCCCTCCGCCTCCGAGGCCATGGAGGTGGACCATGTAAGTTTGGCCACCCGCCGCCGGGAGGCACGTCGCAAGGAGGGAAGTTGTTACTACTGCGGTAGTTCTGAACGTTTGATCCATTTCTGTCCTAAAAAGTCGGGAAACTCCAGTGCCTAGGTCCGGTAGGAGGGGCCAACCTAGGTAGAGAACAGTCCTCTCCCTCTTTACACATCTCAGTCTCCGTGTCCTATGGAGCAATAAAATTCTCCGAACATTGTCTACTGGATTCTGGAGCTGCAGGGAACTTCATCCAGCAGGCGGTTGTGGATCATTACCGCTTACCAGTCCAGCGTCTTCCTGATCCGTTACAGGTGTCCGCCGTGGATGGCAAACCGCTGACCGAGCCCGTCCAGTTTTAAACTGAGTTGGTGGAACTCCGGGTAGGTCTAATGCATACTGAACGAATGCGATTTTATGTATTTCCCGGTTTATCCCATCCCATGCTTTTAGGTTTACCTTGGCTCCAGATGCATGAACCAGTCCTTAATTGGAAAACTGGAGAAGTTCTGCGTTGGGGAGATACCTGCATGAATCGTTGCTTAACCCGGATTCAACCTGTTTCGCCTCCAGTCCAGCCTGATACCCTGCCAGGGTTGCCTTCCATCTATTGGTCCTTCTCTGACGTCTTTGGGAAAAAGGAGGCTGAGAGACTACCTCCACACAGGTCGTATGACTGTCAGATAGAGCTTCTCCCTGGAGCATCTCCTCCTCGCGGGAGAGTTTATCCCCTTTCACAGGCAGAGACTCAGGCCATGTCGGACTACATCCAAGAGAATCTGGCTAGAGGATTTATCCGAAAGTCATCGTCACCGGCAGGAGCTGGATTCTTCTTTGTGAAGAAAAAGGATGGATCCTTGCGGCCCTGCATTGACTATCGGGGTCTAAATCAAATCACGGTAAAAAACAGGTATCCATTACCTCTTATTTCAGAGCTGTTTGATCGTCTCCGAGGGGCCAAGATCTTCACCAAATTGGACCTCAGAGGGGCCTACAACCTGATCCGAGTCAGAGAGGGGGACGAATGGAAAACAGCCTTCAACACCCGTGACGGCCACTATGAATACCTGGTAATGCCATTCGGCCTAAGCAATGCACCTGCGGTTTTTCAGGAATTTGTTAATGACATTTTCAGGGACTTGCTCTATACTTGTGTCGAGGTTAACCTGGACGATATTTTGATTTTTTCTGCTGACTTGACGTCACACCGGAGGCAAGTACGCCTGGTCTTACAAAGACTGAGAGAGAACAGGCTATATGCCAAATATGAGAAATGCCTCTTTGAGCAGTCTTCTTTGCCTTTCCTTGGGTACATTGTATCTTCCACAGGATTAAAGATGGATCCGGAGAAGTTGTCTGCAGTTCTCAACTGGCCTCGTCCGTCTGGGCTAAAAGCCATACAAAGGTTCCTCGGGTTCGCCAATTACTACCGGCAATTTATTCCACACTTTTCCACCCGAGTGGCTCCAATCACAGCCTTAACCCGGAAAGGTGTAAACTCTAAGGAATGGTCCTCCGAGGCAGAAGAGGCCTTTGTTTCTCTCAAAAAAGCCTTCGCTTCCGCACCAGTTCTCCATCGTCCTAATTCAAGTGAGCAATTTTTTCTTGAAGTTGACGCTTCTTCCATAGGTGCAGGAGCAGTTCTGACCCAGAAGTCGTCTACCGGGCGGATGATCTCGTGTGGTTTTTTTTCCAAGGTTTTTTCTCCTGCAGAAAGGAACTACTCTGTCGGTGATCGCGAACTGTTGGCCATCAAATTGGCTCTGCAAGAATGGAGACATCTTCTTGAAGGAGCTCATCACCAGGTAATCATATTCACCGACCATAAAAACCTTGCCTATCTCCAATCTGCTTTAAGACTGAATCCCCGTCAGGCCCGTTGGGCATTATTTTTTGCCCGTTTCAATTTTGTACTTCATTTCCATCCTACTTTAAGACTGAATACCCGTCAGGCCCGTTGGGCATTATTTTTTGCCCGTTTCAATTTGGTACTTCATTTCCGTCCAGCTGACAAGAACATCAAGGCAGACGCACTCTCTAGAGCCTTCTTGCCTCCTGAACTGGAGGAGGAACCTCAGCACATTATTGAACCTTCTAAGTTAGTCTCTGTTGCCTCCACTGATCTGGCCCAGCTTCCTCCTGGGAAGACTTTCGTGTCCGCCTCTGATCGTAGTCGTGTTCTGCGCTGGGGTCATTCTTCTAAGTTGGCTGGCCATGCTGGTCAGAGAAAGACGCAGCAACTCATCTCCTGTTATTACTGGTGGCCTACCATGGGCAAGAATATTCAGGAGTTCGTCGCAGCCTGTCTTTGATGTGCCCGTAACAAAACTGTTAAACATCTACCAGCCGGCAGGCTTCTGCCTCTTCCGATTCCGTCCGCTCCCTGGCAGCACATCGCGATGGATTTCATCACGGATCTTCCCATTTCTTCTGGCTGCTCAGTGGTATGGGTTGTGGTGGACCGCTTCTCTAAAATGGCCCACTTCGTTCCGCTATCTGGCCTCCCGTCCGCTCCAGAACTGGCCACTCACTTCATTCAGCACATCTTCCGTCTACATGGATTTCCTCTCCACATCGTGTCCGACAGCGGCGTCCAGTTCACCTCTAAGTTCTAGAGAGGACTCTGTAAAATGGTAAAAATTGAACTAGATTTTTCTTCTGCATATCATCCCCAGTCTAATGGGCAAGTGGAGAGGATCAATCAAATCCTGGCTGGATACCTGCGTCACTTCGTCAACGCTCATCATAATGACTGGGTAGAATTACTGCCCTGGGCGGAATTCTCCTACAACAACCAAGTAAGTGAATCTTCTGGAAAGTCTCCCTTTCAGATTGTGTTTGGACTGCAACCCGGAATTCCTCTTCCTGTCTCGGGATTGTCTGATGTTCCGGCAGTCGATACCTTGTCTAAGAATTTCTCGGACATTTGGAGAGAGACCAGGTCGGCTTTGGAGAAAGCTTCTCAACGTATGAAAATGCATGCGGACAAAAGACGTTTGGAGGCTCCCATCTTTCGGCCAGGAGACAAGGTATGGCTCTCCTCCAAGTACATCCGTCTGAAGTTACCATCGTACAAATTGGGTCCCCGTTTCATTGGTCCCTTTGAAGTCTTGAGACAAATCAACCCAGTCTCTTATAAACTAAAATTGCCTAATTCTCTACGAGTACCTAACTCCTTTCATGTTTCCCTCCTCAAACCAGTAGTGTTGAGCTCCTTCTTTAAGGACCCGGGTACCATTTCTGATCCGGTCTCTGAGGATGATGTTTTTGAGGTAAAACATATCTTGGCCTCTAAGAGAGTAAGAGGTAGAATCTATTACCTGGTGGACTGGAAAGGTTTTGGTCCTGAGGAGAGATCTTGGGAGCCTAAAGAGAACATCCAGGCTCCTCTTCTTCTTAAAAGATTTCACGCAGGCTTGAAAAAGAGGGGGAGTAAAGAGGGGGATACTGTTACACTCGGTCCCAGCGCTGGCTCTGCACTCCGTTCTGCTCACTCACCTGTCCCATCTGCTCCTCAGGGTCCTGTGTTCTCCTCCACTTCCTGGCACGCTGCTGGCAGGCCTCCAGATAGTCTGCTTAGGACGCGAGGCCGCGCCCACCGTCTCTCTTAAAGGGGCAGCGTGCATTTTTTGAAATAGCTAATTAACCAATGGCTGCACACTCAGTACTATATCTGGTCACTCCACCATTAGGGGAGTGCCGGAGCAACGTGTTCTATCATTGCTACATCCGGTTCTGTTCCTGATCTGTCTGCGCTGCGTCTGCAGTCTCTGTGCTTCGCTGATACTGTTTGTCTCCTCAGATCATTGCTAACCCGTATCTGGCTAACCTGGACAATCTCGGCTATTACTGGCGCAAGTGTCATCCCGTTCCGCCATCAGCCATCCGTACCCGTGGACCGTGACAAGGTCACTGGAGCCAGCCTACTACCATCCGTTCTGAATGAATGTGAACTTCACCACCTCTGCCTCCGCTTCCATTCGTTACAGGCCCATTGTATATGGAGCATTATATAGGCCCATCATACACTGGAGCATCATGCATAGGGCCAATCATACACAGGAGCGTTATAAATGGGGCCCATCATACACTGGAGCATCATATACGGGGCCCATTATACACTGGAGCATCATCCATGGGGTCCATCATACACTGGAGCATTGTAAATAGGGGCCCATCATACACTGGAGCATCATGCATGGGACCCATCATACACGGGAGCATTATAAATGGGGCCCATCATACACTGGAGCATCATATACGGGGCCCATTATACACTGGAGCATCATTCATGGGGCCCATCATATACTGGAGCATTGTAAATAGGAGCCCATTATACACTGGAGCATCATATGGTGCCCATTATATAGGCCCATCATACACTGGAGCATCATCCATGGGGCCCATCATATACTGGAGCATCATATGGGGCCCATTATTTATGGAGCATTATATAGGCCCATCACACACTGGAGCATCAGCCATGGCGCCCATCATATACTAGAGCATCATATGGGGCCCATTATATATGGAGCATTATATAGGCCCATCACACACTGGAGCATCAGCCTTGGGGCCCATCATATACTGGAGAATCATATTGTCACGCTGTCTAATGATATGTGTACGATGTCAGTTAACTATTCTTACAGAAACAACACTCTATACAACATATAGTTTAGCAACATCAGCATGTAAATATAGAATAGATTTACCTGACACGATATCCGTTGAACTCAGGGTTAATCTTGAGGACTTGATACGCTGTCACAGGAAAGAGGAGGACCGGGGTCTAACCTGACCCTAAAACTGGGGTCCTAACTAATCCCTCACCTTGGAGGTACTGATAATGGTTCAGAGGTCCAAGTCTCCAGCCTAACCCTGTCTCCTATCAGTCCCTGAACCCTGTAATCAGTCCTAAGAAGGACCCTGATTACCACCAAAGGGATATGGGCTGATCTCTGCTAAATATACAGATTAGACATATAAGACAGACTGGAGAAAACACAGACTCGCATACACACTCAAACACAGAAGGAACATAAATGGTCTGGGATATAAAACTCTAAGCAAGTTGAGCTTAAAACAACTAAGGAGCTCTTTAACTTAAGTCTATCCAGATTCAATCCTATCTGTGGTCTGCATGAAGAATTTCACTGGCAACTCCCAAGCAGACAACCAGGGATTTAAAGGAAACCAATCAACAAATAATCAATTGCAGCCGGGAGAAACTGCACCCAGTCCAGAACCGAGCACAGACAGAATTAACTCCCTCACTGCCAAACACAAAGAAACAGCAACTCAGCTGTGAGAAGTCAGAATGTGCAACCGCGACGATCTTCGTGGCGATGCACACATGACAGTACCCCCCCTTCTACGAGGGGCCTCCGGACCCTCAGGGCCAGGTCTGCCCGGGTGAGTTCTGTGGAAGGTCCGAACCAAACGATCTGCGTTAATGTCAGACGCAGGAACCCACGTCCTCTCCTCTGGACCATACCCCTTCCAATGCACCAAGTACTGAAGGGACCGTCGATTCAGACGTGAGTCAATGATCTTTGACACTTGAAACTCCAAGTTACCATTGACCACCACTGGAGGAGGAGGTAGAGGTGACGGTATGACTGGTGCCACGTACCTCTTAAGTAATGACTTGTGGAACACATTGTGGATTTTAAACGTAGGAGGGAGGTCCAGACGAAATGCCACAGGATTAATTATGGAACTGATCCTGTACGGCCCGATGAATCTGGGACCCAGTTTCCAGGAGGGAACTTTAAGTTTTATATTCCTGGTAGACAACAATACCAGATCGTTCACATTCAGATCTGGACCAGAAACTCTCCTCCTATCAGCCATACGTTTATAACGGTTCCCCATAGCACTCAGATTATTCAATACACCTCTCCACACTGAAGCAAGTGACGACGAGAAACGCTCCTCCTCAGGAACCCCAGAAGGGCCCCCCCCATTGAAAGTACAAAACTGGGGATGAAAACCATATGCCCCAAAAAACGGGGATTTACCAGTGGACTCGCTCCGCCTGTTGTTAAGAGCGAACTCTGCCAGAGGCAAGAAAGAAGACCAGTCCTCCTGGTTCTCTGAGACAAAACACCGAAGATAAGTCTCAAGGCTTTGATTCAGACGCTCTGTCTGACCATTGGTCTGCGGATGAAAAGCCGAGGAAAATGACAATTGCATCCCCCGACGTAAACAAAATGCCCTCCAAAATTTA
The DNA here is from genome assembly GCA_033576555.1 of Oophaga sylvatica. Taxonomy (NCBI): domain Eukaryota; kingdom Metazoa; phylum Chordata; class Amphibia; order Anura; family Dendrobatidae; genus Oophaga; species Oophaga sylvatica. The sequence goes on from JARQOD010000001.1 coordinate 57,402,400, forward strand.
GACACAAACTGAGACCCCCTATCTGACACCACATCAGAAGGCAACCCATGAAGTCTCACAATCTCCCCAATGAACACCTGCGCCAGAGTTTTAGCATTAGGGAGGGCAGGAAGAGCAATGAAATGTGCCATCTTACTGAACCTGTCAACAACCACCAGAATGACAGTTTTCCCTGACGACGGAGGAAGATCCGTAATGAAGTCCATAGACAAATGAGTCCATGGACGCTCCGGAAGTTTCAAGGGTAAGAGGGTCCCAGACGGACGGGTATGAGGGGTCTTAGAGCGAGCACAAACCCCACAGGACGCGACAAAAGTTATAACATCTTTATTAACGTTAGGCCACCAAAACCGGCGAGAAAGGAGATCTAAAGTAGCCTTACTCCCTGGATGTCCTGCTAAAGCAGAATTATGATGTGCCTCAATAACCTTTTGTCTCAACTGATTTGGGACATACAGTCTCCCTGAAGGTCCTGCAGGGGCGTCCCCTGAGCCTCTAATACCTCCTCCTCAAGCTCAGAACATACAGCCGACACTACCACCCCCTCCTGAAGGATAGGAATCGGGTCATCCGTTTTCCCGGCCCTGGGAAACTGCGAGACAAGGCATCAGCCTTAACATTCTTAGACTCAGGGCGATATGTGACGACAAAATTAAACCTGGTAAAAAACAACGACCATCGAGCTTGTCTGGAATTCAGACGCTTAGCAGATTCCAAATACAGCAGGTTTTTGTGATCAGTAATGACGGTGACCGGGTGGACTGCCCCCTCCAAAAAGTGACGCCATTCTTCAAAAGCCAACTTAATGGCCAAAAGTTCCCTATTGCCGATATCATAATTCCTTTCGGCGGACGACAACTTCTTAGAAAAGAAAACGCACGGATGCCATTTACCAGGGGACGGACCCTGGGACAATATTGCACCCACCCCTACGTCAGACGCGTCCACCTCCACAATGAACGGCTGTGATGCATCTGGTTGGATGAGAACGGGTGCCGAAGCAAAACATTTTTTCAAAGAGGAAAAAGCTTGGCAAGCTTTGTCCGACCATTTAGAAAAATCCGTCCCTTTTCTTGTCATGTCAGTGAGAGGTTTGACAACAGATGAGAAATTACAAATAAATTTCCGGTAGTAGTTAGCAAACCCCAGAAAACGCTGCAGAGCCTTAAGATCCTCTGGCTGATCCCATTCAAGCACTGCTCTCACTTTTTCAGGGTCCATACGGAAATCGGAGGCTGACACCAAGAAACCCAAAAACTGAAGTTCCTGTACGGCAAATACACACTTTTCCAGTTTGGCGTATAGTTTATTGTCTCGCAAGATCTTCAACACCTGTCTCACATGCTCCTGGTGAGACACAAGATCTGACGAGTAAATTAAAATGTCATCCAAATATACGACCACAAACAGCCCCACAAGGTGACGAAAAATGTCATTAACAAAATGTTGGAATACTGCTGGTGCAGTAGTCAGACCAAAAGGCATGACAAGGTTCTCATAATGTCCCTCCGGCGTGTTAAACGCCGTTTTCCACTCATCCCCCTCTTTTATCCTAATCAAATTATACGCCCCCCTGAGATCCAATTTAGAGAACCATTTGGCGCCAACAATTTGATTGAAGAGATCAGGAATAAGAGGGAGAGGATACGGATCTCGAACAGTAATCCGATTAAGTTCGCGGAAATCCAAGCAAGGGCGTAGGCCTCCATCTTTTTTCTTCACGAAGAAGAACCCCGCGGCCACTGGGGAAGATGAAGGTCTAATATGCCCTTTGGCCAGACTTTCCGAAATATAGTCTTTCATAGCCTGCCTCTCAGGACCAGAAAGGTTATATAACCTAGCTTTAGGTAACTTAGCATCAGGAAGTAAATTAATAGAGCAGTCATACACGCGATGAGGAGGCAACTCCTGACACCCCTCCTCAGAGAACACATCCCCAAAGTCCTCCAAAAAAGGAGGCAATGTACTAGGCACGACCGCACTGATGACTGTGTTCATGCAGTTACTTTTGCAAAACTCACCCCATTGGCTTATCTCTCTGGACTGCCAATTAATCACAGGGTTATGTTTAACCAACCAAGGAAGTCCCAACACAATAGGAGTAGGTAGACCCTCCAACACATAACAAGATAATTGTTCCCTATGTATCGCCCCTACCCGAATGTCAATGTTATGGACCTCATGAACAAAGCTACCTTGGCCGAGAGGCCTGGCGTCAATGGAGAATATAGGGATCGGTTTGGCCAATACACTCAGAGGCATACCTTGAGCCTGAGCAAACTGAGCGTCAACCAGATTAGCCCCGGACCCACTATCAAGAAGAACAGAAAATCTCTCCACTCTCGTACCAACCACCATCTCCACTGGTACAAGGAACTGAGAAGAACTAGCGGACGAAATACATACTCCCAGGTTGTCGTCCACCACACAACCTGGGATTAACAGTTTTCCGGCAACTTTTTGCTCAACAAGGCACGGGATGGACATCCCCCAACAAAATGTCCCTCTTTCCCGCAGAAGAAACACATTCTAGTCCTGCTGCGTACCGCCAATCCCCTCCTACGAAATGATGTCCCTCCCAACTGCATAGGCTCCTCCGAACAGACAAGGGGAACCTCAACATAAGGGACTTTTGTAGTAGGTGGAGCAACAACCGGGGGCGGAGTTACCTCACCCCTCTCCCGAAGCCGTCTATCAGTACGGATAGCTAGGGCCATAGCAGCCTCCAGAGAAGGAGGAGACTCATACTGAGCCAAAACGTCCTTTAATTTGTCAGAAAGCCCATGACAAAACTGACTCCTAAGAGCTGGGTCATTCCACTGAGTATCTGTGGCCCATCTACGGAACTCAGAAGCAAATTCTTCCGCCGGACGATCTCCCTGCTGTATCTTACGTAATTTTGTCTCAGCAAGAGAGACCCGATCTGGGTCATCATATACCAAACCCAGGGCAGTAAAAAATCGATCTACAGACTGTAGAGCCGGGGATCCCGGAGGAAGGGAGAATGCCCAGGATTGAGGGTCCCCTTGTAGGAGCGAGATAACAATTCCCACTCTCTGCTCTTCACTCCCTGATGATCGAGGCCGAAGCCGAAAATACAATTTACATGCTTCCCGGAAGGTGAAAAATTTGTCTCGCCCACCAGTGAACCTGTCCGGGAGAGCTACTTTAGGTTCAAATCTGGTTTGCTCCGAGGGAGACAAAACTTTGGACTTAATGTCCATCAGCTCCATGGATAATCCCTGCAACTGCAGAGCCAGCTGGGCTACTGGATCCATGGCAACTGGGGATAATTTTAATGGCCAGTGAAAATGTCACGCTGTCTAATGATATGTGTACGATGTCAGTTAACTATTCTTACAGAAACAACACTCTATACAACATATAGTTTAGCAACATCAGCATGTAAATATAGAATAGATTTACCTGACACGATATCCGTTGAACTCAGGGTTAATCTTGAGTACTTGATACGCTGTCACAGGAAAGAGGAGGACCGGGGTCTAACCTGACCCTAAAACTGGGGTCCTAACTAATCCCTCACCTTGGAGGTACTGATAATGGTTCAGAGGTCCAAGTCTCCAGCCTAACCCTGTCTCCTATCAGTCCCTGAACCCTGTAATCAGTCCTAAGAAGGACCCTGATTACCACCAAAGGGATATGGGCTGATCTCTGCTAAATATACAGATTAGACATATAAGACAGACTGGAGAAAACACAGACTCGCATACACACTCAAACACAGAAGGAACATAAATGGTCTGGGATATAAAACTCTAAGCAAGTTGAGCTTAAAACAACTAAGGAGCTCTTTAACTTAAGTCTATCCAGATTCAATCCTATCTGTGGTCTGCATGAAGAATTTCACTGGCAACTCCCCAAGCAGACAACCAGGGATTTAAAGGAAACCAATCAACAAATAATCAATTGCAGCCGGAGAAACTGCACCCAGTCCCAGAACCGAGCACAGACAGAATTAACTCCCTCACTGCCAAACACAAAGAAACAGCAACTCAGCTGTGAGAAGTCAGAATGTGCAACCGCGACGATCTTCGTGGCGATGCACACATGACACATATGGGCCCATTATATATGGAGCATTATATAGGCCCATCATACACTGGAGCATCATCCATGGGGCCCATCATATACTGGAGCATCATATGGGGCCCATTATATATGGAGCATTATATAGGCCCATCATACACTGGAGCATTATCCATGGGGCCCATCATACACTGGAGTATTATAAATGGGGCCTATCATACACTGGAGCATCATATACGGGGCCCATTATACACTGGAGCATCATCCATGGGGCCCATCATACACTGGAGCATCATATACGGGGCCCATTATACACTGGAGCATCATATGGGGCCCATTATATATGGAGCATTATATAGGCCCATCATACACTGGAGCTTCATCCATGGGGCCCATCATATACTGGAGAATCATATGGGCCCATTATATATGGAGCATTATATAGGCCCATCATACACTGGAGCATCATCCATGGGGCCCATCATATACTGGAGCATCATATGGGGCCCATTATATATGGAGCATTATATAGGCCCATCATACACTGGAGCATTATCCATGGGGCCCATCATACACTGGAGCATTATAAATGGGGCCTATCATACACTGGAGCATCATATACGGGGACCATTATACACTGGAGCATCATCCATGGGGCCCATCATACACTGGAGCATCATATACGGGGCCCATTATACACTGGAGCATCATATGGGGCCCATTATATATGGAGCATTATATAGGCCCATCATACACTGGACCATCATCCATGGGGCCCATCATATACTAGAGCATCATATGGGGTTCATTATTTATGGGGCATCATATAGGGTATGGAGCATTATATGAAGCACATATGGGGTCTATTCTGTATGGAGCATTATATGGAGCCCATTCTGTATGGAGCAATATATGGGGCCCATCATATACTGTATGGAGCTTTATATGTGACTCATTATACTGTATGGAGCAATATGTGGGGCTCATTATACTCTATGGGGACCGTGCTATACTGTATGGCACATTATATGGGGACCATCATATACTGTAGCATTATGTGGAGCTCATCATACACTGTATGGAACATTATATGGGACCAATTATTCTGTATGGAGCAATATCTGGGGCTCATTATTCTGTATGGCACACTATGTGGTGGCCATAATACTGTATGGAGGACTATACTGTCCAGTTTTTGAGCTATTGTAGAAATTAAAATAGATATCAGTCATGTAATGTCAGAAGTGAAGTATTTGGCATTGTACTATACCTATATTTCTGTGCCGTATCGGAGCATCATGAATTGTGGTATGTGTTAAAGGGGCCCACTGAGACTCTTTGGCCCGGGGCCCATGAAAACCATGAGCCAGTCCTGCCCCCCTCACAACTTTAGCCAAATATCCCCCAGTTTTCAATGCGTTACTATTATTATAAAGTAAATTAAGGTTGACAAGCTTAAGTAATAAGAATTGATGTCGTTGGCATTGAAATGGACACTGTAGGTGTGTTAACTGTCCTCCACTCCCTGCCGACTTTTATTCCCCATTGACTTGCATTGGGTTTTGTGCTTCAGTCAGACCTTCGACTTTTGCCGATAGTCTGCCGATTTCGTTCGGCTCGACTTTTGTGAAAGTTGGGTGGTCCGAAACCCGACTCGACCCTCCCGGAGGCAAAGTCGCTCATCTCTAGTCATAATATGTTAGGCAGAATGAGTGCCGCTCCGCCTACCACTTCAAGCATACAAGAAAAAAAGGTAGCACACTGTAGCGCTATAGCTTGCAAACACGAAATATGAAAAATATGAAAAATGAATTGCATCATTACCTTAGAAATATGAAAAATTGAGAAGTCTTAGCGCATAAGATGGCCAAATTATGCGAGCCTGATAGCCACGTCAAGGCTCCTCTCGTATATCAGGTCCTAACTAATGCCTATCCTCGCTTTAGAAAAGTCTGTCTGCATGGGAACATATGAGTCCTCTCTTCAGACTAAAATCTACATCTCTGTGGAGGGGTGATGAACCTGTTGTAATTAAAAAGCCTGTGACCACCAGGTGGAGTGCTCAGGTAGAAGGTAAATGAATACATATCAAAAAACTGACCGGCACATCCAAACATAGATTCAGTGTGAACAGGTGCTAAACCTAGAGTCACCAACTCATATACATACAAGAAAAAAGGTAGCACACTGTAGCGCTATAGCTTGCAAACACGAAATATGAAAAATATGAAAAATGAATTGCATCATTACCTTAGAAATATGAAAAATTGAGAAGTCTTAGCGCATAAGATGGCCAAATTATGCGAGCCTGATAGCCACGTCAAGGCTCCTCTCGTATATCAGGTCCTAACTAATACCTATCCTCGCTTTAGAAAAGTATGTCTGCATGGGAACATATGAGTCCTCTCTTCAGACTAAAATCTACATCTCTGTGGAGGGGTGATGAACCTGTTGTAATTAAAAAGCCTGTGACCACCAGGTGGAGTGCTCAGGTAGAAGGTAAATGAATACATATCAAAAAACTGACCGGCACATCCAAACATAGATTCAGTGTGAACAGGTGCTAAACCTAGAGTCACCAACTCATATACATACAAGAAAAAAAGGTAGCACACTGTAGCGCTATAGCTTGCAAACACGAAATATGAAAAATATGAAAAATGAATTGCATCATTACCTTAGAAATATGAAAAATTGAGAAGTCTTAGCGCATAAGATGGCCAAATTATGCGAGCCTGATAGCCACGTCAAGGCTCCTCTCTTATATCAGGTCCTAACTAATGCCTATCCTCGCTTTAGAAAAGTCTGTCTGCATGGGAACATATGAGTCCTCTCTTCAGACTAAAATCTACATCTCTGTGGAGAGGTGATGAACCTGTTGTAATTAAAAAGCCTGTGACCACCAGGTGGAGTGCTCAGGTAGAAGGTAAATGAATACATATCAAAAAACTGACCGGCACATCCAAACATAGATTCAGTGTGAACAGGTGCTAAACCTAGAGTCACCAACTCATATACATACAAGAAAAAAAGGTAGCACACTGTAGCGCTATAGCTTGCAAACACGAAATATGAAAAATATGAAAAATGAATTGCATCATTACCTTAGAAATATGAAAAATTGAGAAGTCTTAGCGCATAAGATGGCCAAATTATGCGAGCCTGATAGCCACGTCAAGGCTCCTCTCGTATATCAGGTCCTAACTAATGCCTATCCTCGCTTTAGAAAAGTCTGTCTGCATGGGAACATATGAGTCCTCTCTTCAGACTAAAATCTACATCTCTGTGGAGGGGTGATGAACCTGTTGTAATTAAAAAGCCTGTGACCACCAGGTGGAGTGCTCAGGTAGAAGGTAAATGAATACATATCAAAAAACTGACCGGCACATCCAAACATAGATTCAGTGTGAACAGGTGCTAAACCTAGAGTCACCAACTCATATACATACAAGAAAAAAAGGTAGCACACTGTAGCGCTATAGCTTGCAAACACGAAATATGAAAAATATGAAAAATGAATTACATCATTACCTTAGAAATATGAAAAATTGAGAAGTCTTAGCGCATAAGATGGCCAAATTATGCGAGCCTGATAGCCACGTCAAGGCTCCTCTCGTATATCAGGTCCTAACTAATACCTATCCTCGCTTTAGAAAAGTCTGTCTGCATGGGAACATATGAGTCCTCTCTTCAGACTAAAATCTACATCTCTGTGGAGGGGTGATGAACCTGTTGTAATTAAAAAGCCTGTGACCACCAGGTGGAGTGCTCAGGTAGAAGGTAAATGAATACATATCAAAAAACTGACCGGCACATCCAAACATAGATTCAGTGTGAACAGGTGCTAAACCTAGAGTCACCAACTCATATACATACAAGAAAAAAAGGTAGCACACTGTAGCGCTATAGCTTGCAAACACGAAATATGAAAAATATGAAAAATGAATTGCATCATTACCTTAGAAATATGAAAAATTGAGAAGTCTTAGCGCATAAGATGGCCAAATTATGCGAGCCTGATAGCCACGTCAAGGCTCCTCTCTTATATCAGGTCCTAACTAATGCCTATCCTCGCTTTAGAAAAGTCTGTCTGCATGGGAACATATGAGTCCTCTCTTCAGACTAAAATCTACATCTCTGTGGAGGGGTGATGAACCTGTTGTAATTAAAAAGCCTGTGACCACCAGGTGGAGTGCTCAGGTAGAAGGTAAATGAATACATATCAAAAAACTGACCGGCACATCCAAACATAGATTCAGTGTGAACAGGTGCTAAACCTAGAGTCACCAACTCATATACATACAAGAAAAAAAGGTAGCACACTGTAGCGCTATAGCTTGCAAACACGAAATATGAAAAATATGAAAAATGAATTGCATCATTACCTTAGAAATATGAAAAATTGAGAAGTCTTAGCGCATAAGATGGCCAAATTATGCGAGCCTGATAGCCACGTCAAGAGGAGCCTTGACGTGGCTATCAGGCTCGCATAATTTGGCCATCTTATGCGCTAAGACTTCTCAATTTTTCATATTTCTAAGGTAATGATGCAATTCATTTTTCATATTTTTCATATTTCGTGTTTGCAAGCTATAGCGCTACAGTGTGCTACCTTTTTTTCTTGTATGTATATGAGTTGGTGACTCTAGGTTTAGCACCTGTTCACACTGAATCTATGTTTGGATGTGCCGGTCAGATTTTTGATATGTACCACTTCAAGCAGACACTCCATGACCTCTAGGAATAAAAGAGATGTTATCCACTAATGTGAAGCACTGATCCCATTATCCAAAATTTGCAACTGCAGTGCACATGGTCAACCTCTTAAGAGAATCTAGGAATTGGTAAGGATCCCAGTGGTCAGACTACTAGCGATTGGTAAGTTGTTGGTAGGGGATAGCTTCTAAACTTGAGAATATGTGCGCTTTATTCACCATGATGTAAATCAGAGGATTCAAATGAAGAGCTTCATTGTCCTAAAGTAACATTGTAGTTAAATAGATTTTTTTATCTGAAATTTACCAATCTAATAAGATCAGCATATCAGAAAAACCAATTTCCTTTACTCAACATCCAGTATATCTGCATCTAATTCATTTGCTTAGCTCGATGGAGATGCTACAAGGTCTGAACAAAGTGTAAACCTAAATAATATTAATATTATTACAGAACTCATTTAAAGTCTATGTCCAAGTTGAGTTTATTAATCTATTCATGAGTCTCAGTGGAAAATATCTAGAAAAATATTTTACTTTCTAAAGCCGATATTCAAAAATAATGAGAAACAATATAGACTTGCAAAGCATATATGTTGGTAATTATTACAGACAGGTACAAACAAGTATTTGTGATATTGTTAGCACATCAGTGATGAAACTCCTCACACATTCTTCTAGAACACATTTGCTACCTATATTTATTAATGTTGCTCATTTACATTACACCTCAATGGAGTTTTCACAACAATATCATAAAAATGGTGATACAGTTAAGTTCCTGTCTAAATACTCTGAAGAGTATTTTCAACTTTAAATATTATCCCCATTTATTGACTAGAGGATAACTTCCTTATCGCTGAGACTTCAACCACTGGGACCCCCTGAGAACTAGGTGTGGAGACACAGGGGTCAGTGGGTGGTCATATCTGCATGGACCAGTGCTCATTCCACTGAATGCCTGCACTTTTTTTTCCCATGGGCATAACACTACTCAGACAACAGAGGATGAGGGTAAAACCAAATGGCAATACATTATTGAACTACCCACAGACAATAACATATAGAACAGTCTCTGCAAAATACCCCAAATGGTGCAGATTATAGAATCTCTCCCTCCCGCTGACTCGCCTGGATTAGAGCAGCTACAACTTCAGGGCTTCCAGGGCCAATTACCCCACCTGTGGCACCCTGCTTTTGGGTGGCACCTGCATAGAGGAGGTAATGACAAGCTTAGGAAGCTGACAGTCATTTGAGGCATGTGGCCAGGTGACTGAGATGATCCCAACCCGGCCTCTGTAAATGTCTCCATGGGGCCATGTGACCAGAGGGTCCCAGTCCTGGATTCCCCAAACGTATCCATGGTTTCAGTGATAGTCAATGGAGCAGATTTGTGTTCTTCCAGCTGGGGACGAGGTCTCTTAATCTGGCATCCTGTAGAATGTCAAATCTGTATTTCCCTTGATGGTGCCATGGTGACTTGGCTGTAGTTCTGTAGAGACTATGAATTAATGATGTCCTTGCTGTGGTTTTGTAGACTATTTTCCTTTTTTCTTGCAGAAGGCTAAAAATCCATTCTTTTACCCACATCTGTAGTTCAGGTCATCATCCACATGTCAGGGGGGGAGGTGAAATGAGTTTAACTCTAATTGTTTGAATATTTAATGGATTTGCATAGCTTTTCCTTGTCTGTTTTGCAAGTCAACAAAATGCATGGCTTAGTACAATGTGTACTCAACATATTAATAAAGACTGATTGTTTAATGACCTTGCGACCCTGTCTTACAATGATAGCAGACAACAACCTGTATGAGCTGATATAAGAGGTAAACAGCAGTCATTCAAAAAAATCCACAAACATCAATTCTAGTGTCAACATTCAGACAATAGCCTAGGTCTCATATGACAACAGTCTGATTCTTGACCAACCGAAGAAATACACAAATTCAATGGTTAACATTCAGACAATAGCCTATTTCTACTGGCCTACTGAAAATAGACGTCTGACATAATTATGATTAAATTCCGTCACACTAGTCCTCTGAATAGCACCCAGTAATTGTAGTAGTGGTTGATCTCATGCACTGCCGCTCCTTTAATTCTTAATGGGACCGCCAGAGATAGCCGAGTGCCTCACTAGTCTGGTCTTCGGCACTCCCATAAAAAGCAATGGACCGGAAGTGCATGTGATCCAGCTCTGTTTCATTCACACTCTGCTTTTTAGAGTCCTGATTCTCAGGGTCGGTGCACATCCCAGAGGTCGAACACACAGCTGTCAAGAAGTTATCCCATGGAAAACTTGAGAATATTGTTTTACCCCCTTTCGAAAAGGAAATTGTCTACATTAAAAATCTTCTCTTTCTCTTTTCTAAAAGATACATAATAGAAATGGTAATTTTGTAGAACGCCCTTTAAGTCAAAAGGTATTTAATATCTTATTCTTTTTAAACTGCTTTTGTTTTTTTAGAATGCATAACTTCAATTTTAAAGCTGCCCTACTAAGACTATCATCGAAGAGCTATTGAAATCAGTTTAGTAACACTACATTGAGTCACGGTGTTGTGATTGCAATACAGACCATAAGACGTCACAATATTATATAAAAAAAGTTTACCTACTAATAGGATCTTAAAGGGTAAACTCAACAGAAATGAGATACAACGGTGTAAAAGCATATAAGAATAATAAAAAATTATTATAAATGAAATTATTCTGAAAAATTATTTACACCTAAAAACTTGAACTCACTTCATAGTGTGGATGGCTAAACCAACCTAAAGTATAAACAGACACCCAAGTGCAAAAGAAACAGGGGAAAGGAAGAAACTTCAACCCAGGCAGTAGAGGTACCAATGTAAAAGATTTTATTGTCAATACAAATATATAGAAATAGCACAAGCATCAAATACAAGATTAAAAAGGGAGCATGAACACCACCAAAATAAAATCCAATGCCCAGGTATTTTTTCAAAAGAATAAAAACAGGTAAGTATACAGAGTGCACAAATCATAATATTAATAATAATACACTGAGGTATAAAGAAAATATATATGTGCAACTATAAACATAATACAAAATAATGAAACAATATATATATGTGCAGGAAACAACAATTATAAACATGCAATATAATACCAACATAAATGCTGAAAAAAAAAAAAACTATGTTGCCCAATACACACACTATGTAAATCCCAATGTAACGTGACTACAAAGCTAAATACACCTGATGCGACTATATAAAAAAATATAGTGCCAAAAAAGAAGGGACAATAAACACAGATAAAGTGGAAGCCAATGTATGCTTGTGTTAAATAGCCCCAATGACAACCAGGTGCACCCAAATTGAAAATATATTACCTGAAAAAACCGGGGGAGGAAAATAAAGGTGGTGGTAATGCTGCCTAGAACGCGCCCTTGGGGCACGTTACATTGGGATTTACATAGTGTGTGTATTGGGCAACATAGTTTTTTTTTTTTTTCAGCATTTATGTTGGTATTATATTGCATGTTTATAATTGTTGTTTCCTGCACATATATATATTGTTTCATTATTTTGTATTATGTTTATAGTTGCACATATATATTTTCTTTATACCTCAGTGTATTATTATTAATATTATAATTTGTGCACTCTGTATACTTACCTGTTTTTATTCTTTTGAAAAAATACCTGGGCATTGGATTTTATTTTGGTGGTGTTCATGCTCCCTTTTTAATCTTGTATTTGATGCTTGTGCTATTTCTATATATTTGTATTGACAATAAAATCTTTTACATTGGTGTCATGTGTGCATCGCCACGAAGATCGTCGCGGTTGCACATTCTGACTTCTCACAGCTGAGTTGCTGTTTCTTTGTGTTTGGCAGTTAGGGAGTTAATTCTGTCTGTGCTCAGTTCTGGGACTGGGTGCAGTTTCTCCCGGCTGCAATTAATTATTTGTTGATTGGTTTCCTTTAAATCTCTGGTTGTCTGTGTTGGGAGTTGCCAGTGAAATTCTTCATGCAGACCACAGATAGGATTGTATCTGTATAGACTTAAGTTAAAGAGCTCCTTAGTTGTTTTAAGCTCACCTTGCTTAGAGTTTAATATCCCAGATCATTTATGTTCCTTCTGTGTTTGAGTGTGTATGCAAGTCTGTGTTTTCTCCAGTCTGTCCTATATGTCTAATCTGTGTATTTAGCAGAGATCAGCCCATATCCCTTTGGTGGTAATCAGAATCCTTCTTAGGACTGATTACAGGGTTCAGGGACTGATAGGAGACAGGGTTAGGCTGGAGACTTGGACCTCTGAACCATTATCAGTACCTCCAAGGTGAGGGATTAGTTAGGACCCCAGTTTAGGGTCAGGTTAGACCCCCGGTCCTCCTCTTTCCTGTGACAGTGTATCAAGTCCTCAAGATTAACCCTGAGTTCAACGGATATCGTGTCAGGTAAATCTATTCTATATTTACATGCTGATGTTGCTAATCTATATGTTGTATAGAGTGTTGTTCTTTTAAGAATAGTTTACTGACATCGTACACATATCATAAGACCGCGTGACATTTTCACTGGCCAATAAAATTATTCCCAGTTGCCATGGATCCAGTAGCCCAGCTGGCTCTGCAGTTGCAGGGATTATCCATGGAGCTGACGGACATTAAGTCCAAAGTTTTGTCTCCCTCGGAGCAAACCAGATTTGAACCTAAAGTAGCTCTCCCGGACAGGTTCACTGGTGGGCGAGACAAATTTTTTACCTTCAGGGAAGCATGTAAATTGTATTTTCGGCTTCGGCCTCGATCATCAGGGAGTGAAGAGCAGAGAGTGGGAATTGTTATCTCGCTCCTACAAGGGGACCCTCAATCCTGGGCCTTCTCCCTTCCTTCGGGATCCCCGGCTCTACAGTCAGTAGATCGATTTTTTACTGCCCTGGGTTTGGTATATGATGACCCAGATCGGGTCTCTCTTGCTGAGACAAAATTACGTAAGATACAGCAGGGAGATCGTCCTGCGGAGGAATTTGCTTCTGAGTTCCGTAGATGGGCCACAGATACTCAGTGGAATGACCCAGCTCTTAGAAGCCAGTTTTGTCATGGGCTTTCTGACAAATTAAAGGACGTTTTGGCTCAGTATGATTCTCCTCCATCACTGGAGGCTGCTATGGCCCTAGCTATCCGTACTGATAGACGGCTCCGGGAGAGGTGCGAGGTAACTCCGCCCCCTGTTGTTACTCCACCTACTACTAAAGTCCCTTATGTTGAGGTTCCCCTTGTCTGTTCGGAGGAGCCTATGCAGTTGGGAGGGACATCATTTCGTAGGAGGGGATTGGCGGTACGCCGCAGGACTAGAAGGTGTTTCTTCTGCGGGAAAGAGGGACATTTTGTTGAGGGATGTCCATCCCGTGCCTTGTTGAGCAAAAAGTCGCCGGAAAACTGTTAATCCCAGGTTGTGTGGTGGACGACAACCTGGGAGTATGTATTTCGTCCGCTAGTTCTTCTCAGTTCCTTGTACCAGTGGAGGTGGTGGTTGGTACGAGAGTGGAGAGATTTTCTGTTCTTCTTGATAGTGGGTCCGGGGCTAATCTGGTTGACGCTCAGTTTGCTCAGGCTCAAGGTATGCATCTGAGTGTATTGGTCAAACCGATCCCTATATTCTCCATTGACGCCAGGCCTCTCGGCCAAGGTAGCTTTGTTCATGAGGTTCATAACATTGACCTTCGGGTAGGGGCAATACATAGGGAACTATTATCTTGTTATGTGTTGGAGGGTCTACCTACTCCTATTGTGTTGGGACTTCCTTGGTTGGTTAAACATAACCCTGTGATTAATTGGCAGTCCAGAGATATAAGCCAATGGGGTGAGTTTTGCAAAAGTAACTGCATGAACACAGTCATCAGTGCGGTCGTGCCTAGTACTTTGCCTCCTTTTTTGGAGGACTTTGGGGATGTGTTCTCTGAGGAGGGGTGTCAGGAGTTGCCTCCTCATCGCGTGTATGACTGCTCTATTAATTTACTTCCTGATGCTAAGTTACCTAAAGCTAGGTTATATAACCTTTCTGGTCCTGAGAGGCAGGCTATGAAAGATTATATTTCGGAAAGTCTGGCCAAAGGGCATATTAGACCTTCATCTTCCCCAGTGGCCGCGGGGTTCTTCTTTGTGAAGAAAAAAGATGGAGGCCTACGCCCTTGCTTGGATTTCCGCGAACTTAATCGGATTACTGTTCGAGATCCGTATCCACTCCCTCTGATTCCTGATCTCTTCAATCAAATTGTTGGCGCCAAATGGTTCTCTAAATTGGATCTCAGGGGGGCGTATAATCTGATTAGGATAAAAGAGGGGGATGAGTGGAAAACGGCGTTTAACACGCCGGAGGGACATTATGAGAACCTTGTCATGCCTTTTGGTCTGACTACTGCACCAGCAGTATTCCAACATTTTGTTAATGACATTTTTCGTCATCTGGTGGGCTGTTTGTGGTCGTATATTTGGATGACATTTTAATTTACTTACCAGATCTTGTGTCTCACCAGGAGCATGTGAGACAGGTGTTGCAGATCTTGCGAGACAATAAACTATACGCCAAACTGGAAAAGTGTGTATTCGCCGTACAGGAACTTCAGTTTTTGGGTTTCTTGGTGTCAGCCTCCGGTTTCCGTATGGACCCTGAAAAGGTGAGAGCAGTGCTTGAATGGGATCAGCCAGAGGATCTTAAGGCTCTGCAGCGTTTTCTGGGGTTTGCTAACTACTACCGGAAATTTATTTGTAATTTCTCATCTGTTGTCAAACCTCTCACTGACATGACAAGAAAAGGGACGGATTTTTCTAAATGGTCGGACAAAGCTTGCCAAGCTTTTTCCTCTTTGAAAAAATGTTTTGCTTCGGCACCCGTTCTCATCCAACCAGATGCATCACAGCCGTTCGTTGTGGAGGTGGACGCGTCTTACGTAGGGGTGGGTGCAATATTGTCCCAGGGTCCGTCCCCTGGTAAATGGCATCCGTGCGCTTTCTTTTCTAAAAAATTGTCGTCCGCCGAAAGGAATTATGATATCGGCAATAGGGAACTTTTGGCCATTAAGTTGGCTTTTGAAGAATGGCGTCACTTTTTGGAGGGGGCAGTCCACCCGGTTACCGTTATTACTGATCACAAGAACCTGCTGTATTTGGAATCTGCTAAGCGTCTGAATTCCAGACAAGCTCGATGGTAGTTGTTTTTTACCAGGTTTAATTTTGTTGTCACTTATCGCCCTGGATCTAAGAATGTTAAGGCGGATGCCTTGTCTCGCAGTTTCCCAGGGGCCGGGAAAATGGATGACCCGATTCCTATCCTTCAGGAGGGGGTGGTAGTGTCGGCTGTATGTTCTGAGCTTGAGGAGGAGGTGTTAGAGGCTCAGGGGGACGCCCCTGCAGGACCTCCAGGGAGACTGTTTGTCCCAAATCAGTTGAGACAAAAGGTTATTGAGGCACATCATAATTCTGCTTTAGCAGGACATCCAGGGAGTAAGGCTACTTTAGATCTCCTTTCTCGCCGGTTTTGGTGGCCTAACGTTAATAAAGATGTTTTAACTTTTGTCGCGTCCTGTGGGGTTTGTGCTCGCTCTAAGACCCCTCATACCCGTCCGTCTGGGACCCTCTTACCCTTGAAACTTCCGGAGCGTCCATGGACTCATTTGTCTATGGACTTCATCACGGACCTTCCTCAGTCGTCAGGGAAGACTGTCATACTGGTGGTTGTTGACAGGTTCAGTAAGATGGCACATTTCACTGCTCTTCCTGCCCTCCCTAATGCTAAAACTCTGGCGCAGGTGTTCATTGGGGAGATTGTGAGACTTCATGGGTTGCCTTCTGATGTAGTGTCAGATAGGGGGTCTCAGTTTGTGTCCAAGTTTTGGAGGGCATTTTGTTTACGTCGGGGGATGCAATTGTCATTTTCCTCGGCTTTTCATCCACAGACCAATGGTCAGACAGAGCGTCTGAATCAAAGCCTAGAGACTTATCTTCGGTGTTTTGTCTCAGAGAACCAGGAGGACTGGTCTTCTTTCTTGCCTCTGGCAGAGTTCGCTCTTAACAACAGGCGGAGCGAGTCCACTGGTAAGTCCCCGTTTTTTGGGGCATATGGTTTTCATCCCCAGTTTTGTACATTCAATGGGGGGGGGCCCTTCTGGGGTTCCTGAGGAGGAGCGTTTCTCGTCGTCACTTGCTTCAGTGTGGAGAGGTGTATTGAATAATCTGAGTGCTATGGGGAACCGTTATAAACGTATGGCTGATAGGAGGAGAGTTTCTGGTCCAGATCTTAATGTGAACGATCTGGTATGGTTGTCTACCAGGAATATAAAACTTAAAGTTCCCTCCTGGAAGCTGGGCCCCAGATTCATCGGGCCGTACAGGATCAGTTCCATAATTAATCCTGTGGCATTTCGTCTGGACCTCCCTCCTACGTTTAAAATTCATAATGTGTTCCACAAGTCATTACTTAAGAGGTACGTGGCACCAGTCATACCATCACCTCTACCTCCTCCTCCAGTGGTGGTCAATGGTAACTTGGAGTTTCAAGTGTCAAAGATCATTGACTCACGTCTGAATCGCCGGTCCCTTCAGTACTTGGTGCATTGGAAGGGGTATGGTCCAGAGGAGAGGACGTGGGTTCCTGCGTCTGACATTAACGCAGATCGTTTGGTGCGGACCTTCCACAGAACTTACCCGGCAAACCTGGCCCTGAGGGTCCGGAGGCCCCTCGTAGAAGGGGGGGTACTGTCATGTGTGCATCGCCATGAAGATCGTCGCGGTTGCACATTCTGACTTCTCACAGCTGAGTTGCTGTTTCTTTGTGTTTGGCAGTTAGGGAGTTAATTCTGTCTGTGCTCAGTTCTGGGACTGGGTGCAGTTTCTCCCGGCTGCAATTAATTATTTGTTGATTGGTTTCCTTTAAATCTCTGGTTGTCTGTGTTGGGAGTTGCCAGTGAAATTCTTCATGCAGACCACAGATAGGATTGTATCTGTATAGACTTAAGTTAAAGAGCTCCTTAGTTGTTTTAAGCTCACCTTGCTTAGAGTTTAATATCCCAGATCATTTATGTTCCTTCTGTGTTTGAGTGTGTATGCAAGTCTGTGTTTTCTCCAGTCTGTCTTATATGTCTAATCTGTGTATTTAGCAGAGATCAGCCCATATCCCTTTGGTGGTAATCAGAATCCTTCTTAGGACTGATTACAGGGTTCAGGGACTGATAGGAGACAGGGTTAGGCTGGAGACTTGGACCTCTGAACCATTATCAGTACCTCCAAGGTGAGGGATTAGTTAGGACCCCAGTTTAGGGTCAGGTTAGACCCCCGGTCCTCCTCTTTCCTGTGACAGTGTATCAAGTCCTCAAGATTAACCCTGAGTTCAACGGATATCGTGTCAGGTAAATCTATTCTATATTTACATGCTGATGTTGCTAATCTATATGTTGTATAGAGTGTTGTTCTTTTAAGAATAGTTTACTGACATCGTACACATATCATAAGACCGCGTGACAATTGGTACCTCTACTGCCTGGGTTGAAGTTTCTTCCTTTCCCCCTGTTTCTTTTGCACTTGAGGATCTTAAAGGGTCAACTGCCTTCCCAATTTCCATGCCAAATTTTGTAATTGTCTTCCTTGCTGGGACCCTCAACAATCAAGCAATCAGCTGTAATCTTTGGCGAAACCTGATATCCAGTGTTCAATTTCTTTGCAGCGCCTCCGCAGGGTAAGTAAATCATTACACAATGTGTATTCAAATAAATATGATATGTGTATCATGCATGGGTCTAGTCTTCCAGAGCAAGAGATACTCTTTATTTGCATTAAAATAATGATCCTAAATAGTGAATCATCCTCTATTAACCTAGAAGTCCTTAAAAGTGTATATGAAAATTGATTTTTGAAACAAAACAATCCTTACGTCCATTCTGTAGACATTAGTTTAATGTCTTTATTTTACTTTTATTATTTTATTGTTTTTAGAGCTTTTATGAATAAAAAAAATCTATCCTAATATTTTGGTTGAAATTTTCAATTCTTCAGCAATTACTTTTAGATTCTTCTGAAATGAAGCATAGTTTTATTTTGAAGACTTGTACTCAGAGGAAATATAAATTAATCAAATCCTCATATTTAGCAGCTTGTCTTAATGCACATCTAAAGGTTATTATAGACAAGCCCATTTGTCAGTATTCGGTACAATACACTCAATCACTCTGCCACTAGATCAAAAGACTCATGGGATGGAAAGTCAACAATGACAGAAAGATCCAATTCTGGGGTGACATGCAATATAGGTGCTTCTGAAATGTCCTTAAAAATCCCAGTACAGAATCTGAAATTCCTTTTATTCCTGTGATTTACCAATAAACATGAGTGATGTGCACGGCAGTGACATAGAGAGTTGTAGATCAACCTACATTAATCACGTATAGGTGATTAAACCTCTAATTATAGAGTGATTATGACCAAAGTAAACCTTAACCTTGGCCCTTTAGAGAACAAACTTTGTGGTAATAAGTGCCATATATTATTACTAATGGATATATATATATATATATATATATATATATGTACATCTATACTGTGATGACTTTTCAGATAGGAACTACACCTCAAAAAATATGTGCTTTGCATGAACAAAATTATTTACATATACATAATGCATAATGCAGGGGTACATGCATGGCTTTTTAAAGGTGGGAGTTCATAGCCACAAATGTGCTTGGCATTCATAAATACCTATAATCTGTAAGTAAATAGGGGTGACACAGATGGTAAAAGTGCTTCAAGTGTATGGTCCAGCCATCTTTACAATATGAATACCCTTATATAAGTACCTAGGTTTACAAACACATATATAGAAGCTGTGATACATATAGAAATACATATATACATTCACACACACATATATACACTGTGATACAAAGAAACTGTAGCTAAGAACCCACAACATGCGGCCAAAGCCGCTCTCAATGAAAGAGAAACAGACAATCATTAGGCTGAAAAAAAGACAAATCCATCAGAAATATAATAGAAATGTTAAGAGTGGCCAAGTCAAGTTTGATACATTCTGCAATAGAAAGGGCACACTGGTGAACTCGGGAACTAAAAAAAGGCCTGGACGTCCAATGAAGACAACAATGATGGATGATCACAGAATCCTTTTCATGACGAAGAAAAACCCCTTCACAATATCCACTCAAGTAAAAAACGCTCTCCAGGTGTTTTAGTATCTAAGTCTACCATAAAGAGAAGATTTCATGAGCGCTAACACATAAGGTACACCACAAAGTGCAAACATTTAATTAGTTGTAAAATAGAAAGGCCAGTTTAGAAGTTGCCAAAAAATCATCTAAATAAGCCAGCCCAGTCCTGGAAAAACATTCAATGGACAGATGAAGCAAAGATCAACGTGTACCAGAATAATGGGAAGAAGAAAGTATGAACAAGGTTTGGAATGGCTCATGATCCAAAGCACACCACATCCTCTGTAAAACATGGAGGAGGCAGTGCGATGGCATAGCCATGCATGGCTTCCAATGGCACTTGTTCACGAGTCTTTATTGATGATGTGACTGAAGATAGAAGCAACCTGATGAATTCTGAAGTGTACAGGGCAGTAATTCCTACTCAGATTCATCCAAATTCAGCAAGGTTGATTGGACAGCGCTTAACATTTGAGATGGACCATGACCCAAAATATACTGCAAAAGCAACTTAAGAATTTTTTTAAGGCAAAGGAATGGAATATTCTGCAATGGCCAAATCAATCATCAGATAAGCAATTCACGTGCTTATGACTAGAGATTGACAGACCCCCTGGATGTTGGGATCCCGCGGGTTTTGGACGAAAAGTTAGAAAAAAGTTTGGGTACCAGAACAATACCCAAACCCAAAAATAAACCCAGAACTCAGTCACTTGAATGAGGAGCCCGAACATTTAGTGTTTTCCATGCTGTCATGTGCATGAAGGCACTGCCAACACTGCTTCTGATTGGCGGTAAAATCAAATGACAGCATGAGCCCGCAGTTATGATTTGAGGTAAACAGTTAACCTCAAGTCACTGTTGTCTAATCCCATCAGCCTACGCCTGCTGCCGCTAATAACAGCAAGAGCAGGCGCACCTGATTGGAGTATTCATCAGCTAATAAAGCCCATAAATTTTGTATATTGAGTGGTGATCCCTGTTTTGGTCAGCAGCTTTTCTAAATAAATAATTAAAAAAAACAGCATGAATTTTTTGATAACCAGCCAGGCAAAAATGACCGCTGCTGACTGCAACCCTCAGCTGTCAGTGTTAGCAAGGCTGGTTATCAAGAATAGAGCAGTTCCCACGCTGTATTTTTTAATTATTTAAATAATTCATTTAAAAAACAGCATGGGGTCCCTCCCCATTTTTGGTATTCTCAGACTGGTAAGGAGCCATGGATGTTGCCCCCCCCTACCTAAAAAGCTGCCCCAGATAACGCGCATATCAGATGCATCAATTCTGGCTCTTCCCACTTGTCCCGTGGTGGTGGCAAGTGAGGTTCATATTTGTGGGGTTGATGTCGCCTTTGTATTGTCCGGAGACATTAAGCCCTAGGCTTAGTAATGTAGTGGCGCCTATAAGAGATATTCAGAGATATTGGGTTCAATATGTGGTTGTCTATTTAAATATCTCCTTGGTTCATTCACCTAAGTTACACATACAGAATCAATTCTTGTTTTGTTAAACTTGAAAAATATGTTTTCCTGGTTCAAGAAGTATACTTCCTGAGCTGTATCTTGTCCACTACAGGATTCTGGATGCTTTTAAGGTTCATGCTAATAAGAATTAGGTTTAACCCAAGCTTTGCAGTGTATTCTTGAGTTTGCTAATTATTATTATTTCAAATTTATGAGAATTTTTTCTAAGATGGCTAAACCTATGGCAATCAGCACCTTCTATTAATTAAACAAACGTTTCTCATCAGACACTGTATTGGTCCAGCTTGACCTAGAATATCCTTTCTTGGTAGAAGTTGATGAGGTTTATTCTTCTCTAGATTTGATTTTGTGGTGAAATTTTGATCTGGTAATAAAAACATTAAATTCAATGCTCTGTTTTGTAACTTCATTCTTTCTTATACCAAAGATTTCAAGTTGGTTCCCATTCTACAGAAAGGTATTGTTGTGCCTTCTGTGTTCTAGGCCTGATAGAACAGATTCGTAGATCCACATATTTAGCCCTTGACAGTGCTCCTGACAAAAAGATATTTGTTCCTGTTCAGTTTTGTTTGAAAGTCTTCAAAAAATCCAATAATTTGGTGCTCGCAGGTCACCTGGGAATTAGTAATATGTTTGACTGGTAACTAGGAATATTTTGTGATCTACCATTGCCCGGATTCTAAGGCTATTTATTGCATGTGAAGTCGGAGCTTGAGACATATTTGCCCTGAATCTGTCCTGACAGACTTCTCAATTCCTTACCTACTTGTAATTACTGATCTTCCCTCCTCTGAAATAAACAGAGGAGGTGTACTTTTTCTTCTCTGACTAACCTTTAAAGTGGTTGTCCACTGTTTAAACAACCGCTAGTAGTGGAACAGCAACAGGAAGCCAGGGCTGCGGCTGCTCTCTGACTTTCTCATGATGTTTGATTTGTCCGAAGGCAGGGACAGTGATGCCAGTGCTGATTGGGCACAGGGCTCCCGTAACAACCCCACATATGCCCCAGGAATGCGAGTGCTGACACCACTGGATCAGCGCCAGCATCGGCGGTGGGTATGTTTATTTTTTATTTTACGAGGTCAAATGTGAGGAATGAGAAGGTGGTGTCCAAGTAGTGGACAATGCCTTTTAAGTAAGTTATTCCTTAAACACATTATGAATTTACATACACTTCCATAATCTGGAGGGCATTCTGTGATTAGTGATCAATTCTGAATTGTCCTTTCCATCTGCTTAGTACCCAGAGACCAATGGTCAGGCTTTATGCGCCAACTAGACTCTAGAGCAGTTTCTTAAGTGTTAGCTATCTGGACCATCAGTCTGAATGAGTGGAGTCTAGTTTACTATAAATAATCAGTATAGCACATGCAGCATTTTTTGTGTGTGCAAATAAGTACCAGCAAAAGTTATCACAGTTCAGAAATCTCATGCACACACTTGATTTATTTTTTTCCTGACTAAATTTGACAACTGCATTGTTTTTTAAATCTGCAACTTGTCAATTCTTTTAGCATTTTTGCAGTGATTTTTCACCCAAAGAAAACAATAAAAAAGTACAAACACACTGCAAAACACAGCAAAAGTTTTTGCATCTTTTTTTGCTGTGAATAAAGCTAACTTTATTAAACATATACTGGAGACAAAACATGTGTTATCTGGAGGCAAAAAGTGCCTGCTAGAAAAGAGAAAAAAACACCAAAAAAGTCTAAAAATCACTACAAAATCTATGTTTTGAAACAGCATTCGTATTGTCAAGAGAGCAGGTTTTGACTGCAGAAACAAAAGCTGCAAAAATGTTGTAGGTGTACATAGCCTAAGATTCCTTTACAAAATTTTTATCATTTTGTAACCTTGGTAAAAACTTTTGCTTCCATTCCTTTTTTTTAACCTCAACAA
>JARQOD010000001.1:57425832-57499366 GCA_033576555.1 Oophaga sylvatica
TTCTGACTCACATAGTATGCTGTCATTGATTTGTTATATTTTACTACATGCCAAGATGATCTGTAGCATTGTAAGTAATACTTCTCCCAGATAAGAAGCCATGCCTGATTAGAGCAGATTTGTTTTCATGTGGGAATATTAGCACAGGAACAAAGTAAAAATAGAAGAGAAGGAAACGATCACTCGCTATTCACAGTATCACGTGTAGTACTGTATCACTGCCCATATCTTCTGTCATTTCTTAAAGAAGCACCAAGTAGATGTTTCTACACTTAGTCTGCCCATTTTTAATGAATCCAATTTTTCATTATGCAAATTCAATATATTAACCGATGCAAGCAAATCCCTTCAAAAGCAGCATTTCACATCATAGTAACATAGTAACAAGTAATTAAGGTTGAAGGAAGACTTTAAGTCCATCTAGTTCAACCCATATCCTATCCTAACCTGCCCTAACATGTTGATCCAGAGGAAGGCAAAAAAACCCCAAGTGGCAAACAGTAAGCTTCACATTGGGGAAAAAAATTCCTTCCGACTCCACATACGGCAATCAGACTAGCTCCCTGGATCAACGCTGTATCTAGGAAACTAGTGAATATAGCCTGTAATATTATACTTTTCAAGAAAGGCATCCAGTCCCCTCTTAAATTTTAGTAAGGAATCACTCATTACAACATTAGACGGCAGAGAGTTCCATAGTCTCACTGCTCTTACAGTAAAGAATCTGCATCTGTGATTATGACTAAACCTTCTTTCCTCCAGACGTAGAGGATGCCCCCTTGTCCCCGTCACAGGTCTAAGAGTAAAAAGATCATTAGAAAGGTCTTTGTACTGTCCCCTCATATATTTATACATTGTAATAAGATCACCCCTAAGCCTTCGTTTCTCCAAACAAAATAACCCCAAGTGTAATAACCTGTCTTGATATTGCAGACCCCCCAGTTCTCTAATAACTTTGGTCGCTCTTCTCTGCACCCGCTCCAGTTCAGCTATGTCTTTCTTATACATCGGAGACCAAAACTGTACAAAGTATTCTAAGTGTGGTCGCACCAGTGACTTGTATAGAGGTAAAATTATGTTCTCCTCATGAGCATCTATGCCTCTTTTAATGCATCCCATTATTTTATTTGCCTTTGCAGCAGCTGCCTGACATTGGCCACTAAATGTGAGTTTGTCGTCCACCCATACACCCAGGTCTTTTTCAGTGACAGTTTTGCCCAGTGTTTTACAATTAAGCACATAATTATACATCTTGTTTGTTCTACCCAAGTGCATGACCTAACATTTATCCCCTTTAAAGCTCATTTGCCATTTATCAGCCCAAGCTTCTAGTTTACATAAATCCTCCTGTAATATAAAGTTATCCTCCTCTGTATTTATTACCCTGCAGAGTTTAGTGTCATCTGCAAATATTGAAATACTACTCTGTATGCCCCCTACAAGGTCATTAATAAATATGTTAAAGAGAAGCGGCCCCAATACTGACCCCTGTGGTACCCCACTGCTAACCGTGATCCAGTCCGAGTGTGCTCTATTAATAACCACCCTTTGTTTCCTATCCATGAGCCAGTTCTTAACCCACTTACACATATTTTCCCCTATCCCCATTGTTCTCATTTTTGTATCAACCTTTTGTGTGGCACCGTATCAAAAGCTTTTGAGAAGTCCATGAACACCACGTCCACTGCATTCCCTTTCACCAGTCCGGAACTTACCCCTTCATAAAAGCTTATCAGATTAGTCTGACAAGAACGGTCCCTCGTAAACCCATGCTGATACTGTGTCATGAGGTTATTCAGCCTCAGATACTCCAATATAGTATCCCTTAAAAAACCCTCCAGGATTTTACCCACAGTAGAGGTTAAGCTCACTGGCCTATAATTTCCAGGTTCAGTTTTTGCCCCCTTTTTGAATATTGGCACCACATTTGCTATACGCCAGTCCTGTGGTACAGACCCTGTTATTATGGAATCTTTAAAGATTAAAAATAATGGTCTATCTATGACTGTACTTAATTCCTGCAGTACTCCGGGTCCGGGGATTTGTCAACTTTAGTGATTTTTAGACGCCGCCGTACTTCCTGCTGGGTTAAGCAGGTGACATTTAATGGAAATTTTTTTTTATCACTGATCATGTTATCTGTCATGGGATTTTCTTGTGTAAATACAGTTGAAAAAAAATCATTTAGCATATTGGCTTTTTCCTCATCCTCATCCACCATTTCACCCAGACTATTTTTAAGGGGACCAACACTATCATTTAGTTTCTTGCTATTTATGTAGTTAAAGAATATTTTGGGATTATTTTTACTTTCTCTGGCAATGAGTCTCTCTGCCTCAATCTTTGCTGTCTTGATTTGCTTTTTACAGAATTGATTCAGTCTTCTGTATTTATTTAATGCCTCATCACTACCTACTTGCTTTAATTCCCTAAACGTTTTCTTTTTGTCCCTTATTGCGCCCCTTACAGCTCTATTTAGCCATAGTGGTTTCCTCCTAATTCTAGCATGTTTATTCCCATAGGGTATATACTGTGCACAGGTCCTATTCAGGATGCTAATAAACGTCTCCCGTTTTCTTTGTGTATTTTTATGTCTCAGGATATCGTCCCAGTTTATTGCACTAAGATCATCTCTCATCTGTTGGAAGTTTAGTGTCCTTGTAACCCCTCGACGACACATCTTATTAAAGGATACATGAAAGCTTATTATTTTGTGATCACTATTACCCAAGTGACCCCCAACCCTTATATTTGATATGCGGTCTGGCCTGTTGGATAATATTAGGTCTAGCAGTGCCCCCCTCTTGTTGGGTCCTGAACTAGTTGTGAAAGGTAATTGTCTCTCATAGTTGTCAAAAGCCTATTACCTTTGCTGGAACTGCAGGTTTCTGTTCCCCAATGTATTTCAGGGTAGTTGAAGTCCCCCATAATAATGACTTCTCCTTGAGTTGCTGCTTCATCTATTTGCTTTACGAGGATATTCTCTGTTGCTTCCATTATTTTAGGAGACTTATAACAAACCCCTATCAGTAATTTATTATTTTTCCCCCCTCCCCTAATCTCCACCCACAGAGACTCTACATCTTCATTAGATTCACAGATATCACGCAGGATGGGTTTTAAGGATGATTTTACATATAAACACACACCCCCACCTCGCTTATTTTTACGGTCATTTCTAAACAGACTATAGCCCTGTAAATTAACCGCCCAGTCGTGGCTCTCATCCAGCCAAGTCTCAGATATCCCCACCATGTCATAATTATGTTCCAACAAAATTAATTCTAATTCCGCCATTTTGTTTGTGAGGCTTCTGGCATTAGTATACATGCACTTTATGTATCTCTCTGAACCTCTATTCTTTCTTAAATTATTAACTGTTCTAACCCCACCCCCCATGCCACTCCCAACCCCAATTTCATTATTTGTGCCCAGGTCTCTATCTGCACTGCCTTCCCCTCCTATAAAATGAATACCCTCCCCCCTAGTCCCTAGTTTAAACACTCCTCCAACCTTCTAGCCATTTTCTCCCCCCAGTACAGCTGCACCCTCCCCATTGAGGTGCAGCCCGTCCCTAGCATAGAACCTGTAGCCAACTGAGAAGTCGGCCCAGTTCTCTAGGAACCCAAACCCCTCCTTCCTACACCAATTCTTGAGCCACTTATTAACCTTCCTAATCTCCCGTTGCCTCTCTGGTGTGGCACGTGGTACAGGCAGTATTTCAGAAAATACCACGTTGGAGGTCCTTGCTTTAAGCTTACAGCCTAATTCCCTGAAATCGTCTTTAAGGACCTTCCACCTACCTCTAACTTTGTAATTTGTGCCAATGTGCACCATGACCGCTGGGTCCTCACCAGCCCCTCCCAGTAATCTGTCAACCCGATAAGCGATGTGTCGGACTCGAGCGCCAGGTAGGCAGCACACTGTTCGACGATCCCTTTCATAACCTCTCGGTGGTGACATATAGGTACATAAGGTATAAACCTCTCTCAACAGTATCACTAAACAATACTTTATGTTTTCAAAGCTGATCATTTCTTGCCTTTTCAGTATATGTTGAAAGAAGGGTACAAAATGGCAAATCTGAAGGTCTCTGAAAGGTAAGCTTATTTTTAACTTTTGATATTTTAGGCTTAATTCAGATTTCTGTGATTTTTCTAGAACTTAAAAACTTAAACTGATGTCCATCAGTGTTTAGTATCCAAGTTTCATCAGTATTTGGTCACTGTTTCATTTTTTACTGTCAGTGTTTCATCAATAATATTTCACAACTGCAAAGCTTCTCCTATCCATTACTATGTTAATCACAGAGTGCACACAGATGTCATCTGTGTAGTGTTGTGATTTTCATTGATGTGTAGTCTTATATTGGTCATTTTGCTTAATCAATAGATTCAAAGCCAGTCATATCTGTATGGTTTTTCTTACGGACCCATTGTGGGCAGCACTTTAGACTCTAAAGTGGTTGTCTACTGCCACTGGCTTCCCTCTCCCCACCTTCAGACGTATCACATACTGTACATCAAGAAGAAGTGAGAAAGCAGCAGCTCTTACTTCAGATGTATGTGATTTGTCCAAAGGTGGGGAGAGTGAAGTCAGTGCTGATTGGCTGCAGGCATCACTTGACATAACAATGTGACGCAATCCCCGGGAGAGCCACTAGAATGGCAGCAGCACCGAAGGTGAGTTAAAGTGTTATTATTTCACAAGGGGGAAAGATAGGTATTGAGAAGGGTTTTACAAGTAGTGGACAACCCCTTTAAGGTCTACAGTGCTCTCCACAAGAGTTTTTGTGAACATGTGTCGGCAAGAAAAATCATAGACACGAAAGGTTTTGAACCAATTTGATTGAACAAAATGACCCATACAAGACTACGGATCAATGAAAATCACAACACTACACAGATGACAGCCGTGTGCAAGCTTTGAAAGTTTTTTTTCCATATGTAAAATATCACTGACGAAACACTGATGGTAAAAGAGTGACGAAATTTGGATACAAAACACTATGAACAACAGTGTTATTATTTTAGAAGGGGTAAACACAAAGATTGAGGCTATGTGCACACGTTGAGGATTTTTCGCTTTTTTTTAGCGTTTCAAAAACGCTGAAAAAATGCATGCATTAAGCATCCTATTAGTAGAATGCATTCCACAATTTTTGTGCACATGCTGCGTTTTTCTCCGCGAAAAAAACGCAGCATGTTCATTCTTTTTCCGGAATTGCTGCGATTCCGCCGCCATAAGAATGCATTGAACAGCTTGCTTTCCGCATGTGGCTATGCCCACCATGCGCAAAGTGAGCTGTTCATGTGCGGATGGTACCCAGGGTCTGGAGGAGAGGAGACTCTTCTCCAGACCCTGGGTACCATATCCATATTAAAACAATAATTAAAATAAAAAATATTGATATTCTTACCTTCCGGCGGCCCCTGCAGCTTTCCCGCCTCTCACCGACGCTCCAGGCCAATCCCGTTCCCAGGCGTCCTTAGCGACAATGACCCCAGAAGACGTAGCGGTCTCGCGTGATGCTACGTCATCTGGGGTCATTGTCGCTAAGCATCCCTGGGAACGGGATTGCCCGAGAGCATCACTGAGAGGCGGGAAGGCTGCGGGGGCCTCTGGAAGGTGAGAATATCACGATTTTATTATTTTTTTTATTATTTTTAACATTAGATCTTTTTACTATTGATGCGACATAGGCGGCATCAATAGTAAAAAGTTGGTCACACGTGTCAAACACTATGTGTGACTCGTGTGACCAACCTGTCAATCAGTTTTTCAAGCGATGCTACAGATCGCTTGGATAACGCTAGCATTCTGCAAGCTAATTACGCTTGCAAAATGCTAGTTTCTGGCGGGAATATGCATACCTATAAAATGCGTATTTCCCGCGGCAGGGAGGTGCCGGATTGCCGTGGAACTTTCTGCGTCAATTCCCGAACGTGTGCACATAGCCTCAGAGGAGGTTTTCTGAGTTGTGGACAACCCCTTTGGCTATGTGCACACATTGAGGATTTTTCGCGTTTTTATGCGTTCTTGGGGCAGTTTTTCACCGCAAAAACGCTGAAAAAACGCATTCATTAAGCATTCTATTAGTAGAATGCATTCCACAATTTGTGTGCACATGCTGCTTTTTTTTCTGCGAAAAAACGCATCACGGAAAAAACGCAGCATGTTCATTTTTTTTCCGGAATCGCGGCGATTCTGCCACCATAGAAATGCATTGAACCGCTTACTTTCCGCATGTGGCTATGCCCACCATGCGCAAAGTGAGCGGTTCATGTACGGATGGTACCCAGGGTCTGGAGGAGAGGAGACTCTCGCATATCGCATTGCAGTCGGACCAATGTTAATCTATGGAGCAGCTCCAACCATCCGATTTTTTGTCGTCCATTTTATACGTGCGAGTGAAATCGCAGCATGCTGCGATTGTCACCGATTGTGGGTCGACAATCGCCAATGCAAGTCTATGGGTGCGATGAAAAATCGGATTACAAACGGACCGCACGTGTGACTTGCGATAAAAATGCACCGGTGTCCTTTAGAAAAGCCGGCAATTCATCCCCGGCTATACTGTAAAATCACACTGACAGCTTTAATAAAGAATAGAAAGCGAACATTATACTATGTAGAAGTGCATGAACTATAAATATATATATATATGTATTCTATGTATATATATCTATTCTTTCTTTTGTGATTTAAAAAACTATTCATTTGGATCCATTATATGTCAGTTTTGCTAGCCACCGACAAAATCTCGCAAGTCGGATGTCAATCGGATGTGAAACGTACGCTCAGATGCGACTAAATCTCTTCCTCGCTGTAGAATCGGATGACAGACGGATCAATGTTCATGAAACTTTTCTGCGATAATCGTCCGACTAAAACGGTCCGATTTTTTAGACGTTGTGTGTCACCCCGGCCTGACTCAGAAAGTCTGACAAGTGGCGACTCACTGAGAAGATCAGAATTGTGCTGGATCCCAGAGAAGATGGCATTAGTTGAGTATATTAACATACTTACACAACAATACAAACACACAATCTTTATGGAAGTGCGCCTTTAAGGAGTTAATGGATGAGAACCTTGTATTCACATGGTTCTTATTTGTATCGCTTTCTGGGAAAGTTGTGTAAAACACAGTATAGGTTAAAATTAAAGGAGTTATGGGTTCTAAGAAGAAAAGTTTTTCTAAAATGGCAATGTATATATAGTTTTATGAAACATTGGAAGGTGTGGTGACTAATGAGGAGCTAACGTGATCGGATAACAGCGATAACAGCTTATCCAAGCATGCTCGAATGTTATCCGAGCATCTGGGCATGCTCATATATTATGTTCGAGTCCCTGTGGCTGTATGATTTTGGCTGTTAGACAGCCTCAACACATGTGTGGAATCCCTAACAAACAGGCAATCCCTGCATGTGTTGAGGCTGGCTAAAAGCTGAAAATCATACACCTGCAGGGACTCGAACATAATATACGAGCACGCCCAAGATACACTGATAACATCCACCTAAGCATCCTCAGATAAGATGTTATCCGAGCATGTTCACTCATTACTAGTGGTGACAAAAAGAAAGAACTAATAATTACTGATGGCCTCCACTGCTTCTCTGATGGTCTCCACCAGGACCTGAAGTCATGCTATCCTGACAGGTCAGGTAACTGGTAGTCAGAACATAATCACTTTTTGAGGTTGACAATTGCCTTAATTTCTCTTAGGGTCCATTTACATGGACTGAATGGCAACATTAAATGACCTTTAAGCAACTTTTACTGATCAACAGTTGCTTAATAGTCTATTTACACAGGCAAACCAAAAGGAACGATGTTCATGGACAAATCTGCAATAGATCATTGAGCTTGCCATGGTTCTCAGCAGTATGAGCCCTGTTTTCACAGAATGCCGCTCCGCCAAGAACGATGTGCAAAAGAGCATTTCATCCAATGATTGGGAGTTTTGCTGCTTGTTTATGCTGAAAAAGTATATTGAAACAGGTGTTCTGTAAAATGCTCGTTCACGTCAATCTTTCAGTGTAAATGCAGCTCTTGGGCTTTCTTTGAAAAATATAAAGTAAATGGACAGAATTTGTAACAATTTGCCCAAAAATGGCAAAAGGAAAGAGGTTTCATGAAGGCAATGCTCTAAAGAAAGCCATCCTTCAGTGACAATTACCAGGCGTACGCTCCCATTTGGCAATACATCAGGCATAAATGTAACTGCTGAGGGTAATGAACTGATTGCTGAATGGCCTTCAGCTGGCTCTGAATGGTCTGATATAAGTGACCTGAACTCCCTTCAGCCTTGACGGTAATCAATTGTTCTTCCTGGTCTTGCTTGGAGCTCAGCTTGCATTCCTGCTCTCATTCAGATAAGTGATTTTCTGTTTTTTTTTCGTCTGGTTGGAATTTCCTTGCTGGTTTGCTGCTTAATAGCAGACTTCAGCCTAGTCCCCTTTTGGGGCCTGGCTCTGCAATTGTGCTCAGCTTGTGTTTGCACTTTGGCTCTGTTCCTATGTCACTTTTTATTTGTTGAATTGCTGTGTGTTACACCAGAGATCTGATTTAGGTGGTAGAGATTGTGTGATCTCAGTTTTTTTGTTAATCAGAAGTGTTGGTATTTTTGTCATGGTTTTTTGGGTTGCAGCCAGAATTCTTTCCTATACTTTTCTATCTAGACAGATTGGGCCCCAGTGTTTGCTCATTCTATTTTCTGTCTGTGTCCGTATTTTCTTCTTGTCTAACCGCCATTACATGTTAGGGGGCTTCCTATTTCTTTGGGGAATCTGCTCCGGGGCAGATAGCTTTCATCTTTCTGCCTTTAGGTGTAGTTATCTCTCCAGCTGTGACGAGGTGTCTAGGATCATCATAGGTATGCTCCATGGCTACTTCTAGTGTGGTGGTTAGTTTAGGGTACTGCAATCCACTAGTTTCCAGCCTCTCCGGTGTATTACTACTTTTGCTATTTTTGCAATTTCTCCTCAGCTACCGAAACATAACAGCCAGGCCCCAAAAGGGGACCAGGCTGAAGTTTACTGCTAAGCAGCAAACCAGCAAAGAAAATCCAACCAGAGGAAAAAAAACAGAAAATCACTTATCTGAATGAGAGCAGGAATGCAAGCTGAGCTCCAAGCAGAATCCGCAAAGAAACTCCTCGAGAGGGCATCCACCTTAACATTCTTAGTGCCCGGAAGAAAAGAAACCACAAAATTAAAACGTGTGAAAAACAAGGCCCACCTGGCCTGTCTAGGATTAAGTCGCTTGGCTGATTCGAGATAAACCAGGTTCTTATGGTCCGTGAGATAGAAAAGTATAGGAAAGAATTCTGACTGCAACCCAAAAAACCCTGACAAAAATACCAACACTTCTGATTAACAAAAAACCTGAGATCACACGATCTCTACCACCTAAATCAGATCTCTGGTGTAACACACAGCAATTCAGCAAAAAAGTGACAAAGGAACAGAGCAAAAGTGCAAATACAAAATGAGCACAATTGCAGCGCCAGACCCCAAAAGGGGACCAGGCTGCAGTCCCCTGCAAGCAGCAAGACAGGCAAGGAAAATCCAACAAGAGGAAAAAAAATAGCAATCACTTATCTGAAAGAGAGCAGGAATGCAAGCTGAGTTCCAAGCAAAACCAGGAAGAACAATTGATTACCGGCAAGGCTGATGGGAACTCAGGTCACTTATATCAGACCATTCAGAGCCAGCTGAAGGCCATTCAACAATTAGTTCATTACCCTCAGCAACCGCCGGAGGAAGCCCCAGCTCAGAAGTCGCCTCAAGAGTATTCACAACACCTGGCGCTGCAATTGTGCTCAGTTTGTGTTTGCACTTTTGCTCTGTTCCTATGTCACTTTTTATTCGCTGAATTGCTGTGTGTTACACCAGAGATCTGATTTAGGTGGTAGAGATTATGTGATCTCAGGTTTTTTGTTAATCAGAAGTGTTGGTATTTTTGTCAGGGTTGGTTTGCAGTCAGAATTCTTTCCTATACTTTTCTATCTAGACAGATTGGGCCCCAGCATTTGCTTATTCTATTTTCTGTCTGTGTTCGTATTTTCTTCTTTCTGCCTTTAGGTGTAGCTATCTTTCTGCCTTTAGGTGCAGCTATCTCTCCGGCTGTGACGAGGCGTCTAGGATCACCGTAGGTACGCTCCACGGCTACTTCTAGTGTTGCGGTTAGTTCAGGGTCCTGCAATCCAATAGTTTCCAGCCTCTCTGGTGTATTGCTTCTTTGTTTTTTTTTTTGCAATTTCTCCTCAGCTACCGAAACATAACACAATACCATGGTCATTCAAATGAATTGCAGATTTGTGATAGAAACATATCCAGAGGACTTCTCCCTTGAGATGTCCATATGCCTGAAATATGAATATGGACAGGGATTGTCTGAACTTCTCCCTTGAGATGTCTATATGCCTGAATGGCGAATATGGACAGGGATTGTCCGAACTTCTCCCTTGAGATGTCTATATGCCTGAAAGGCCAAAATGGACAGGGATTGTCTGAAAAAGATCAAATTTTAATTTAAAATGAAAAAAAAGACATTTTTATGTATAGCACACAATGTATCAAACGTATTATTTCAAATTTCCTCGAATTCTGGTGTAAATTGGTCCAGAATTTTGGTGGGTGGTTTAGTCAGGAATGAGAGTGGATTAAGGCTGGTTTCACATTAGCGTTTTTTAGCGCAGCGCATTGTGTTTATCTGATCGCATGCGCGATGCGCCCTTATCTTTAACATGGGGGGGGCGCATGGTTTAGCATTTTCATGCGATCACCAGCATTTTCGTGCGCATGCGTTTTTAGAGGTGAGCGCCATGTCGCGTACGACGCAACATGTTGCATTTTTTGGTCCGCCCAAAATTGTTAAAAAGACCCATGCGTTTGCTGTGCACACGGAATGCGCCAAAACGACACATTAAAGTCTATGGGATCGCTGGCGTGCGCTTGGGCATGCACGTGCCAGTGTTTTAGGACGCATGCATTGTCAAATATTACACATGTCTAGACACTGGTTTAAACCACCCACTAAACAAAGAAACATTGTATGGGGTAGTGTATACAAAAGAAGGTGATGGCACTTCTGTCCACTACTCTACAGCCGGCCAGAGAGACAGCAGCTACTGCATTCAAAAATCTTGGACAGCAAAGAAAACTTGGATAAAGTGAGTATAAAACCTAATGTCTTTCTCTCCTTTTTTCTCAATTTATTAGGCACTAATGTCTCTTTTTTTATTGCAGCATGTCTTTTGGGGATGAATACCTTCCTGGCCCTGGTGTACTGGCACATGCACAGGGTAAAGTGAGTACCTTCCTTCCATACTGATTGGTAAGTATTCGCTGTTGCATGGACACATGTGGCAATTTTTTTTTCTTTTTCAGTCCACATCGTCCACAGCAGCGGAGGAAGAACAGGAGCAGCCAGTCCGTGTGCAGGAGGGGAGGCGGCCTGTATATATAGACTGACAGATTGTACTAATTTTTTGCCCCTGACTTTTTTCTTGCCTGTTTTTCCTATTCAATCTTGCTTCTATTCTGAATCTTGCTTCTATTCTGTCTTGTTTTGTATCTTTTCCATTTCCAAATCTTTCCAAGATTAATGTTTTGCTTTCTTTTCTCGGATTTACAACGGGATGAGGAACTCGCCCTGGACAATGACACCTGATAGGGTTGGTCCAGGAGCGAGTCCCGTTGTGGGACAGCCGTGATCCACTGCACTGTGATAACGTGGTGATCCGGCGGCTCTGGAATGAGGTGGCCGCAGCGCTGATGGATGGCTGGGACAACGCCTCTCCCCGGGTCCGCAAGGAATTTCGTAAGTATTTCAATGGTGTGTGATGCAGCAGTGACCTTGGCCGGGATCACACAACTGTGTGTGATGCTAGTAACTCCTGTGAGTTTCTAGCATCACGCACAGTTGTGTGATCCCGGCCTACAGTGCAGTGTCTAAATTTTATTTTTGGTTTTCCACAGTGAACAAGGTCAGAATCCGTCCCTTTTTAGGATCTGCTAGACATAAACACACATGTGGGCCAATGTTTCAGGTGTCAATGATGCACTGCCAGTGGTGGGTGGATGAGCATTTTCTGCCAAATCCACATCCCTCCAGTCACGCACAAACCCTGTACCTGACCTTGCCAAGCCAATATTTTCTCTTGCCCCCTGAGAAGCATCCTCCTCCCCAAAATAATCATCCCCATCATCCTCATCTTCCTTCTTTTCGTCCTCCACCTCGTCCAGGACAGTTCACTGAGCAGACAATGCCTGACTGTCATCAAGGCTTCCCTCCTCCTCCTCCGCTGAAGACACCTGATCCTTAATGTACGTCAACGTTTGCATGAGCAGACGCATAAGAGGGATGCTCATGCTTATGATAGCGTCGTCTTCGCTTACCAGCCTTGTGCATTCCTCAAAACACTGAAGGACTTTACAGAGGTCTTTCTGCTTTAACCACTGCACACCCGACAACTCGATGTCTGCCCTCAAACTGCCTGCCTGTGTATCCTCCCACAAATGCATTACAGCCTGCCTCTGTTCGCACAGCCTCTCAACCATGTGCATGGTGGAGTTCCAGCTTGTTGCAACGTCTATGATTAGGCGGTGCTTGGGGAGGTGGAGCGATCGCTGCAGCCTCTGCATACGACTGGAGTCTAGGGGCGAGCGACAGATATGCAAGCACAGTCTTCGCACCTTATGGAGCAGGGCTGGTAACTCCAGATAATTATTTATGAAGCACTACACCACCAGGTTCAAGGTGTGAGCCAGGCAAGGTATGTGTCTGAGTTTTGCCAGGGCTATGGTCGCCACAAAATTACGGCCGTTTATCACTGACTACCTTGACTGGCTCAAGATGCAGATTGCCCAGCCATGACTCAGTTTCTCGCTGCAAGTAGTCGGCCAGTACCTCCACGGTGTGTCTGTTGTCGCCCAAAGACATCATCTTTAAAGCAGCCTGCTGACGCTTACCACTAGCTGTTCGATAGTGGGACACCTCGTGTGCAACAGTGGCAGCTGCGGATGGAGTGCTCATGCAACTGTGCTCTTTCGACGAGCTTTTGCTTCTGGAGGAGGAGGAGCGAACGCCTACAGCCAACTGTTTCCTATACCGTGGGGAGGCAGCACTTACAGATAACCTTTGCCTCATCAATAGGATTTTGATCAAAAAAGTGCCACACTGCACTCTTCCTACTATGTGATAAATTTTCAGGGCTTGCACGCTGTGCTAATTTGACCGTCTGGCCAAGCTGTCCTGCAACTGGTTTTGTTTTTTTAACATATTTTTGGCCTGCTACGGGCCTGCCAGATAACCCCAGCTGCGATGTCGATACCTGCTGCGGCTCCTCCTCCTCTTCTGAGCTATTGCCAGCGGCACCCTCTTCCCCAAATGGATGCCAATCCGGGTCAACAACTGTGTCATCCATCACCTACTCTTCAATTTCATCTGCACCTTCCTCTGTGTCACCGTGTAAAGTGGTATAGTATGTGGGAAGGGGCACCTGAGTTTCATCAGGGTCAGAATGTGGCTCAGTTAACTGCAAGGGCAATGCAGTACTCTGGGTGAATGTGCCAGCAGAATCATATAGCAGTGGCTGTGCATCAGTGCACTCCATGTCAGATTCATCTTGGACTGGGGAATTCAGGATTTGACTTGATAACCCAGGCATGGTTTGTGAAAAGAGCTCCATGGAGTAACTGAAGTGTGGCCTGCCACATCCTTCACTGTTGGTGGGGGTGAAAGACACAAGGAAAGGTGTTGTTCCTGACCAGGAGCCTGCACTGATGACTCAGTGCTTGGATTTTTTGAAACTTCAGAAGAGGAGAAGATAGAGCTGGAGGCTGTTTCGGCAATGTAAGCCAAAACCTGTTCCTGATGCTCCGGCTTTAAAAGCGGTTTACGTAGTCCCACAAAAGGGAGCCTTCCAAGTCTTCTGCAGCCAGACCATGATGCAGGCTCAACACCTCCTGCCTTAGGTGCTATTCTGCTTTTGGCACTACCAGCAGATGCATCACCACCACCATCAGTACCAGCTGTCATCATACTTCCTCATGTTTTGGAAAATGCACCAAAAATGCCAGCAGATATATGGTACTGTATGAGGAGCGTACAGCTGTCTAAGGTGTAGGACAAAAATTAAATCTCCGTATATATTTCCGGAGTCACACACACACACGCTTTCTCACTATGGATTTTACCGTAATACAAAGAGCAGATATATGGTACTGTATCAAAAGCGGACAGCTGTATATGGTGTACGGGAAAATTTAATCTCTGTATAGATTTCCGGAGTCACACACAGACGCTCACTCAGTATGGATTTGACCGTAATACAAAGAGCAGATATCCTTTACTGTATCAGAAGTGGACAGGTGTATACGTTATACGGGAAAATTTCAATCTCCGTATAGATTTCCGGAGTCACACACAGAAGCTCATTCACTATGGATTTGACCGTAATACAAAGAGCAGATATACGGTACTGTATCAGAAGCGGACAAGTGTATACTGTGTACGGGAAAATTTCAATCTCCATATATATTTCCAGAGTCACACACAGATAGTCAGCATGTATTTGTCCATGATACCAGCCGGTACACGGTAGTGTGTGAGGAGCGTACAGCTCTAAACGGTGTTGGAAAAAATGAACGCTCGGTAACTGTGCAGAGAAAAAGAATAAAAGTATTAGTGCTGTGTAAAAAGCAGTCTGCACAGCAGTGAACACACAGCAATACAACTATCAGGCAGCCTAATAACCAGCGCTGCTGCACACAAGAAAATCCTCCCCTGTCACTGCACACTAACTGTACAGCACAATTGCTATCAGCACAAGCACGTAAGAACTTCTCTTTCCAGCCCTAACTCTCTCCCTACTGATAAACAGCAACCTCTCCCTACTGTTAAGATTAGCAGAAGTAAAATGGCGGTCGGCGGTAGACACTATGACACCCCCCAAAGCAAGCCATTCACTGCAATGCCCTTCTGTAAGATGGTGGTGGACACTGCCCATGTCATCTCTTTGCCAACAGTGTGCGTCCTTGCTCATTGGCTGAAAAAAGGCGCCTGAAAGCATTCTGGGAAAATCGACTTTGGCGCTCGGGTCGACGACCGCATGGCCAACTGCACGCTATGGTTGTGTTTCTGCCAACGAAACCCGACTTTGGCAAAAGTCGGTGACTTTTGAATCTGACCAACCTGTTTCGCTCAACTCTACTGAAGAGATGATGGAGAAAATACACGTCATATCTACAATCACCTGGCCTGGTATCATAACTATCACACCTGGCCAGGTGACTATACCTATGAGTTGTCATCTGCAGCGTTGCTTCAATCTGCATCATCTATTGCACGCAGACTGTAGAGATGCTGGTGGTTAACTCATATGTGTATTCACTTGCCCAGGTGTCATTAAATTCTGAAGTCAGGATGCTTTTTTTTGGGCATCCTGACTTCAGCATGACACCAGGCCAGGGGATTGTAGAAGTTGTCTATACTTTATCATCTTTCCAATGTGTGTGCATACTAAAACCACACTGGAGATACTACAAAGAATATCTATACTCTTATGGTCAGGTGTCATAAACAGTGAAGGATGCTATTGCATCCCAAAATCCATATTTGTAACATCAGGCCAGGTGTTAAATATTTGTTATATCTCCACCGTCGCTGCAGTATCTCCATCGTCGCTGTAATCTGTTTCAAAACAGACTGGAGAGATGATGAAGGTCATACAACTTTTCTCTGTAGACTCACCTGGTAGGAGTCCTATTAAAGTCAGGATGTACAAAACACAGCATCCTGACTTCACTGGGACACCTGTGCAGGTGATTATTGTATTTGAGTGTATAAAAACAGAGTGAACTCGGTACAGGTATCAAAACAGGTTTTCTATTAACATAAACACAAGAAAACAATTTTATTACACCATCTGATCTTGCCATTCCACTCATCCTACATCAGAGATAAAGTAGGCCGCAAATTGGTCCCTCATTTGGCCAACTTAAACTGATGACCTGAGAGGGTGCTGAGTGAATTCAGGCAATGGGTTGACAGGTGGTTCATCTAGTTCAAAGATAGGGTGCTCTTTAGTCATCACAAAATTGTGAAGAACCACACAGGCTTTCACCACCTCATCCACAGTTTCAAGTTTCAGATTAATGGCTGTGCCTAGAATGCGCCATCTGGACACAAGAATCCCAAAGGCACACTTTACAGTTCTTCTGGCCCTGGTCAGTCTTTAATTAAAGATTTTTTTTGTGTGGTCCTAGACCCGGCTAGAGTATGGTTTCAACAGGTTTGTGCACATCACCAACCATTACAAATGGCAGTGGCAGACCTTCGGTGTGGGGAAGAGACCATAGCAGGGGGAAATTAAAATGGTTGCCATACAATCTACGGCCCATGTTCGAGTTCTTAAAGGTCTGGGAGTCATTGCCCCGGCCAAATGCCTCAATGTCCACCGCAATAAACCTGCAGTCTGCATCCGCAATGGCCA
This sequence comes from Oophaga sylvatica, assembly GCA_033576555.1. NCBI lineage: Eukaryota > Metazoa > Chordata > Amphibia > Anura > Dendrobatidae > Oophaga > Oophaga sylvatica. The sequence continues at coordinate 57,442,340 of JARQOD010000001.1, forward strand.
TGAGTACCGTAGAAAAGTACTTTTTATAATTATAGTACTCAGAGCCACTTTTGTTTGGTTTTGTTATCCTGATGTGTTTCCCATCCACCGCTCCCAAACAGTTGGGGAAATTACAGACTGTCAGGAATTGAACCGATATTTCGATCTACTTTTCCGCGGTGGGCAGGGGCATAAATTCAGGACAGAGAACGTCCCACAAAGCCCGGCAGGTATCCGTAACTATTCCCGACAAGGTGGAGATTCCAAGCCGGTACTGGAAGTGGAGTGAAGATAGGGTCTCGCCAGAAGCCAGGAATCTGCAAAACAGAGAAAGAAAAATTGTAATTGTCTAGGCTTTGGCAAAACACTGACATGAAAAATTAATCTGTACATGGCAGAACTATAACTCTGCAGGCTTTTAGTAAATGGCAGAACAAAAACAATACATGCATTGGTTTAATATTACGTACCGTAATGTGACGAGGAGCCGTTTCTCAGGAGGAATCGCACGACGGAGCTGTGTGTCCTGGCTCCGGATGGCTCATTCAACACGACCAAGCAAATACCTGAAGTTTTCTTGGGACATCCGTGTATAGTCAGAAAATTTCGCTGGGTTTGCCTGGAGCTCGCTGAAGAGGGTGTGGTACGCTCCACGGCTCTCCAGGACTTCAATAATCGGATGTCTCCAAAAACGCCGCAGCTGCCGTCTTCGCTGTCTCTCTCTCTCCCTTTGTTGCTGGCAAGCAAAAGCCAGAAACAGCGCGATGTCCAGATCCAAGTTGAAGCGAAAAATCTCCCAACGCAGATCCATGGTGACACAGGAAACAGCAGCAAAATCTGCAGAATTCAGCTGAACAGGGTCTATTTAAAGAAGTCCCATGACACTCGCCCACTGGTGTCCCATTGGTAGAGTCTCTTTCAAGGATTTTCCTCCGGTGAAATGTGACACTCATGCACCTAAAAAACGCATACACATGCAAAACGCTAGATAAACGCATGTAAACGCTACTTTTTTTGTCGTTATGCGTACACTGATGCATTAAAAAAACATGCGCTTGCAAGCGCTTGTATGCGTTTTTGCATGCGTTTTTAGTTGTGCACAATGCGCTGCGCAAAACGACGCAAATGTGAAATTAGCCTAAGATAGCACATAAACTTGGCCTAAAGTAATCCAAATTATGCTTTGATATTAAGATAAGTGTCTAATGATTTTGCTAAACTCATCATCCAGTATGAGCAACTGTGATAAAGTTGTCTAATTCTAAGCTGTCTAAATTTAGCACAGGATTAATATATCTGCCCATTAATTGTATATTGGGCAACTTTTCCTCTTTTTGCATTTTTGCTATGAGACTGAGATATCCCAGACTTATTGTAATTGTATCTGATTAACAAGATATACAGTATAAGATCCAAAATATAAAAAATATATATTTTTTGTTTTCTATTTCAACCTGATTTGTTTTCACAATAAAAAGGATCCCAACATTAAAATACATTGACCTCGTCAGCTGGTAGACGCTGGGAATATTCACTAAGTAACATTATTATTGCATTGCTTAGCTGCAAAACTGTCATTTTCATGTTGTCTCTTGAGAGAAGAACAGTAACTACCCAGCAGATGTTAAGCATTGAGAAGAAATATGAAGAAATGCAGAGAAAGAGCAGGTAAATATTCAGTACGAAGCACAGAAAAGTACAGTATGCTCTGCAGTGTATCACCTGGAGTTAAAGGTCTACCCCGTGCAGCGGTCAATGGAATCAATAACCGTAAACCCTGTTAGCACTTGAGTTAAAATCTAAGAGCTCTAATCTGCCCAGTTAGAGTAGAGGAGTATGGGAAATCTATGGCACTGCTAGTGCGGATGATTATAACTGGAAAATGAATACACTCATGGCTTACATTTCCCAATCAATGTCAAAATGGAATTTTTGTTTTCTGATCCGGCTTCTCAGATGCTAATCCCTTTCAGGATGTATTCAGAATATGTGCAAAGACAAGGATGTAACAGAATCATGAGAAAAGATGACACTGATGTGTTTGCTTCTACATTTTTTCTTATATTATTAGCGTAGGTATTAGTAACTAAACTATAGCACTTAAAGGGAATCTGTCACCCCATTTTTCGTATATAAGATGCGGCCACAGCCATCAGGGGCTTATCTACAGCATTCTGTAATGCTGTAGATAATCCCCCGATGTCACCTGAAAGATAAGAAAAACAAGTTATATTATACTCACCCGGGGGGGCGGTCCTATGCAGTCTGGTCTGATGGGCGTCGCGGTTCGGGGCCAGCGCCTCCCATCTTCTTGCGATGACATCCTCCTCCTTTCTTCTGCCGTGCTCCTGCACAGGCGTACTTAACCTGCCCTGTTGAGAGCAGAGCAGAGTACTGCAGTGCGCAGGCGCTGGGCCTCTCTGACCTTTCCCAGCGCCTGCGCACTGCAGTACTCTGCTCTGTCCTCAACAGGGCAGATAAAGTACGCCTGCGCAGGAGCGCGACAGAAGCAAGGAGGAGGACGTCATTGCTAGAAGATGGGAGGCACCGGACCTGGATCGTGAAGCCCATCGGACCGCCCCCCCGGGTGAGTATAATATAACTCGATTTTCTTTTCTTTCAGGTTACATCGGGGGGCTTATCTACAGCATTCCAGAATGCTGTAGATAAGCCCCTGATGGCTGTGGCTGCTGCTGATATGCAAAAAATGGGGTGACAGACTCCCTTTAAGTAAAGATTTCAAAAATAGAATTCACTTCAAGCTCTCCCTTCTATCACAGTGTGACAAGTAATTATACATATGTGTCCTTCTTTACTTTTCCATCTGGAAATGTGTCATGAGATTTAATTTAAAAAAAAAGAATTTTGTGAAACTCTGTCATGAAATATTTCCGCTAGATGTGTATGTATGTGGCCACCCAACGGTTGTAATGTTAATTGCAGCCCGCAAGTTTAAATAAACCAGTTGCTTTTAAGCCTCGTGAGTGGATCAATTTTTTTTTTTCAAACCCAACCATCTTGTGCCACTCGTTTTGAGCTAATAGTAAAGGTAAGAAAGGTGACACGTATAATACCCTCCCAGAAGCAAAACTCTGACTAGTAATTGAATGGAGATGCTCTCCTAATCGTAACATGAAGATAATCCTCATCATGACTATGACCCGAAACGCGTTGCGATCGCATTTCTTTTAACTATACTGCTGATCTTGTCCTCTGTTATGCACGTCGTGTGAGTAAAAGCCTATTTACGGCTCGTGGAGTTAGATTAACTTCATTTTACAATTGTTCCGTGCTTGATGAGGCGTCTCCTGACTCCAAACACCTCTAAGATGTCCCTTATGGTGAGCTGGATCTAATCATGTTCTGCTAATACTATTATCTCTTTCATAGACTGTGTATAGAGTGGAAGAGACATTGGCAACCAGATGCACCATTTTAATCCTACTGGCAGCAGTCATGTGGACAGGTGAAAACCAGGGGGAAACAAGTATATAATGGGGCTGCACGGTGGCTCAGTGGTTAGCACTGCAGCCTTGCAGTGCTGGGGTACTGTGTTCAAATCCCACCAAGGACAACATCTGCAAGAAGTTTGTATGTTCTCCCCATGTTTGAGTGGTTTTCCTCCGAGTTCTTCAGTTTCCTCCCACACTCCAAAGACATACTGATAAGGAATCTATATTGGGAACCCCAATGGAGACAGAACCAATAATGTCTGTACAGCACTGTGGAATTAATGGCACTATATAAATGAGTAAAATAAATAAATAAAACTACCCATTTCTGATGATTATTCCCAGAGATGTGAATCACCGTGATCTAAAAATAATCACCTATCCAGTTTTATCCATTTCTCATAAGTGTCATTCCTTTTCAGGTGCTACCAGAGAAGTAGATATATCATGAAGGAAGTACAGCACTCCCAAGGTTTTCAGGTGCGCGGATAGGATCCCACTTCATTCAATATTTTCAACAAGGAATCCAGCACTCAATTTAAAATCATTCGATTTATTAAATGATAAAACTGTGTACAAACTATTTGATTTTTCGATATAAAAAATGTAAAAAAACTATTACAATTAAAAAAATGTAAAAAGTCAGTGTAAACAATTAGAAAATATACAAGAAAAAAGGAAATTACATATTAATATGAAGTGTACATACTGAATAAATCGGATGTAGATAATGAGCTATAACCAAAATACAAAAATATCTGGCATGTAACATACTACTGAATTTTAGTCTATTTGCGTTCCTTAAGTTCCTTAATCTAATCGATTACAGTACATACAGAATAGTGTAAAAAAGGAGCAAATATTTAATTTGATAAACAGAAAAAAAATATATATATATCATAGAATATACTGTAGGTAATAGTGTTGAGCGATATTGCTCGATATCTAAAAATATCGTATCGAAATTGTATCGCCGATATCACTAAATATCGGCGATATCCGATTTCGATACCGGAAGTCCCATGTAAGTCTATGGGAAACAAAATATCGCAACTAAAAAAAACCTTTATTTCCTTGTAAACACTAAATATACACACATAGAATACATATATATATATATATACATGTCATTGTGACATATATATATATACATATATGTACAGCTTATACACTTCTACATAGTAAAATATCCTCTGATTCAATTGCCGGGTAAAGCCGGCTTCTGTGAAAAGACAGAAGCACCCGACATGAAATGACACTTGGTGTACATAGGGTTAACCATGTCTTTTCATGTCGTTTGCAATCTGATTTGCACAAACAATTACATCAGTCTATGTGTGCAAAATTTCACACCTGTAGGGGTTAATTAAAGGTGTAAATTCGTTGTAAAAAAAACAGACTTTTTTGCTATGAATTTACACCTTTAATTAACCCCTACAGGTGTGAAATTTTGCACACTTACACTCATGTAATTGTTTGTGCAAATCAGATATCAAACTACATGAAAAGACATGGTTAACCCTATGTACACCAAGTGTCATTTCATGTCGGGTTCTGCATTTTCACAAAAGCCGGCAATTGAATTAGCGGCTATTATACTATGTAGAAGTGTATGAACTATAAATATAAATATATATATATGTGTCACAAATTTAATGACATGTATATATATATATATATATATATATATATATATATATATATATATATGAGGTGTAAAATTGCTGAAAAAAAAGGCGTGGGCTCCCGCCCTATTTTCGCAACCAGACAGACAAAGCCAGTGAGTGGGGGCAGATAATAATAGCCCAGAGAGGGACCATTATTTTTGGCCCCCCCCCCGGCTACTAACATCTGCCCCCAGACACCCCAGAAAGGGCAAATCTCTAATTAGATTTGCCCTTTCTGGCACTTTGCCCGTCTATTCCCATTGCCCTGTAGCGGTGGCGAATGGGTTAATAAGGGGTTAAAATGACCTTGCAATTGAAAGGTCACTTTAAGCCAGGTTAATAATTGAGAGCTGTCAATTAGACAACTATCAATTATTAATCCTATTGTATGAAAGAAAAATCAAACACACACACTTTAATAAAAAAGAAGTTTAATGAAATAATCACACAGTTTTTGACCATATTTTATTTTCCTGCTAAAACCATTTCCTGTAATAAAAATAAAATAATAAAGCAAAATTATTCTTACCAATCCGATGTACAGTCAGGTCCCACGGTGTAATCCTTCAGAAAGGGTTAATGTTTACTGCAGGGACCGCAGCTAATGCTGCAGCCTCACAGTAAACCCCCAAATGAATGAGTTCCTCTCCTGGCTGACAGGAGAGGAAGTGGAAAGCTTAATTGATTGCTTTCCACTTTCACTTCAGGTCAGCCAGGGACACAATCAGTGACGTCAGAGGGAACTGGTTAACAAAAATAGGGGATCCCCTCGAAAAAAATTGGCGTGGGGTCCCCCCTATTTTTGTTAACCAGCCAGATGAAGCAGACCGCTGAGGCCTGGATTTTCAGGCTGTTAAGGAGCCAAGATCCATGGACCTTGCCAGCCTGATAATACCAGGCCACAGCAGTCTGCATATCTTGGCTGATTAACAAAAATAGGGGATCCCCTCGAAAAAAATTGGCATGGGGTCCCCCCTATTTTTGTTAACCAGCCAGATGAAGCAGACCGCTGAGGCCTGGTTTTTCAGGCTGGTAAGGATCCAATATCCATGGACCTTGCAAGCCTGATAATACCAGGCCACAGCAGTCTGCTTAGCTTGGCTGGTTAACAAAAATAGGGGATCCCCTCGAAAAAAAAACGGCGTAGGGGTCCCCCTATTTTTGTTAACCAGCCAAGTAAAATGCAGACTGCTGCGGCCTGGTATTAAAAGACTGTCAAGGCCCATGGATTTTGGCCCTCAACAGCCTCATAATACCAGGCTACAGCAGCCCCACATTTGGCGCATCAAAAGATGTGCCAATTGTGGCACTTTACCCGGCTCTTCCCACTTGCCCTGTAGCGGTGGCAAGCGGGGTAATAAGGGGTTAATGTCACCGTTGATTGCACGGTGACAATAAGCCCGGTTAATAATGGAGAGGTGTCAATAAGACACCGATCCATTATTAATCCCAAAGTTATTAAATGCATAAAAAAAAGACAAAGCAAGAAAAAAGTATTTTAATGAAATAAAAGAGACAACACACTTTTCATTTCTTTTATTGTACTCTCATTCCTGCGACGCCATCGATCTCCTGTAAAAAAAGAAAAAAAACAAACCAACAGTATACCACCTGTCCGACGCAGTCCATAACGACAGTCCCACGACGATCCAGCTCTGCTACATCGCAATGACAGGCAGAGCCTGTCATCGCGACGCAGCACAGCTGATTACCTGCTTCCCCGGCGGTGACGTCATCGGACTGACTGCTTTACGGCCGGGATTACCCAGCAGTCACTGCAGTTATCGCGAGAAACTGCATGTGACCGCCGGGGAGAAGAGGATGGCGGCCATGAAGCAGTCCAGGACGTGACCGCCGGAGATCTTCTGCCAGGTAAGTGCCGCTGACTCCTGACAGACCCGACCGACGGACACTGACAGTGACAGACCCGACCGACGGACACGGACAGTGACAGTGACAAATCCGATTCCGGTATTCGATATGACGAAAATATCGAAACGAATTATCGAAAGGCCGATAGAGCTAATATCGGCCGATAGCCGATATTTGCATTATCGTATCGCTCAACACTAGTAGGTAAGAAAAGTACAGCCCATATATAGAAATTCTAGAATATACATATACATTTATGTATATATACACATTTCAAAATTTTCACTTTGTGTGCCAGATTCCTTGCTTAATAACAGAGAAGTCCAGATATGTTCTATTATGCTGGCAATAGTATTCCAGCATAGAAAGATTCGATAAAATGCACATGTGTAGAAGAAAATCAATATTTCCTAAGACAGTCATCATAAACTGGAAAAACTGCCATTATGCTAAAAGCTAGTGAAATTAAGTAGTTTTTTGTATACTACAAAATATGCAAAAAAATATTTTGTTAGTCAAGTAAGAAGAACAGTACTCCTCCTGTGATTATACAGTGGGATAGTATTCAGACAACTTTAAATTTTTCACTCTTTGTTTCATTGCAACTATTTGGTAAATTCAAAAAAGTTTTTTTTTTCTCATTAATGTACACTCTGCACCCCATCTTGACTGAAAAAAACAAATGTAAAATGTTTTGCAAATTTATTAACCCCTTCAAGACCCAGCCTATTTTGACCTCAAAGACCTTGCCATTTTTTGCAATTCTGACCAGTGTCCCTTTATGAGGTAATAACTCAGGAACGCTTCAACGGATCCTAGCGATTCTGAGATTGTTTTTTCGTGACATATTGGGCTTCATGTTAGTGGTAAATTTAGGTCGATAATTTTTGCGTTTATTTGTGAAAAAAATGGAAATTTGGCGAAAATTCTGAAAATTTTGTAATTTTCAAATTTTTAATTTTTATTCTGTTAAACCAGAGAGTTATGTGGCACAAAATAGTTAATAAATAACATTTCCCACATGTCTACTTTACATCAGCACAATTTTGGGAACAACATTTTTTTTTGTTAGGAAGTTATAAGGGTTAAAAGTTGACCAGCGATTTCTCATTTTTACAGCAAAATTTACAAAACCATTTTTTTTTGGGACCACCTCACATTTGAAGTCACTTTGAGGGGTCTATATGGCAGAAAATACCCAAAAGTGACACCTTTATAAAAACTGCACCCCTCAAGCTACTCAAAACTACATTCAAGAAGATTATTAACCCTTCAGGTGCGACACAGGAACTAAAGCAATGTGGAAGGAAAAAATGGACATTTTAATTTTTCCAACAAAAATTTTCTTTTAGCATCAATTTTTTCATTTTTACATGGGCATCAGGATAAAATGGATCCTAAAATTTGTTGGGCAATTTCTCCTGAGTACACAGATACCTCATATGTGGTCATAAACCACTGTATGGGCGCACGGCAGGGCTCAGAAGGGAAGGAGCGCCATTTGACTTTTTGAATGGAAAATATGCTGGAATATTTAGCGGTTGCCATGTCGCATTTGGAGAGTTCCTGTGTGCCTAAACATTGGAGCTCCCCCACAAGTGACCCCATTTTGGAAACTAGACCCCCTAAGGAACTTATCTAGATGCATAGTGATCACTTTGAACCCCCAGGTGCTTCACAAATTGATCTGTAAAAAAAAAGAAAGTACTTTTTTTTCACAAAAATTTTCTTTTAGCCTCAGTGTAAGGAAAAGGTTGTCGCCATTTTGTATAGGGCCTGTACCAGCCTCCATTTTGTCAGTTCACACAGCCACAGACTTTTAGCTACACATTGCCTATTAGCATATCCAGTACGACAGGTTTTGATGTCCACTAGGAGTCAATAGGCCTTTACATGCTAATTAGTCTAGGCCAGTGACTGAATGAGATGGTCAGTCGTATGGTAAATAGCCCAAGCTCAGGCATTGTTTCCTGCTCCATATGAATTGCAGGCCAATTAATATGCGTGCTTCAAAGCAATGGGGATGGGCCTAGCAGGTCTAAGAACTAGCCATGACCAGGCTGTTGGTCTCATTTCCATTTCACACACAGAAGCCAACAAGATGGTCTAGGAAAGACCAAGGGACTATTCAGGAACTGAAGACTGTACCTGGGAATGGCAGAGCCAAGGCCTTCCCATGACCATAATACCCGGTAATATTGATCCATAGCTTATACCTTTTAGCCTTGTACATTATTGTTGTATTTTTACTCTGACTGCCATTCCATTGTAGTTACGTTGTATAGCTTTACTGTATATTTCTGTAATTATCTAGTGCGCCCTTAAGGCAAATTAAACCATAAAATTAATCTTGGGCTGATGCTTTTACTCTGATCACGAATCTTAGAATACCCAGTGGGTAGCAGGACACCTTCCCCGGCGGCCATTTGCTCTAGGTGCAGTTCTCTTACTGACCTGAGAGACAAAGGGGGGCGCCGGAGAGCTGTACCTGTGGAGTTACGTCCCATTGGTGACGTGGGAGGAAAGGGATCGTCCGTCACATGTGGTAGCGGCGGTGGTATCAGAAGCTGTGATACCCGGGCTACCGTGTGGCGGCCGGCTGAGTTCCTCACAAATTGGTGGCAGCGGTGGGATCAGAGCAATAGTGTGCGTGGGACCCCTACTCCCAGACACTAGAGACTACCAGCAGTACTTTCACTGCTGGGGTCTTAAGGTCAGCCCAGCACTAGACGGTCAGAGTGTAAATATAACAAGTTGTGTGCAAGGTCAGGGTTGCAGCTGTGTTTCAGTAACCAAAGGTTCCCAAGATGGCGGAAGGCACCAGGAGTAGGGCAAAGGGGGAGGCCAATGCTGTGGCCTATGAGGGGTTCGATACCGATGAGTTGGAGCTCAGCCAGGGCTCCCCAAGGAGCCCGACCCCCGTGCTCAGTCTCACAGTGGACTGTCCACCCCCTGCCCGTCCCAGCCTGTCCAGATCGGAGACCCTCTTCCAAGCGGCTATGGCACAGCTCGAGGCTGGTAATGACGCCGCCTATGACAGACTCCTGGTGGCGGCAGAGAAAGCAGCAGAGCGTGAGCAAGCAGCAGCAGAGCGTGAGCAAGCAGCTGCGGAGCGTGAGCAAGCAGCGGCAGAGAGAGCAGCAGAGCGTGAGCATGCAGAACGTGTGTTGCAGGCTACAGAACGCCGTGAAGCTGCGGAGCGCCAGCACCGACTGGAGATGGCTCAGCATGGGCCCCCACTGGACGCACCAGGCCCACCGGAGACAAGGGCTTCCAAGGTCCGGGCGGAGGACTTTCCCTTGCTTGAAAAGGATGGAGACCTGGATTCCTTTTTGCTGGCTTTTGAGAGGACATGCCTCCAACATCATCTGGCCCCGGATCAGTGGGCAAGGTACCTGACCCCCCGTTTGAGGGGTAAGTCCCTGGAAGTTTTGGGGGACTTACCTGCCGGGGAGGAGCAGGACTACAACAGCATCAAGCGGGCCCTGATCCAGCACTACAACCTCACCCCGGAGTCGTACCGCAGGAAGTTCAGGAGCCTGCAGCGGGGTTCAAAGGACACCTGGACCGACCACATGCGGGCCCTGTTGAGAGCTGCAGAGCACTGGACCTCGGGTCTAGAGCTCGCTACCCGCCAGGAGGTCCAGGAACTGTTTGTCGTGGAGCAATTTTTGTGGAACTGCCCAGAAGACCTCCAGCAGTTCCTCCGTGACCGGAAACCAAAGGGGGCTTCTGCTACAGCCGCCCTGGCAGACGAGTATGCCAACAACAGGGCGCCGGAGCCAAAGAAGCCTGCCAGCAGCACCTGGAGAGGGGGTAAGCCCAATCCTGCCCCAGCCCCATATCCAGCCCCCAGAGTGCAAGGGGTGTACCCCCCTGCTGCCCTCTCCAGGCCAGGAACAGAACCCAGACGTTGCCATAATTGCAATCAGCCAGGACACTTTAAGGCTGCATGTCCCCAGCGCCAGAAGGCCCCATCCCTGTCCCAGAAACCGTCCACTGTTTTGTGTGTGGGAGGGGGTGGTGGGAGGTCCCTAGACAATTACCAACCCGTCACCATCGGCCGCTCAGCGGTCATGGGACTGCGGGACACCGGCGCTGAACGAACCCTGGTACGCCCTGAGGTGGTGTCCCCTCAAGACTTGGTACCTGGGAAAACCCTTTCCGTCTCCGGAATTGGAGGCGTTGAACCGGCGCTGCCCGTTGCCAAGGTGTATTTGGATTGGGGTGCCGGGAGGGGGATGCGGGAGGTGGGAGTAACGCCGAATATTCCTGCAAATGTGTTGCTTGGGACCGATTTGGGGCGGCTAGTGTCCCAGTATGTGGCCGCTGAACCCCCAAGTCCGGCTCCCCAAGAATGTCATGACTCTACTGTGAATGCTAATGTTAATGTATTGAATGTGCCTCCAACAGTGGAGGAGGGAGTGAAACCTGATGGTAAGCCATGCACTGACACTACACACACAGGGCTCACAGTGAGGACAGGTGAGGAGGCTGTAGGGGAGAGCTCAGAGGTGGAGGGAGGGGCTGCTATGGGCAGTGTAGGGCCCCTAAGTGAATCCAGCCTGCTGAGTCTAGGGCCCCTGCAGGAAGAGGAACAGGCCATGGGGGGAGGGGGTGTCCCGGGAGAGGAGCCACCAGGTAGGACCCCAGGTCAGGAGTTCCCCAGATCCGGGATGTCAGGAAGTCAGGGAAGTCTGCCTGACCCGGCGACTTGGTCAGAGGAGGAGGGAAAGCAGGCGCTACCCGTGGTCTCAGCGGTCGTGGCCGCTGTTACCAGGAGTGGGAGCGCTGAAGCCCAAGGAGCCTCGCGGAGGTCCGACGGTTTCCCCCTCTCTGACCAAGTGGCTGCCGAGTCAGACAGTAGCCAGGAGACAGATCCCGGGGAACTGACAGAGGACAGGGCAGTTTCATCAATTCTTGCCATATCTAGTCAGGGATTTCAGGCAGCGTTGGAAGCTGACCCTAACCTGAAGACTCTCAAGGAACAGGCGGCACAGCCTCCCCTGGAGTCCGACCGCGAGCGAGTGGTCTGGGACCAGGGACGGCTGTACCGGGTAACGGTCCAGCAGGGTTCACCGGAGGCGTGGCCCAGGGACCGACAGTTAGTGGTGCCCCATCCGTTCAGGGCGGAATTGTTGCGGATCGCACACGAGATTCCAATGGCCGGACACTTAGGGATCACTAAAACCAGGGCCAGGCTAGCTCAGCATTTCTACTGGCCTGGAATGAGGACCGAGGTGATAGCCTACTGCCGTTCGTGTGACACCTGTCAGAGGGTGGGGAAGGCGGGGCCGCGCCCCAAAGCCCCACTGGTAACTCTGCCCATCATCGAAGAGCCTTTCTCGAGGGTGGCTGTGGATCTCATTGGACCTCTGTCCACTCCCAGCCGCTCCGGGAAATGCTTCATACTAACGGTAGTGGACTATGCCACCCGGTACCCGGAGGCGGTAGCTTTGTCGTCCATTCGGGCCGACAAAGTGGCCACTGCCTTACTGGAGATTTTCTCCAGAGTGGGGTTTCCCAAGGAAATGCTCACCGACCGAGGGACCCAGTTCATGTCGCAGCTGATGGAGTCTCTCTGTAAGCAGGTACAGGTGCAACATCTGGTGGCCAGCCTGTATCACCCACAGACCAATGGCTTGTGTGAGCGGTTCAATGGCACCTTAAAGCAGATGCTGAGGATGTTGGTCGACTCCCACGGGAGAGACTGGGAGCGGTATCTCCCACACCTGCTGTTTGCCTACCGGGAGGTTCCACAGGCCTCAACGGGGTTCTCCCCCTTTGAGCTCCTGTACGGGCGACGTGTACGGGGGACCCTTGCTCTGGTGAAGGAAGCATGGGAAGGGGATTTAGCCACCCCTGGAGTGTCGGTCATTGAGTATGTCGTGCGCTTCCGGGACCGAATGATGGCCTTGACACGGCTGGTGCATGACAATATGGCCCAAGCTCAGGCTGACCAGAAGCGATGGTACGACCAGAATGCTTGTGAGCGGACCTACCAGGTGGGTCAAAAGGTGTGGGTACTGGTCCCCGTACCACAAAACAAGCTTCAGGCGGCCTGGGAGGGTCCATACCTCGTGCACGAGCAGCTCAACGCCGTCACCTACCTGGTCACCCTGGACCACGCCCGTGGAAGGAGGAAGGCCTTCCATGTGAACATGATGAAGGCCCACCATGAGCGGGAGGCTTATGCCCAACCAGTGTGCAACCTTTCAGAGGACAGAGAGTCAGAAATCCTCGTGGATCTGCCACCGTAGCCAAAGAGAGGGTGCGGTAGGGCGCACGGGGGAACACAGGAATGTGATACCCCCTAGCGCCCTCAAAAGCAGGGAGGTGTAAGGAAAAGGTTGTCGCCATTTTGTATAGGGCCTGTACCAGCCTCCATTTTGTCAGTTCACACAGCCACAGACTTTTAGCTACACATTGCCTATTAGCATATCCAGTACGACAGGTTTTGATGTCCACTAGGAGTCAATAGGCCTTTACATGCTAATTAGTCTAGGCCAGTGACTGAATGAGATGGTCAGTCGTATGGTAAATAGCCCAAGCTCAGGCATTGTTTCCTGCTCCATATGAATTGCAGGCCAATTAATATGCGTGCTTCAAAGCAATGGGGATGGGCCTAGCAGGTCTAAGAACTAGCCATGACCAGGCTGTTGGTCTCATTTCCATTTCACACACAGAAGCCAACAAGATGGTCTAGGAAAGACCAAGGGACTATTCAGTAACTGAAGACTGTACCTGGGAATGGCAGAGCCAAGGCCTTCCCATGACCATAATACCCGGTAATATTGATCCATAGCTTATACCTTTTAGCCTTGTACATTATTGTTGTATTTTTACTCTGACTGCCATTCCATTGTAGTTACATTGTATAGCTTTACTGTATATTTCTGTAATTATCTAGTGCGCCCTTAAGGCAAATTAAACCATAAAATTAATCTTGGGCTGATGCTTTTACTCTGATCACGAATCTTAGAATACCCAGTGGGTAGCAGGACACCTTCCCCGGCGGCCATTTGCTCTAGGTGCAGTTCTCTTACTGACCTGAGAGACAAAGGGGGGCGCCGGAGAGCTGTACCTGTGGAGTTACGTCCCATTGGTGACGTGGGAGGAAAGGGATCGTCCGTCACATGTGGTAGCGGCGGTGGTATCAGAAGCTGTGATACCCGGGCTACCGTGTGGCGGCCGGCTGAGTTCCTCACACTCAGTTTTTTCATTTTCACATGGGCAACAGTATAAATTGGATCGTAAAATTTGTTGGGCAATTTCTCCTGAGTACACAGATACCTCATATGTGGTCATAAACCACTGTTTGGGCGCACGGCAGGGCTCAGAAGGGAAGGAGCGCCATTTGACTTTTTGAATGGAAAATATGCTGGAATATTTAGCGGTTGCCATGTCGCATTTGGAGAGTCCCTGTGTGCCTAAACATTGGAGCTCCCCCACAAGTGACCCCATTTTGGAAACTAGACCCCCTAAGGAACTTATCTAGATGCATAGTGAGCACTTTGAACCCCCAGGTGCTTCACAAATTGATCCGTAAAAAAAAGAAAGTACTTTTTTTTCACAAAAATTTTCTTTTAGCCTCAGTTATTTTCATTTTCACATGGGCAACAGTATAAATTGGATCCTAAAATTTGTTGGGCAATTTCTCCTGAGTACACAGATACCTCATTTGTGGTCATAAACCACTGCTTGGGCGCACCGCTAGTTTTGGCTTATATTTCATCGCTTGATTATCTCTTGAACAATAAGAACATGGAAGAGGCTAGGAGCCATGTGGTGAGCTGCATTTCTTGCTACATGTTCATAGACTTACCAGTGGAAAAGCCAAACTTCACATGCCAGAAATGCAAGCTTGTGTCCCTGTTGGAGGAAAAGTTGCAAAATCTGGAAGAGAGGTTATCTACATTGAAGACCATTAAGGAAGGTGAAGAGTTCTTAGACAGAGCAGAATTATCTCTTCATGGTACAGAAAGAGAAGAAATTCGAAGTGCAACTGAAGAAACAGAGGAATGGAAGCATGTGACCCAGAGAAGCAGGAGGATCAGGAGGCAGTCAGCACCAATTCTGCTCAGGAACCAATACCAGGCTCTTACACAGGAGAACGATGAAGAAATACATCAGGATAAGACTTTGCCCACAAACAACCTTGTACGCCCTCAGAGTTCTCCTGAATGGAGAAAGAAAACTGTTGTGAAGAAGAAACGGAGAGTTGTTGTCATGGGGGATTCCCTGTTGAGAGGAACAGAGGCCGCTATCTGCAGACCGGATATAACCTCAAGAGAAATGTGCTGTCTTCCAGGTGCAAAAATTAAAGATGTGTCTGACAGGATATCAGGACTCTTCAGACCTAAAGATGACTACCCATTCCTGCTAATACATGTGGGGACAAATGACACCGCTAGAAACGACCTGGAAACTATCTGCAGTGACTTTGAAAACTTAGGTAAGAAAGTGAAAGAACTGGGAGCGCAGGTGGTCTTCTCTTCCATCCTCCCAGTGGATGGCCATGGAACAAGGAGGTGGAATAAGATTCTGCAGGTGAACAACTGGCTACGTCGATGGTGCCGTCAGCAAGGATTTGGATTTCTGGATCACGGAGTGAATTACCTATACGATGGACTACTTGCTAGAGATGGGGTGCACCTTACGAAGACTGGAAAACATGTATTTGGAAGTCGCCTTGCTACACTCATCAGGAGAGCTTTAAACTAGAACAATGTGGGAAGGGAAGCAAAACGCCAGCAAAAGCCATACACTTGACAAATACTATTGAGATTTCTGCTATTAGAAGTGAAGGGGAAGAACAAAGACAAAAAAATTTACATAATAAAAATATTGAAGGAAGAGAAACCAATCACAAACTAAAGTGTTTCTATACGAATGCACAAAGCATGGGCAACAAACAAGGAGAACTGGAGCTACTAACGCAGGAGAAGAAATATGATGTCATTGGAATCACTGAGACTTGGTGGGACGATACACATGATTGGAATACAAGGCTAGAAGGATACAACTTATTTGCAAGAAACAGACTTGATAAACGAGGAGGAGGTGTCGCATTGTATGTTAGAAAAGCGTATATCTGCACAGAGATTGACGCTTCAGAGACTGGGAGTTCTGTGGAAACTGTTTGGGTAAGAATACAAGGACAGAACAATGGAAAGGACACCATTGTAGGCATTTACTACAGGCCGCCTGTGCAAGCTGAAGATATGGATGAACTCTTTATGCATCAAATGGCCAAGTTCTCCAAAAAATATGACATAGTGGTCATGGGAGATTTCAACTATCCAGACATTTGTTGGGAATCTCTCTCAGGCAAAACTAACAGGTCCAGGAAATTCTTATCCTCTCTTGCTGACAACTTTATCTTCCAAAAGGTAATGGAGAAAACAAGGGGATCTGCTACCTTGGATCTAATCCTCATAAACAGGGAGGAAATGGTGGAGGAGGTAAGAGTGGCTGGGACTCTAGGAGGTAGTGACCATGCTATTTTAGAATTTTGGATAACAAGAGGAGGAAGACCTGTGAAGACTCAGACGTCAAGGTTAGATTTCAGAAAGGCAGATTTTAAGGAACTCAGAAAGAGAATTGGAGGGATCCAATGGCTGGATATCCTTAAGGACAAAAATGTCCAGGAAGGATGGAAAATCTTGAAAAATGAGATTCTCAAAGCACAATCGTTAACAATTCCGAAAAGAGGGAAGAATGGGAAGCATTTAAGGAAACCAGGATGGATGAACATAGAACTTAAACACATGCTAAAAAGGAAGAAAGAAATGTTTATCAAATGGAAAGAGGGAGGCATATCTAAAGAAGAATATAATGCCGTCTGCAGAACCTGCAGGGCACAAATCAGATTATCTAAAGCTGACAATGAATTAAGGCTTGCAAGTGACGTCAAAAGCAACAAAAAAGGATTTTGGGGATACGTCAAAAGTAAAAGAAAAGTCAAAGATGCTATAGGATTTTTACAGGATGAAAATGATGAAATGGTAAGTCAGGATGTTGAGAAGGCTGAACTTTTAAATTCCTATTTTGCATCTGTTTTCTCTCAGAAAGGAAATGTAACATCAACTGATCTTCACTGTTCTATTAAAGGAATAGAAGAATCCAGGATATCTATAAACAGAAAGACAGTGAGGAAACACTTAGCTAACATAAATGAATTCAAGTCTCCAGGTCCAGATGAATTACACCCCAGGGTACTGAAGGAGATAGCAGAAGAAATTCTTGAACCACTGTCCATAATCTTTGAAAATTCTTGGAGAACAGGAGAAGTCCCAGAAGACTGGAGAAGAGCAAATGTTGTTCCTATCTTCAAAAAGGGGAAGAAGGTGGACCCAGGGAACTACAGGCCGGTGAGTCTGACTTCTATACCAGGAAAGATCTTTGAACAAATTATTAAAGAACATGTATGCAAGTACCTGGATAAGAATGAAGTGATTAAACAGAGTCAGCATGGGTTTGTAACTAATAAGTCATGTCAGACTAACTTAATTTCCTTCTATGACAGAATCACTGACTGGGTGGATGAGGGAAATGCTGTAGATATAGTATATCTTGACTTCAGCAAAGCATTTGACAAAGTATCTCACACAATCCTTATTGAAAAAATGACTAAGTATGGAATGGACAAGGCAACTGTTAGGTGGATTCATAACTGGCTTAGTGATCGGACCCAAAGAATGGTTGTAAATGGCTGCACATCCAGTTGGAAGAATGTCTCAAGTGGGGTACCACAAGGCTCTGTTTTGGGCCCTGTATTGTTCAACATCTTTATCAATGATTTAGATGAAGGAATTGAGGGTAAACTGATCAAATTTGCTGATGACACAAAGCTAGGAGGGATAGCTAATACTAGAGAAGAGAGAGAGAGGATTCAAAAAGATATACATAAACTGGAGCAGTGGGCAGCAACTAACAGAATGGATTTTAACAGGGAAAAATGCAAAGTACTACATCTGGGCAATAAAAATGAAAAAAGCATATACAAAATGGGAGGAATAGGGCTAAGTAACAGCACATGTGAAAAAGACTTGGGTATACTAATTGATCACAGACTTAACATGAGTCAACAGTGTGATGCAGCAGCAAAAAAGGCAAATGCAATTCTAGGATGTATCAACAGAAGCATACAGTCTAGATCACGTGAAGTCATTATTGCCCTCTACTCCTCTTTGGTCAGACCTCATCTGGAATACTGTGTCCAGTTTTGGGCACCACATTTTAAAAAAGACATCAACAAACTGGAGCAAGTTCAGAGAAGAGCCACCAGAATGGTGACCGGTCTGCAAACCATGTCCTATGAGGAACGGTTGCAGGATTTGGGAATGTTTAGCTTGCAAAAAAGAAGACTGAGAGGAGACTTAATAGCTGTCTACAAATATCTCAAGGGCTGTCACATTGCAGAAGGATCATCTTTATTCTCATTTGCACAAGGAAAGACTAGAAACAATGGGATGAAACTGAATGGGAGGCGACACAGATTAAATATTAGAAAAAACTTTTTGACAGTTAGGGTGATCAATGAGTGGAACAGGCTGCCACAAGAGGTGGTGAGTTCTCCTTCAATGGAAGTCTTCAAACAGAGGCTGGATAGACATCTGTCTGGGATGATTTAGAGAATCCTGCTTTGAGCAGGGGTTGGACCAGAAGGCCCAGGAGGTCCCTTCCAACTCTACCATTCTATGATTCTATGATTCTATGATACGGCAGGGCTCAGAAGGGAAGGAGCGCCATTTGACTTTTTGAATAGAAAATATGCTGGAATATTTAGCGGTTGCCATGTCGCATTTGGAGAGTCCCTGTGTGCCTAAACATTGGAGCTCCCCCAAAAGTGACCCCATTTTGGAAACTAGACCCCTAAGGAACTTATCTAGATGCATAGTGAGCACTTTGAACTCCCAGGTGCTTCACAAATTGATCCGTAAATAAAAGAAAGTACTTTTTTTTCACAAAAATTTTCTTTTAGCCTCAGTTATTTTCATTTTCACATGGGCAACAGTATAAATTGGATCCTAAAATTTGTTGGGCAATTTCTCCTGAGTACACAGATACCTCATATGTGGTCATAAACCACTGTTTGGGCGCACGGCAGGGCTCAGAAGGGAAGGAGCGCCATTTGACTTTTTGAATAGAAAATATGCTGGAATATTTAGCGGTTGCCATGTCGCATTTGGAGAGTCCCTGTGTGCCTAAACATTGGAGCTCCCCCACAAGTGACCCCATTTTGGAAACTAGGCCCCCTAAGGAACTTATCTAGATGCATAGTGAGCACTTTGAACTCCCCGGTGCTTCACAAATTGATCCGTAAATAAAAGAAAGTACTTTTTTTTCACAAAAGTTTTCTTTTAGCCTCAGTTATTTTCATTTTCACATGGGCAACAGTATAAATTGGATCCTAAAATTTGTTGGGCAATTTCTCCTGAGTACACAGATACCTCATATGTGGTCATAAACCACTGTTTGGGCGCACGGCAGGGCTCAGAAGGGAAGGAGCGCCATTTGACTTTTTGAATGGAAAATATGCTGGAATATTTAGCGGTTGCTATGTCGCATTTGGAGAGTCCCTGTGTGCCTAAACATTGGAGCTCCCCCACAAGTGACCCCATTTTGGAAACTATACCCCCTAAGGAACTTATCTAGATGCATAGTGAGCACTTTGAACCCCCAGGTGCTTCACAAATTGATCCGTAAAAAAAAGAAAGTACTTTTTTTTCACAAAAATTTTCTTTTAGCCTCAGTTTTTTTCATTTTCACATGGGCAACAGTATAAATTGGATCCTAAAATTTGTTGGGCAATTTCTCCTGAGTACACAGATACCTCATATGTGGTCATGAACCACTGTTTGGGCGCACGGCAGGGCTCAGAAGGGAAGGAGCGCCATTTGACTTTTTGAATGGAAAATATGCTGGAATATTTAGCGGTTGCTATGTCGCATTTGGAGAGTCCCTGTGTGCCTAAACATTGGAGCTCCCCCACAAGTGACCCCATTTTGGAAACTAGACCCCCTAAGGAACTTATCTAGATGCATAGTGAGCACTTTGAACCCCCAGGTGCTTCACAAATTGATCCGTAAAAAAAAGAAAGTACTTTTTTTTCACAAAAATTTTCTTTTAGCCTCAGTTATTTTCATTTTCACATGGGCAACAGTATAAATTGGATCCTAAAATTTGTTGGGCAATTTCTCCTGAGTACACAGATACCTCATATGTGGTCATAAACCACTGTTTGGGCGCACTGCAGGGCTCAGAAGGGAAGGAGCGCCATTTGACTTTTTGAATGGAAAATATGCTGGAATATTTAGCGGTTGCCATGTCGCATTTGGAGAGTTCCTGTGTGCCTAAACATTGGAGCTCCCCACAAGTGACCCCATTTTGGAAACTAGACGCCCTAAGGAACTTATCTAGATGCATAGTGAGCACTTTGAACCCCCAGGTGCTTCACAGAAGTTTATAACGCAGAGCCGCGAAAATAAAAAATCATTTTTTTTTCTCAAAAAATGATTTTTTAGCCCACTGTTTTTTATTTTCACAATGGTTACAGGAGAAATTGGACCTCAAAAGTTGTTGTCCAGTTTCTCCTGAGTACGCTAGTACCCCATATGTGAGGGGGAACCACTGTTTGGGCACACGTCAGGGCTCGGAAGGGATGTAGTGACGCTTTCAAATGCCGACTTGATGGAATGGTCTGCGGGCATCTTGTTACGTTTGCAGAGCCCCTGATGTGCCTAAACAGTAGAAACTCCCCACAAGTGACCCCATTTTGGAAACTAGACCCGGCAAAGAACTTATCTAGATGTGTGGTGAGCACTTTGAACCCCCAAGGGCTACACAGAAGTTTATAACGCCCGGGCATGAAAATAAAAAAATCATATTTTTTCCACAATCAGGATCTTTTAGTCCCCAATTTTTTTATTTTCCCAAGGGTAACATGAGAAATTAGACCCAAAAGTTGTTGTCCAATTTGTCCTGAGTATGCTGATATCCCATATGTAGGAGAAAACTACTGTATGGGCACACGTCGGGGCTCGGATGGGAAGTAGCGACGTTTTGAAATGCCCATTTGATGGAATGGTCTTCGTGCGTCATGTTACGTTTGCAGAGTCCCTGATGTGCCTAAACAGTAGAAACTCCCCACAGGTGACCCCATTTTGGAAACTAGATCCCCCAAGGAACTCCTATAGATGTGTGATAAGCACTTTGAATCTCCAAGTCCTTCACAGAAGTTTATAACGCAGAGCCGTGAAAATATAAAATCATTTTTTTTCCACAAAAATAATTTTTAGTCCCCAATTTTTTTTCCCAATGTTAACAGGAGAAATTAGAACCCCCAAAGTTGTTGTGCAATTTTTCCCGAGTACGCTGATACCCCATATGTGGGGATAAACCACTGTTTGGGCATACGTCGGGGCTTGGAATAAAGGGAGCACTGTTTGACTTTTGAACGCAAAATTTGCAGGAATCAATGGTGGCTCCATGTCGCGTATGGAGACCCCCTGATGTGCCTAAATAGTGGAAACCCCTCAATTCTAACTCCAACCCTAACCCCAACACACCCCTAACCCCAACTCTAACCCCTACACACACCTAACCCTAATACAAACCCTAATCATAACCCTAACCCCAACACACCCCTAACCCTAATCCCAACTCTAACCATAAACCTAACTACAAGCCTAACCCTAATTCCAACCCTAACCCTAATTCCAACCCTAACCCTAATTCCAACCCTAACCCAAATTCCAACCCTAACCGTAATTCTAACCTTAATCCTAATGCTAACCCTAACCCTAGTTCTAACCCTAAGGCTGGGTTCATATTGCGTTTTACCAGCCCGTTCAACACGTAGCGGTGACCGGCTGGTAACGGTATAGCATAACGCGATCGCGTTATGCTATACCCGCTAGCGCAAATGAATCAGCAAATAATCAGCAGCGGATCCGCAGCAAAATCCGCCGCGGATCTGCAGCGAATCAGCAGCGAAATCCGCCGCGGATCAGCAGCGAAATCAGCCGCGGATCAGCAGTGAAATCAGCCGCGGATCAGTAGCGAAATCAGCCGCGGATCAGCAGCGAAATCCGCTGCGGATCCGCAGCGAATCAGCAGCAAAATCAGTCGTGGATCAGCAGCGAAATCCGCCGTGGATCAGCAGCAAAATCAGCCGCGGATCCGCAGCGAATCAGCAGCGAAATCCGCCGCGGATCAGCAGCGAAATCCGCCGCGGATCAGCAGCGAAATCAGCCGCGGATCAGCAGCGAAATCAGCCGCGGATCAGTAGCGAAATCAGCCGCGGATCAGCAGCGAAATCCGCTGCGGATCCGCAGCGAATCAGCAGCAAAATCAGTCGCGGATCAGCAGCGAAATCCGCCGTGGATCAGCAGCAAAATCAGCCGCGGATCCGCAGCGAATCAGCAGCGAAATCCGCCGCGGATCAGCAGCGAAATCCGCCGCGGATCAGCAGCGAAATCAGCCGCGGATCATCAACGAAATCCGCTGCGAATCCGCAGCGGATCAGCAGCGAAATCAGCCGCGGATCAGCAGCGAAATCCGCCGCGAATCAGCAGCGAAATCCGCCGCGGATCAGCAGCGAAATCAGCAGCGGATCAGCAGCGAAATCAGCCGCGGATCAGCAGCGAAATCCGCCGCGGATTCGCAGCGAATCAGCAGCAAAATCAGCAGCGAAATCCGCCGCGGATCAGCAGCGAAATCAGCAGCGGATCAGCAGCGAAATCAGTCGGGGATCAGCAGCGAAATCCGCCGCGAATCAGCAGCGAAATCCGCTGCGGATCAGCAGCGAAATCAGCAGCGGATCAGCAGCGAAATCAGCCGCGGATCAGCAGCGAAATCCGCTGCGGATTCGCAGCGAATCAGCAGCAAAATCAGTCGGGGATCAGCTGCGAAATCCGCCGCGAATCAGCAGCGAAATCCGCCGCGAATCAGCAGCGAAATCAGCTTCGGATCCGCCGCGGATCAGCAGCGACATCCGCCGCGAATCAGCAGCGAAATCCGCCGCGGATCAGCAGCGAAATCCTCCGCGGATCAGCAGCGAAATCCGCCGCGGATCAGCAGCGAAATCCGCCGCGGATCAGCAGCGAAATCAGCCGCGGATCAGCAGCGAAATCAGCCGCGGATCAGCAGCGAAATCAGCCGTGGATCAGTAGCGAAATCAGCCGCGGATCAGCAGCGAAATCAGTCGGGGATCAGCAGCGAAATCCTCCGCGGATCAGCAGCGAAATCCGCCGCGGATCAGCAGCGAAATCCGCCGCGGATCAGCAGCGAAATCAGCCGCGGATCAGCAGCGAAATCAGCCGCGGATCAGCAGCGAAATCAGCCGCGGATCAGCAGCGAAATCAGCCGCGGATCAGTAGCGAAATCAGCCGCGGATCAGCAGCGAAATCAGTCGGGGATCAGCTGCGAAATCCGCCGCGAATCAGCAGCGAAATCCGCCGCGAATCAGCAGCGAAATCAGCGCGGATCCGCCGCGATCAGCAGCGACATCCGCCGCGGATCAGCAGCGAAATCCGCCGCGAATCAGCAGCGAAATCCGCCGCGGATCAGCAGCGAAATCCGCCGCGGATCAGCAGCGAAATCCGCCGCGGATCAGCAGCGAAATCAGCCGCGGATCAGCAGCGAAATCAGCCGCGGATCAGCAGCGAAATCAGCTGCGAATCAGCAGCGAAATCAGCCGCGGATCAGTAGCGAAATCAGCCGCGGATCAGCAGTGAAATCAGCCACGGATCAGCAGTGAAATCCGCTGCGGATCCGCAGCGAATCAGCAGCAAAATCAGCCGCGGATCCGCAGCGAATCAGCAGCAAAATCAGCCGCGGATCAGCAGCGAAATCCGCTGCGGATCCGCATCGAATCAGCAGCAAAATCAGTCGTGGATCAGCAACGAAATCCGCCGCGGATCCGCAGCGAAATCCGCAGCGGATCAGCAGCGAAATCCGCCGCGGATCAGCAGCGAAATCCGCCGCGGATCAGCAGCGAAATCAGCCGCGGATCAGCAGCGAAATCAGCCGCGGATCAGCAGCGAAATCAGTTGCGGATCCGCAGCGAAATCCGCCGCGGATCAGCAGCGAAATCCGCCGAGGATCCGCAGCGAAATCCGCCGCGGATCAGCAGCGAAATCAGCCGCGGATTAGCAGCGAAATCAGCCGCGGATCAGCAGCGAAATCCGCCGCGGATCTGCAGCGAAATCCACCGCGGATCCGCAGCAAAATGCGCCGCGGATCCGCAGCAAAATCCGCAACGTGTGCACAGGCCCTAATAGGAAAAAAAAAAAAAATCTTTATTTTTTTTATTTGTCCCTACCTATGATAAAGGGGGGGTTCATTTACTTTTTTTTATTTTGATCACTGTGACAGTTTATCACAGTGATCAAAATAAATTTTTGGACACTGGGGGCGCACTGCGCATGCGCCGGCCGTCGGGCGCACTGCGCATGCGCCCGCCATTTTCCAAGATGGCGGCGCCCATGAAGAGGCCCGGGCGGACGCCGGAACCGATCCAGGGACATCGGTGGATCGGGAGAGGTGAGTAGGGTGGTCGGAAGGTTAGGGGGGGGGATCGGAAGGTGGGGGCACCGGAGCAAAGGAGGAGGGGAGCTGTTAGTGACGGCGGTGACCGATCGCTGCCATCTTTCGGTGACGGCGGCCGATCGCCGCCGTGACTCGGTGTGGGGGGTCAGGTCTCGGTGTCCAGCCATGGCAGATGCTATTGCAGCATCGGCCATGGCTGGATTGTAATATTTCACCAATTAAATTGGTGAAATATTACAGATTGCTCTGATTGGCTGTTTCACTTTTAACAGCCAATCAGAGCGATCGTGGCCACGGGGGGGTTAAGCCAACCCCCCTGTGGTGAAGCACAAAGGGTCCTGTAACTGCGGGTCGGGTGACCTTTGAGTGACCCCGGTCTCCCGGCCCGCAGGGACGAGATCCTTTCATGACGCAGGGTATGCGTCATAGGTCGGATTGGCACCGACTTTCATGACGCATACGCTGTGTCAAAGGTCGGGAAGGGGTTAAAAAAGAAAAACTGAAATATCATATGGTCATAAGTATTCAGACTCTTTGCTCAGTTTTGAGTAGAAGCACCTTTTGAGCTAGTACAGCCATGAGTCTTCTTGGGAATGATGCAACAGGTTTTTTACACCTGGATTTGGGGATTCTCTGGCATTCTTCCTTGCAGATCCTCTCCAGTTCTGTCAGGTTGGACGGTGAACGTTGGTGGACAGCCATTTTCAGGTCTCTCCAGAGATGCTCAGTTCGGTTTAGGTCAGGGCTCTGGCTGGGCCAGTCAAGAATGGTCAGAGTTGTTCTGAAGCCACTCCTTTGTTATTTTAGCTGCGTGCTTAGGGTCACTGTCTTGTTGGAAGGTGAACCTTTGACCAAGTCTGAGGTCCAGAGCACTCTGGAAGAGGTTTTCATCCAGGATAGCTCTGTACTTGGCTGCATTCATGTTTCCTTCAATTGCAACCAGTCGTTCTGTCCCTGCAGTTGAAAAACACCCCTATAGCATAATGTTGCCACCACCATGTTTCACTGTTGGGATTGCATTGGGCAGGTGATGAGAAGTGCCTGGTTTTCTCCACACATACCGCTTAGAACTATCACCAATAAGTTCAATCTTCGTCTCATCAAGCCAGAAAATCATATTTCTCAGTCTGGGAGTCCTTCATGTGTTTTTTAGCAAACTCTATGCGGACCTTCATATGTCTGGCACTGAGGAGAGGCTTCCATTGTGCCACTCTGCCATAAAGGCTCGACTGGTGGAGGGCTGCAGTGATAGTTGACTTGGTGGAACATTCTCCCATCTCCCTACTGCATCTGTGGAGCTCAGCCACAGTGATCTTGGGGTTCTTTTTTTAACCTCTCTCACCAAGGCTCTTCTTCCATGATTGCTCAGTTTGGTTAAATGGCCAGGTCTAGGAAGTCTTCTGGTGGTCCCAAACTTCTTCCATTTAAGGATTATGGAGGCCACTGTGCTCTTAGGAACCTTGAGTACTGCAGAAATTCTTTTGTCACCTTGGCCAGATCTGTGCCTTGCCACAATTCTGTCTCTGAGCTCCTTGGCCAGTTCCTTTGACCTCATGATTCTCATTTGGTCTGACATGCACTGTGAGCTGTGAGGTCTGATATAGACAGGTGTGCGCCTTTACAAATCAAGTCTTATCAGTTTAATTAAACACAGCTGGACTCCAATGAAGGAGTGGAACCATCTCAAGGAGGATCACAAGGAAATGGACAGCATGTGACTTAAATATGAGTGTCTGAGCAAAGGGTCTGAATACTTATGACCATGTGATATTTCAGTTTTTCTTTTCTAATAAATTTGCAAAAATTTCTACACTTCTGTTTTTGTCAGTCAAGATGGGGTGCAGAGTGTACATCAATGAGAAAAAAATGAACGTTTTTGAATTTACCAAATGGCTGCAATGAAACAAAGAGTGAAAAATGTAAAGTGGTCTGAATACTTTCCGCACCCACTCTAACATTTAAAGCAAGATGTAAATGAGTATGAATTTCACTGACAGCAAACACTGAATTTGTAGATAGCAAATAATTGAAATAAAAATACATTACAAAGTTGCGCTGATTAAGTTTTTCAATAAAGCAAATTATTAGTTATTTATTATTAGTATTGTTATTAATGTCATCATCTGCTACAAGCACTAAGGAAAGGTGGGAATTCTGTCCCTACAATAGGACCGAGCTGGATCCCCACGATGCAACGGGGAACCTGATCCTGCGACCAGACCCGCCAAAGTCCTCAGCTAGTCTGAACTAAGACCTATAGTTGCGAGGGAGGAATCCCTACAAGATCTAGGGACTGGGTGAAAAGGTGGACACCTCCTAACAGAAAGTGTAGCAGGGAAAATAAAACAGAAAAAAAATACTAAGAAATCCTCAGATCAAGCAAAACTGACAGAGTAAGGCACCTAAGCACCCTGCTAGCTTAAGAGTAGATAACACAATGAAGTCCAGCAAAGCCAGAAGGGCGGAGCCAGACTAAATAGGGTAAAAAGGTCATGTGACCAGCAAACTGAAACAAAACCTAACAAGAGGGTTCTAACAGTACTCTCCCTTCTAAGAGGATCCTCCGGATCCCCTAGGACTTAGGCTTATCCGGAAATCTCTTGTGAAACGCTCTGACAAGTCTAGACGCAGAAACATCATCCGCCCTCACCCATGAGTTATCCTCGGGTCCATAACCCTTCCAAGCGACGAGGTACTGCAAACCCCCTCTATACCGTCTAGAATTTAGGATGCGGGAAATCTCATATTGCCCGTCCTCCACCACCAGGGGAACAGTGGCCAACACGTCTCCCTCTGAGACCTCAGTTTTTTTCAAGAGAGAAACATGAAACACCGGATTAATCTTCCAGGAGGTAGGAAGCTCCAACTTAACAGCAGATTGGTTAATAACCTGAAGCACCTTAAAGGGCCCTACAAACTTGGGACCCAATTTCTTAGACGGAATCCTCAAGCGCAGATTCTTAGAGGACAACCAGACCATGTCACCAATAGCAAACAAAACCTTTTGTCGTTTTCTATCAAAATACACTTTGGATCTTTTGTTAGCCTCCTGAAGATTACCACGCACATCAGTCCAAACTCTCTCCAAAACACCAGAAAAATTCTCCTCTTCAGGTACAGCCGATCCCAGCTTGGAAAATGACCCAAATGACGGATGTCTCCCAGTACAACAAAAAAAAGGCGAACAACCAGCAGAAGCGGATGTATGGTTGTTAAGAGCAAACTCAGCAAGTGGCAGAAACTCAGACCACCCCTCTTGATTATCAGTCACAAAACAACGCAAGAACTGCTCAACATCCTGGTTTTTCCTTTCTGTCTGGCCATTAGACTCAGGATGATATCCGGATAAAAACGACAAATGAACTCCCAACCTGTCACAAAAAGCGCGCCAAAAACGAGCCACAAACTGAGGTCCCCTATCAGAAACAATGTCAGTTGGAGCACCATGCAGTCTGACTATTTCCTTGACAAAGGCCTTAGCGAGAGTCTTAGCGCAGGGCAGTTTGATGAAAGGAACCAAGTAACACATCTTGCTAAAACGGTCCACGACCACCCAGATGACAGTGAAACCCTCAGAGGGGGGAAGGTCAGTAATAAAGTCCATAGCCAAATGTGTCCAAGGTGCACTAGGGACCTCCAGAGGGCAAAGCAACCCCGCAGCAGGAGTATGAGAAGACTTAGATCTAGCACACACAGTGCATTGACGCACCCACTTAATGACTTCCTTCTGCCATCCTGGCCACCAAAAACTGCGACCCACAAGTCTCTTGGTCTCAGAGATTCCAGGATGACCTGCCAACCGAGAGTCATGACATTCAACAAACAAATCTCTCCTCAGGGTACCAGGCACAAACAACCTCCCATGCGGCGTGTTAGATGGGGCATTCTCCTGTGCTTTAAGAATCTCATCTTCCAACACGGAGTCCAAAACAGCAATAACAACCCCCTCTTGCAAGATGTTTTCCTCCTCCTCCTCAGTACCCACCATAGGAGAAAAGCTGCGAGACAAAGCATCAGCTTTAACATTTTTAGTACCTGGGATGTAAGTAACGGTAAAATTAAACCGTGAGAAAAACAGTGCCCACCTAGCCTGACGGGCATTCAAGCGTTTGGCAGCATCAAGGTAGATTAGATTTTTATGATCGGTGAAAACTTGAATGGGAAATTCCGCTCCCTCCAAAAAATGACGCCAGTGTTCAAATGTGAGTTTATTTCCCAACAATTCCCGATTACCGATATCATAATTTAGTTCAGACTCAGAAAATTTTTTTGAAAAAAAAGCACAGGGATGTACTCCATCCATCTTTGCCTGAGACAACACCGCGCCGACCCCACAGAAGAAGCATCAACCTCAACCAAAAATGGTTTAGTCACATCAGACTGCGTAAGGATGGGAGCAGAGCTGAACCTCTCCTTTAGCAACACAAAAGCCTCAATGGCCTCAGTAGTCCACTTGACCGCATCAGCACCTTTCCTGGTGAGATCGGTCAGAGGTTTGGCAATCACAGAAAATTTTTTTATGAATTTTCTATAATAATTGGCGAACCCCAAAAACCTCTGTATTGATTTCACACCAATAGGTCTAGGCCAATCCTGCAGAGCTTGCACTTTCACCGGGTCCATCTCAAAACCTTCACTGGAGACAATGTAGCCCAAAAAACTAAGTCTCTGTACAGGGAACTCACATTTTTCTAGTTTGGCAAAAAGTGAATTATCACTCAGTAACTGTAATACTTCACGCACACTCCTCCAATGAGACTCCAAATCTGGTGAATAAATCAAAATGTCATCTAAATACACAACCACACTTCTGCCGATCAAAGGTCTAAGGATGTCATTAATAAGATTCTGAAAAAATGCCGGAGCACTGGAAAGTCCAAAGGGCATGACCAGATTCTCAAAATGACCCAGTGGAGTGTTAAACGCAGTCTTCCATTCATTCCCCTCCTTCATGCGCAACAAATTGTATGCCCCTCGAAGATCAATTTTCGAGAACCACTTGGCCCCCACTAACTGATTAAACAAATCAGGAATCAATGGTAGTGGGTAAGGATTGCGTACAGTAATCTTATTAATCTCACGAAAGTCTAGACAAGGCCGTAAACCGCCGTCCTTTTTTTTAACAAAAAAAAATCCAACCGCCACAGGAGATTTGGAAGGCCTAAT
This sequence comes from Oophaga sylvatica, assembly GCA_033576555.1. Classification (NCBI taxonomy): domain Eukaryota; kingdom Metazoa; phylum Chordata; class Amphibia; order Anura; family Dendrobatidae; genus Oophaga; species Oophaga sylvatica. The sequence goes on from JARQOD010000001.1 coordinate 57,472,032, forward strand.
GTGACCGGCGGCCAAGCTTGTCTGTATGTATTCCTCCAAAGCCTTTCTCTCGGGAATAGTCAAATTAAATAAACGACTTTTAGGAAGAGTCGCTCCAGGGACAAATTCAATTGCACAATCATAATCTCTATGAGGAGGCAATACCTGCGATTCCTTATCAGAAAAAACTTTCCAAAAATCCTGAATAGGTACAGGTAACTCCCCCTTAACTACAGCAGCAATACGCCCGTTACAACACTTGTCATAACAATTGGGACTCCAGGACTTAATTTTATTGGTAGACCAATCCAGTACCGGATTGTGCAATTTTAACCAGGGTAACCCCAAAATCACCGGTGAGGGCAAATTATGCAAAACTACCAAATCCAAATTCTCTTGATGAACACCATTAATAGTAATAGGAAATTCACAGATATGGTGAGTAACATTTTTCAAGTGAGAACCATCCACAGACACCACATTAATAGGGGAAGACAGAAGTTTGGGTTTTAATTTTAGTTTTTCCAAAAATTTCCCATCAATCACATTGAGAGTTGAACCACAATCCACAAATACCCGAAACTCCATTAATTCCTCCTCAACAGCAGTGGTAGCAGAAAGAAAGACACCTTTATTGTTTAAACAAGCTATGCGGGCGAAACTGACCTCATTTTTTTTTCTCTTTATTCATTCGAAGCGCACAGTTCTTAATAAAATGCTCAGATTTGCCACAATAGAAACACAAGCCCTTAGCAAACCTGCGTTCTTTTTCCCGAGAGTGAGGTGTCATTACTCCAATTTCCATCGGCTCTCCAATGTCAGTACATTCCTTCTCCAAACTTGGAGCTGACAAGGCAGATTTACTCTCATTAACCCTTGCACGCAGTCTCCTATCCACCCGTATGGCTAATTGCATAGCCTCTTGCAAGTTACCAGGTATGGGATAAGCAATCAGCAAATCTTTAACCCTTTCACTTAACCCTGCAAGAAATAAACTTTTCAAAGCTGAATTGTTCCAGCCCACCTGAGTGGACCACCTTCGGAAGTGAGTACAATATTTTTCCACATTACCTGATCCCTGTCTCAAACGTCTCAATTCTGTCTCAGCTGATGAAACACGATCCGGATCGTCATATAATAACCCCAAAGCAGAAAAAAAACTATCCACAGATCTAAAGCATGGATCACTAGACTGCAGAGAAAATGCCCAGTCCTGAGGTTCTTTGCGCAAAAGTGACATTATGAACCCTATGCGCTGTGATTCATCACCAGAGGATTGTGTTTCAAACGGAAATACAACAAGCAAGAATTTTTAAAAGAAAAAAAATCTTGTTGTTCACCAAAAAATAAATCAGGCAAACGTACCTTAGGCTCCACGAAATGTGCTCCAGAACAACTACTCACATGTTGCTTTATCTCAGCCACCTCCAGAGAAAGTCCCTGCAGGCGTTGAACCAAATCCTGAACCGAGACCATGATGGAAACAGAAAATCTTTCCTTAGAGATTTTTTTTTTTTTCTTGGCTGGACTTACTGTTATGATCTGCTACAAGCACTAAGGAAAGGTGGGAATTCTGTCCCTACAATAGGACCGAGCTGGATCCCCACGATGCAACGGGGAACCTGATCCTGCGACCAGACCCGCCAAAGTCCTCAGCTAGTCTGAACGAAGACCTATAGTTGCGAGGGAGGAATCCCTACAAGATCTAGGGACTGGGTGAAAAGGTGGACACCTCCTAACAGAAAGTGTAGCAGGGAAAATAAAACAGAAAACAAATACTAAGAAATCCTCAGATCAAGCAAAACTGACAGAGTAAGGCACCTAAGCACCCGGCTAGTTTAAGAGTAGATAATACAATGAAGTCCAGCAAAGCCAGAAGGGCGGAGCCAGACTAAATAGGGTAAAAAGGTCATGTGACCAGCAAACTGAAACAAAACCTAACAAGGGTTCTAACAATTAAATTATGTAGCATAAACAACTATGATAAATTTGTCTATTTTAATTCTCTTCTGTCCAGATTGATGATGGCCAAGAATCAGCCATCTGGTTATTAGATAATAATAATTATGTTTAATTATTATTAGAATATTATATTAATACGGTATTTCTATAATAAAGAAATAAAATGATAAATTATGGAACATTTCCAACTCTCAAGTTCTCATTTTCTTCCCCCTCAATATGGAATATAAATGCCTTCTATTTTTCCTTACCGCCTTTAACTTGTAACATCTACATAAATTAAAGTCTGAAAGTTGTATCTTAATCGCCGCAGCTTATCCCGCATTACCCAGAGGAATAAACAGCGCAGTAAACAACACCTTGCATTCAGCATCTGGTGATTTACGACATAAATCAACAAAGCGCCATTTACAGAAAGGACTTTATTTCTGCTTTCGAATATTAATAATAATATATAAAAACTTCATTGTGTGTTACCTTTTCTTGGACTAAATAAAGGCAAAGGAGAAAGGAAAAAAAACTTTAGGATTACTTTTAATATGTCTGTGCGTTTGAAATCATTTCTATTCATTCCATGCTGTTCTGCACATTTATCAGTTAGTAACATGAATGCTTAAATAAATCCACCCAAAGCGTAAAAATGAAAATATATTAAATTAGAAGTTAGAGTTACAAGCACAGTTTGTTAAAAGGAATCTGTCACCATCAAAATAAAATGAAAGCTGTAGGCTTTACATAATAGAGGTGCTGAGTAAATTGATATTTAGTTTTGAGAGAAATTATTTGGTGTAACCTATGTTTTAATCATATAAACCTGTGCTCTTTCTGGGATTTTTGGTCCACTGGGCAATCCTTGTGGTGACACATCACTTGCAAATCTTATTTCAGCAATTCAGTGTGAATAACTTGGATCTTCCATTTAAGGCCGGGATCACACATGCGAGAAACACAGGCGAGACTCACATGTTAATACCCGGCACTGCCGCCGGTACTTGGAAGCGGAGCGTTCGGCTGCATGTATTTCTATGTAGCCGCTCGCTCCGCTCCCGAGTCCCAGTGGTAGTGCCGGCTATTAACAAGCGAGACTTGTCTCTGTTCACTTCAACTACAGACTCTCTCCAACTATAATATAACTTTTTTCACTCTGAAAGTGCCTCCTCACTGCAGAGTTAACTAATTGTAACCATTTCTTTACCCTGTGCTTGCAATATTTCCTTCACTTACTCCACAGTCTAGAATTAGGAGGCATTATAATCATATATTAATCACTTGCATAAAAATATTAATTTAACCAGAGAGACTAGCAAATCACACTGCACTATACAAATCACAATAACAATGTGTTTAGGGTGTGTCAACCATCATCTCTCTTCCTTATTATAATGTGCACTCTTAGCTTTGTATGTTTATGGTGAAGTCCAGGGAAACTCCAGTCCAGAGAACTATTGCCTGAACAAGTTTTTGGTTGCAAGTTAATTCATTAGTGTTGCAGGTGAAATAATTAAATCAGAACTTCCAATGATTACTGCTATCCTGTACTTGTCAGGTGGCTCTGTCTGTGGTCGCCTGCAGCTCTTAAATGGCTACCAAGAACAGACTCGGTGCAAGCTACACCATTACTCAGAGCCCTGGGGTTGTCTTGCCCTTCAACATCCCATATACAGGGATCTGGATTTACACAGGGGTCCCTGGGCAAGGTCAAAAAAGTTAACTGCTATTTAGTGGCGCAGGCTGGCAAGAAGGATAGTCAGGTAGGCAGATCGAAACCAAGATGGCAGCAAAGGTACAAAATCGTTAGGCAGGAGAAACGTCAATAACAAGCCGAGGTCAAAATAGGTAAATACAAATAGTAAAGAGGAGCAGAAGACACAGACCAAACCAGTGAAGCACAGGGCTATATCTGGCAGCTTCCTGTAGCAATCTGGAAACTTTAGTAGGGTGTGGTGCTCTCCAATTGGCAGGAGTAGGGAGCTGAGAACATGAGATGGACAGCACAGACCCACACTGTCAGACTGATCCCAGGCCCTCTAACCTTAGTGGCTGGACAGACCCTGCACCATTCAGAACTTCTGGTTCTGACATCTACTCTATCACCATTGCCACCCAGAGAGTGAAAATGGTGGCACCTGGGGACAGAAGCAGAAGTTCGCAGAAGCATGCCCTAGTGGAGATGTGACAGATATTATGACAGTTATTATGACTTAAAGATGTAGTCCATCCTTGTTCTTAAGGAAGATAATGACCTCATAGCTCACATGTCAACATCTGGTCCTCTGGTTTGTGCCTTTCTTTGGCATTTGTTTTGTGCATCTTCATGCTATGCCAGGGCTTCCATGTATTACCAAGGCACCTAGCTGTAGACCTTTTGAGCACCTCAAACATCACAAAGCACATATTTTGGTTCCCTTCAAATGTGCATTGCAATGTCAGAGACCCACTCGGTGTGCAGATGCCTGAAAAAGAAGTTGCACGCCAGAGGAAAGAGGTAAAGTAGAGAAGCAAAATATAATTTTTTTAAAACCCCAAATTTGCTGAATTTGACCAAAGTAAAGTGCAAAAAATTGACTAACTCAGTGAGCCCTTGAAAAATTAGTTCATCCCTACCTTACACTCTTTTTTAAAGTGGGTCCTCAATTATAATTCTAATATCTGCATGATATATTGTTCACACTAATATTTTTACTTCTTATGCATAAAAGTCTTTTAGAACATTTTCAATATCTATGGAAAAGACGTACTGTAAGTAAGTGATCCCCTATACCCAACAATCTTTGACTAAGAATTGTACTTGCACCTGAAGAATGAATTTTAAAATAATAAAATGCATTAATAGAAATTCCATGCTTTCTAAAGTTTCCGAAATATTTGTGTTCTTTGCTAAAATGCACATGTAAATAGGTTTTCCAAGATGGATGTTCTACCACCAAATTAGTGTACTTATAAAACCATATCACTCTTTGTACAAAGTTCCTTTGGACTTCAGTTGACCTTCCATACGCTGCTTTCTGGATCCATTGTCCAGGTTCACAATCTAAATATATGGAACCTTATCAATGATGTCATGTACAAGGGTTGTATTTCTTTTGAGTTTCAGTTTGGCTTTCATTAGTGCAGGCCACTATGGGATATCCAGTCCAAACAGCTCCAGGAAGCTCAGGAACTGGAAGTGGCTCATGTTACTAGAACAGGATACCATCAAATAAACATTTTCACAAAATTCATGTCCCCGGTCATATTTTTATTAAGACTAAACAGTAAATAACCCTTTTAATGTTCTCTATTGGAAGGTTTTGGAGAGGATTTAATCTTTTTTAGGCACTAGAAAACCCCTTTAATATTTTCATCTCATTGTAGCTGGTATAAAAGATTTAGTTATTCTTTAGAACATAAAAATGTGTAATCAGAAAATTATTTTTAAATAAAGTTTTTAAGTTTAAATATAGTTATTAAAATATGTGCTACTGTATTAATTTCCTTATTGCAATCTGTATCAATAAAATAGAAGTCTTGCAGTTTTCACACTGAACCCTACGGCTATTTTACAATCTTTGAAAGGAAATTTACATGTACATTAGCAGCAAAAATCAGGTTATCTTTTGTATTGACGCATCTAATGTGCGTGTGCAAAGGTCATTGTGAAGAGAGAAGTAGAAGACGTGTGACTTTACCTACTATGAACTGTGGATTCAGTGTTATCAGCTTGGTGTAGGGGTGTTAATGATAAGTGACGATAATTACATGGCTTGCAAATATTTCTTTAAAGGACAAGAAATATGGTTCAAAATAGTCCTAATGGCCAATGTAAAACATTAAAGATTTCTACATCTATATCTATCTATCTATAGATATTTATTTCATTTTATTTTATTTTTTTAATATATATAGATCGTGCTATGAAAAAAAAATGGTAAAAATGTTTCAAAAATACATTTATCAAAAAAAACCTGATTTAAACAGTAGGTCATTTTCTGATGATACATTCTCTTCAAATGTGTGCACAAAAGTGCTATGAGATGAAAGATAGCCTTCCCATACACAATATATCACACTTCAGGAGTCTGCAGGTAAGAAATCAAGGAATAAAGTGAAGAAGTAATATGTGGATATGGCTGAAAATGCTTCCACGAGAGCCATTTTCTGAGAGCCAGGTTATCATTGTCAGATGTCAAAAGACAAAAAACCTGACTAGCACATCCAGACTAATGTGAACTAGGTGCAAACCAAAGGGAGCTACCCTCATGTAAAACATCCAAAAAAAGGCTGCACTCAAGCATACTAAAGCATGACAACATAGAATATATGAAATTTTGAATAGCAATATGGCTTTGGAATATAAGGAAAAATTTGAGACGCTTAGTATAAACATTTGGCCAAACATTTTAAAGCTCAACAACCATCGTCAAGGTGGTCTCAATTCTGGTGAGTCCCTGACCTAATGTGAACATACCTCTATTAGGCTGATATCTGAATTTCTGGGCGAATATGCACCTCTGTCAGTAATGCCTGCATTTATGGGTAAAGTAGGGAGCTGGTGTAATTAAAATCACCACCTGGTGGGAGCGGTGTGCTCGGTCAGTAAGCTAACATTCAGGTTTTTTGTCTTTTGAATGTTAGCTTACTGACCGAGCACTCCGCTCCCACCAGGTGGTGATTTTAATTACACCAGCTCCCTACTTTACCCATAAATGCAGGCATTACTGACAGAGGTGCATATTCGCCCAGAAATTCAGATATCAGCCTAATAGAGGTATGTTCACATTAGGTTAGGGACTCAACAGAATTGAGACCACCTTGACGATGGTTGTTGAGCTTTAAAATGTTTGGCCAAATGTTTATACTAAGCGTCTCAAATTTTTCCTTATATTCCAAAGCCATATTGCTATTCAAAATTTCATATATTCTATGTTGTCATGCTTTAGTATGCTTGAGTGCAGCCTTTTTTTTGGATGATCATTGTCAGATGTAACCTGACAATAGCATTGAAGGTGGAAGGGAAAGGTGCTCGTCTCATCCATGAGGGACACCGTATCTAAGGTAGGGAATAGCGAGTGAATAGTTTCACGTTTCAGATGTGAAAGATAAATGGATCACTGCACAGCAGGCAAGAGAACAGAGCCGGATACTCTTTGTAATATAGAAAAAGGCAGGATAGCACCGAGGTCTGGAGGTGACGCCATACACTATTAAAACAAATCCAGGTTTGTCTCCGACTCCCTCCCCACTAGCCTCTGACTTTGCTCTTTCTTTTTGATATGTCATTGAATGGCCTCTGGTCACAAAAGTCAAACTTGAGGAAATACATTTTTTTTTTCATCTGGTGCTCGTGATCTCCGACACCTAAAACATTCTTAACACGGAATTTCTGATTCTATTTTATGATTATGAATATAGAACAGAACAGCGGCCACTTCTCTACAATCCCCTCACCATTCCTGGTAATAAAACCATAGAGCAAGCGAGCAGTTTGGCTATGTTTCACTTTTTTGGGTTTTTGTCAATTTTACCATTAAGGTGCACTTTTCTTAAAGGGAATCTGTCAGCAAGTTTTTGTTTTGTAATCTGAGAGCAGCATGGCGTAGGCACTGAAATCCTGATTCCGGTGATGTATCACTTGCTAGTCAGCTTTCTGTCATTTCAATATAATCCCAGTTTTCTCTGCTGAAAATCTATCTATGATCAGCATGCTGAGCCCTGTATAACCCAGCCCATACCACTGATTGGCAGCTTTCTATGTGCTGCTAATCAGTAGAGGGGGAGAGGTTACACAAAACAGGAGGACTAGGAGGATCACAATACCTAGTCCTGTAGTGATAAACTCCTGCTGATAAAACACTGATTTTATTGAAACAGCAACACACAGCCTGTTTAAGTGACACATCCCTGGAATCAGGCTCTCAGCCCCTACACAATGCTGCTTTAAGATTTCATAGCAAAAACCTGCTGACATATTCCCTTTAATATTATTTGCATATATCGCTGCATACAAGACATAATTTGACATGTACACACCAATATTTTTCAATGATGCCGATTAATAATTTGCTCCATAACAGATTTGATTAAATCTTTCTTATTTGGTAAGGTTAGTAGCACACAAGACTTATCAGTTTGTCCCATAACAGATTTTAATGGCACATTACTAGAATATTCCATCATTATTTATATAGGGGGATTCCATTTCCTATGCCCTTGCTGATCTTTGGAGAGAGGAAGAAATAGAGAAATCCCAAGCGCTACTAAAGGTATCGCAGATCGTGTGGATAAAACAGATTTATTCAGGCAATGCATTTCAGAGTTGGTTTAACAACTTCAGGCACAATAGAAAAAAAAGTGTACATCACCAACGGGACCCAACCATTCTGGCAGAAGTACAACAAATTGCAGGTCAAAATTGGCCTCCTTTGCCTTTGGTAAGTGTAGTAGTGGGGAAGAAGCAGTGATTGTTATAGAAAATATGGCACATCACCCATCTCAGTAACAGCCAAATAATGTAATCTCTGACAGCGACACCATCAGTTTGAGTAAGTGTTCTGCAAAGAACCGTCTACTTGATCACAAATTGCTAATTTGATTAATTTTTAAAAAGCATGAAATGCCTGTCAGTGTGCTGTGTTCTAAAATGTGCTTTTAGTTACTCCCAGGTAACCATCAATGTCTATAGGGAAGCCACTTTCACATTTCACATTACTAAGGTTGTATTTGTGCTATAGAGCTTTCAAAGAGTTGATTACAGTCTTGGGAGACCCCAGAGAGATATACGGTAAATGTAATTTCAAGGTAACTGAAGGCTTTGCAATATTGTGATTTGTGGCAAGTCAATTCTCTGAAAAATTCAAATTCTGAGGAAAATTATGCAAACTTGGGATTTCAATGTTCAAGAGATTTGATCATATCGGAGGTCTGTCTGCTAGAACCCCCATTGATCATGAGAACGGTGGCTCCAAAGTCTCAGTATGTGAAAAGAAAGCGTGTGTAATCACTGCTCAAGTCAGTTCAACAAATACTGACCGCGTACCGGATCCAAAACAGTGAATAGAGCGGTATTGTTACACGCGACGCCAACTAAGGCTCTGTTCAGAACCTGCTTTAGCGTTTGGCAAAGGACCCACAACTCTCTTATATTTGTGGATAGGCAATAAAAATATTTAGTGGGAAAATTCCAAAGCCCTTCTCGGAAGTAGGATAGTGGTACTGGCAGCTAGTGGCATCCGTTTCATACAAATGGCCATTTTTGGTGAATGGGAATATATTGAAGCAGTTTTCAGGCAACCAGACGATAAGAAGTCTCGTCCTGATGAAGAGGTAATCTTTTGTAGAGGTTTCACTGTGTATATTAATGTGACGCACGGCCGCCTGCAAACATTGAGCAGTGCAGTATATAAAGCTAAGCTCACAGCATATAAAGCACACAAAGTTCCTACATTTCAGCAAGTATCAATTACTTCTTCAAGGAGACATTGTACATTGCTTCATTGTTCAGGGAAACCAATCATCTCGCGGGGCAGGAGACAATAATGGAAACCAGCTTTGAGTAGTGTAAGTGGTTGGCTTCAGTGACAGAAATTTGTGTGAACGGATAAAAAGCAATATTAAGAAGCAGTGATGCCTAAACACTATAATCATTTTTGGACAGCGTGCTACACCAATATTTTTAATGGGAAAACGGCTGAAGTTAAAATAAAAAAAAGACTCTTCAATGGATGTGAAAAAAAAAAGAAGAAGCAGACGAGGGGGACTTGTCAAAATGGAGTACAAAAGGCTAATATCTAAATGAACAATTACAAGGGGGAAAAAAAGTGAATGCGCCATGTTTGTTTAACTAATGTCGCGTTTACTGACTGTGTAAGTACAAAAAAACATGATGGCATTAGTTCATCTAGCGCCTATCTCCGCAATTACCAAGGCAAAGCAATCTGAAATTCCACAGCTAACGACAAATCAAACTGTGTTATGCTATCTGCCCAGACACAAATGGAAAATAAATACTGTTAACTGTCACTTTCCATTAGGTAACAGAAATTCAATTATTTTTCAAACAAGCTTCCAAGTCAACAGAATAAATCTGTTTCATAAATGAGCAGGTAACCATATTTGATTCCAGTTTCCCAAAGGGAGGGGAAAAAAAATCAATATTAATCACAATTCTTCACTCTATGTGTGAATGTTTCGGAGATACATAAATCACTTTTGCCCAATAAATATGATTTTGATGGGAATAAATAAATAAGTCAGGAGGGCGCTATGTCACGAGATTATGGTGCTATAAATCCCTAAACGCACAATAGAGGAGTTGGGAAGAACCGAACACAAATACGACATGAGACAGATGTATGCGATGTAGGCAATATCTACTATATTATAGCATCTTATAGATGATTTATGATGAGCAGAGGTGATCTATTTGGAGGATGGATACATAATGACATTGCCGTCTGAAATCCATACTTGGCAATAATACAAAACAGATCTCTCACCAAGTTGTATACAATGCTAAATGGATCCATTTGACCCTATAAGGCTGGTGTACTAATAGTGGTGTAAGAATTGATGGCAGGAACCCCCACCAGTGACCGATGATACTTTTAACTAAGTTCACATTCTCAGGATGCAGATCCAATTGAAACCTATGGCAGCAGAGAGACACATATCCTCCATACCGGCCACAGTCTTGCAGCTGCAGACGATGTCAGGGTCCCATTGCAGGTGGTCCTGCGATGTCACTGCATCACACTATCAGGAAGGAGTAGGAAGAGGATCTAGCTTTTTTGCAATAGGAATGGGGAAACATGAGATTTGGGCTTTTTTTAATTGTAAGTATAATGGGGGCACTATTGATGGAGGGAGGCACACTACTACTACTCCTACTACTAAAGGGGACATCTATGTAGGGAATTATTAATGGAAGGGCAATTGAAGATAGAATTCTATTAACGTATGGTGGCAAAAAGGGGGAATCACTATGGGGTCCGCAACAAAAAAGGGCAAAAGGGAGAATTCTTACTTTAAGGAGGAGGTTTGTCAGGACTCAAACCCAGCGACTCTTGTGCACCAGGCAGAAACTCTTCCAATTGAGCTATTCAGCTCTTTGGACAAGCCCTTGCTAAACCCATATACCAATATCTGTTGTTTCTGATAAGCTCCTTCCTGTATTTTTCTGATTGGCTCATCCTATGATTAGTGTTGAGCGATACTGCCCGATATCCCAAAATATTGGATCGGATTGGATCGGCCCGATACTCAGAAAGTATCGGGTATCGCTGATCCGATACCGGAAACCCAATGCAAGTCAATGGGACAGAAATATCGGAACTAAACAAACCTCTTTCTTTCCTTGTAAACACTAGATATACACACATAGAATACATATATATATTTATATATATATATATATACATGTCATTGTGACAATATATATATATATAATACATATATTTAGAGTTCATACACTTCTACATAGTAAAATAGCCTCTAATTCAATTGCCGGGCAATGACGGCTTTTGTGAAAATACAGAACCACCCGACATGAAATAACACATGGTTTACATAGAGTTAACCATGTCTTTTCATGTAGTTTGATATATGGTTTTTACTAACAATTACATGAGTGTATGTGTGCAAAATTTGACACATGTAGGGGTTAATTAAAGGTGTAAATTCGTTGTAAAAAAAAAATGCATTTTTTTGCTACGAATTTACACCTTTAATTAACCCCTACATGTGTCAAATTTTGCACACATACACTCATGTAATTGTTAGTGAAAACCATATATCAAACTACATAAAATGACATGGTTAACTCTATGTAAACCAGGTGTCATTCCATGTCGGGTTCTGTAATTTCACAAAAGCCGGCAATTGAATTAGCGGCTATTATACTATGTAGAAATGTATGTACTATAAATATGTATATATATATGTGTCACAAATTCAATGACATGTATATATATATATATATATATATATATATATATGAGGTGTAAAATTGTTGAAAAAAAATGCGTGGGCTCCCGCCCTATTTTCTCAACCAGACAGACAAAGCCAGCTAATGGGGGCAGATAATAATAGCCCTGAGAGCGACCATTATTTTTGCCCCCCCCCCGGCTACTAACATCTGCCCCCAGACACCCCAGAAAAGGCAAATCTATAATTAGATTTGCCCTTTCTGGCACTTTGCCCGTCTATTCCCATTGCCCTGGAGCGGTGGCGAATGGGTTAATAAGGGGTTAAAGCCACCTTGCTATTGAAAGGTGACTTTAAGGCAGGTTAATAATTGAGAGCTGTCAATTAGACAACTATCAATTATTAATCCTATTGTATGAAATAAAAATAAAACACACACACTTTAATTAAAAATCATTTTAATGAAATAAACACAGTTTTTGACCATATTTTATTTTACTGCCATTCTTTGCGAAGCCCTTGTTCACCTGTAATAAAAATAAAATAATAAAGCAACATTATTCTTACCTATCCGATGTTCAGTCAGGTCCCCCGATGTAATCCTTCTGAAAGGGTTAATGTTTACTGCAGAGACCGCAGCTAATGCTGACAGCCTCACAGTAAACCCCCCGACTGAATCATCTCCTCTCCTGGCTGACAGGAGAGGAAGTGGTTAGCATAATTGATTGCATCCCACTTTCGCTTCAGGTCAGCCAGGGACACCGCACAGCATCAGTGACGTCAGAGGGAATCCCGGCTGACCTGAAGTGAACTGATTAACAAAAATAGGGGATCCCCTCAAAAAAAAAAATGGTGTGGGGTCCCCCCCTATTTTTGTTAACCAGCCTGATAAAGCAGACTACTGAGGCCTGGTTTTTCAGGCTGTTAAGGAGCCAATATCCTTGGACCTTGCAAGCCTGATAATACCAGGCCACAGCAGACTGCTTATCTTGGCTGGTTAACAAAAATAGGGGATCCCCTCGAAAAAAAATGGCGTGGGGTCCCCCCTATTTTTGTTAACCAGCCAGATGAAGCAGACTGCTGAGGCCTGGTTTTTCAGGCTGGTAAAGATCCAATATCCATGAACCTTGCAAGCCTGATAATACCAGGCCACAGCAGTCTGCTTAGCTTTGCTGGTTAACAAAAACAGGGGATCCCCTCGAAAAAAAAATGGCGTGGGGGTCCTCCTATTTTTGTTAACCAGCCAAGTAAAAAGCAGACTGCTGCGACCTGGTATTAAAAGACTGTCAAGGCCCATGGATTTTGGCCCTCAACAGCCTAAAAATACCAGGCTGCAGCAGCCCCACAATTGGCGCATCCAAAAATTGTGGCACTTTACCCGGCTCTTCCCACTTGCCCTGTAGCGGTGGCAAGCGGGGTAATAAGGGGTTAATGTCACCTTTGATTGAACGGTGACAATAAGCCCGGTTAATAATGGAGAGGCGTCAATAAGAAACCGATCCATTATTAATCATAGTTTGTGAATTTTTAAAAAAAATACACAGCCAGAAAAAAGTCTTTTAATGAAATAAAACACCACACAGTTTTAATTATTTTTATTGTACGCTCATCCTGCGACGCCATCGTTCTCCTGTAAAAAAACAAAAACAACAAACCAACACAAATACTCCCTGTCCAACGCAGTCCAAAATCACGAGTGTCCCACGACGAGTCCAGCTCTGCTACATCTGCATGCCAGGCTGAGCCTGACATCCTCATAGAGCAGAGCTGCTTACCTGAGGAGGTTCCCCGGCGGTGACGTCATCGGACTGGTTTACGGCCAGCTGTCGCGAGAGTATCCAGTTCAAATTACTAATACTTACTGACCTACAAAGCCATCCATAACCTGTCTCCTCTGTATATCTCTGAACTAATCTTCTAATATCTTCCCTCACGTAATCTCTCCTTCTCTCCTCCACGCTTATTCGTTTCTCACCTATCACCTTGAAGACTTGTCCAGAATATCCCTCATCCCCTGGAATTCTGTGCCCCAACACGTCCGACTGTCAACCAAACTCGATTCCTTCGGACGAAACTTGAAATCCACCTCTTCAAGAAATCCTACAGCCTGCAATGACCCCGCTGCCTCCTCATCATTACCGCTACTGCCTCACCAACAACAGCTGCTGAACCCCCCCAACCTACTGTCTCCTTCCACACCATCCTGTAGAATATAAGCCTGCAAGGGCAGGGTCTTCTTCCCTCTGTTTCAATCTGTCATTGTAAGTTTGTTAACTAAAATAATAATAAAAATAATAAATCCATACACTCTTGCGGGCACCAACTGGAGTGCATCTTAAAAAAATTAAGAAAGTGTAGTTGTAGTTCTTCTATACTCATATAGGCTTTGAACAAGGTGTGAAGTCAGGAAAAAATTATAAGCAAGGTTATATAGTCATCCATACACCCTAGAAGGCAGCAACTGGTGGGCCTCATTCAAATATTGAACATTAAAAATAAATTTTGTACTACTGTCATCTGGTGGTGTTGAAAAGTTGGGTCTAATCCAGGCTTTGCTCACTGCTATCAAAGTGAGCCTGTCAGCACTTTCTGTTGACATACATTTTCAAGGCATAGAGGGACCGCTCATGCCGGGTATCCAGCTTTGAGACCCAATTGCTGAAGGTCACAGTGGAACTAGGGCGTAGGCTTGTAGCATGGGTCTAGCAGGGTGAACAACCAGTACTCTTATTTTTGGCCAAGATGAATGTAAGGTGAGAGTCACGAGAGAAACAGCAGTATATATAGTCGGCCATATGTGCCAAGGTCACCACAGCCAACACTTCCCTGTCTCCACCATGATGACTACTCTCCATCTTCTCCTTTTCCTCCATCTCTTCTCCTCATTGCCCTCCTCAGCCCATCCACGTAGGAGAGACAGAACAAAGCTTGTGTGGGTACTAGCAACTTTTGCGCTATCAGTAAGCTCCTGTTCCTCCTCCCCTTCCTCAGCCTCCACATCCTCAGTGTTACCCAATCCCAGTTGAGCACATATGATAAGGCTGGACTGTGTAATATTCCCTTGCTTCATGTATTACTCTGTCTCCACGTGGTCTGCAAGCAAAGTTTCATGTTTTATTTTCAGCAGCGGCTGTTTTAGGAGGCAGAGAAGCAGGATCATTGCACTGACAATGGCGTCATTGCAGCTCATCATCTTTGTGGAGTCTTCAAAGTCATGTGTGGATGTTGACCAGAATACCGATGGGCGTATTGAAGCTGATACTCCACAACTGGCCTCTGTTGCTCACAAAGCCTTGCCAGTATGTGCAGTGTGGGGTTTCAGTGCGTGGTCAAATCTGGCAAATTTGCGTAGGTTTTCAGAAGCCATTGAACTACCGCTGGGTAGGCTAAATAGTCACCACCAAGTTATGGCCATTATCACACACGACCATGCCTGGTTGGAGGTTCAGCGGTGAGAACCACAGATTTGTCTTTTCCATTTTGTCTCCTGGACAAATTAGTTTCAGCAGATTTTCTGGATTTTATTTTTGATATTCTATCTCTCAATTTTAAAATTTACCTACACTTAAAATTATAGACTGTTCATGTCTTTGTCAGTAGGCAAGGAAGAAAAACTTATTTCCCCCACTGTATATGACAATAGGCAATTTTTAACAACCAAATTTCTACACCTGTAGCAGGCCAATTTTTGTTTTTTATTTCAAACAAATTAAATTTCACACAAAGTATGTTCCACAGTATACAAGACAATAGTAAATTTTTGGAACAAAAATAATTTGTGAACTATACCAGGCCAAGCGAATTTTAATTATTTTAACCCACTGTAATTTTACACAAAGTTTGTTAAAATATATGGATGACTAATTGATTCCAGAAAATTTTTTTGAATGTAAATATTTTGAAAGTGTACTTAATGTACTCCTACACTGCTAAACTCTAAATACAAAGCCTGGAAAAAAATTATAAAAGAGGGTAATATAGTAATCCTCTTCTTATTCTCCTTCCTCAGGAGGCTGGGGGGACTGCCCCCACCTTCTTCCTGGAGCCGGATTTCCAGGTACCTGGGATGTAAGTGGCCCTTTTACAGGTAGTGCTGGAGCCCTCAACATGTAGAAATGGGTGACAGCTTCCTGTATCACCTGCACCAACGCCTGCTCCCTAATAGGAGGTTGGGAACCTCAAGGACAGTACCATCATTTGGGGGTGGTCATGCCTTCTCGAGCCATGTGATAACGGGCCCCATACTCTTCGATGGACCCCCTTCTCCACTGCCAGTCATACGTAACGACCTCCCGCTGGGATGCCAACTGTCAGTACCTTACGACTAGCGAGCCTGCTAGCATTTCTCCAGCTGTGGTCCTGGCTCACCTCCTTCTCTCTTCTGACTAGCCTAGGCCCTGCAGTCCATTCACTAATTGCTGGTTACTGGCTATCCTGTCTGCAGCCAGCAAGAGAACCAGTGGTGAAGTCTTCGGCACTTGGTTCATACCTAGGTGGCTCTAGGAAAGCAGCCGGTTCTGGACCAAAGGCTACTGCCATCTCTGCTCTCGCGGCAGCTTAGTCTGGCTCCGATATTCCTCCAGTAGCTGATTCTGCCACCGAAATGTAACAGAAAGCATGTAATACTCTATGGATGAGTAATCGAATTCAGATACATTTTTGAACTCTTTTTAGGAGTGTTGTATACCACAGAAATGTACCCCAGAACACATAATACTTTATAAATGAGCAATATAATACCAAAACATTTTTAACTATTTTTTGAGAGTTGTATACCACAAAAATGTACCCCAGAACATATAATACTCTACAGATGAGTAACTCAGTCCATAACATTTTGAACACTTTTTTGGAGTGTTGTATCCTACCAACATGTAATAAAAATCACGTAATACTCTATTGATGAGTAATTGAATAGAGAAAAACATTTTGGCCTCTTTTTTGAGTCTTATATGGCACAGAAATATACTCCAGAGCATGGAATACTCTATGGGTGAGTAATTTAATCTAGAAAAAAATTCAACACAATTTTGAAGTGTTACATACCACCAAAATGTACCACATAGCAAGTAATATTGATGGATCACAAAAAAAGGAACTGTTGCTGCTATATATTTAGCAATGGACTTCAAAGCCCTAATTCCTGCCTATAGAATGTATTAAGCCACCCTCCCTGCTCCTGCAACTCTTTCCCTCCCTAGACTAAATGCAGAATTGCAGAATGTATGTGATACACATAGCAAAGAAAGGGATTAGCCCTTAAAAGGACTCTTGGTATGATGGTTTAGCTTCAACACCAGCATCAACACTAAAGGACTCAGATTCACTATACTGTGCACACACGGTTGGACAAACACTCTCATCCATCCAATAACAAGTGTCACAGAGATGTGCAATGGTGACAGTGTGCCGAGCCTGGCAGAGCCTGTCCTTTTACAATCCCTTTTGATGTTATATCACCAGCCAATCACAGTATGCCACTACCAAGGTGGTTACTGCCTTACAGTGACTCACAACCAAGCCCCGCATGTTTACTGGCTGTGTAAAAGGCAGCAAACATGAAGGGCAGGAATTCGAGCATTACATCTCAGCACCAGACAATGCTCAGCGAGTACCGAGAACATCCGAGCACCAACATACACGAGTGATATCAGAGTATCACTGAGCACGCTCGGTCGTCCCTAATATTTATTGCTATAATGTCACTAGTGATAATATTATTCTTAAGACAGTGTTTTTTTCATAAGTAGCATTATGGTTATATTATTCAGGCAACTCATAATATGCTATTATACCTTCATGGTGCTATTATTCAGGCAACTCATTATATGCTATTATACCTTCATGTGTATGAGGGGTCTGAAGAATGACACCAGAGTGATCACGTAGAATCCCTCTGCTGCCACCACATGTGATGAACCCGAACCTCGCCACCCTGCTTGACATCACTATTACTTCAGCGAGATCACATCGAATTGTCTCCACACTTGCACCAACATAACATTCCGTACCCCCTGGGGTCATGTAAGGTCAGCTTGGTGCAGTTTTATACACACACACCCTGTCCACACGGGTCCAGGGAGGCACGGAAAGTGAAAGGATGTGTCCCACGTAGTCAATGACGTGACACCACACTGTTCACAGCCCTGACAGGCAGAGAGACCACTTTCACTGCCACCAGCTCCTCGCTATATGATATATGCCCAGTCAGTTAACAGGTTTATATCGAGCCAGAAACCAGTCCCGATAGCATGGAAAGTTAAACCGAGAAACGGACATGTGGATTCGTGGATCAAGGTATTGGCCCATATCTGTTACAGCAAAATGAGGGCATAACTAGCATGGAAGAAAATGATGCAGCTTTTGTGCCCCCTGTTCGAAAAGATCTAGACCAGCTTGACAGTATGCTTTTTTTTGTTTAATGGCTGGTAAGAGGGGTGGATAAACTTCAACATATTTTCCACAAATGGTTAGAGGTCATCTTCTGATTTTAACCAATCGGTGACTTCATTTTATTCTTTGTCATGGGGTCCCTTCACCTCTATACATGTTGACTCTACATCACTTAATGGTAACTTACAATAACATTTTCTTAGAAAAGTATTCAAAATAATATTATATAGTAGAATCAAGCTCTGGTGCCAAAAGAAATTCAACAAAGTAAAGGGAGACCCAGAAAACAGTGTACATATGATGTATTGGTACAAAGAAAAAGTATGACCTCTACGTTTACAGCATGTCTCTTTGCATATCCTAAGGCAAGCCATCTGAAGTTTAGGATATTCCTTACAGTGCAGTTTTATTTTCAGCTGAATTTAGTTGGCTTCTAATTTAATCATGCTATTTTTCTATCCTTTCCACTCAAGAGATGAAATTTCTTATATTTACACAATAGCATCAATCTCTGGCAAGAAATGCTCAGGAAGAAGATGCACAGATTCAGGACCTCTACTTCTATTCTATTATATAAATAGCACTTTTACATTTCTCCGGTGAATTGTAAATGGCTCATTTATCCCCTAAATATAGCCAGAGGCAAGGTTCCTCAAATGACGTACTATCATACGCCAAGTGGGAATCAAAACCTAATTTCAGTTTAAAACGGAATTGGTGGCAAATGGGCTGTACCAAAGCGTGGCCGGACCTAGTCTCACTGCAATTTTTTTTTCCCTTGCTTATGTCTTCGTAAAGAAAAAAAACTTACTTTAACAGCTGGAATTTAAGAAAATGAGAAGAGAAAAACCTTCAATGTGCTTGGTTGTAGGACATTGAATTCTATCTTCACAAAATGACTTTGTCGCAGAGCACGATGATGGACATTGGTCTGAATTGTTCAGCAAAAGGTCACCGCGAGAGAGAACTGGGCTCTTTCTGACTGAATCGAATATAAATGAACAGAGACTTCCGAGATAGCAAGAAATCAACAGTAAGCTGTCAGTGGGCTAGTAACCACTTGACATGAGCAGAAACACTTGGCCTTTCTCATCTA
Source organism: Oophaga sylvatica (assembly GCA_033576555.1). NCBI lineage: Eukaryota > Metazoa > Chordata > Amphibia > Anura > Dendrobatidae > Oophaga > Oophaga sylvatica. The sequence continues at coordinate 57,491,362 of JARQOD010000001.1, forward strand.
GTGCGCTGTAAATTTTGTCGTAGCAGTAGTCAAAGGAAAAGTCTAGTGTGTTTAGAAAAAAAAGATGGATCTGGTGACTGTGACAGGTTTACCTTTCATGGTCAAAGACATTTGTCTGCTGTGCTGTATGTTGAATAATATATTTCAGTGTTGATGCTTTTTATTTCACCTAAAATAAAAAAAAACCTCGTCTGCAAAGTCATCAAAAATTTCAAACATCGCTGATTGTGCTCCTAGAGAGAGAAATTTGGTGAAAACAAACAAGGCAGCCATTATAATTGGAACTATCCATTCTACTTTCTGAAAGTCTTTTCACAAAATGTGTCCTTTATGTAGAGGTGTAAAAGTTTTATCATTACATACTTGCACGTATTTACTATTTGATAAGAAAATATTGTGACCCACTCTTTGAAAGCTGTAGGGGCAACTATCAAGGGTTTCACCCAACTTTCTCAGAAGCAGAAGAGAACCACACATGAACAAATGTGTCCACCAATAACTTTCTGCCAACTTTATTCAGGACTATAATTCAAGAAATTATGACAATAAGCGTCCAAAATCCTTACCCAGTTGCACTCCACATCACAGCCACTATTAGTGGCTTCATAGTACAGGCACAAATATCTTAAACAACTCCGTATATACTGTAGTATCACATGTGATTTTTCAAAGCTAGTCGTCTTGCTCTACACTTGTCAGGATATGTCCAACCAAGAGGAAAGGTAAGGACGAACACACATGTATCTTGATATATCCTTCGGATAAGACTTGGATTGTAAATATATGATTAACAAATGTTAAAAATTGAGAGTCCTCAGTGGTTGATACCTTTTAATAGCTAACTGAAAAGATGGTAATAAATAGCAAGCTTTCGAGACTACTCAGGTCCCTTCATCAGGCACAGTATACTGATCTGAGTAGTCTCGAAAGCTTGCTATTTGTTACCATTTTTTTTTCAGTTAGCTAGTAAAAGGTATCAACCATTGAGGACTCTCATTTTTTAACATTTTTCTATTTATGGGCCAACAAAGTACAAATGTATATTTTTCTAGTAGTATCTTGTTGACAGAACTCTTTATACTATAGTTGTTGTAAGATTACATAATCTAGATTTAATGAGTAGACTAAGTGAACCATAGATTGCAATCTTAGTCTGTCCTATAGAACTGAACAGAGTGGCACTCACATAAGTGTAGAACTGCTCCATTCACATAGGGAACTTTAGAACGCCAGTTCTTGAGGTTGTGGGGGTCCCAATGACTAGACCCCTAGAAATTGAAATGAATAAGAATTGATTCCAAGGATTCGGTCTGTTGGCTAAGTCGGCAATTTGTGACTGTTGGGCAGGAACCCTGAGAATCGCCACTTACCGTAATCTGGGGCTCCTTTTTTATTAACCAGTGCGATGTCCCATGTGTGGCATTCTGCAAAATAAGGTCACACCAGGCCGGCTAAGAGGCTTTCTTAAGGCTACCGTCTAACAGCCTTAGATTATTGACCTGGTTGGTGAACCAGATTCTACAAATCGATTTGCACCTATTCGACAAGCAGTTATACATTGAGGATAGATAGATGTTACCATTACGGAGGGAAACTCCTTTAATTTTAAAAATATTTACATTACTCTTTTAATGAGGATCAGGTGAGCCCAGACACTATATTTTGCCTTTAATTGGATATGAGAATTGATGTAAAGTTTATTGTTTAATTCATGCCTATATTTTGCTTTAAAACCCACACATAAGCCTTTTTAGGGGTTACCTCAGAAGAAGGATCGGCTTATGGCATATACTATCCTATAGGATTAGTGAACATGATTGACTATGTAGGAATAATCAGTCTTTCTAGGATTTTACCAGTTTTTACCAAATGATACAAATATACTTATTACGGGTCAGGGGCACATCAGTGCTGATGATTTCCATTCCACTGCATAAGTCTCAGTAGAGTAATTCTACCTAAAGTGAAGGAGCATCTGGAACGCTGAAGGCTACTCTTTAATTCAAGATACTCATCTTACATTTAAATTAATTTTTTTCCCTTCGCTACTGCTGTCATAAATTAGAAATCAATTCTTAAGGATTGGGATTTAGTCTTCACTGGAATCATATGGATAATACTGCAATTAATGTCAGCATGGCTTAAAAATTGACAAGAATGATTATTCCACTGGGAAAATCCCATTTAAGTATTCTCATAGGATAATATGTGCATATCAAATCAGACCGCTTACTAGTGTTTGTGTATGAAATATAATATGCACTATGATGGTTGAAAACATTGGCTTGTAAGTATTAAAAATAGCGAAGACCTGAATAAATTGTACAGGCTTTGCTTTTTATGTCTTTTATTAAATATCCAAATCATCCAAGAAAGATAAATAAGGCGGACATGTCTAAGTGTCCACCTCCAGTGCATGATGCATGGCAGAGCGCGCATTCACATTATAGTCTATGAACCCATCAGGACAAATCCTGTTTTGCGGGGGTTCAGACTTAAGTCGGAACGCAATGTGAAGATACCATTACTTACCCTTGTATACCTAAAAAATTCTTCCACAGTGGGGAGTAAAATTGAAAAATCAATTTTTTTGCAATTAACCTTTTACAGCACATGCTATCTTTACTTCAAATTTAGCTTCTAACCTACAGTGTACCTTTCTCCAGAATCTAATTAATTTTGGGCACCTGAAGACTATAAGAATAAGATTTGCTTAATTTAAATGTGCCCCTGCTGTGTACTGTGTAATGGCTGTTTCTGAACATGGTCCACAGCTCTTGGGCAGGGGAGGAAGCAAAAGAGGATATACAGACAGGACAGCAAGGATCACAACTGATTCTTTATGTGAGGCAAAACATTTGTTGCATGTATTTAAACATGTTTTAACACACAGAAAGCAGCAGCAGTGATCCCGTGCTGTTCTGTCTGTATCCTCTCTTTTGCTTCCTCCCCTGCCCAGGAGCTGTGGTATGATCAGATCATGTCCCTGCACCATCAGACACAGTCATTTCACAGTTCACAGCAGGGGCACATTTGTAAGATTTTCTCAGCACAGGGACATTTAAAAAAAAACTATTATGATTTATTTGATTCCAAAATCATTTGATTCAAATTTTCATGGGAAAACCAATTCTGCTTTAATATATGCCCCTTCTTGTTGGGCCTTTTTAGAGGGCAGCTTCAGACGCAAGTTCTTATACTTTGCCCCTTAATCATAAAAGCCGTGCCACTTTAGTTAAAGTATACAGGTGAATACTTTGTGTTATATACTTTGCATAGTAGGAGCATTATCTAGTTTTTGCTATAGTTGACAGTTACCCATAGTAAATATCTAGAGGGTTAAGTACTTAATATCTAAAGTACCGTATATACTCGTGTATAAGCCGACCCGTGTATAAGCCGACCCCCCTAATTTTGCCACAAAAAACTGGGAAAACTTATTGACTCGTGTATAAGCCGGGTGTATAAACTGCCGTCCTGCTCTGTGTTGCCCCCGTCATGCTCCTTGCTCCCCCATTCTCTGTACTCCCCCCCTCCTGCTCCATGCTCATTGTCCTCCATGCTTCCCCCATCCACCGTTCTCCCCCGTCCTGCTTCGTGCTCATTGTCCTCCTCCATGCTTCCCCCGTCCTCCGTTCTCCCCCCGTCCTGCTCCGTGCTCATTGTCCTCCATGCTTCCCCCATCCACCGTTCTCCCCCCAGTCCTGCTCCGTGCTCCTTGTCCTCTCCTCCATGCTCCCCCCATCCTCCTCCATCATACTCACCCTCCCCGTGTCATCGCTGAACGTCCCTGCAATCCTGCGTTCTCCCCGGCTTCCTGCAGCTCTCCTGTGCTGAGCGGTGACGTAATACCGATCATTAAGGCCATGAATATGGACGCCACGCCTATGGGAGTGGCGTCGCGTCCATATTACATGACCTTAATGAGCGGTATACGTCACCGCTCAGCACAGGAGAGCTGCAGGAAGCCGGGGAGAACGCAGGATTGCAGGGACGTTCAGCGATGGCACGGGGAGGGGTGAGTATGATGTCCCACCACCGGCTCCTGCCGCGGCACCCCCTCCCCGCTGGTTTCTGCCCAATGACTCGTGTATAAGCCGAGGGGGCATTTTCAGCACGAAAAAAGGTGCTGAAAATCTCGGCTTATACACGAGTATATACGGTATCTATTTCTCATTGTATATTGAGGTTTCTAATCTGACCTAGCATTAGGGCTTTTAGCATCTCATACAAATGCTCATTACTTCTAGATACTGCCCCTTATACATACATTTTGGTGAAAATGTTTTCTTTTTTTAAAATACAAAACTGCAGGATATATCATACACATCATAAATAACTGCACCTTTCTACATTCTCTCAAGTCTTATACTTAATTTTCTATGTTTATTTATATCAGGGAGATGGGTGGGGGCTTACAAAGCTCATAGTATTTTCCATACATTCCATTATAAAATATCTATTATTCCCTGACCTTGGCATTGCTGTGAGCAATAAAAGATAGACATGCAATTTGTTATATACGGTAGTAAATCATATTCTACAGAATGGATCAATACTAAGAATTTTGAATGTAAAAGACTTCCTTTCCTTCTTATTTTCAAAGCAAAATGTTTTTAGCAACCTTAAGGCCGTCAAAATCTTATATTTCTTTTCAATATATATAATATGTACAGTGGCATGTAAAACTATGGACTCCCCTGGTGAAAATCACTTTTATTGTGAACAGTTAAGTAAGCTAAAGATAAAATGATCTCTAAAAGGACTAAAATTACAGTTGACACATTTCCTTTGTATTTTAGGGAAAAATTATATATATATATATATATATATATATATATATATATAGATATTCATGTTTTACATTTTAAAAATTACAAAAAGGAAAAAGGGCAGATGCAAAAGTTTAGTACCTAGTAGCACATAGTAGCACCCCCTTTTGAAAGTATTACAACTTGCAAATGTTTTTTATAACCAGACAATAGTCTTTCAGTTCTTGTGTGAGGGATTTTCCTAATTCTTCCTTGGAAAATTCTTCCAGTTCTGTGAGATTCCTGGGTCGTCTTGCATGCACTGTTATATTGAGGTCTAGCCACAGATTTTCAATGATGTTCAGATGAGGGGACTGCGAGGGTCATTGTAAAACCTTCAGCTTAGATTTTGACATGTGTTTAGGATCATTATCCATTTGTACAAGCCATCTTCTTTTCAACTTCAGCTTTTTTTACAGATGGTGTTGTTTTCATCAAGAATTTGTTGAAATTTCATTGGATCCATTGTTACCTCTACCAGTGAAATGTTCTCTGTGTCATTGGCTGCAACACAACCCCAAAGCATGATTGATCCACCCCCATGCTTCTACATATCTACAGCTCTGGCAAAAATTAGGAGACCACCACATCAAAGCCCTGTCATGGGCAACCCATTCTCCAGACCTGAACTGCATTGAAAACCTCTGGATGATGGATAGTCACAAGCCATCAAACAAAGAAGAACTGCTTAAATTTTTGTGCTAGAAGCAGTGTGAAAGACTGGTGGCATCATGCCAAGACACAAGCTGTTTTTAAAAATCATGGTTATTCCACAAAATATTGATTTTAGAACTCTTCCTGAGTTAAAACATTAGTATTGTTATTTGTAAATTATTATGAACTTGTTTTCTTTGCATTACTTGAGGTCTGAAAGCACTGTTTTTTTTAATTTTAACCATTTTTCTTTGTCAGAAAAAAACACAAAATGTATTGCTTGGAAATTCAGGGACATGTCAGAAGTTTATAGACTAAAAGAACAATTTACATTTTACTCAAAAATATACCTATAGAGAGAAAAATCAGACAAACTAAACATTTGAAAGTGGTCTCTTAATTTTTGCCAGAGCTGTATATATGTTTAACTTTGAAATGCTGCGGCGCCGCGGCAGGGTCTGAGCCGAACTGGAGACTAATTGGATAATCGGGTCCCTGGCAGCTTCTCCCCGGCTGCTGCCCTGAAGTTATACGTTTCTTGCTGCATGAATGTATTGGCAATCTATATCAGCTGTCAGGTCACCTTTAAGTTGTGATTAGCTTTTATATATTATTAGAGTTACCATAACATGTAATTTATACAAGTGCATTAAAAAAATGAATTCAGCTATTCTCATCCTATTCCATAGATGGGTTTGCTTAATAGGTGATTCATGACATTAGGCTTGTGAAAAGAAGAAGTCACGCTGTTCTCCTATCTATATTACTAAGGTTGATGTGAACTTAGAAAGGATTTCCCCTGGTTGTAAATTGAGACGATGTATGGCATACTACAAAACCAAAGAAATGACAATAAATTGGGATTTATGCAAAGTGCAAGATCACGTTCACACTGTGGCCATTTCACAACACCCACAAAAAATTAGCATATACCCTGCAGAAACTAAATAAGTAAATATTAATAGTTCATGTTAATAACACAGAGTACTTAGTTAATACTGGTTTGATCAAAAAAGCATAAAAGCCATCCCACCACAACAAGGTGTACCTAAGATGCGGTCCTAACCTGTCTCTAGTATTAAAACCTTACCATGTATCAAACAACGTCAATGTGAATAAGGGCAGAGCAGGACAGGGCCCGACTGAGACACCCGTCCATGTCCACATCCCCTTTTTGTACACAGTACATGAGATTACATATTTCTTCTGCAAAGTATTTCATTTGTATATATTCCCATGAATGGATGTCTCAGTCAGGGTCCTGTCCTGCCTTTCTCTCATTCACATTGACGTCGTTTCACACATGTTAAGGTTTAACTAGAGGTTTGGACTGCCCCGATGGGTGGGATGGCTTGTTGCCTTTTTTATCAAAATGGCTTTAAATTTGAACTACATTAAAGTGAACCTGTCATCAGGATTGTGCTCAGTAACCTACAGGTACGGTCCGGTTCGAGTTGTTGCACAGATTAAAGTGATACCTTTATTGATTAAATTTGTCTTGTGGTTATTGTCTAATCTTTGTTTGCAGTTTTCCGTTAATGAGATTCTCGTGCTTTAGGGTGGGTCTGCGGACGGGTCTTTATTTGGCGCTTTGACTCATTATCACTCATTATCATCCTTATGGGCTTTATTTTAAATACTGGGCTTGCGCAGTTAATATTGTGGTCTTTACAAAAAAAATTTAAGTACCACAAATGGCGCAGGATGCACCACCTGCGCAGTAGCATCTATTGCTTGCCAATAGATGCTACTGCGCATGCGCCACTGCCAGTGCCATTTTGCTGGAGCCAAATTTTTTTTTGCTCCAACAAAATAGTGGCGGCGCATGTGCAGATTTTGCTGTACTTAATATTTTTGTTTAATTACCACAATATTAACTGCATAACCCAGTATTTAAAATAGGAAGCAGGTCAATGAAGGTGCAATGATCTGTTATTTAAGCCCACACGGATGACAATGAGCCAAAGGACCAAAAAAGAACCTCCCCACAGGCCGCCCCAGAGCACGAGCATCTCATTAACTAAAAACTGCAAACAAAAGATTAAGCAACAACCATAAGACAGATTTCAAAAACCCAGGTATCAATTTAAGGCCGGTGTCACACTTGCGAGTGTGATGCGAGACACTCGGGACCAGAGCACGCGGCTGTATGTATTTCTATGCAGCCGCACACTCCAGTCCGATTGCCGGCGAGTTTCTCGCATCACACTCGCAAGTGTGACACCGGCCTAATCAGTATAACAGCGCTAACCTGAAAATGCCTGTAGTTTACTTACCAAAATTCTGATGACATGTCCTCTTTAAGTACCTTATGTTATTTGCATGTACTATTTACTATTACGCATTTATTTGCTGTAGGGTATATGCTCATTTTTTGCTTTTTTTCCTTGGTTTTGTACATTCCTTACTAGCAGTAAGTTATGAGTGTTGAGTCCAGTTCATGGGGCTGGGAGATTTAATACTGTGTACCAGAAAGGAAGACCTACCTTTGTGGCTGACTTCTCAACACATATACTCCTCCAAATCTATGGGGCAAATTG
>JARQOD010000001.1:57499466-57574676 GCA_033576555.1 Oophaga sylvatica
CCTACTAAAGGAAAATTCATTTTGTGGGGTTCAGGAGAGTCGAGGCATTAGTTAACTTTCTGGGCAACTCAAAAAAGGTTAACAGGAGGAGGTCACACTGAAAAGAAACGTATAAATAATGAGTGAGTTTGGGGAACAGGGAAGCATCACAAAAGGGAGATTATTCAGTTGCCAGGGTGGTTATTAACTTCCCAGGAGCGTATTGTTCCCTTTGTCCCATTTTAGGTATTGATGTAGAAGAGCACCTATCACTCCAGAGAGAAGACTTTCCTTTGCCCAGCTACCCCTGAGAGACTCCAGAAGACCCTGCTTACGTTTGGTGCTGAGCTGAAGCATCACCTCTCAGATTTCAGCCATGAGGAGGAGACTGTAGAAAAGCCCAAAGACCTCTTCCTGTCATTTTCCTCCTGGTCATTATTATATATATTGGACTGTTTATGATCTGCAGGAGGACCGAAAGACTGGCTGCCCAACTGCACAGAAGTCAGGCTGAGCACCATTAACTCAGCCGGAGAAGGGGGTTAAGGACATAAGAAAAATCCAGTCCTTTAACCCAGATCCAATATATATTGTATATAATGAATGATGTTATGTAAATTGATCGGTTTACTGCCTAGTGAAATTCCATATGTGTGCATATAGACACTTTAGGTGTAAGTGCGGCACTAATAGTACATGGATATAATCAGTTCACGCTAAGTGTGTTCATGTGAGGGTGTTCTTGCACTTACAGCTGGTAGATAACTCCAACTGTACATGGGTCAATGATCTGCATGTGCATTATGGATCAGTAGTAGTCAATAGCCATGCTATTTTAGCTTAAGTCTCTATATGCATTCAAACCAAAAGCTTATTTTGGAATGGAATTGTAATATGTGTTTTGTGTGAATGGGTAAAAAGAGTGAGGCTCTCTGGGGACAGGTCCCCCCACTCTCTAAGTTATTTGGCACTTTAACCCTAGCAATTGTGAAGTTCGTAAGGGATGGATTCAATGTCGGTTAGAATTAGTTGGTGTTCTTTCCCGCAGTCAACTTAGGTATTGTGACATCACTCCCTACTCAAGAAATTCTGACCTGCCTAGTAAAGATCTGGGTATCTATCCATGGGGGAACCTCATCAACGATCTTCAATCAATTAGTTTCCAGTGACTGAATAAAGTCGTTTCCAGTGCCTGAGTAAAGTCATTTCCTTTGCCTGAGTAAAGTCGTTTCCAGTGTCTGAGTCAAGTCATGCCGTGAGGCCCAACTACAAAATGTGACACCTAGCAGTCTCTTGCCAGACATACTCAAAATCCTGCTGAAGCAAGCTATAGGAGAGCAGCGTGAAGCAGGGTGAGGGATGTACACAGGATGATGTTGGCCGACCTATGGACTGTGAGGGTGAAGCCGTTCCAGAGTCTGACCAGTCACAACTGGAGAAGGATGGCTTTGGGATAGGCGGATACCTGAAGATTGACAATGACATAAGCGCAGAAAAGACCAGAACAAAGAGACTGAAGACTGCAATAGACTGTAGCCAAAAAGAAGAAGACGGTGTATTCTGTGGATAGAGATGTTGGGTTACGGTGAACAGCAGGAAAGAGCTGATGGCATTGTGAATGATGTCTAGGTACCAAAGTGCAGAGTTATACTTCATTTCATCCTGAACTGTCACAAGTTATAAATGGGGTTGAGTAGGCAAATAAATCCCAGCACAAAACTTCCCTCAAATTTCATTGTTGTGTTCTCGACAACAGGGGGATTGTAGAAGGGAAGTGCCCCAAAATGTACATTTTACATAGAGATGTGTATAGTGAATGTTTTGTGTATATACACATCTATAATTCCCCCACATATATGCCACATGGAGCAAAGCCCCTCCTCCAGTTTGCTGTCTCCAATGTGCTAGCTAGTCAAACAGGTTTATTGAGGGGGTGTATCTTAGTGGACAATATACTGTGATATCAAACCCCACACCAGGGGCTGGATACTCTGGACATAAAAACCAAGAGACAAGTGCTCTCTCTCTCTTTGCTTCCTGGGATGATCATGGACTCACATGGTGGATGAGTATACTACTCTGTAACCTGTTTCTTACTAGGTCTCAGCGATAGCTGGGTCATAGGTGGGAGAGCTGATAGTGCATGCGCGATTTGGGTAATTTGGGCAGTTCATTGTGGGTTTTTACTGTGGTATATTGTTGTGATATTACTATATTAGAGTTGTAGTATCAGTATATGTGTATATATATATATTGTGGTGTAGTGACACCTGATGCAGCTAGGGGGCACTGTGTATGCTCCTCGAGGTATTCATGGAAGCATGGTTTGTGTTGTGGTGAAGGACCTGTGATGAGGTCATGATCAGGTGACCTAACCATGTGATCCTGACCTCACCTATGTTATGTGTATCAAAAGGACCTGTGATGAGGTCATGATCAGGTGACCTAACCATGTGATCCTGACCTCACCTATGAGTGGGGTTACACCTATGTAATGGAGTTTGTTTTGCACCTGTGAGGGAGTGTGAGGGAGTGTGTGGGAGTCTGCCAGTGTGGACAGGCTTCCATGTGTCCAAGGCAGGACATTACAGAGAGGTCTCTGTGACTGAAGAGTGAGGCTCCAGGCAGGAGCTGAAGCATTGAAGAGTTGTATTGTATGTTACCATATGGTTTATGATGTAATAAACCAAAGGACTTTTTGCATAAGAAAAGTGTCTCCTGATTACCTCTGAAGCAGCCGAGTGAGTGAAACCTTACAATTGGTGGATGGAATGCTGCCAGCGACCCAAGGAGCACATGTTCCAGGACTGGGAATCAGGAGCCAGAGGAGGAACGGACGGTCTGTGAAAACCGTGAGTGTGACCAGTGGTCACGAATAAACTGTGCATTGATGTTTATATGTGGTGCCTCTGAAGATAAGAGGTATCTGAAGAAACTGTTGAGAGTGGTGACAGACAGGAGTCTGTGTTGTGCTGACGGGTCAGTGAGAAACAGTTTTTTTTTCTGGTACACGTGTGAGGTGTTTGCTGTGGCTCGTGGAGTCATGAAGGTGACAAGCGGCTGGCTGTGACTCGTGGGGTCACGAAGGTGACAAGCGGCAAGACAGCGCAGCGTGCAGAGACTTGTGGTGGCAGGAGCTACAGTGACTGTTGCAGCAAGAGGTTCTGCAGCAGCCGGAGCTGCAGTGGCAGCCACAGCAGCTTGGGAGTAGCATCTGGAGGTGCTGGTTGTTGGTGGCTGCAACGGAAGCGGTAGCAGTACCACCAGGAGCTGGTGTGGTAAAGAGGACAGTGTGAACCGAGGCACACGGACTCTTAAAGGGCCGGTACACGCCCTGGGTGGAAGACACTGTCTGAGGGTACTGTGTGGACTGGGGCCTGTGGGAGCCGTGGTGTGTACTCCAGTGATGGGTGGTGTCCCAAAAGGGGGGCGGCAACCCAAGACAGGGATGGTTACCCAAAAGGGGGCGGAGTCCCAAAAGGGGGCGGTAACCCAAATTGGGATTGTGGCCCGAAAGGGGGTGGAGTCTCAAAAGGGGGTGGTAGCCCAAATCAGTAAAGTGGCCCGAAAGGGGGCGGAGTCCCAAAAGGGGGTGGCACCGGTTTCCTCAGTGGACATATCTGAGGAACAGCGGTGTGGGTGTTATACGTATTCCGCATGTGGCATAGACTTCCCGTTTGATAACAGCCCACAGGTGTGCACGGTAATGTTACATAGGGAAGGAGTCTCTGGACAGTTGGACTCAAAGAGTCAGGTGACTCTGAAAGGAACTCCGCTAGTTCTCTGTCTAACCGAGAAAAAGGTCCAGGTGTGCTGCATCCACGGGCTCATTGTGGACTATTTGGTAGACAGGGTGACGCTTGAGATGTCCACAAGTGTCGAGGATCAAGATGGCGGTATACCACCGAACGTATTGTACCCCTATGAGAGGGCACGGGACTTTGTATTTTTTGAAAATGCATGGGAACTTGATAAAGTGTGTTGTTGTTTAGAGGAGGGAGCCCCATCACAGCAGGCGGCTGTAGTGGTTCCTTGCCGTGTGAAGTGTGAAAAGGAGGTAAACCCTAATAGCGATAGTCCTGAGCCCCAGGTGACCAGAAGAAAGTGTGGGTCAGACCAACTCGGGGACTTGGAGGTGACGAGACGTGTGACCGTGGGAACCGGTTTAGCTCTAGCGCAGGGGTCTGACACCTGTCTAGGTGGGGACGTGCTGTTCCAGGATGACAGGGGGAGTGGGAGTGACTCCTGTGCAGACTGTGACTCGACCGCAAGGGAAAGCGAGTGCAGTAAGGTGGAGCCAAGTAAAAGTGGTAGATCTTCCTCTCGCCACAGGGGCCGCGGAAAGGCGGGACAGGCTACAGCCTCTAAGAAGAGAAATGATGAGGAAGAGTCAGGGTCAGGTACCGGTCAGGTTACTGTCCTTGATAAAGAGGCCACGTTATCTCTGACAAATCCCAGCACAGAGGTAGGGCTGGAGGTAGAACAGACATGTAGTAGATCCACATCTGCAATGCCCGGAAAGGGTGAAATGGCTCAGTATGATGAAGGCTCCAGGGTACCGGAGGTAGAGCTGTTGAAAGAAACAGTAAAAGAGGCAGTTGAGCAAGAAAGGGTCCTGAGGCGAATAATTGAGCACAGAATGGAGGAGCTGGAGAAGGAAGTCTCTAAGCTCAGAGATCATCTGTCAGCGTGTCATAGTATGAACAAGGCCCTATGGAAAGATATGGAGGTGCTCAGAGAGGCCCAGGAGAAGCATCAGCAGGAACTTCTCCGGAGGGAGGATGAGTGTCGCGGCTTGGCAGAGGAGCGAGATAAAGTTCTTCGTAAACTCAAGATGGAGAAAGAGACTAATGCCCAGCTCCAGAAATCCACGGGAGACGAAGTACAGCAAGCAAAGTGCCACACAGATGGCCACACAAGAAATGCTGAGGTCTTGGAGAACTGCGCTGATGCTCAGGAGGAGGAGGTCCAACAGCATGTTCAGGAAAAGGAGACATCGCTTTTCAAGTGTATGATAGAGGTACCCGAAGACATGCAAGAAGCTTGTGCCAGTGAGGATGTACATGAGGCCTTTAGAAAAGCGGTAGAAGCATGTAGTGTGAACTGGGTGCCAGAGATGAAACAGTTAGTCATACTGTCGACTAAGGAAGTCACACTGAAGCGAGTGGCTGTCCTGAGAGACATGCACCTACATTGTCTCCGCACAAAGCAACTGATCCTGTTGAGAAATCACGAAGCCACTCGACGTTTGGAGCAAGCAAGAAAGGCTCAAAGTCAGCTTGGATTAATGGAGGACATCATTCAAGTGCCCAGAGGTCTGGTGAAGAAAGTCATCGGAAGACTTGGGAAAATGATGCAGGAGATGGTGAATAAGTCCGGTGTGACGAGAGTCAGGATTCCGACTGATGACGAAGTCCAGGTCGTGGGTGAAGACGGGATGGTTCCGTTCCTCGTTGTCGGATCCAGGGAGAGCCTTGGGAATATCCGGATGCTCCTGGAGTATCGTGTGTCCTACCTGAGAGAAGTAGAGCAACTACGACTTGAGAGGGACCAGGTCAACAGGAACCTGCAGAAAATAGAAAGATGGCCTCCACCTTCAACCCGTGGTATTGAGAGGAGAAGAGATAGAAGTAGTGATGCCTCAGTTAGCTCAGTGATGAGTGACTTAAGCAGGAGAACCTATAGTGGAAAAAATGAAAAGGACGCAGACCAGACGGGACGTATGGGTGCAAGTGAATTGCGACGCCGTACTGACCGCTGGGGAGGCGGGTGGTCTGACAGAGGGCCCGACTTAGCCAGACGGTTTGACTGGCAGAGACGACCGAGAAGGATCTCTGGTCGGGTAATAAGTGTTCAACCCCACAAGTTTGAACAGAGGGGGGAGGTATGTGGTGTAGTGACACCTGATGCAGCTAGGGGGCACTGTGTATGCTCCTCGAGGTATGCATGGAAGCATGGTTTGTGTTGTGGTGAAGGACCTGTGATGAGGTCATGATCAGGTGACCTAACCATGTGATCCTGACCTCACCTATGTTATGTGTATCAAAAGGACCTGTGATGAGGTCATGATCAGGTGACCTAACCATGTGATCCTGACCTCACCTATGGGTGGGGTTACACCTATGTAATGGAGTTTGTTTTGCACCTGTGAGGGAGTGTGAGGGAGTGTGTGGGAGTCTGCCAGTGTGGACAGGCTTCCATGTGTCCAAGGCAGGACATGACAGAGAGGTCTCTGTGACTGAAGAGTGAGGCTCCAGGCAGGAGCTGAAGCATTGAAGAGTTGTATTGTATGTTACCATATGGTTTATGATGTAATAAACCAAAGGACTTTTTGCATAAGAAAAGTGTCTCCTGATTACCTCTGAAGCAGCCGAGTGAGTGAAACCTTACAATATATATATTTATAGTCGACTACTTGGGTATAAATATATATATGTAATAGACTGTAGACTTGTTTGTGCAATAAATATTCTTTATTGATAGACTGTTTTGTCTCAGCTAGTATATAATATGGGAAAAGATAACGTTAAGGCATTACTTAGTGGATATAAATTATTAATAGTCGTGTTTGGGGTTAATAGTTAATATCGGACCTCAATAGAGGTGCAGGGAGAGTTACACCTTTTATAACTAAAATTTTTAGTTATTTTAAGAGCAAAACGCATCCATTAACAGTCCCTTTTAAACATTCAATTTTATAATATTATCATTTTAAATATTCCTTTGCATTGGGTGTGATAATAACTTGCAGGGCTAAATTATATTTCCTATATCTCACCACTATGTTGCATATGTGTTTTGGAGTCCATTAACAGATGCAATGTTATTGTGCAGATGTGACCCTCTGGGTTACTAACACATTTGTCTAAACTAGTGAGCTTAGTCTTAGGGACCCTGAGTTCTTTATCCTTAACCCAAGCAAGAAAGTCTGAACTATACAAAAGGAAATCCTCAATCTGTTGCCTTTAGAGTATGACGAAAAGTAAAAAATATTTTAAAAAATATATATAAAACAAAAACATGGGGGATGAAAGTGACAAAGGAAAATCATTGAAAACACAATGACACTATATAGATGAAGACACATTGTCTCATCATAGCAGTATCAGGAGAAAAATAGTAATAGACATTGACTTCCTGGTAGATAATAATAACCTTAATCTATGTAGATGAGAGTAGTACATAGAGATGACACATAACTTTTATAATATTTATAATCAAGAAAATAAAATGCCTAGTGTGTAATTATCAAAGTTCCAGAGTCGCACATCATAAACACAAGGTCTCACAGACCACATCTGGAACCCAACCATGAAGACCCACCATATTACATGTGTCGCCGAATGCACATTGACGCACGTTTCACATTTGGCTTTATCAGAAGTGGTTTGCTTCATCTATGCAACATCATTTACCATTGTGTGCTTTCAATTTTATTCCATGTCACTTTCATTCACCATTTTTTTTGTCTTTATATTTTTTTAAATCATTTTTTCTTGTCATTTAATAAAGATTAATTATGTTATACACTTTGTATAGAGGTCTCTTTTTATTTTTATTGGATTAGTTTGCATTTGACCACCTTTACTTATAAGGCCATTTTGGATTTCTGCCTTTAGAGTAGTCTACATTACCAACAGTTGGCCTTAAAGGGAACCTGCCATGTGAAAAAAACACTAATAACCTGCAGATGAGTTGTATTTGCAGGCTAATATTATTTTGAAGCTGTGAAGCCTCTGCATTAAAAGCCTTGTTACCAGGAGGAAATTAACTTTATTTCACCCGGTAGCCTGGGGCTTTCAGTCATATAGGCCTTGTCTTGTTAGACTGACAGATGCTACTCCTGGTATGATGATATAAAGAGTGCCTTTGAGCATGTGGAGTAAGAAGCTTTGCTTCCCCTTCATCTGTAGGAAGATGTGCTCCCAGTGGATGTTCTGGTCAATTACTGGAGATAACAGAGATGCAGAGGTAAAAGGAAGCTACTCACACTGCTGTCCACCTTGTCTATCTGATCTAATACTGGAGATACAACGGGTGCACTGCTGAGGTAAACAGAAGTTGTTTCACTGTTGTCCACCATGTCTTTCTGAGCTAATACAGAAGATACAAGGAGTGCTGAGGTAAGAAGAGGCTGCTCACACTGCTGTCCACCCATTTTTCTGATTTAACACAGTGGATACCAGAGGTGTAAAGGTAAGAAGAAGCTGCTCACAATGCTGTCTACTCTGTCTTTCTGATTTAATTCTAGAGATACCAAGAAAACCGAGGTAAGAACAAGGTGCTCACACTGCTGGCCACCATGTATCTCTGATCTAATGCAGGAGACATCAGGGATACTGAGGTAATAGAAGGCCACACACACTGCTGTTCATTATTTCTTTCTGATCTAATACTGGAGATACCAGGTGAGTAGAGGTGCTAAGGTGAGTAGAGGCTGCCTACATTGCTGTCCATCCTGTCTGTCAGATCTGAAACTGAATATACCAGGGGTGATGATGTTAGAATAGACTACTCATACTGCTGTCCATTCATCATTCTGATCTAACACTGAAAATGCAAGGGGTGCTGAAGTAAGAAGAAGCTGCTAACACTGCTGTCCACCCTGTCTATCTGATCTAGAAAGATGAGAAAGTTGAACAGCAAGTAGCACAGGATATTCTCCGGTGAAATAGAATACTAGCCTCCCTCTGTACCTTTCCTATTAACCATCTAGGACTGAATTATGTCAGTAGAACGAGATGGCATACATTAAAACTTTATAATGATTATGGTACCTTCCTTGACAAAATTAGTGTGATTTTCTAATTAAAGGTTCTGTACTTAGGGATTGTTTTATAATGACATTTCCGTTATATCCACATACTCACACCCATTTAAGTTAAACATTAGGCAGAAGACATGGTACTAAGTCAGCAAGTAAAACTCATCTAGCAAAGCAATCATGCCAAGAAGCATTCAGTCAGCAATAGAAGACAGGTAGAGATGAGGATGGACAGCAGAGAAGACTTAGTCAATTGCATGTTTGGGTCAATAACAAATGAATCATGAAAACACACCATATCTCAGAACTGGTACCAAAAGAACTTTGTGGTTTACATTGGTGGACCAAAGTCATCTACACATTGGTTGATGACAGCTGTAGTAAGCTCGATTGCATGTTTACAATACGGAAAACAGAATAAGTAAATCCCCTGACAAAGCAATGAGATCTTGAATAGTAACAATGACCTAAAGAATGACATTGGAATCCACATACGCTAAGTCTGATAGCGACAGTGCTCCATAGGTGATATGCAGCACAGGTGGACATACTGTCTACTTACCCAACACTCACTAGAAGTATAAATAACGGGGTATCTAAAACCAAAGAAGGCAAGGAATAAAAAAAAGAAGAGCCCAGATGGTGGCCTATTTTTAATTGCAACTGTCACAGGGAGCAATGAGAAAACAGGAGTTGAGGAACCTGGGCCCCTGAACTGCCCCTCAGACTCGGGGGAGCACTGTCTTTCCTTAACTTGGGGGTACCCTTGAAGGTAGGGAGGCCCAAGTCACCGACCTGTCCCTATCTACTGATTAGCCTTGAGCTAAACCCCCAACCCCCATCCCAGGAGGTGAATAGTAGTGGAAACCACAGGTAAAGAATGACAGGGAATAAAGTAAACTGCACCATAAAGCAAATAAACAGGATGACACAATATGTGTGTGAAGGGAACACAATACCAATAGGAAAATGTACAAACAACAAAATATACTTCACCAAACTCCTAAATAAAGACTTGAGCATCAATAGCTACTCCAACACTGGACCGATATGCAAGAGACAATCAAGTGCTATAGTCGGCATCCAGGAATGTTCTGAGCCATACTAAAAGGGAGAAGGCGTTCCCAGCAGTCTCAGCCACTAATCAACAAGTTAACTCCTGCCAAGCTGAACAGTAGTGAACAAACCACCGCCGATGCCCAAACTCAGGCTGAGCAACAGGAAGGTCTAAGACTGCACAACAGACTCCCAGGTGTGAACAGCATCCAAAGCTGGCATGACAGCAACCTGATTTGTATTTTATTTGTCACTGAGTTCTCAAACCCATCTTTTTGTAGATGGCTTCATCTCAACGAGCCTGTACAAAGAAACACTATGAAGAGTAAAAGCAGTGCAAGTAATACAAGTAGAGTTGATTTTTTAGCTAAGCTAATATTATTTATATACTATACATATAAATTATCAATCTAAAAAAACAGAATTCATTTTAATTTTAACAGTTTTAAATGTAAAAAAGGATGTTATTGGCTCTTTTTAGGGACTATCAGTTTTACCATCCAGCTAAAAACCACTGAAAAGAAAGCTCCAGTAATTAGTCTTCAGAGTAGACCATTGAATTTTGAGAAGCTATGTACTAGTGGTGTTAAATAAATATTTTTTCCAGCCATTAACATTCACTTGAGTTACACTATGTATAAATTCCTTACATTTATGGCAACACGACTTACACTTTCATCGCAACGAAGCAGTATTTTATTTAATTAACATTCTATAATTACCCTGATTAAACACAGCTAGGAGACCATAAAAACAGATTAAACATTATTGCTACAAAACTTGGAAAAAATTACCATAAAATGACTATTAAGCCTTAGGTAACAAAATTAATATCTGAAGTAGACTTTTATAGCTCTACCTTATGTCTTTTCCTCTTTAAACGGCACAAGAGGGAGCAGGAGCAGAAAAAAGTACTAAACCCTGTGCAACATGGGAGGTAACTTGCTAAGTGTCCTTTACAATTAATTATGGATGGAGATGATTGTAATTTGCCATCTGTCCTGAGTAAACTATTTTTACATTAAGGTATAAATAGAGAAAACATTCGTGTTGAAAATGAAGCTTTGCCACCCTGAGGCTCTGTATACAAAATTCCAGACAGTGGCGTAACTAGACGCTGATGGGTCCTGGTGAAAAATTTTGATCTTATAAAGACATGTATATTTGCCTCCCATATAATAATGTCCCCAATCCTGGATCCTTCCTATAATAATCTCCCCCATCCTGGCTCCTTTCTGTAATACTGTCCACTATCCTGATCCCCTTCCAGGAATAATGTTCCCCTTCCTAGACCCTTCCAGTATTAATGTACCCATCCTGACTCATTGCACTAGTAATGCCCCCCATTCTGGACCCTTCAAGTAATAATGTCCCCCATCCTGTGCCTCATGCCATAGCAATGTCCCTCAAACATTTTAAACCAACCACATTCTTCCATGTAGTTGGTTTAAAATGTTATTTGACTTTATGCACTTGCTTACTACTTTTTGTGTTTTGCTTAATTAAAAATCTTTTCTCTGTGTGCTTTCTTATTTTTGACTGCAGGACTAGTAATGGGGGTGTCTGATAGAGACCTCACCTTTACTAACCTCTGGGCCTGATGTCATCTGATACTACAAAGCTGACATCAACCCCAAAACAATTACCCTGCTTGCAAATGACAATCGGGAAGTGCCAGACAAAATGCCAGAATTGGCGCATCTAATGAATGCGACTTGGGGAGGCTGCAAGCTTCTATTTTTAGGCTGGGGAGGGCCAAATATCCATGGGTCTTCCCAGACTGCGAATAACAGCCTCTAGCTGTCTTCTTTAGCTTGGCTGGTTATCAAAAATGGGAGGGACCCCAACAGATTTTTTTTAGTTATTTAATTAAATCAATTTTAAAAAACAGCATGGGGGCCCTCTATTTTTGATAACCAGCCAAGATAGACCAGCCTGCAACTGTCTGTTTTACATGTGCTTGTTATCAAATTTAGAGGGGACACATCTTTTTTTTATTAATTTTGATTTACATGGCTCCCAGGCCAATCACAGCCACGCTCCTCTGATGACATAACCTCTGTACCTTGTAGCTTGCCAGGTCTTACCTACCGCAGAATCATCATCATCATTGTCATCCTTGATTCAGTTGCCTCTAAGTGGGAAATGGCCTGAGATCCTTGTCCCCAAAGCCTCATTCCCAGCTTGAGAATTGATCTGGCTCTAAGTGCTTATTGTCATGACTCGGGACAGGATGGTTCCGTCTCCATCCTGGTCAGGTCAGGGTTAATTCTAGTTTACCTCTCTTTGGTTCTGGGGTGGCTATTTAATGTTGGCAGTTCCTGGATTTAGTGTCGGTGATACTTCCGCATACTCGGTTTGTGGTTGATGACCCAGGTTACTCATCCGTAAACATTGATCCTCTGTGCGTGTGTGCTTTTCTATGTATGACTCGATTTGTCCCCTGATTTTTGCCTCTGTATTCTGCTTTGTACTTCCCTGTCCTTCCAGGTTATTTGACCCTCGGCTCATCTCCGGTTACTCTCTGTCTTATCCCTAGGTACCACAATCTCGTCTGGTTTTTGACCCTCAGCTAGCCTTTGACCATGTTATCTGTCTTTGTCCTGTTCTCATCTAGCTGTCTTCCCTGTCTTCACGTGCTTTGACTCCGCCACCTGGTCACATGACTGTCTAGTTCCAGGTCCTGTGCTCCCTGCTTAGTCTCTGGTCCTTGTGCACTGCGTGCCTTGTTCCTCCACGTCCTGCACTTTTTCACGTGCCCCCTGATAGCGCCCTAGGCTGCGCCAGTGACACCATCGGTGTCATCACACTTCTACAGCTGATGGTTCCCCTACAACCACTGCTCACAGAGCCAACAAAAAAGCTTGGCATTAGAATTAGTTCCTCTATCTCCTCTAGCCTCATGTTTTCTGAGTACAAAAGCTGAATGTTCATCTCTTCTAATAAATTAATTGGACAAGTTTATTCTGTTGTAGTATCTTCCTTAGCTCCTGGGGTGCTATGGGTTCTGGGACTATGGGGCAGTACAAAAACAGGTGTCATTGACAGAATGGAAATTCCGCTCTGCAAAACATTAAGCATTTTGGCGGCAAAGGAGGTGAACTGGGCAGAACACTGACTCATGTTAATGATGTCGCTAGAGTATGCATTATCTTGCAGTGATGAGTGTTGTGACATGCCCTCTGCTTCCTTCCCGCTAATACTCTTTCCAGAGGCAAAAGGAGGCCAATTTTCACATGGAATCACATATTTGTGGAGTAGTCCTTACTCTATTTATTTATAATAAAATGTGCCGAAACTGAAACAAGTATTAGCAACAGGAGGTAGGAGCGTAGGTTCCAAATCCAGCAACAGTTCATTTTAAGCCCTTAGTGACCAGGACAATTTTTCAATCTGACCAGAGTCACTTTATGCAGCAATAACTCTGGAACGCTTCAACATATCCCATTGATTTTGAGACTGATTTTTCGTGACACATTATACTTTATGATAATGGTAAATTTAGGTTCATATGTTTTGGTTTATTTATATAAATATCAAAAATGAGGCAAAAATGTTAAATAATTTGCAACTTTCAAACTTTGAATGATTAGCTATATAATCCAAATAGTCATACCACACAAAAACCTTAATAAATAACATTTCCCTCACGTCTGCATTACATCAGCACCATTTGTAAAATGTTGTTTTTATTTTATAGCATTTTAGAAGGTTTAAAAATGTAGCAGCAATTTTTCATTTTTTAAGAAAATTTACAAAACTCATTTTTCTATAGGGACCTTATAAGTTTTGAAGTGACTTTGGGGGTCCTGTATATTGGAAACCCCCAAAAGTGATACCATTTTAAAAACTGCACACATTAACTTATTCAAAATTGCTTTCAAGTATTTAATTAACCCTTCAGGTGCTTTTCAAAGTGACATGACAAGAATGAAAAAACGTTTATTTTTACCATATAAATTTTGATAACTTAACAGGCCACTATAGCCGGCAGACGCTGTTATTTGGCCATGAACTGCCATGACAAACATCAGGAACACACAATCTCTGAGTGCCAATGGGGTTAGAAAGTAAGCCCTCACAGTATATGAACCATTTAGATGCTGTATTCACTATTGTTAAACGGTCATGGTCGGTGCCAACACTAACAGTCGCTGATGCAGCAAATTGTCAGGTATAGTGTACAGCTGATAGCTATTGGATTGTCACCCATTGGGGAATGCTAGTCTCTTATATTGCAGGTCATTAAAAAGATGTATTGGTGGTCATTAAGGGGGTATAGTTTTGTGGGGTATAGATATGTCCGACTAGATTAACCAGGTATGCAAAAAAATTGGCTGCATCCTTAAGGGGGTGAAAACCAAAGTGATAGTGTTTCCTCTATAACTTTTTCTCTTTTGGCTAAATATCCCAAGTGGTGTGAGATGACCATCTTTTAAAAAAACAAACAAACATGATTTTGATGTAAGGGGATTGAATAATGTTACTAATTCCCGGTACTTTATGTGTTAATATATTAAGTATTCATTATTAGAATGTGGTACTGCTACTCTTAAATGTGTATTACCATCATTCTCCACTGGTATTGCTACACTTGAATGTGTATTGCCATGTTGTAAATTGTATATAACGTATTCTTATTCTTGTAAATATGTATAATGTGACATATTCTCTATCACTGTAATGTTTGTCTAGTGAATTGTATTGTGCTTAGATATAGGGTAAGTGTAGTAAATAGTTTCGGCCACTTAGATGGAGCATTATAGAATATAGAAAGGTTAGTAAGCATATGGTTTGTTAAATAGTTAAACATATGAGGGGCTGCAGTGTGGTAAGACAGAGACATTTCCGAAGTATAGAGTTAGGGCTGGACACCGCAGCAGCCACGTAACGTTGATAAGAAGAAAATGCAGCCATTCAGAGTCCCTTAGGGGCAGAAGGACAGTAGTCAGCAGTGGAATTACAGCAGTTTGGAAGTGAGAACAAGGAAGTGGTCCGGAAAGTGTAGGGCGTGGAATGTTCAAGATGTGGCAGACCATTGAATGGGTAGACATATTTAGATCCGGGGCAAAACAGATGAAGGAGTCCCCAGAGGTAGTGAGTCTGGACAAGGAGAATGCTGTGGTACCGCCTAATGCGCTATTACCCCGAAATGTACTGGAGGAAGTAGAAGGAAGTGCAGGGAAAGTGCAGGATGTGAACTGTATGGAACCTGATGTTGTTGCTGTATCTGACAAGAATGTGCTGCAAAGTGTATCAAGTAAAGTTCTTCATTTTGCTTTGGAACCGGACTGTGTCTCAGTTATTGCGGAACTGGCTATAGAAGTTCCCCAACACCGCAGAGGAGTACCTGTTAGTGCAGTTAATGAAGATACAGGTATGCTGGAGAGAGAATGCTGTTTTCATGTAAGAGGAGGCCAGGGTACTGATGCACTTGAGTGCTCGGCCATGACTACACCCTGGTCGAATCTTACATTGAGTTACTCTGAGGAGATGTTTTCAATGGTGTGGCCACCCAGTAGTTGTTATGTGCCTTGCAACCTGTTTCGCTAAGATATTAAGATGATGTATTGAATTTTAATAATGGTACGGGTGGACACATTTGTTTGTTTTCAAGTGGGAACCTTCACTTTTTAAGTTGGTCATATAAACTAGATAAAAGGTAGGAAAGACTGTAGATTATTGTACAAAAACACTAATTGCTCTTATTCTAAACAGTTTTGCATATACAGAATTTTTTATGGCATTGCTCAGAGTTTCACGATTTAGTCATCACAAAGCAGTCGACGACAACAGATGTCACCTCTGTGATTTATGATAAGCAGCGGTAACGTTGGCACTAGTCTCATACAGATCTAAGGTAGACTTCTTTTATATCTATTGTTCCTGAAGATAAAATTAATATCTACACAGATCATAACAACACTGGAATATATCACTGCACAATGTTTGCTCTCTAAGCCGAAGCTCCTGGTGTCCTGGAGCTCGTAATTCCTGCCTTTTCTTGGCACGAGTCTACAGAACATTATCTGATGGGAAATCCAGTCTGGGCAATTGAATCCCTTAGCTGTAATTATGTATAGAGTAGCAGACAATAGTCAACCCCTTACTCTTTCAATAAGACAACAACCAAAGAGCTATTTTAGCTCGTAGGAATTATCTACAAAATATTTACTCTATTTTACCAAGTGAAATTACAAAAGTTTTTATAGACAATTATAATGTTTGAAGGTAACACTGAGTATTTTTAAGGATATTGCCTTAACCACTCTACCACACAACAAACAGCAGGAACATAATAAACCATGCATGCAAAAAATGGCAAATAATGCAAAGCTAGGCATACATAATGAAATATTGTATTCAAAGGCTTAGATTATAAAGGAAGAAATAAGCCTGGGACAATTAAGGTCAGTCGATTTACCCACTTTGATTTATTTGGAAGACAGGAGGACAATAATGCAATAATATATTAAGGTGCACAGGGAATTTTATTTAAATTTGGAGCCAATGTTATTTCATGAAATACCAGGAGTAGAAAAAACTGTTAACACGCTCAGGGGCTAATTCATCAAGGCTTTAATCACTTTCCTATATTGGGCGTAATAATATGCCTATGTCAAACTCCCCTTGTTTAGTGCGGGATCTGGCGCTTAGCTTGCACCTTTACGGGCACATGACAGCTGATCTATACAGCTGACATATGCCCAAAACAGCCGCGGGTGGAATTGCGTTCCACCTGTGGCTTTTAACCAATTAAATGCCGCTGTCAATATCTGCTGCTAATCACGCCCATCTGTGACCCTGTCACATGATTGCAGGTCACCGACAGGTCAGTCTTACAGATGGGCGGACCCCTAAATGTTCGGGTCCGGCAAGTTCTGTTGAAAAGTTACAAAAAGTTTGGGTTTGGGTACCAGAACAGTACCCAGACCTGAACACAGACCCCATTCACTTGAATGGGGGGCCCGAACATCCATTGTTTGCCATGCTGTCATGTGCATGACAGCGCGGCAAACACCGCTTCTGATTGGCGGTGAAATCATCCCCGCCGGTAAGAGAGCCGCGGTTCCCACGCTGTCAAAAGACAGCTTGAGTGCTCAGCTGTGATCGGAGGTACAAAGCTTACTTCCGGTCACTGGTGTTGGCTGATGGGACTACAGCTCCCATCAGTTGACACCTGCTGTCGCTAATAACAGTGAGAGCAGGAACTGCGGATGGGAGTATTCATCAGCCGCTCCTGTATTGTAAATAAATAATTTTAACAAAATGGCGAGGGTTCCCCTGTATTTTTGATAACCAGCCAGGCAAAACTCACAGCTGGGGCTGCAACCTGCAGCTGTCAGCTTCAACAAGGCTGGTTATCAAGAATAGAGGGGTACACACGCTGATTTTTTAAATTATTTAAATAATTTTAAAAAATGGCGTGGGGTCCCCCATTTTTGACAACCAGCCTGGGGAATGGTATTCTTAGGCTGGTATGAGGCCATTGATATTGGGCCCCCAGCCTAAAAATAGCAGCCCACAGCTGCCCAGAAAAGGTGGATCTATTAGATGTGCCAATTATGGCGCTTTGGCCAGCTTTTCCCACTTGCCCTATAGTGGTGGCAAGTGGGGTTAATGTCACCTTTGTTTTGTCAGGTGACATCAAGCCCATGGCTTAGTAATGGAGAGGCGTCTATAAGACACCTATCCATTACAAATCCCATAGTTATATGGTAAATAAATACATGGCAAGAATAAAGTCCTTTATTAGAAATAAGACTAAACACAGTTTTCTATTTTATTTAAAAATAACAAACACAGTTATACTCAACTAACACCTAATTCCACTGAAGCCCTCATTCTTCTGAAATAAAACAATAATTAAAAAACATCAATCTCCCTCACCTAGACAACGTTCTGTCCCACGCCATAATCAACATCTGGGTGAAAAGCAGTTTTCAACCTGGACGGTGCTAAGATGTGACCATCCAGGCTGAGAACTACTGGTGACTGAACTGCTGCGAGCAGGTTCAGTGACCGACGGTGACGTCATCAAGGTTACCTCCGGTCACTGAGTTTGCGTTCCCTGCTGGGCTGACCTGCCGTGACTTCGGTGAGATCCCCGCTAACACCGTGAGAAAAACGTTTCTAGTTTCAAAAATGTGGTCATTTGTGGGCGTGGTTTCTACTGTTTAGACACACTAGGGGTTTTCCAAATGGGACATTGCATTCACTAATGATTACAGCTAGTTTTCTATTCAAAAATTCCAAATGCCGCTCCTTCCCTTTCGAGCTCTGGGTATGGATGTACTCAGGAGAAATTGCACAACAAATCGGATGGTGCAATTTCTTCTGTTACACTTGTGAAAGTAAATTAATTGTGGCTGAAATAATTTTTTTTGTGGAAAAAATGTGATTTATTTTCATAGCTCAAGGTTACAAACTTCTATGAAGCACCTGGGGCTCAAAATGCTCAACACACATGTATATACATTCCTTGAGATGTCTAGTTTCCAAAATGGCACCACTTGTAGGGGGTTTCCACTGTTTAGGCACATCAAGGTCTCTCCAAGTGTGACATGGCATCCGCTAATGATTCCAGTCAATTTTGCGTTGAAATAGTCAAACGCTGCTTCTTCCCTTTTGAGCCCTGCCATGCGCCCAAACACTATTTTTCCTCCATATATGGGATATGAGTGTACTCAGCAGAAATTACACAGCATATTTGAGGTTAATTTTCTCTTGTTTCCCTTGTGAAAATAAATAAATTTGGCCATAAAGTAAAATTTTTGTGAAAAAAAGCAAAAGTTCATTTTTTCCTTCCACATTGCAAAAAGTCATGTGAAACACCTGATGGGTTAATACATTTCTTGAATGTGGTTTTGAGCACCTTGAGAGGAACATTTTTTAGAATGTTGTCACTTTTGGATATTTTCTGTCATATTGGTCTTGCCAAATGTGATGTGGTCCCTAAAAAAATTGTTTTGCAAATTTTGTTTGAAAAATAAGAAATTGCTGATCAACGTTTAACCCTTTAAATTTCGAACAAAAAAATTAAGTTTCAAAAATTGTGCTGATGTAAAGTAGACATGTGGTAAATGTTATTAATTACCTATTTTGTGTGGCATAACTCTCGGATTTAAGGGCATAAAAATTAAAATTAGAAAATAGCAAAATTTTCTACAATTTTGCCAAATTTCAGATTTTTTCACAAATAAGCATAAGTGATATCAAAGAAAATTTACCATAATCATGACATACAATATGTTTTGAAAAAAATTGTCTCTGAATCAGTAGGATCCGTTGAAGCTTTTAAGAGTTATTACCACAAAAATTGACACTGGTCAGAATTGCAAAATTTGGCCTGGTCTTAAAGGTGAAAACAGACTTGGTGTGAAAGGGTTAATATCAGCTCACAATTGTCTGCTTAGACTTTACTGGTTATTGTAGAGTAGACCCCTCTCCCCAAAAAATTAGGTGGGGTCCACCTATTCTCAATAACCAACAAAGGTTCTGCAGACAGCTACAGGCAATTATTAATAGCCTAGGAAAATGCCATGGTTAATGGGCCCATACCAGACTAAAAACATCAGAACTCAGCCACCCCAGAAATAAGATGTACCAAATTTGGAGCTTAGTCTTGCTCTTCCAAATTGCCCTGGTGCGGTGGCAATTGGAGTAATAGTTGTGCCATTGATGTCAGCTTAGTACTGGTAGTTGACATAAAGCCCAGGGGATAGTAATGGAGAGGCATCTATAAGACAACCCTATTACTAACCCCATAGTTAGATTGTAAACAAGACACAGCCAGAATTAAATCCTTTAATTGAAAGACACTGACATATTTGTTTGAAATAAAAATAAAAATTCACAGTTAGACTCACTTTTACATCTGATCCACTCAAGCCCATGTCCCCTAAAAAAACAGAAAATAATAAACAACCATATCCTTCACCTGTCGATACTGAATACCGAAAACCTTGTTGATGCTGGTAGACTAGTGACCAAATGCCCTCTTCTGCTCGCAAATCCTTTAAAAACATCTGCAGTGTAGAGTTCCAACGCCTGGCGAAATCACACACCAGTCGGTGAGCCAGAAGCTGAAAGCACTGTTGAAGCACGGCAAGGGCGGATGAAGCTGTAGCTGACTTTCTAAAATGGGTCCACAGAGCGTTGTATTTTTCCTAGCAGATCTGGCAGCTCCGTGTCACTTTTCAGAAAATGTTGAACAATGAGGTTAAGTGCATTTGCCAGGCATGGCACGTGTCTGCGCTCGCCTCACCACAGAGCAGCCACCAGGTTCCAGCCATTGTCACACACAGCTATGCCTGGCTGTGGGTTCAATGGTGTCAGCCACAGATCTGCCTGCTCTTTCAGAGCTATCCACAACTCTTCATCATTGTGTTTTTGTAACCTAAGCATATTAGCTTCAGCACAGCCTTTTGCCGCTTTGATGAGGCAGTGCTGCAGTGCTTTCAGCATTTTACTGATGTGCTACTTTTGGAGATGGAAGCTGAAGAGGAGGCGAAGAAGGAGGAGGACGTGCAAGATCTGTAGACTGTGGGGGCAACCCAG
Source organism: Oophaga sylvatica (assembly GCA_033576555.1). Lineage (NCBI taxonomy): Eukaryota > Metazoa > Chordata > Amphibia > Anura > Dendrobatidae > Oophaga > Oophaga sylvatica. The sequence continues at coordinate 57,519,826 of JARQOD010000001.1, forward strand.
ATTGACGCAAGGCCCCAATACTAGGGGTTGGGTGGACGTGCACTATACCAAGGTGGAAGTGGGTCCGGCTTCCACTATGTTAACCCAGTGTGCCCTCGGTGAGATGTACCGTCCCTGACCACAAGCACTTGACCACATGTTTGAGGTTAGGTTGAGTTACCAAGTAACAGCATTGTGTAGGGCACAGGTAATGTTGTGGGCTATGTGCCTGTGTAATGCCAGGACGGAACACAGTGAAAAATTGTTCCGCTTGTTCATGGCCTTGGGGTCATCCTCGACTCTGCCCTCTCTTTCAAGCTACATATCCAAGCCCTTGCCTCCTCCAGCCCACTACAACTCAAAAACATTTCCTGGATCTGTACAGTCCAAGAAACTTCAAAAATATTTGTGCACGGCCTCATGATCTCCGGCCTCTACTAATGCAACCTTATACTCGCTGGTCTCCCCTCTAGCACTCTTGCACCACTCAAATCTATCCTAAACTCTGCTGCCAGAGTAATCCAACTGTGCCTCCGTTATTCCGCAGCCTCTCTTCTCTGCCAGGCCCTTCACTGCCTTCCTATTGCACATAGGCTACAGTTGAAAAGCCTAACTATGACATACAAAGCCTTCCAGAAACTGTCTCCTCCATACATCTGTGACATCGTCTCCCAATGTCTGACTGGCTCATGACTTATTCAACGCTGACCCAGTGTGCCATCAGCGAGATGCACCGGCCCTGCCCACAAGCACTTGTCTATGTGTCCGTGGTTAGGTGCACTTTCCCTGTAACAGCATCGTTGAGGGCCCGGGTAACGTTGTGGGACATGTGCTTGCTTGTGTAATGTCGTTCCTTTGGGGCTCTACTCCGGGGCAGTTTAGCTTTCCCCTTTCTCTCTTTAGGCTTAGTTAACTCTTTGGCTGTGTCGAGGCATCTAGGGCATCGTAGGTACGTACCATGGCTAATTCTAGTTGTGTTGTCAGTTTAGGGGTCTGCAATCCGCTAAGTTACCAACCTTTCTGGGTGTTTGGTCGCCTAGCCTATTTCTCTATTATCCTCCTTGGTTACCAAATCATAACAGCAGGCCTTGCAGTCAATGCATAAAAAAACAATGGGAGTACAAAATGAATAATGTGAAGTGAATTTTCCTGGTCCCATCCAATACCTGGGTTCAAAGGCTTTTTGGGGTACATATGACTTGGTATCAGGGCAGGACTTGCAGTCAATGCATAAAAACAGAATGGGACTACAAAATGAATAATGTGAAGTGGATTTTCCTGGTCCCATCCAGTACCTGGGTTCAAAGGCTTTTTGGGGTGCATATGACTTGTAGCAGGGCAGGCCTTGCAGTCAATGCATAAGTAAACAGAATGGGAGTACAAAATGAATAATGTGAGCTGGATTTTCCTGGGCCCATCCAGCATGTGGGTTCAAAAGCTTATTGGGGTGCATATGACTTGGTAGCAGGGCAGGTCTTGCAGTCAATGCATAAAAAAAAGAATAGGAGGACAAAATGAATAATGTAAAGTGGATTTTCCTGGGCCCATCCAGTACCTGGGTTCTAAGGCTTATTGTGGTGCATATGACTTGGAAGCAGGGCAGGCCTTGCATTCAATGCAACATTTTTTATGGAAGCCATCCTGAACATCTCGTGGAAAGTGTATTGGGGCGCGCTGTAATTCTTGGCAGCCCATCCACTCACTACATAGGCTATAATAGTTTCGGAGACCCACTGTTTAATAATGGCACTTTATGCAGATTAATGCTGCCTGATGCCCCTGTAAAAATAGGCTCTGTGACTTTAACCCCTTTACTACCAAGGGTTGTTTGCATGTTAATGACGGGGCCAATTTTTACAATTCTGACCACTGTCTCTTTATGAGGTTATAACTCTGGAACACTTCAACGGATCTTCGCGATTCTGAGACTGCTTTCTCGTGACATATTGTACTTCATGTTACTGGTAAAACTTCTTCGATACAACTTGCATTTATTTATGAAAAAATGGAAATATGGCAAAAATTTAGCAATTTTCAAACTTTGAATTTTTATGCCCTTAAAACAGAGAAATATGTCACACAAAATAGTTACTAAATAACATTTCCCACATGTCTACTTTACATCAGCACAATTTTGGAAAAAAAAAATTTTTGTTACAAAGTTATAAGGTTTAAAAGCTGACCAGCGATTTCTCATTTTTTTTAGGGACCACATCACATTTGAAGTCACTTTGAAGGGTCTATATGATAGACAATACCCAAAAGTGACACCATTCTAAAAACTGCACCCCTCATGGTGCTTAAAACCAAATTCAAGAAGTTCATTAACCCTTCGGGTGGTTCACAGGAATTTTTGGAATGTTTTAAAAAAAATGAACATTTAACTTTTTTGCACAAAATGTTTAATTTCGATCCAATATTTTTTTTTTACCAAGGGTAGCAGAAGAAATTGGACCCCAAAAGTTGTTGTGCTGAGCGCGGAAGGGAAGGAGTGCCGTTTGACATTTCAATGCAAAATTGTCTGGAATTGAAATTGGACGCCATGTTGCGCTTGAAGAGCCCCTGATGCGCCTAAACAGATGAAACCCCCCACAAGTGACACGATTTTGGAATGTAGACCCCATAAGGAACTTATCTAAATGTATGGTGTGCACTTTGAACCCCCAAGTGTTTCACAGAAGTTTATAACGTAAAGCCCTAAAAATAAAAAATCATAATTTTTCCTCAAAAATGATCTTCTCACCCCCGATAATGTGTTTATTGGAGAAATATTTTTTTTTTAATTTATTTAGTAATTTTAAAAAAATATTTTTACAGGTTTTTTTTTTTTTACATTTTTATATTATCCCAGGGTGGGACATTAGTATATAATGTCAGATCGCTGATCTGACAGTTTGCAGAGCTCTCTGTCAGATCGGCGATCTGACAGGCAGTGCAGGAGTCTTCTCAGCGCCTGCTCTCAGCAGGCACTGACAAGCCACCTCCCTGCAGGACCCGGAGGGACCCTGCAGCCATCTTGGATCCGGGATCCTGCAGGGAGGAGGCCCTCGGAACAGCTCGATCACATCGCGCTGTTCTGAGGGTCTCAAGGAAGTATGCAGGGAGCCCCCTCCCTGCGCGATGCTTCCTATGCCGCCGGAACACTGCAATCATGTTTGATCGCAATGTGCTGGGAGTTAAAGTGTTGGGAGTGGTCCGTAACTGCTCCTGCCACATAGTGCCGTTGTCAGATGTGAAAATCAGCTGACCCCCACCCGCGATCAGCTGCGCTCCCCCATGAGCGCGGCTGATCACGTATGACGTACTATCCCGTCACTGGGACTTATGGCCCGGGTCACCTGGATGGGATAGTACATCATATGGTAGAAAGGGGTTAAGAGTCATAAACGAAACAAGATATGTCTGCTTATGTGTCACACACCACAAGACCAGCTAGGGTTGATAAATGTTACAATGACATTTCACAGTGAATTCATTTGTTTTGGTTGAAAGCAATGTTAAAGTTTCAAAATGCCTCAAAACCGCTGTGTGTGAACATAGCCCAAGTGGTGGAGGAACATTTTTGTTTTGGGTTAATTATTGTGGCTTAGATAAATGTCATTAACCTGGAAAGGATTTTCCTTAACATATTATCCTGGAAAATCCATTTTGGTTTTGTTTTTGCAGGTTTTTTGGTGCACCTGTAAAAAGGGCGTGAAACTCTGTCAACATTGTTTAGAGCTGTAACCCAGGAGTCAGAAATGCTTCCAGAGGCAGTTGCCATGATGTTCCCGTGTCATTTGAGCAGTATTTCCATCATTTTCAGATGGTTTTAGACCTTAAAAGGACCCCTGGGGGATCGAGGGAAAAATGCTCGTGTCTCCCATAGACTTATATTGGGCTCGTTGTTCTGTCCAAGTACCCGAGTATTCCAATTTGCTCGACCCGAGCAATGAGCAACCGAGCATTTTAGTGCTTGTCCATCACTAATACAGACTCCTTTATTTGACATAAGAACACCTCTTATTTTTTAATTAAAAAATATGTCTCGGGGACCCCGCTATTTTTGATAACCAAACAATATAAATCTGACAGCTGGGGGTTGCAGTTCACAGCTGTCATCTTTACCTGAGCTAGTTATAAAAAATTGAGGGGAACCCTTATAATTTTTTCGTTATTTATTTAGTGTACAGTTGCCAGCTGATGAATACTCTCTTCAGCCTCGCCTGCTCTCACTGATATCATCACCCGACGCTTGTGATTGGCGGTAACCTTTCAAACAACCTTTTGTAGCTGCTGGCTCACAGCGTGAGAATCACAGTGCTCTGATCGGCAGTAGTGAACTTGCCGCCAATCAGAGCTGGTGTTTCTTACGCTGTCACACAGATGCCGAACCCAAACAGTAACTTTGACTTCCTGGAGAAGTTCATGTTCAGGCTCCATATACAGATACTAGGTGTTCAGTACGGACCCCTAACTTTACTGTTCTGGTTCGCCCCTCTGTACTAATTAGAAGCAGTGTTTGCCACCGCATTGCCAGAGTTAGTGCTATTCTGCCTGGTTCAGGAGCTGGAGGTTTTAAATATAGATTAATGTAATGATGGTGAGGACAAATATTTGGTTATATTTCTATGGTTTAACGTTTCCATCTTGTATCTCAACTTTCATCTTTCATGGGAAATAACATGTCTATCCATATGCCTTTTTATGATATTATAAAGAGCTCTGCCCAAATGGCTGCCCTTAATATTATATTTATCCCCAGAATAAATTCTAATTGATCAAATTTGTGAGTACGTTGCAAAACTTTTTTCTGATCTTAAGATATTTTCTGTAGTGAAGCCCTGTTAATTTATTGGAATAAATTTTTGTTTTATCAGCAAATGTTAAAGGAATTTCGAGACCTGCTTAAGAACATTTTAGATTCAGGCATCATTGTTCTACAAGCTGACTGGAGCAGAAAGGGATCGCATACTGTTTGAACAAGCTTAATAAAGGGGTGTCCTAAGCAGTAGTTTCCCCCTGTCCTTTAAGACTTTGTCCTTATTGGATAACTTCTGTAAAGTAAGGTAAGTCTCTTGTTAAAATACTGAAAAACACGTATATGTGTATGAATTCTCACAAGCTTAGAAGGAATTTTTTTTAATTTAACATCTTGACCAGCTCTGTGCAACACAGTTGCTTTTATGCTGTATTGCAATGGGAGGGATTACCAATGCAAAGGATTACAGTTCACAATTTCTCATGCATCTAACAGACATTGACTTATCTATATGTGGCACCCCAGGAGTCCGGTTGCCACAATGGCCTTGCCTCCCTCCAGGGGGGAGTGATGTCATGTCTAGAAGCAAAGAAGGAATTCCCTTACCAGGTAGTTCCAGCATTCAACACAGTTCCTGCTCCAGGCCAACAGTGGGAGCTCTAAACCCACTTCAGGGGAGCTGCTCTCTCTGGTCGGAAGGAGGAAATTAGTGGGAGTTAGAGTCTAAACAAGGTTGAGAGAGGACTGTGGAGAGGAGCTGGGGATAGAAGCTTTATCTGAGCTCACCCCAGGCTTGAGCGCCAGTGAACGGGCACCAGAGCCCAAGGCTGTGTGGGTACTAAAGCCCCCGCAGTAGAATCCAGAGAGCAGGAGACCACAGGTCTTCTGCCCCAACTGATATTCAATGACACAGCAGCACGTGTGAACTGGAGATGCCAGACAGGAGCGACCCTGAAAAAGGCTCAAGCTGCCTGTCATGTGAGTGGAGTTCTACCTAAGCATCAGATAGAAAGAGGGACTTGAATAGAGTTTACAGCAAGTACCTCAGAGAATAACGCTAGAAAGGAGGCCACACAACCCACCTGACTATGGAAATTCCCAAATTGCTTCCAGGCTGACCAGCTTCAGAACCATCTGTAACCTGAGCCCTGGACTGTACCTGCACTGCTCAGTAAAATGTAAAGGAAACAACAGCCTTTGTGTCTGTCAGTTATTCCTCCAATCCTCAGCCCTGCATCCCAATGTCCTCCTTCCCTCCCAGCCTGCACTATCTGCCCTGGGGCTCCGCTCCACCTGTGCTGCATTACCATCGGCTCCAGAGGAACTGAACTGCAGTGTCGGCTATCCCTTGCCGAATACCGCGGTTGGCGTCATGAACCTTTCCCTTAAAAACTACCCCTCATCATTGCACACCCAGAGCCACGGACCGGGTCACCGCTGCTGTGACAATCCCCTTTAAGTACTGGCAGACCCGGCCCGAGTATCCCACGTCCTATATATATACCCGTTTGCTTGCAACTTTATTACAAGACATAATATTGTACTGTAATTACTACTCATTATCAACACAGTTGTGTTACTGAGATTGCGCACAGATTTCGATAAGCCAAAAAGAGTTAAAGTACAAAAAATTGCCTGTGATCACCATTTAATCACCACTGGCCTCTTTTTACATTGTACTGTAGTTTTAAATACTTGCCACATAGGTCAATTGCCATATATTATAGTTCTCACTATTGGGACCATTGACAGGAGGGGGAGGAGTGGGTGGCAAAGAAGCAGCAACAGATATTTTAACAGCTAAGTTATGAGATTTATCCTCTTGGAAAGTGAGGAGGCTTAAACGCCATGCATGTTCCTCTGGGAAATTAAATGTGCAAACTGCCTCTTCAGAGAAGAGGACTTTAACTCCAGTGCCACCTATAGGAAGTAGCAATGCTAAAAGTCAATATCGATCCTTTAACGAGCCTTGCCATAAAACTTAGGATAAAAGCCAAAACAGAATCTCAATTTGCAGACTCGTGTTTCGTGGTGTTTCGAGAGTCGATATTAACTTTTAGGATTGCTACTTCTAATAGGTTCAAGTCTTTTGTTATTTTATCACACATTTCAATGATAGATTTTTTTAACAGTGCAACTTCACTTTTGACATAAATTACCATGGTTACAGTGTACAAGAACGCAATAATCCCTTTAACTGACTAGTCACTATGCAATACCTTAAGTAGAAGGAATAATAAAAAAAATAGTTTTTTGTTTTGTTCTGTTTTTCGATTTAACCTAAAATTTTAAGGTGTTTTGTATTGTTTCATTCAATAATGGGCTTAGATCATGTATGAGTTAGTTGGTTATTTTTATTAGCTTTGACTTTTTTAATGATGAGCATTTTCTGCTCTATTCACTGGCAGAGAAAGTGATGAGCCCTGTGACTAATTTTTGCAGTTTGTCTAATAATGGATTCAATTCTTTCAGAAATCCCCAGTGTTCTAGCCTTGGCTATAAATTAGAGTCAGAGGAGTCCTGTTTCCTTTTCCTACAAGATGCTGCAGCCAATTAAATAACCTCTTAAACCGCCTTATGGGTTTCCCAATTTATGGCTGAATTGGTGTCAGCACATAAATTTACCTGAAAATAATTAGTAATTTCTTAACTAATTATGGCTCTCTCCATGGCAGATACTAAGATAAACTTCCATGTTCCCCAATTAGAGGAGAGTTATGTGGTTCATCATCAACCTTGAGTGAGAGCGCTGATGACATGTTCATGCATGGAATCATCTTCAGCTCCACTCATCACACATCTATAAAGATAAATATCAGCACATTTACATGGACCACATAGGAATACATGATGAATGTAGATAACGCAGCAACACATTCAATGGCATAAATAACAGCACTGCAAGATTGTCTTATGATGCTGATTGGGGACAACATTGCCAAATATTCAGGGTCAGACTAATTGTTATATTGACTAAACCTCAAATATAGTAATACATTGAAAAAACTAAAAATTGAGACCATTTTGCCTTCAATAAAATTATAAAATGGAAACAGTAGTACTGCATGGATGTAAGAACCAGAGATCCACCACCCATTGCTAATATCAAGGTTCACAGGAGGCTTCTCTTGAAAAACCTCTCCATGCTGAAAGCAGGATGTGAACATTCCCACCAATTAAGGGTGTGAGATGACAATTGGCAAGAGAACCAACTCTCATTAATTTTATGGGATACACCATTGCCATTTATCTCTAAACCAATGTGTCCTTTTGGCTGGAGTCTCTAAATAGGTTATTAACTAGAGTATACATACCAGAGGAACAGATGATGACGCTTCAATGAGAGATGTGAGCAGATCTGGTTGGTTGAGTCTACTTTTCTGAAGGGTGACAATAGGCTAGTCTTCTCTATATTGGAAATTGCATTTGCTAGGGGAAATAGCTCAAGAAAAAACAACAACCCATCTATCCTGGATGGTAAAGAATGGCACCCATAATTGTGGAGGGCCTAGTTTCATCTATGCTATGAGTTGGGCTCTGTTCTGTTCATGCCACTGGTCATGCTGATGATTTGCAAATTGAATAATTCTTGTCTACTCATAGATCAGCTAGTAGTCGTCAAATCAACACCCTTTTATCCTGAATGTTATTTTATATTATTCTCACAGTTGAAAAGTACAATTGTTAGATAATTCCATCTTACATATTTATTGCATGTACAAACAATACACCAATAATACAGTATCTCACATGGGTGCTACCTCTAGGACTTGTATCTCCAAGATGGGTTTATGAGAGGACTGAAAGAGGTATAGTTCTTGTCTTGATGACACAGCAGGAAACAGTTCTGTTTCAAGATGCTACAGCGGTATGTGACCAAGGGGGTTTGGCATTGAATTCTACTGTGCTCGAAACTGCTCCCCTTTGGTGCTGCGCCCTCAACATTTATGTCTCCTGTACTTCCCACCTTGGTCGTCCCACAAATAGATGTCCCTCCCAGCATCTCTCACTTCCTTCAGAAAATCTTGTGCTGTTGTTCCCCTCAAATGCAACAACTGACCACTACTTAGACATTCACCCTAGCAGTGGCTGTGAATGTAATGCATGGTATCAAAGGGTTTTCCATAGTAGCTCACCATTCTGATGTTGCCATTGGCCTGTGGTGACCTGGTCGACCCTTTGCCTGGATCTGGAAATTAGCAACTGATTTGAGATTTTTTGGCCATTTTGTTATATTGCCAGTGTGGAGTATTTAAAGGTAACAGGTCACGTAAAAAAATCTAATAACCTGCAGAAATGGGGGTTAATCTGCAGGTTAATAGTGTTCTGAAGCTGCTTAGGGTCTGCACTCAGAGATCCTCACTGCCAGGAGGAAATTGCATTTATTCCTCCTGGCAGCCTTGACCTTTCATTCCTAGGAATGGGACGGATCAGCTTTAGTCATCGCTCTAATCTAATGCTGAGTTGGCTGAGCTGGTAATTCATTGAGCAGTGACTGAAGCCACAATAGCCCACCCCTATGAATGAAAGCACGAAGCCGCTAAGAGGAATAAAGTTGATATCCTCCTGGCAGTGGGGCTCTCAGTGTGGGCACCAGGCAGCTTCAAAACTCTATTAACCTGCAAATTAACCCCATATCTGCAGATTTATAGCATTTTTGTCTCTAACTTTCTTCTCTTGAAAACATCCTGACATGAAGGTGTAGTGCCAGCATCCCTGCACATTGCCCCTCTCCTCCGGCAGGGACACCGGCTCATTCACCGCCGTGACCCCATCCCGCACTTCCTCCTTTCTCTCCTGCTGCCCAGGGTCCACGCACTGCATGCAGATCCCTAGAGAACTGTGTTTAGGGTGCTCGCATTTCCTCCTTCTTAATGGGGCCTCATGCGCCATCCTAAAGTGTCCCCAGCCAAATAGCTGGGAGACACTTATTATTTAAGGCACCTCAACCTGCATGGAGGTGCCTGTGCAACGTTGTTAGTATGTTCCCTACATGCTTTCCATTTCTCAGGTCCCTGTTCACTAGTAGCCACTAGTTCTGCTAGTTTTCGCCTGTCTGTACTTAACCTGTTTGCTAGTACCTGCCTTGTCAGTCTGTATTTAAGTCAGAACCTGACTGCACCTGCTGTGCCAGTCTGTATACCATCTGTCACGCGGTCTTATGATATGTGTACGATGTCAGTAAACTATTCTTAAAAGAACAACACTCTATACAACATATAGATTAGCAACATCAGCATGTAAATATAGAATAGATTTACCTGACACGATATCCGTTGAACTCAGGGTTAATCTTGAGGACTTGATACACTGTCACAGGAAAGAGGAGGACCGGGGGTCTAACCTGACCCTAAACTGGGGTCCTAACTAATCCCTCACCTTGGAGGTACTGATAATGGTTCAGAGGTCCAAGTCTCCAGCCTAACCCTGTCTCCTATCAGTCCCTGAACCCTGTAATCAGTCCTAAGAAGGATTCTGATTACCACCAAAGGGATATGGGCTGATCTCTGCTAAATACACAGATTAGACATATAAGACAGACTGGAGAAAACACAGACTTGCATACACACTCAAACACAGAAGGAACATAAATGATCTGGGATATTAAACTCTAAGCAAGGTGAGCTTAAAACAGCCAAGGAGCTCTTTAACTTAAGTCTATACAGATACAATCCTATCTGTGGTCTGCATGAAGAATTTCACTGGCAACTCCCAACACAGACAACCAGAGATTTAAAGGAAACCAATCAACAAATAATTAATTGCAGCCGGAAGAAACTGCACCCAGTCCCAGAACTGAGCACAGACAGAATTAACTCCCTAACTGCCAAACACAAAGAAACAGCAACTCAGCTGTGAGAAGTCAGAATGTGCAACCGCGACGATCTTCGTGGCGATGCACACATGACAGTACCCCCCCTTCTACGAGGGGCCTCCGGACCCTCAGGGCCAGGTTTGCCCGGGTGAGTTCTGTGGAAGGTCCGCACCAAACGATCTGCGTTAATGTCAGACGTAGGAACCCACGTCCTCTCCTCTGGACCATACCCCTTCCAATGCACCAAGTACTGAAGGGACCGGCGATTCAGACGTGAGTCAATGATCTTTGACACTTGAAACTCCAAGTTACCATTGACCACCACTGGAGGAGGAGGTAGAGGTGATGGTATGACTGGTGCCACGTACCTCTTAAGTAATGACTTGTGGAACACATTATGAATTTTAAACGTAGGAGGGAGGTCCAGACGAAATGCCACAGGATTAATTATGGAACTGATCCTGTACGGCCGATGAATCTGGGGCCCAGCTTCCAGGAGGGAACTTTAAGTTTTATATTCCTGGTAGACAACCATACCAGATCGTTCACATTAAGATCTGGACCAGAAACTCTCCTCCTATCAGCCATACGTTTATAACGGTTCCCCATAGCACTCAGATTATTCAATACACCTCTCCACACTGAAGCAAGTGACGACGAGAAACGCTCCTCCTCAGGAACCCCAGAAGGGCCCCCCCCATTGAATGTACAAAACTGGGGATGAAAACCATATGCCCCAAAAAACGGGGACTTACCAGTGGACTCGCTCCGCCTGTTGTTAAGAGCGAACTCTGCCAGAGGCAAGAAAGAAGACCAGTCCTCCTGGTTCTCTGAGACAAAACACCGAAGATAAGTCTCTAGGCTTTGATTCAGACGCTCTGTCTGACCATTGGTCTGCGGATGAAAAGCCGAGGAAAATGACAATTGCATCCCCCGACGTAAACAAAATGCCCTCCAAAACTTGGACACAAACTGAGACCCCTATCTGACACCACATCAGAAGGCAACCCATGAAGTCTCACAATCTCCCCAATGAACACCTGCGCCAGAGTTTTAGCATTAGGGAGGGCAGGAAGAGCAATGAAATGTGCCATCTTACTGAACCTGTCAACAACCACCAGTATGACAGTCTTCCCTGACGACTGAGGAAGGTCCGTGATGAAGTCCATAGACAAATGAGTCCATGGACGCTCCGGAAGTTTCAAGGGTAAGAGGGTCCCAGACGGACGGGTATGAGGGGTCTTAGAGCGAGCACAAACCCCACAGGACGCGACAAAAGTTAAAACATCTTTATTAACGTTAGGCCACCAAAACCGGCGAGAAAGGAGATCTAAAGTAGCCTTACTCCCTGGATGTCCTGCTAAAGCAGAATTATGATGTGCCTCAATAACCTTTTGTCTCAACTGATTTGGGACAAACAGTCTCCCTGGAGGTCCTGCAGGGGCGTCCCCCTGAGCCTCTAACACCTCCTCCTCAAGCTCAGAACATACAGCCGACACTACCACCCCCTCCTGAAGGATAGGAATCGGGTCATCCATTTTCCCGGCCCCTGGGAAACTGCGAGACAAGGCATCCGCCTTAACATTCTTAGATCCAGGGTGATAAGTGACAACAAAATTAAACCTGGTAAAAAACAACGACCATCGAGCTTGTCTGGAATTCAGACGCTTAGCAGATTCCAAATACAGCAGGTTCTTGTGATCAGTAATGACGGTGACCGGGTGGACTGCCCCCTCCAAAAAGTGACGCCATTCTTCAAAAGCCAACTTAATGGCCAAAAGTTCCCTATTGCCGATATCATAATTCCTTTCGGCGGACGACAATTTTTTAGAAAAGAAAGCGCACGGATGCCATTTACCAGGGGACGGACCCTGGGACAATATTGCACCCACCCCTACGTCAGACGCGTCCACCTCCACAACGAACGGCTGTGATGCATCTGGTTGGATGAGAACGGGTGCCGAAGCAAAACATTTTTTCAAAGAGGAAAAAGCTTGGCAAGCTTTGTCCGACCATTTAGAAAAATCCGTCCCTTTTCTTGTCATGTCAGTGAGAGGTTTGACAACAGATGAGAAATTACAAATAAATTTCCGGTAGTAGTTAGCAAACCCCAGAAAACGCTGCAGAGCCTTAAGATCCTCTGGCTGATCCCATTCAAGCACTGCTCTCACCTTTTCAGGGTCCATACGGAAACCGGAGGCTGACACCAAGAAACCCAAAAACTGAAGTTCCTGTACGGCGAATACACACTTTTCCAGTTTGGCGTATAGTTTATTGTCTCGCAAGATCTGCAACACCTGTCTCACATGCTCCTGGTGAGACACAAGATCTGGTGAGTAAATTAAAATGTCATCCAAATATACGACCACAAACAGCCCCACCAGATGACGAAAAATGTCATTAACAAAATGTTGGTATACTGCTGGTGCAGTAGTCAGACCAAAAGGCATGACAAGGTTCTCATAATGTCCCTCCGGCGTGTTAAACGCCGTTTTCCACTCATCCCCCTCTTTTATCCTAATCAGATTATACGCCCCCCTGAGATCCAATTTAGAGAACCATTTGGCGCCAACAATTTGATTGAAGAGATCAGGAATCAGAGGGAGTGGATACGGATCTCGAACAGTAATCCGATTAAGTTCGCGGAAATCCAAGCAAGGGCGTAGGCCTCCATCTTTTTTCTTCACAAAGAAGAACCCCGCGGCCACTGGGGAAGATGAAGGTCTAATATGCCCTTTGGCCAGACTTTCCGAAATATAATCTTTCATAGCCTGCCTCTCAGGACCAGAAAGGTTATATAACCTAGCTTTAGGTAACTTAGCATCAGGAAGTAAATTAATAGAGCAGTCATACACGCGATGAGGAGGCAACTCCTGACACCCCTCCTCAGAGAACACATCCCCAAAGTCCTCCAAAAAAGGAGGCAAAGTACTAGGCACGACCGCACTGATGACTGTGTTCATGCAGTTACTTTTGCAAAACTCCCCCCATTGGCTTATATCTCTGGACTGCCAATTAATCACAGGGTTATGTTTAACCAACCAAGGAAGTCCCAACACAATAGGAGTAGGTAGACCCTCCAACACATAACAAGATAATAGTTCCCTATGTATTGCCCCTACCCGAAGGTCAATGTTATGAACCTCATGAACAAAGCTACCTTGGCCGAGAGGCCTGGCGTCAATGGAGAATATAGGGATCGGTTTGACCAATACACTCAGATGCATACCTTGAGCCTGAGCAAACTGAGCGTCAACCAGATTAGCCCGGACCCACTATCAAGAAGAACAGAAAATCTCTCCACTCTCGTACCAACCACCACCTCCACTGGTACAAGGAACTGAGAAGAACTAGCGGACGAAATACATACTCCATGTTGTCGTCCACCACACAACCTGGGATTAACAGTTTTCCGGCGACTTTTTGCTCAACAAGGCACGGGATGGACATCCCCCAACAAAATGTCCCTCTTTCCCGCAGAAGAAACACCTTCTAGTCCTGCGGCGTACCGCCAATCCCCTCCTACGAAATGATGTCCCTCCCAACTGCATAGGCTCCTCCGAACAGACAAGGGGAACCTCAACATAAGGGACTTTAGTAGTAGGTGGAGTAACAACAGGGGGCGGAGTTACCTCGCACCTCTCCCGGAGCCGTCTATCAGTACGGATAGCTAGGGCCATAGCAGCCTCCAGTGATGGAGGAGAATCATACTGAGCCAAAACGTCCTTTAATTTGTCAGAAAGCCCATGACAAAACTGGCTCCTAAGAGCTGGGTCATTCCACTGAGTATCTGTGGCCCATCTACGGAACTCAGAAGCAAATTCCTCCGCCGGACGATCTCCCTGCTGTATCTTACGTAATTTTTTCTCAGCAAGAGAGACCCGATCTGGGTCATCATATACCAAACCCAGGGCAGTAAAAAATCGATCTACTGACTGTAGAGCCGGGGATCCCGGAGGAAGGGAGAAGGCCCAGGATTGAGGGTCCCCTTGTAGGAGCGAGATAACAATTCCCACTCTCTGCTCTTCACTCCCTGATGATCGAGGCCGAAGCCGAAAATACAATTTACATGCTTCCCTGAAGGAAAAAAATTTGTCTCGCCCACCAGTGAACCTGTCCGGGAGAGCTACTTTAGGTTCAAATCTGGTTTGCTCCGAGGGAGACAAAACTTTGGACTTAATGTCCGTCAGCTCCATGGATAATCCCTGCAACTGCAGAGCCAGCTGGGCTACTGGATCCATGGCAACTGGGAATAATTTTATGGGCCAGTGAAAATGTCACGCGGTCTTATGATATGTGTACGATGTCAGTAAACTATTCTTAAAAGAACAACACTCTATACAACATATAGATTAGCAACATCAGCATGTAAATATAGAATAGATTTACCTGACACGATATCCGTTGAACTCAGGGTTAATCTTGAGGACTTGATACACTGTCACAGGAAAGAGGAGGACCGGGGGTCTAACCTGACCCTAAACTGGGGTCCTAACTAATCCCTCACCTTGGAGGTACTGATAATGGTTCAGAGGTCCAAGTCTCCAGCCTAACCCTGTCTCCTATCAGTCCCTGAACCCTGTAATCAGTCCTAAGAAGGATTCTGATTACCACCAAAGGGATATGGGCTGATCTCTGCTAAATACACAGATTAGACATATAAGACAGACTGGAGAAAACACAGACTTGCATACACACTCAAACACAGAAGGAACATAAATGATCTGGGATATTAAACTCTAAGCAAGGTGAGCTTAAAACAACTAAGGAGCTCTTTAACTTAAGTCTATACAGATACAATCCTATCTGTGGTCTGCATGAAGAATTTCACTGGCAACTCCCAACACAGACAACCAGAGATTTAAAGGAAACCAATCAACAAATAATTAATTGCAGCCGGAAGAAACTGCACCCAGTCCCAGAACTGAGCACAGACAGAATTAACTCCCTAACTGCCAAACACAAAGAAACAGCAACTCAGCTGTGAGAAGTCAGAATGTGCAACCGCGACGATCTTCGTGGCGATGCACACATGACACCATCCGGATCTGCCTTCACCTCCCTTGCCAACCTGTATACAATCTGGACCTGCCTGTGCCTGCCTTGCCAATCTGTATGTCGGCCGCACTCTCCTACTGGGCAGTTACAGCTACCTGCCCCTTGGGGGTCAGATGCCGTGCATCCATAGTCTGTCCTGGAGTAGCACTTATTGTCTATCGGGAGCGAAGCCTAACCCTACCATGAGGAGCTCTAGTGAAAAGTCAGGTGCTCAACTATCCACACCCCTCCAGGCTCTCCTCAGACCATGCACAGTGGTTCCACCACTCCCATTACAGAAGGCTATATGCTCTTTGAGGAAACCAGCCAACAGGGTGGTGGTTACCACCAGGTGGATTTAATAAGCCTGCTTCCAAGACCAAAATCTTCTAGGGGATGTTCTTTGCTCTGCCCGGGGACATCACAATGTAAAACTACAAAAAAGGCACAGTCTAAATTACCTCTTCATACGGTCACATTTTAAGCTTTGCCGTTCTGCTTAAATCTCATAACAAATCAGTTGTTACTTGTTACTGCTTAATGAATATCTCTCACCAGGTTTTTGCTTCCTAATCTGAGAGTAATGTAGGAGTAAAGAACCTGATTCCAGCAATGCAATTACTTGGCTTTTTGCTGTTAGTTTTGCAAAATCATTGTTTTATCAGCAGAAACGTAAACCTGCTGCCAGGCAGTACAGCCACTCCTCCACCACTGATGGGCAGCGTCCTGCCTATGCACAGTGTACACAGAAAGCTGCCAATCAATGGTGTGGTAGGGATTATACAAAGCTCAGCATTCAGAGAACTGGTAGATCTAAAGCAGATAAAGCAGTTTTTAATCAAAACTGTGGCAACAAGTAAAGTAAGTGATACATCGCTGGAATCAAGGTCTCTGCCCCTACATCATGCTGCTCTCCGATGGGGGAAGCAAAAACCTGCGGAAAGATTCACTTTAACCATATACCGTACAGTATAAGACAAAAACTGTTGGATACATGTTATTAAATATACATAAAGATATCTTGCAAGACAAAAACAAGAATTCAATAGCTCTAACAATGAACATAAACTATGAAAATTGTGATGTGGTAATTGAAATCATTAAGAGATATATTTAAAAACAAATAAAACATACACATAGAAGTGATCCTCCGTGAAGCAAATCATCTTTCCAGAAAAATACAATAATTTCATTAGGATTCTATTGATTCAGTATAATTATTTCAAGAAATAAAAATATTTATCGCCATCATTATTACATTTTAAGCACCGAAGGCAATAAGGCAGCTAAATAGAATAACATTTCATTATGCACTTTGCTATGAAGATGTAATCAGTGGTTATAGGTGAAAATCGAGAGGTGATGATGGAACATCCATAATATTACTATGATTGTTTGTATCATATAAAAAAAATGTACTGAAGGCGGTGTTAAGCCTTCATGTTAGAGTGATGCTGAATAAGCAAAGTATTTTCTGCATGTTGGAGGGTTAAAGGGAATCTGTCACTCCCTGGGTCCTATATAACCTATTAATATGGGCATACAGGTAATAGAAATGTTACACTAGTCCTACCTGTATGCCTCATACTAGCGGTCTTGTTGTTAAGAAATCTTATATTCTTTCCTTATGCTAATGATTTCTTCTAGGCTCTGGGACGTGCGGTGCCTGGAAGAAATCCCTGCCTCCTGTCTTCATTATAATACTACCCCCCTCCCATGCATGTTAGTTCTGGCACTGGATTCTCATGCCTGCGTCCTGCACTCCCTCCACAATACGTACCTTTTCCTCCCTTCTGTGGGCACTGCATTCAGGGATCTTCTGCGCAGACGCCGGCCATTTCCGTTCCAGTGACCTCCCTCGTGTGCGATAATAAGGTGATCTTCCCGCTTCCTCCATGCATAGTCATCTCTGTGTACATATGGTTCCTAGCGATGACTGCAGAGAGGAAGTGGGGAGAGCACCTCATTGTCAAGCACACCGGAGGTCACAGTGACTTGCTGGTGCCTAAGCAGAAGATCCCTCAATGCAGTGCCCACAGAATGAAGGAAAAGGTACATAGTGTGGAAGGAGTGCAGGGCGCAGGCGCGGTATTCCAGGGCCAGAACTGATGTGCACGGGAATGGGGTTGTATTTAGGGTTGAGCATTCCGATACTTCCGATACCTGAAATCCAATGTAAGTCTATGGGAACAAAATATCGGAAGTACTTCCGATACTTACTTCCGATATTTTGTTCCCATAGACTTACATTGGATTTCAGGTATCGGAAGTATCGGAATGCTCAACCCTAGTTGTATTATAATGAAAACAGGAGGCAGATATTTCTTCCAGGCACCGCAAGCCCTGGAGCTTGGAAGAAATCATAAGTATAAGAAAAGAATCTAAGATTTCTCAACAACAAGACCGCTAATATGAGGCATACAGGTAGGACTAGAGTAACATTTCTATTACCTGTATGCCCATATTAATAGGTCATATACATCACAGGGGGTGACAGATTCACTTTAATCAAGGAAAGGAAGGATGTCCATAGTCATTAATGGAAGTGAGAATAAGTGGAATTTGTTCAGTGGGTCCACTTTTAATGAATTTCCTTAAAGGGAATCTGTCAGTAGAATCAACCCTGCTAAGGTGTCTATAAGGACATGTAGGTCATAGTACGCTGAATGTGATAATGTCTTATTCCAGAGATATTCACATTTTTGTTATATATAAATGAGTTGTTAAGATCTATGGGCTGGACATAGATCTCCCTGAGAATCTGCCTCCAGAGATTATTTTATATGGTGGAGGTATTACCAGTGTGATATGTAATGGTCGTTCACTGTTCTTGTGATCCTACTGCAGAGCTGTGTGTGATTATACCTGACACATCTGTAGGTTCCTCTCAGCTTCTGCTTCCATCTCACAGGCAAGCATGACTGTGGATATGGTCCACGCTGCTGAATAAATAAATGATTCATTTGATAATTCCCTTATGAAGAAGTCATTTAGACTTCGAAATGCATTGATTAAACCATCATCCTTTATGTGAAATACGTCTGGACCAACATTTATTTAGCAGCATGGATCATATCCACAGCAATTCCTTTACCTATTTGTAATATAGTCACCTGCTGATCTGTGGATCTGCTGCAGCCGATATTTCTACACGCTTTACTAAAAGCTCATATCAGGTTAGTATAATCTGAGTGTATGCTCTAACTCTCCATCGGATAAGACCCTATTTGCGCTGATCTCTCCACCTTTTTTGATCATAGGCAGACAGGGCTGCAATATTATTATAATACAACAGAGCTGTGAGAGCTGCAGCTACTAACGTGTTTGTAAGAAGACAAAGTTCAGTTCTACTGTTCTGTGTTGGTTACACGTCTCACACTGGTAACGCCTCCTTTTAATAAAAATAAGCTCTGGAGTCAGATTCTCATGCAGATCAGTGTCAGGCCTATGGCCTACAACAGCTTATTTATGTCATGATCCCATTGCAGGTTTGGCCTGCACACCAGGGGTTAATGTCTTGATCCTAGTGCGGGCTCTGACCTGCACACCGGGGGTTTATTATTATGGCCTCTCTTTGGTTCGGGGAGAGCTTCTTATAGCCCTAGGAAGCTCCAATCCCCGTCAGTTATACTTTTGCCCTTGGCTGAGTGTGTTGACCCCTGATTGCCTGTGCCTTGTGCCTGTGTTCTAGCTTGTTTGTATGGTTCTGACCCGGTTCTGTTTCCCGTTGTGATTTTGCCTCTTGATTCTGTACTGTGTATATGCTTCTCTGGTTTTCTGACTCCTGCCACGTCCCTGACTATTCTTGATTTGCCTGCTCCTTGTGTACTGCGTTGTCTCTCACGTTTACTGACCTCGGCTTGTCTTGGATTCCGTCTCCCTCTGGTGCCCCGTCCTCTACCTGGTGTCCGGTGACCCCCTTTCCATTCTCCAGGGTCCCAGTAGCTCCCTGCACTCATCCCCAGCTACAGGACGCTAAGCTCCGCCCCTGGGGTCACATGACCTCAGGTCCTGGCAGTACACTCACCACTTGGTGTTCTGCTAACTCCAGCTCTGCTGTATTGCTATCGTCTTGCCCAGCACTCGGGCGCTGTGAGTACCGCTGTCACAGGCCGTCGGAGGCTCCAGGCTCCCACTGTCAGAGCTGCTGAAACCGCTGAAAAGTGCCCACCTAGCGATTTCTCGTGATAATTTACATATAAGAAAAATGAGGATTTGTCTGGAATAAGACATCGGATCACAGATATCAAGGTATCATTGTATTTCTATGACCTGCATGTCGATATAGAGGGTTGATCTTACTGACAGATTCCCTTTATAAAGGTTTCTATGAAAAAGAAAAGCATAATAATTTATATATAGTTTATATAACTTTTTATTAAACTTTATTTTTTTGCTATTAAAGGAAGACCTGGGGACTTATTAAAACTATTAACCTGGGCAATTTGGTAATTATCATGAGTATATAGTTTGACTCTAGCAAATTATCACATTTTCTGGATTATTAAACAAGATAATATATGAAAGCTTAGTTGTCATTTAAAAATTAGCAGTACATTTGACTGACTCTTCCAAAATTTGATTCTGGCAGAGTTGTTCTATTCAGGTAGAAGATTTCATTTGCATCAAATAAATTATGTGTGCATCAAATCTTCAGAGAAGAGGTTAAATAATAAACGCTTTACACACCCCTCTTTGACCCTCCCCATACCTATCCAACCAGAACTCCTCTTCCTTCTTTTCCAGTCCAGGTGCAGCAACGGGTGGCCTAGTCAGTGGTTACACATCCCAGAAGACCAGGGATGGAGGATGACCGAAATAAAGAAGAGAGACAAATGACGTGCAGCAGTGGGACAGGTGTGGGGACAGGCATGGAGAGGTGAGTAAAATACATCTCTGACAAAAATTAAGAGACCACTGCACAGTTTTATAAAAATCATCTTCTCTACATGTCTGACAGCCATTCCATTCCAGTGTCAGTTGAATTCCAACCAGAGTACACCTCATTCTACTTAATGTGCTTCTGATTAGGTGATCACCTGAACCAAATCTGATTTAATGAAGGAAAGTATAAAAACACTGCTATGGTGTTCACAATCCTCTTGCAATAGGACAAGCTGGATGGCAAAACAAGTGCTAGTGATATCCCAGAAGTAATAGAAATGAAAAAATAACTTTTAACCATGCCAAAGGATTTGAAAAGAAAAGTCTTGAGTGAGGAAAAGAAGGGCTCAATTCTGGCTTTACTAGAAGAGGGATACAGTGAGCATCATGTTGCCTCCATCCTTAAAATTTCTAAGAAGGCAGTCCATTACAATAAGGTCAAGCAGCAGACAACAAAGCTACAGATCGGCAGAGGGCAAAAACAACTCTCCACTGACCGGGATGACCATCATCTTATTCGAATGCCACTCAGGAACAGCAGGATGACATCAAGTGACCTACAAAAGGAATGGCAAATGGCAGCTGGGGTGAAGTGCATGGCTAGAACAGTTTGTAGCAGGGTCCTAAAGGCAGAGCTCAAGTCATGCAAAGCTAGAGAAAAGCCTTTCATCAATGAGAAGCAAAGGAGAGACCATAAAGATTGGACCATAGAAGACTGGAGTAGGGTAATCTTCTCTGATGAGTCTAATTTTCAGCTTTTCCCAACACCTGGTCATCTAATGGTTAGATGGAGACCTGGAGAGGCGTACAAGCCACAGTGTCTTCAACCCACTGTGAAATTTGGTGGAGGATCAATGATGATCTGGGGATGCTTCAGCAAGGCTGGAAATGGGCAGATTAATCTTTGCAAAGGACGTATGAATCAAGCCTCCTTCAAGGTTATCCTGGAAAAACAGTTGATTCCTTCTGCTCAGGCAATGTTCCCCAACTCTGAGGACTGTTTTTTCCAGCAGGACAATGCGCCATGCCACACAGCTAGGTCGATCAATGTGTGGATGAAGGACCACCTCATCAAATCCCCGTCATGGTCAGCCCAATCTCCAGACCTGAACCCCATTGAAACCCTCTGAAATATAATCAAGAGGAAGATGGATAGTCACAAGCCTTCAAACAAAGAAGAACTGCTTAAATTTTTGTACCAGGAGTGGCATATGGTCACCCAAAAGCAGTGTGAAAGACTGGTGGAAAGCATGCCAAGACGCATGAAAGCTGTGATTAAAAATCATGGTTGTTCCACAAAATATTGATTTCTGAACTTATCCTGAGGTAAAACATTAGTATTGTTGTTTCTAAATGATTATGAACTTGTTTTCTTAGCATTATTTGAGGTCGGCAAGCACTGCATTTTTTGTTATTTTGACCATTTCTCATTTTCTGAAAATAAATACAAAATTTATTGGTTGGAAATTCGGAGACATGTTGTCTGTTGTTTATAGAATAAAAAAGCAATTTACATTTTACTTAAAAATATACCTATAAAGAGAAAAATCAGACAAACTGAAAATTTTGCAGTGTTCTCTTAATTTTTTAAAAAGCTATATATATTTTTTAACTCTTCCTGATACCCAGAAACCACAAAAATGGCACACAATTTTGTGGGATTCACGAAAATTCCTTCCCCAAATATTCAATTTCATTAGAATCCAAGTGATCTTGAATAGTAAAACTTGATTAGTTCAGAATCAATTCACGGATTTCCATTTACCAGAATAGTTTTAATATAAATTATCCCTCTCTGTTTGAGGTGGTCATTTTCATAGATGAAGATCAGCTGAACCTCTTGATTTTGAGTGTGACTAGATAATCATTTGAAGCACCACTCCAGAGTGCTTTTTTTTATTTCAGCACTAGAGTGGTGCCACTAATCAAAGTTCTCTGACTCTAGTATTATACTTACCAACTGCTGTCTTCAGCTCTTCCCGAGCCACCATTTTGTGACTGTAACTTCTGAGTGACCGGAAGTCAGAGAGAACAATCACAAGTTCTCATTGCAAGTGTACGTGAACCTCGTTTTGGCCTCGCTCTGGCTCTCATAGAGTTACATTACGTTGCGGCTTCCAAATCGTTCTCGCAAACACTGGAGCGATCCGGCAGGTAATAACCTGAAGAAGATGAATATGGCGGCTGGTAAGTATGAGACTAGGTGCAGGGGACTTAGATTAGTGGCACCACGCTAAAGATGAAATAAATAAAAAAAATGCTGGAGTGGTGCTTTAATGTATTTGGAGATCCATCAACTTTCAACCAACTCCATGTAAAGAAGCATTATGTATGTTGAATTTCAATGAAAGTATTCCACCCAAGGTATCTGGCAACGATACTCTTCCTCTCCCCAATTAAAAAAAAAATAATTGTGCATAATAATTTATATAACTTTTGTATAAACTTTATATTTTTGAGACCAAAAGGAGATGTAGGGGCTTAGTAAAGCTATTAACTTCGGCCATTTGGCTATTGTCATGGGTGACATCTATCGTCCAACGGTCTTTACAGAGTCTTGTTTCCCATATGTATACTGTGCAATCTCAGTACAGCATTTGTATTATACATTTTTTATAGAATGTGCATGGCAGTGAAGGAAATCTTTACCAATTTTAAAGGATTATTAATGCTGTTTGTAAGACACCAGTGGTCAATGTTACATTACATTTTATTTCTTTGTTCCTGATCAATATAAATAAAATATCCCTTCCAGCACTACATTAAATGGCACATACAACTTAACGGACATAAATGTCCTATTGGCCCTGGTCTTGCTTTATTGCTACATTGTTATAGGATGAATGTTAATGTTACAAAGGGACAGTATGGATACCGAATTAGCAAAACTTTCACAATAATCTTATATTCGCTTTAAGTAAAATCTCCGCAGAAAGCCTTTATGATAATTAGCCATGCATTAAATAATGTCTCTAAAGGATAAGTAGTTTTATCAAAAAATACATTATTACTAATTATTTTTTAGTCATGCTTGGTATTTTCATTATTGTGATAAATTGACAATACCTTAAGGCTCTACAGATTCCTAAAGAAGAATACAATTTATAGAGACAAGGACAAGGATTTCCCCAAGAGCCGTCATACTAGTTGCAATGCATGCAAATGTACTGACAAGGTGATTTCAGGAAAAACTTTAATCATTTCTATTCTTTGGAAAAGTCTCATTTTTTTCAGATTTACCAACAATTACTTAATTGGATTAAGGTACTTATTGTCTATAGTG
Organism: Oophaga sylvatica; assembly: GCA_033576555.1. NCBI lineage: Eukaryota > Metazoa > Chordata > Amphibia > Anura > Dendrobatidae > Oophaga > Oophaga sylvatica. The sequence goes on from JARQOD010000001.1 coordinate 57,543,565, forward strand.
CTAAAAATGACAAGTGACATAAGGGGGCAGAGGCTGCCGTCACTGCCGCAGACCCTGCCCCCCCAGAAACAAAGTGTCATCAGTGACCTTCATTTCAGAGGCTGAGGCTGAGGTCACTTTCAGAAGTAGCACTGGTCTCTTCAAGCAAGGTATTTTGACAAAGTGCACTGACACTGCACTCTGTTGCTGGCTCATTATTGCTGATTTGAGCCGACAAGAGAGTGCGCTGTCATTGTGCATATTGCACGGGGATTCGCCTAGCTCATGAAATATAGTTCACTAATGATGCTTTATTTCTGAGAGGGTGCAGTGACTTCTGTTTGAGTATCCCAACATGCACTGGGTTTCTCAAATGAAGCGCCATCAAAAAGGAAGTAGGAAAATAAAGAAAAGAAGCTAGTTAGTGTACAGTTGTTAGGGAAAGATGTGAAATTTTAATTAAAAGTATTTTAGAAAAAAATTAGAATATGGCATTAACCAGATAGGGATTTAGGATGAAATTAATTTGTATTTTGAACCACCCCTTTATGTAGTGATAGTGCATTTTTTTTATTTGTGTTTTTATGGCAAAGATTTTTGCTTCTGTAACTTGCCATCCAGTCTTTTGAGTTGCCGGTTCCTCTGCATCAGTTTTCTGTCAACACTATACATGCTAGAACTTACTTTCCCTTAATTTTAGCATGCATTGCAACAGTCAATATCTAAAGGGTATGCCACACTAAACAATATCGCTAACGAGATCGCTAAAAAACGTCACTATTTAGCGATCCCGTTAGCGATATTGTTCAGTGCGGCAGCTTCCAGCGACGAGCTTCCTGCTGTGATCTCGCTCGTCGCTGGAATCGCTCCGGACCCTATTTCATCGCTGGCGCTCCCGCTGGGTGAGTATCTAATCGCTGTGTGGCACCTTTTCTTAGCGATTTAGCGGTACTTTTGTACCGCTAAAGTCGTTAAGAAGATCGCTAACGGCGATAGCGTCGTTAACTATATCGCTAAATGTGGCCGCATTTAGCGATATAGAAACAATCCCGCTAGCGATCGCATTAGTATGCGTCGTTATCGTGATCGCTAGCGGGATTGTTTAGTGTGGCAGTACCTTTAGTGCTTGATTTCTCTAACCCACCGATTAGTAATGTTTGAATGCAGTTGACAGACAAGAGAGCAGGAGTAGGGACACAAAGATCCTCCCCAATTCCTGATATCCATCTTTTATATTTGCTGTTAGATTCAGATTACACTTGACAACAGGAAGTGACATTAATTAAGATAGCAGGATGACGCTTAGTGGCCGGCAGTTTGAAGTTTTTTCTAGTAAGCATCATAATGTTTAAATACAGTGATTTGCATACCACAAGACCTCATCACTAGAGATGAGCGAACATCGTTTGCTCCCTCCTTATTCGGCAAGCTATAGCGGTTACTGAAGAAGCTACATAATGATCCCGGATACCTGGAGCGCTCCCGATAATCAGCGCCGCAGCTGCATGTGTCGTGGCTGTGTGACAGTCATAGCACACAGGCTCTCCATGCTTGTGTTGTGACTGTCACACAGCCGAGACACATGCACCTGCAGCGCCAAACAACTGATTATAGGAAGCGCTACAGGTATCCGGGTTCCTGCTGCAGCTTCTTCGGTGAGCGCTATAGCTTGCCGAATAAGGAGGGAGCCAACGATGTTCACTCATCTCTACTCATCACATCATCTAAAATTTGAATGTTTCAGCCTGTAGGTTGGAAAGAATAAAATTGAAATTATCATTAAATCAAGTAGTTAAACTGCAGTATTAGCTTTAACTTTTTCAGATTTGAATCTCATATTTTAGACCGGATTTAGACCTGATCCATTGGCTTGTTCCACTCAGATTTGCTCATGTGCAGCTACATGTTCTACTTCATTCTATTACAAAATAAGGAAGAAAATAGGGATGTAGTTAAAGACAGTTGTGTAACTCTAGAGACCCCATACACATTAGAAAAAATATTTCTAGACATGGTAATTTTGGTAGGACAGGATGACAAATTTAATGTATAAATCCAATCCATTAATTCTTATTTTTCAGGTCTTCAGATGGAAGTCCCGATAGAGCCAGTGATGTGTAGCAAAGATGCCAAGTGAGCCCGACCTATGAGAACAATTGAGGAACCTGAATAGATAAACCAAGTTGATTCACATCTCAGATGACAATTCAGGAATTTCATGCTAACACTAACATTTTCATGTGAATTGTCATTTAGCCTGTCACTGTTAAAGCGGTTATCCAGGACTTTTATTATTTTTGTGTATAGAGCTAAAAACTAACTGTCAGGTAGCTGCTTAATACCTGCGTATAAGCTTGGTGCTGACCTCTGCCAGCTTAGCGGGCTCACAGACCGCTCCACTGTCACGAGGTTACCGTGACAGAGAGGAGCCAGAACACCACAGCATCTGATTGTTCCTACTCCTGGCTGAATAAAAGCATTTCACCTTTTTAAATTATGTAAATTTCTTTTGGCAGTACAGGGGTAATCTGCCATGTTGAGAGCTCTGGGAGCTAGGCCTCTCAGCTGTGCACTGTTAGCCACTCCTATCCCCTATATAATCTAGGTTTTGACTGACACACATCGTCAGAGCTAGCTTATGCTGCATGGCTGTGAGGATAGAAGTTGGTGGTTATTGGAGGAGGTGTTTGGTGGATTTATCTGTGACTGTTGTTTGGTTTAGTGATTGTGTGATAATTCACTTTCTTCTCCTACTTTGATATTTCCCATCCTCCACTCCCTGGTGCATTCCTCTGTTATATGTGAGTGTATAGTTGTACGCCTGTGTCACGTCGCCATTGGATTCAGTGGCTGGTGTTCCTGCCTCGGCCGCTGGGAGGTGCCGGACTCCTTTGGCTGGTGGTGCCGCTGATAGGAGAGCTGTATCCTCATATGGTTCCGCTCCTTTGACGCTGGCCTCTGTCGCTGTGCATCGCCATGTTTCGCCTGTGGGTAATGTTGGCGACAGAGAAGGGGTCCCTGAGCAGGCATCTGGTGGGCGTAGGCTTCGCTCTTCTGTCAGAGGTGAAGTGGTTGGTGTCAGTCATGCATCACCATCTGGCCTAGTTCTTGGGGCGGTCCAGATAAGGTCATCAGACTGTGAGCCTGTGAGAGATAGCCATGCCCTTCAAATGCCTTGGAGCCTGGCTTGTAGGCCGCCAGATATAGTCTTGGTTTCCCCAGTGTGCTAGTTTGTTTTGCTATTGTATATCTGGCCTTAAAAAAACGTTTTTATATATATATTCTGGATATATATAAAAGCATTTCCTAACCCTTTCTCTGAATTTTTTTTCCTTCCTCTCCTTTTCTGAGCTGATTTTGTTGCTAAAGCACCTGTGTCCTGCTTCATTGCTCAGTCCTGTGGAGGATCACTCCCATCATCTCCTACTAACATGCTGCACAAGCCACAGTCTGGAGACCTCTGGGAGAACACTGGACGTCAGAAGCCTTCACTGCCTGGATGTCAGCACCGGGTAGCTCTGGCCATGCCTGCCCAGGTGCCCAAGTATTGCCCGCTGATGCGGCCAAAGTCCTTTTACCTACTTCTTTGTCGTACCTGAAGAAATCTGTGTGTGTGGAGGCTTATGTGGATAGTGGCTCAGAAGGCAATTTCATAGATTTCCTGGTAGCGAGAAATCTTGGTGTACCACTGCTAAGGCTTAATGTGCCCATTAAAGCCACTGCTATTAATGGCACTCCTATCGTCCAGAATGGAGTGGAGTTTGTCACTGAGGAAATATCAAACTCAGTAGGATTGTTACATGCTGAACATGTGTCATTTTTTGTTATCCATAATATTTCATCCGCTGTTATTCTGGGTATGCCATGGTTACGCAAACATAATCCAGTCATTGACTGGCACTTGGGTGATATCGTGCGCTGGAGCCCAGAGTGTCAGGATAATTGTATATCGCTATCAGTGAACCAAGTTAAAATCACACCTCCCCCCTTTGTACCCTATGCATTCAGAGATTATGAGGATGTATTTTCTGTATTGGAATCAGAGAAATTACCCCCTCATAGAAAGTACGATTGCCCCATAGACTTAGTACCGGATTCTCGCCTCCCTAAGGGGAGAATATTAAACCTCTCTGGTCCAGAACGTCAGACTATGAAAGACTACATAACAGACAGTTTGCGAAAAGGGTTTATTAGACCATCCACCTCACCAGTGGGGGCCGGGTTCTTTTTTGTGGAAAAGAAAGATGGTGGTCTCAGACCTTGCATTGATTACCGTGAATTAAACGCAATCACTGTGAAAAACCAGTATTCGCTTCCACTCATTCCTGATCTTTATAATCAGCTGTTGGGAGCCCGTTGGTTTACTAACCTTGACCTCCGAGGAGCATATAATCTTGTCCATATAAGAAAGGGAGATGAGTGGAAGACCGCGTTTAGCACACCCCTTGGCCACTTTAAGTATCTCGTAATGCTGTTCGGGCTCAGCACTGCACCTGCAGTGTTTCAGAATTTTGTGAACGAGATTTTCAGAGATATTATGGGTGTTTATGTGGTCATTTATTTGGACGACATCCTGATTTACTCTTCTGACATTGTGACGCACGTCCAACACGTCTGCTCTGTCCTCCAGAGACTCAGAGAGCATTCTTTATTCGCCAAACTAGAGAAATGTGTCTTCATGACACAGGAGATACAGTTTCTGGGGTATGTATTGTCGGCTAAAGGGTTTCGCATGGATCCTTCTAAAATTCAACCCATTAAGGAATGGGTACAACCCCAGTCTCTAAAGGCACTGCAGCGATTTTTGGCTTTCGGTAACTACTATCGTAAATTTATTAAAGGTTTTTCCGAGATAGCCCAACCACTCACTGATTTGACTTGGAAAGGGGCGGATATGGTTAACTGGAAGCCTGAAGCACTTCATGCATTTTCTGCCTTAAAGAAATGTTTTTCCTATAACTGAATATTGGTTCAGCCTGATCTGGACCGCCCCTTTTTTGTAGAGGTAGATGCCTCTGAAGTTGGAGTCGGAGCAGTGCTATCGCAAGGCACTGCATCCCTCACTCAACTTCGTCCGTGTGCCTTCTTTTCCCGAAAATTCTCTTCCACCGAGGGGAATTATGATATAGGTAATCGGGAATTGTTGGCAATCAAATGGGCCTTTGAGGAATGGCGCCACTTCCTCGAAGGTGCTAAACATAAGATCACTGTAATTACTGACCACAAGAACCTGACCTACTTGGAGTCAGCAAAAAGACTGAATCCTAGACAGGCAAGGTGGGCCTTGTTCTTTTCTAGGTTTGATTTTGTGATTACTTTTCGACCGGGCACTAAAAATGTAAGGGCTGATGCCCTGTCTCGAAGTTTTTGCCCCTCACAAGTTGAGGACTCTGAACCGACTCCAACACTAGCCAAGGGAATTGTTATTTTAGCTGTATCCTTGGATCTTCTGGAAGAAATCCGTAGATCCCCAGAACAGGCACCTGACACTACTCCTCCCCAAAAACTATTTGTTCCGGCCACATTCCACCTTCAAGTTCTGAAGAATCACATGATTCCCTCCTTGCAGGGCATCCAGGCATCAAGAACACCATCAGACTTGTAACTAGGAATTTTTGGTGGCCAACTGTAGTAAAGGACTGTAAGGACTATGTACTGGCCTGTGAAACCTGTGCTCGCGCTAAGTCTCCCCATAATCTCCCTGCCGGGTGGCTCCAGTCCCTGCCCTGCCTGCCCCTGAGAGTCCTTGGACCCATATCTCCATGGACTTTATTACTGATCTGCCACTCTCAAAAGGGAAGACGTGTATCTGGGTGGTGGTGGATAGATTCAGCAAGCAGTGTCATTTTGTTCCTCTGTCCGGATTACCTAATTCCGAGACCCTGAGCAAATTATTCATTACTCATGTTGTGCGATTGCATGGTATTCCTGTGAATATCGTGTCCGATAGGGGCACCCAGTTTGTTTCGAAATTTTGGAGGGCATTCTGTAAACGAATTGGAATGGAATTGTCCTTTTCCTCTGCCTATCACCCTGAAACCAATGGTCAAACCGAACGCACCAACCAAGCGCTTGAGCAGAATCTACATTGTTATGTCTCTGAGCATCAGTCCGATTGGGTGGAACACCTACCGCTAGCAGAGTTTGCCATGAATAATCAGTACCAGGAGTCCATCAAGACTACCCCTTTCTACTGTAATCATGGGCTGCACCCTTGTTTTGGTTCATTCTCTTCTAGGATGTCAGATGTCCCTGGGGTAGAAAGGACCATAGACCAGTTAAAAACTATCTGGTCAGATGTCAAAGTAAACTTGAAAGGGGCTCAGACTAGACAGGCTTCGTCTGCTAATAGACGGCGCTCCAAGGGCTCGGACCTGGGAGTTGGGACAAAGTTTGGCTTTCTACCAGGAATATTAAGCTCAAAGTGCCATCTGCCAAACTAGGTCCCAGGTTTATTGGTCCGTATGAAATTTTTGAGGTGATTAATCCAGTAGCCTTTCGTCTGAAGCTTCTTCAATCATTTAAACTGCCCAATGTATTCCATAAGTCCCTTCTCAAATTGTACTGCTCTCCGATTCGTCCTGTCCAGTCCCCTCCTCCTCCGGTTTTGGTAGGGGGTGCTTTGGAATACGAAGTCCAATGGATCCTTGATTCCCGTTTAGTGAGAGGATCCGTGCAGTATCTGGTGCATTAGAAGGGCTATGGTCCGAAGGAAAGATCCTGGGTGCCTGCCAGTATTGTCCATGCCAAGGGTTTGATCAGGAAGTTTCATCTCCTTCATCCCAACAAACCGGGTTTTGAGGGTCAAGAGGCCCCTCTTAGAGTGAGGGGTACAGTCACGTTGCCGTTGGATTCAGTGGCTGGTGTTCCTGCCTCGGCCGATGGGAGGCGCCGGACTCCTTCGGCTGGTGGTGCCGGTGATAGGAGAGCGATATCCTCATATGGTTCCGCTCCTTTGACGCCGGCCTCTGTCGCTGCGCATCGCCATGTTTTGCCTGTGGGTAATGTTGGCGACAGAGAAGGGGTCCCTGCGCAGGCATCTGGTGGGCGTAGGCTTCGCTCTTCTGTCAGAGGTGAAGTGGTTGGTGTCAGTCATGAATCACCATCAGGCCTGGTTCTGGGGGCGGTCCAGATGAGGTCATCAGACTGTGAGCCTGTGAGAGGTAGCCATGCCCTTCAAATGCCTTGGAGCCTGGCTTGTAGGCCGCCAGATATAGTCTTGGTTTCCCCAGTGTGCTAGTTTGTTTTGCTATTGTATTTCTGACCTTTGCATGGATTTCTGACTGTTCTACTGCCTGCCGATTTTGTACCTCTGCTGCCCGCCTGGTTTTGACTTTAACTTTAGCCTGAATTTCTGACCCTTCTACTGTCTGCCGATTTTGTACCTTTGCTGCCCTCCTGGTTTTGACCCTTGGACTTCTGACTACGCATTTGGTCTAGCTTTTTATTCCTTCTTAGCGTCCTTCCTACTCCGGTCCACTGCTCTCATAGGCAGCTACCCCCTGGGCTTCACTATAATTCCAGATCCCTGTATAGTGGTAAAGGGTCTTGGGGTTTCTCGGGGTGCTGTCTTACCTGCAGTTCAGACCTGCAGTGGGCGGACGTCACAGCCTGGTAATTTCCATTTCCCTGTTCACGTTACCTTGTTCGTCTGGTTGGTGTACTATGCTGCACTGCTACTACCCCTTCCCTGTGTGGGGGAAGGGTACAGACAGAGGGCGGATTCAAGAGATAAGGCAAGGTACATGGCCCTGGCATCTTCAGCTGGAGAAGTAACCTGGAGAACAGGTCAATCTAGGGCGCCATCTTCTGCTCTGCTCTGTTGACAGGGCATCACAGCCAATGTCATGCTGATTGACAGCTGGGTCACCGCTACATACCTGCGAGGAGATGGCTATCAATCAGCATGATGTCAGCACCAGAAGAGAAGATGCTGTTCTGTTCACTAGAGGTGAAATGAGGCAAAGTAATCACCAGCAAAGCCAGCAGAGATTGTCCCTGTGCAGAACAGGGAGGTAGTTAGCAAGCAACTACCTGCCTGTTAGTTCTCAGCCCCATACACAAAAATAATAAAAGTCTTAGATAACCCCTTTAGGGTTTTGTTCATTTTTTTTTATTATTTCACGAAAGCAATTACTAGAGACATCACTTCAGCTGCTATCCTGTAAGCAGCGTTTTATGAATACAAATAACTTTGTTATGTGCCATATTAGAGACGGTACATGAAATCATTTTGCTGCATGATTTGGGGAACGGCATAAGAACGTTCTCTCGCTATCTTGAGTCGAGCGCTCTATCGCAAATGTTTTGGCCTTTGAATCTCTTTTAAGTACTGATTGTTCCCAGCTGAACTTCACTGCTGTCAAATAAAATCTAATCTGGTTGGATGTGTACAGTCACAAATGACATTTTAAAGAAATCGATTTCTTAGTAATCCACACTTTCTCCTCAGTATAAAGTAACACATAATTCCATAACATTTTGATGAGGTCAATTTACCTTATTAGAAAACAGGGCTTTAAAACAGGGATACAGGGAGGCCACGGCTCAGTAGCTGCATCAGGTTCCCCACAGACCTTCTGAACACTTTTGTTATGTTTTTCTTGTTTTCACATTGCTTTCCAATTGTCGGAATTGTATTGCTGTTTTTATAAGGTACAGTACCCACAGAGTGAAAAATATCTCATACATAATACTAGATGAAAGTACATGAATGTTCCCATGTATCAGTTCATATATTTTAGAAAAAGTGACACCTGTCATTTCAGGTAACGTTTCAGAATAAGCTGTCATAGGTTTGTAGAGGTACGTGATGAATAACACTATTTTTTGACTAGCATCCTGCATTTTTCACTAGTTTACCTCTCTATAGACCCTATCTTAAATTTATTTGTAGTTGTCTCTATGCTGGTGTATGCCTCCTCTCCTGTCTCTATGTAGCACATATTCAGAAGCAGCTGCATGGAGGACATTAAGTAGCAATATTGGGTAGTGTAGCTGTGAATCCAGCTTAGCACGCCTTTGTAAGCAGCAGAATGTGTATATTGATACATCTTTTACATTTTTTCCTTTTCCTTTCCTTTTCCAATCTTCATGGACTTCAATAATGCCTGTAATATGATCCCACAGTGGGTGGCCAACCTGCTTTAAATGGAACCTGTCAGCAGGATTGTGCTGAGTAACTTTCAGACAGTGTCAGGTTGGTGCCATTATACTGATTAAAATGGTTGATGAAATCCGTCTTGTGGTTGTTATTTAATCTTTATTTGTAGTTTTCAGTTAATGAGGTTCTTGTGCTCCTGGGCGACCTGTGGGGGGGTCTTTGTGGTTCTCTGCTTACATATTCACCAGTATGGCTTATGACTTATGCCCCTATTTTACATACTGAATAAAATTGGTTTTGAAAAAAAAATTTTACATTCAGCAGGCAGGTAATTTTTTTATTTGGTGATATACATGTATTCAGAAAAAAAAATCTCTGTCAAAATGGCGCCAGCTGTGCTTGCGCAGTAGAATCTATCGGCGATCCTATAGATGCTACTGCGCAGTTGCCTCCGGCACCATTTTGGTCAAGAAAATTTTTTTTTCCTCTAGCAAAATAGGGCCGGTGGCGCCTGCGCAATAGTATCTATCTGATCGCCGATAGATGCTACTGCGCAGGCACGGCTGGCGCCACTTTGACAGAGTTTTTTTTTCTGAATACATATATTTCACCAAATAAAATAATTACATAGATATTATACATGCAATCATGCTGCAGTGCTGGGGCTGCTGCCGACGTCTGCCTGATGAATGTGAATTTTTTTTTAAAACATATTGTTTTCAGTATGTAAAATAGGGGGCAGGTTTCTGAGGGATCAGTGACCTGTCAGAAGCCATACTGATGAATACATAATCAGAGGACCACATAGACACCCCCCCACAGGCGGCCCCAAAGCATGAGCATATCATTAACTCAAAACTACAAATAAAGCTTAAACAACAACCACAAGACAGATTTCATCAACCAAGGTATCATTGTAATCAGTATAACGGCGCCGACATGACACTGTCGGTAGGTTATTCAGTACAATCCTGCGACAGGTTCCTTTTAACATGAGCATGGCATGATTTAAATAGTTTTCCCACAGTCAATGTTGAGTTCAGAAGGAAGAGAAGAAATGGCTCACTAATATAAAAAAAGATGTATCATTGTCTGATAAAATATATTACAAAGTTTCTTATATTTGCTTGCACTATAGATTTGTGGAAAGTTTTTTTTGTTAACGTGAGTTAGCATTTAAAGGGGTATTCCCATCTCCAAGATCCTATCCTAATATGTAGTAGGTGTAACAATAACATTAGCAAATACCCCCAATTAGAAATGTAGTATAGTTTTTCCAATTCTCTATGTCTTTCCTCATGTGCCAGGACCTTAGGTAGCCATAGTTACGACCATTAGCAACTAGCTAACTGTGACTATATCCGTGGTCAAAACCATGGATACATAAGGTCCTGCAATGCCGGCACAGGAAGAAAGACATATTGAATCAGAAAAACTATACTGCATTTCTAACTGGAGGTATTTGTTAATATTATTATTATTCCACCTACTACATATTAGGATAGGAATTTGGAGATGAGATTACCCCTTTAAATAAAATGAGTTGTTAAAGGGGGTTTTCAGTGTCTTCATTGACCTGTGCACAAGTACAGGGCATGCCCACCATAGTGTTTCAGAAAATTAAATAGGCTGTTTCTTGGCTGAGGTTTCCAATGTCCCTGTAGATATTGTAAAGAAATACCTCGAACTTCACTGCGATATCTCAAAAAATCAAATCAATCAAGATTGCTGCCTGAATAATAAAGTACTGCGAATAGGATAGCATTGCAGGATTTCAGACATCCTTGTTTGGACTCATGATTGTATTGTACAGTTCCACCCTTCCATACAATAACATTGCCATCAGAGAATGTGGCGGCCCACCAGCTACATCAGGCACTTAATGTACTGTAATAGTATATCATGGTGCAGGATGATGCACTCCATTTCCAAGAGGTGGGTTGCCAATGTGTTGCTAGGTCATTGTTGCCAACTGTCCAGAATTTCCTGGCACTTTTTTGCCCTGTCTATAAAAGAAACTGAAGTCTGTGATGTTTGTGAAGTTGAAGAAACATTCTACAGATTACTATGGTTATAATTATCATTATTATATAGTGTACAGTGATTGTGAGTCGCACGTAGCCAGGGCCTGTGGGGTACTCGGCACCGAGCCCATTCACTTCACTGGGGAATGTCACGGGTAGCACAGCTCGGTCCGTTGCCCTGGGCGCTCACTAAAAAGGGGATATTAACAGAGGATTATAAGTTTGTAGAAATGTTCGTGACGCCACCTGTGGTTCCTGGTCAGGATGACCAGCGCTGCAGGGTAGATCCTCTGAGGTGTTGTTACTGGGCAGCAAGGTGTTAAGTCTCCCACAGGCGAGACTGATCCCTCAGGGTATATGGCGGTGTAATATAGGGGTGCAGGAGCAATAAGGCAGACACACACAAGAAAGTCTCTTTCTGTACCTTTACTGATGGTGAAGTTGTAAGCACGACCCGGGAAGCTGTCAGGGTGGAGGATGCACGTCCAGTAATCCCACTGAGTAGGTGTAGGGCCTCCTTACTCCTTTAAGTGTGTGAGTTTCTGACTTGCATAAAACAAAGCCTAACTCCGTCTTCTCAGCTACGCCCGGCTGACCTTGTAGTGAGGCCTTCTTGTGGACAGAACTAAGTCTCTATATGGCTGATCAGGCCAGACTCCTGTTCTTCCTGACCCCGGTTACGTATCAGCACTGTTGGGCCCCTGCGACCTGTAGTCCAGCAGGGTCTCCGGTGTCTCCTACCAGTCATGCAGATGCTGTCCGGTGGTGCAGAGTGGAGGTAAGCTATCAATGCTGGTTAACCTCTGTCACTCTCTCTCTCTTCTTTCTTCCACCTGCCTTTCGTCCTACTCTCACCACTATCATAAGCACAAGCTAGCAGCAGATGTCAGCTTTCTTTATCTTCACCGCTCTCCAAGCGTCGGCACGCTTACTCACTAAAACGCTCACTGAAGGTCTCTCAGTAAACTCAATTTTGACCAGGCTAAGTGGTAATCTTTCCCATTACTACTGGACTCCACTCCTAAACTGAGTGTTTGCTGAAGTCTTCAGGCTTTCTCTTTCTGGCTAGTCTTTCCCTCTCAGCTCGTCTGAGGTAACTGCCGTTCTGACTGGAATCTCTCACAGTCTGCTCTAATCTCCTCTGCTGAGGTAAAACTAACACTCTGAGGTAAAACCAACGACTAGCTAACTCTCAGCTAGACTGCCTTCATCTCCCTGCTGTCGTCTCCAAGGGCTCCCTCTGGTGGCACCAGGAAAATGTGGAGTGTTGTGTGCTTATGGGTTGTTGTGGGTTTACCTTTCGTGCATCTTCCAGGGTAACATGTGGCTCCAGTCACAGCTGAGCTACACATCCCCCCTAGTTAATATCAGCACTCCCGGGCTGAAAAAGAAAACAATTTTTTTATAACATGAACAAATAACATAATTATAACTCTTCCCTTGCAGGAGGTAAGGACACTTTGAACGTTTCATAATACAAGTAACATATATACAATTATTTACACAAATCTTACTTACATTTTTACACTTGGATATTGGTTCACTGGCTTAATTTGCTAGGCCTACTCTTGGAATCTAACAGGTAACCTGCCTTTTGTCGTGCGTACTGACCTACGTGGTGTTGCGTCAGGTATAGTAGCATCTGGCCTATCTGTCCTGCGTGCCGGCAAACTGTAAATCTGCCTTAACCTCTCTAGGGATCTGGCAAGCATACTTGTGGCTGGGCGATGCGGTTCTATTTCGCTAGGGGATTCTTCTGGTAGTTCCACGTCTTGAGGTTCCACTTCTCGAGACTCTACTTCTGGAGATGCTACGGGAGCAGGTTCCTCTTGAACTATTTCTTCTGCTGCGGCAACTGGCTCAACTGGACGTTGAAGCGCTTCTTGTGGTTGGTAAAATTGAAGTACTGGAGTAATCACAGCATCCCCGATACAAGGCCAATCTGCAGGAAAATCTCCTAGGTCCGTGTGTATGACTTCACCTGGTTTCTCTTTTTCCATAACAGGTTCTTCTTCGTGGAGTTTTAACATGTCTGGACACAGTTTTAGGTGGTCTCTTGATACAGTGGTGGTCGTCTTTCCTCCATCTTTGCTAATGGTACAGGTTTTCCTATTGTCAAACTTGGAATTTTGCACGACATATGGCTCTTTTTCCCACTGATCGTCTAGTTTGTGCATTCTTCTTTTTCTTTTTAGCACAATCTCTCCAGGTGCAAAAGGTTCAGCTGGCACACTTCTGTTGTAGTTCTCCTCTTGCTTTTCCCTTACTTTATTGAGACTATCTTCTACGCAGGCTTGTACTCTCCTGTACTGTTCCTGTCGATTCGTGTCCCAATCTTCAGTAGTAACATCAGCTTCTGGTTCTACAACACCAAGTTCCAAATCCATGGGCAGCTTTCCTGGTCTTGCTCGCATAAGGTAGGCTGGGGTGCAATTGGTGGAACTCACAGGTATGTGATTGTACAGATCTACCAGGTCAGGTAGTAGGTCTGGCCACCGATTCCTCTCCTCCAGTGGTACCGTCTTCAGCAGATCAATGACAATGTGATTCATCTTTTCACAGAGACCATTGGTTTTGGGGTGGTACGGTGTGGTTCTTATCTTCTTGCATCCGTACAAATGACAGAATTCCTTAAACAACTCGGCTTCAAAGGCAGGACCCTGATCAGTTAACACTTGCTCTGGATATCCATGGGGTCTGCAGAAATACGCTTGAAATGTCTTTGCTGCTGTTTAAGCTGTCAGATCTTTGACATGGGCGACCACCAGGAACCTGGAATAGTGATCCACCATCGTCAGGGCATATGAGTATCCTGACCGACTGGGTGACAACTTTACATGGTCCAAGGCCACGATCTCCAAGGGACGAGTCGTCTTGATGGGCTGCAGGGGTGCTTTCTGGCTGCTGTAGTCTTTTCTTCAGAGGCTACAGGACGCACAGTTTTTACACCATTTCTCGATGGAACTACGCATTCCCACCTAGTAGAAACGACACTTCAATAGGGTTTCCAGCTTCTTCCAACCAAAGTGCCCCGCTCGATCGTGGTAGGCTTCCAACACCATCTGGATGTCCGTTCTGGGGACTACTATCTGCCATACCATCTCATGGGTTTTTGGGTTGACGTACCTTCGGCACAGCTTCTCACGGTAGATAAACAGCCGGCTTCTCTCATTCCACAGCTGCTTTGCTTGCTGAGACGCTTCTTTCTCCAAGGAGGAACCTTCCTGAGTTATCAGCTCCTTGATGCGGCTGACAACCGGGTCACTGTTCTGGGTCTCCTTCCAGCTGTGGTGAGGTAAAGGGTTTAACGGCTTACCACGCTGCCTCCTGTAGGCTCGTTGCTCGTGGCTCATCCCATTTCTGTGGAATGCAGGTAGCTCAATCTCTTCTAGGTCATCCAATTCCTCTTCCGTGTCTGACTCATGCGGCATTCTGGACAAGTCATCAGCGTTGGCATTCTTATGGCCCGCCCTGTACTTGATTGTAAATTGATAGTTCGACAGCCGAGCCATCCAACGTTGCTCCATGGCTCCCAGCTTGGCTTTTTCAAGATGTGTCAAGGGTTATTGTCAGTGTAAGCAGTGAACTTGCTGGAGGCTAGGTAATGCTTGAATCTTTCTGTAATGGCCCAGACCAGCGCCAGGAACTCCAACTTGAAGCTGCTATAGTTCTCTGGGTTCCTCTCGGTCGGCCGGAGCTTCCTGCTAGCATATGCGATGACTTTCTCGAGGCCATTTTGCTTCTGACTGAGGACAGCTCCCAATGCTTTGTTGCTGGCATCAGTGTACAGCAGGAACGGCTGGCTGTAGTCAGGGTAGGCTAAGATCTCATCGCCTGTCAGGATCTCCTTCATCTCCTTGAATGCCTCAGCTTGTTCTTTACCCAGTGGAATGGAGGATTTCTGCTCTTAAGGGATTGTCCTACCAGGAGGTCCTGCAGAGGCGCTGCTTTCTTGGTGTAGTCCTTTACAAACTCCGATAGTAACCTGTCAGTCCAGGAACTTGAGATTCCTCGGTTCTGGCCATTTCTGGATGGCAGTGACCTTCTCGGGGTCTGGCACTACTCCTTCTGAGCTGACAATATGTCCCAAGTACTGTACCTTTTGTTTGAGCTGATGGCACTTTGAAGGATTCAGTTTCATCCCGCACTTGGACAGTGACTCGATTACCTCTGCCAGGTGCTTCAGATGATCCTCATACGTCTTGGAATACACAATTACGTCGTCCAGGTACAGCAACACGGTTTCAAAGTTGAGATGTCCCAGGCAACTCTCCATCACTCTCTGGAATGTTCCGGGGCACTGCTGAGTCCAAACGGCATCCTGTCAAACTCACAGAGTCCCATCGGGGTGGTGAAAGCCGTCTTCTCCCGATCCTCCTCAGCCACAGCTACTTGCCAGTACCCACTAGTGAGGTCAAGGGTGGAAAAGTAGTTAGCAGTTTTTAAGGCAGCTAAGGATTCCTCAATGCTTGGTAAAGGGTATGCATCTTTATGTGTAATGCGATTCACTTGTCTGTAATCTACACACATTCTCATGCTTCCGTCCTTTTTCCTAACTAGGACTAGAGGTGCTGCCCAGGGACTACAACTATCCCTTATCACCCCTGCTTCCTTCATGTCACGCAACATCTCCTTAGCTTTCTGGTAGTGTGCTGGAGGTATAGGCCTATACCGCTCTTTAATGGGAGGATGGTTGCCTGTAGGGATATGGTGTTGTACTCCCTTAATTGTCCCAAAGTCAAGTGGATGTTTGCTAAATACCTGTGTGTACTCCTGTACCACCTGTAGTACTCCCTGTTTCTGGTGGGCTGGAGTGGTGTCTGTCCCGACATGGAGCTGCTGACACCAATCCTCCACCTGGGTTGCTGGGTCGTTATCCTCCGCTGGCTGGCGGGAGGCTAAGGACTCCGTCGTGAGAATGGAGTTGTTATCTACGGTATGTAATTTAGCAACAGTGGCATAACGTGGTAAATTCACTTCATCTTCTCCCCAGTTGAGAAGACGTACTGGTACCCTCCCATTTCGTACTTCCACTACCCCTCTAGCAGTCAAGAGTGTAGGTCTGTGCTCTGAACAATGGGGCTCTACTACTGCTTGGTAGTTCTGTCCTCTCAGACCTATTGCTGCTCTACACCATATAAGCATTTCACTCATTGGGGGTATCACAATGGGGTTCGGGTCTGTTACCCGTACATTACCAATTTCACCATCTGTCAGTTTCGCTTGCTGCTGGCACATCAGGGCCCGCATCTCCCTCTGGATCACTCCCTTTTGCTTTGGCCTGGCAACTTCGGCGAGCTGTTGGAGCAAAAACACAACTTCTCCCAGACAGTTACTGATAATGTTTGTACCTAAAACCACATTTAAGCCATTTTCCTCATTTACAGTTTTTACTACTAAGAGTCCCTGGTCCCTCAGCTCCACTCTGCCCACCTTTACGTCCACGTTTTTGGCTCCGAGTATTTCAACAGGGAGACCATTAGAGGCGTAAACAGCAAAGTCAGGGCTCGGGGGCTGGAGACTGTCCATGGACCAAACCTTATTATGCAGGACATCAGGTATGATGGTCACCTGAGATCCAGTGTCCAGCAGGGCAGGGATTGCGATCCCGTCCAGGATGATGGACAGATAGGGTCTTCCTCCCACAAACCTGCGGTTCCAGTCTGAGGGGCCTGAAGTGTCTATTCCTGGGTGTTGGCCCTCGGACCCAGGATCTGCTCGTTTAAAGGACACTGTCGAGCTAGATGACCTTCTCTGTTGCAACGGTAGCAGATGATCTCACGGCGAGGATGGTGCTGATCAGGGGTCGCTCCTGGGGGTGGCGTTGTCCTCCTCCAGTGGGGCGACGTCCTCCTTCTCCTCCGGTTCATCCAAGGGACATCCTCTGGGCAGTCAGCTAGCAAGATCTTTCCTCCTTCCTCCTTCCGCAGTTGCAGGACACTCATTACAGCGGCCAGGTTTTTAGTCAGCTGGCGCACTTCTGAGCGCAGACAGTCCAACTCAGTAGGGGGCGCCACCTGCGTTTTGGCTTCCGCCACCAGCGGGGAAAAGGTGGATGCTGCTGGCTTTAGAGTGGCTTCACCCGGGTGACACTGGGTTGCCACCTCGGGCTTCTCCAGGGGTCGCAGTCCTTTTATAGCCATATCCTTTAGGGCATCAAAGGTAGCGTCAGGATGATCCAAGGACCACCAGTGCACAGTTCTGCTTTCAGCTTGGGACCTCAGTCCCCGTACAAATTGTTCCTTCAACATTTTGCTTTCATTAATGGCACTTATAGGGTTGACCTGTTTGAGAGCTCGCAGGGCCCCCTGTAGTCGGCAGGCGTAGTCCCTAATACTGTCATCTGGTCTCTGGGAGCATTGGTAAAACCTCATCCGGAGATCTGTTTCAGTGCGGTCCTCAAAAATAGTCTGTAGCTTTAAGAAAATTGAAAGCACTGATTCCTGGTCTGCAGCTGTCCAAGTCTCTAGTTCCCTCTCTGCAGCACCAATCAGTTGTCCCAATACCACTGCAGCTCTTTGTTTCTCTGTCATAGGGTACATGTCCATTATTCTGCATATTTTACGCTTAAACCCTGACAGGGTGTCTGGCTTACCGCTATACTGAGGGAGCCAATTTGCCCCAGGCAGGTATGGCAGCGTCAGCGGTACTATCGGGGCCACAGGACCAGGTGAGGGGCCAGTGTTTCCATCCTGCGCGGCAGCGCCAGCGGGTAAGTTATTGGAGCGGTCACCCTCGGCCGCGCTGTCAGCTTGCGGCTGCGACATATCTGCGCCCCCCTAGTTAAGCGTGGCCTACCTTCTCCTGAAGGCTGCAGCTCTGCAGGGTACAGCGATGTAGAAGGACCTGCGTCGCCGGCGCTCTGACGTCAGAGCGTTCACCGAAGCTCTCCACAGGACCTGCCGCCGCGTCAGCGTTGGGGGCGTGTCCAGGACACCGCGCGCTTTCTGCAGGTACGCCCCTTCTCTTTGCGCTGTAGCGCTGTACTTTGGCAAGCAATGGCGGACAATTGGCGCCAAAAATCACAGCAACAGTAACACAGTCTCTTGCACAAAAACAGTCCAATTCAGGCACACAGGACTCACATATAGCGAGCTTCGGCTCCTGTTCGTAACGCCAAAAATGAGTCGCACGTACCAGGGCCTGTGGGGTACTCGGCACCGAGCCCGTTCACTTCACTGGGGAATGTCACGGGTAGCACAGCTCGGTCCGTTGCCCTGGGCACTCACTAAAAAGGGGATATTTACAAGGGATTATAAGTTTGTAGAAATGTTCGTGACGCCACCTGTGGTTCCTGGTCAGGATGACCAGTGCTGCAGGGTAGATCCTCTGAGGGGTTGTTACTGGGCAGCAAGGTGTTAAGTCTCCCACAGGCGAGACTGATCCCTCAGGGTATATGGCGGTGTAATATAGGGGTGCAGGAGCAATAAGGCAGACACACACAAGAAAGTCTCTTTCTGTACCTTTACTGATGGTGAAGTTGTAGGCACGACCCGGGAAGCTGTCAGAGTGGAGGATGCACGTCCAGTAATCCCACTGAGTAGGTGTAGGGCCTCCTTACTCCTTTAAGTGTGTGAGTTTCTGACTTGCATAAAACAAAGCCTAACTCCGTCTTCTCAGCTACGCCCGGCTGACCTTGTAGTGAGGCCTTCTTGTGGACAGAACTAAGTCTCTATATGGCTGATCAGGCCAGACTCCTGTTCTTCCTGACCCCGGTTACGTATCAGCACTGTTGGGCCCCTGCGACCTGTAGTCCAGCAGGGTCTCCGGTGTCTCCTACCAGTCGTGCAGATGCTGGCAAGCGCGGACCCGGTGTCCGGTGGTGCAGAGTGGAGGTAAGCTATCAATGCTGGTTAACCTCTGTCACTCTCTCTCTCTTCTTTCTTCCACCTGCCTTTCGTCCTACTCTCACCACTATCATAAGCACAAGCTAGCAGCAGATGTCAGCTTTCTTTATCTTCACCGCTCTCCAAGCGTCGGCACGCTTACTCACTAAAACGCTCACTGAAGGTCTCTCAGTAAACTCAATTTTGACCAGGCTAAGTGGTAATCTTTCCCACTACTGCTGGACTCCACTCCTAAACTGAGTGTTTGCTGAAGTCTTCAGGCTTTCTCTTTTTGGCTAGTCTTTCCCTCTCAGCTCGTCTGAGGTAACTGCCGTTCTGACTGGAATCTCTCACAGTCTGCTCTAATCTCCTCTGCTGAGGTAAAACTACCACTCTGAGGTAAAACCAACGACTAGCTAACTCTCAGCTAGACTGCCTTCATCTCCCTGCTGTCGTCTCCAAGGGCTCCCTCTGGTGGCACCAGGAAAATGTGGAGTGTTGTGTGCTTATGGGTTGTTGTGGGTTTACCTTTCGTGCATCTTCCAGGGTAACATGTGGCTCCAGTCACAGCTGGGCTACACATCTGCAGCTGATGTATTCATATCAGAATTATGAGCTGGAGACATGGATCACTGATTGTCACAATAATTGATTGCGGTTTTCCAATGTGTCCGTAAAAAATGTCTGTCCTTGATTTTTTGATAAGTTGTCCATAAAAAAAAGTCAAGTTGGCAAACTTCCTATAACTTGTGTAGTTCTTAGTGGTTCTCTGTTACTTTTACCTTTCTGTAAAACTCCACAAGCTTCAACATACAACGTAAAGTAAAGATCAGATCAATAAAAAAAAAGAATATTTTCTTGTTACCTACAATATAGAAGAAAACGATCTATCACATCAGGTAAGTGTACACAGCGTGTCCATACTTAATGGCGCATTAGCCATGCACCGTATGTGTATATAATTAACTCAAATTACACATTCTGCCTATCTGTTCTTGAGGCGATGAGCTGTATCCATGTACACATTACCTTTTCATTAAATATGGGAATATTTCCTGTCATTCCTTCTTAATGGCATGTCCCAATCTCAGCCTCTTCCCCTTGGGCAGCCCATTGGTAATAGGAATGTTCTGTGTGTACAAAACCCCATGAATTTCTAATAAGGCACCGGAGTGCCTGTAAGGGAGATGTAACCACCTGTAAAACAAAGTTACAGATTAGTAGTGACAGAGATCAAGCTCTCTCTTTGTTCCGGAATGCTTGAAGGTCTATGATGAGAAGAACAGCATGAAACGTCTTGTGACTCATATAAATAACCCAACATGGGCTTTTTCATTAGAGCTGATAAGTTCAAAGAAAAGTCTTGAAAATGCATTAAAAAACTAGTAAAAATCCAATCTGGGTGCTAACCCATTAGAAAGGCTGTGACTTTATCACTCGGCATGTCAGATACTGTATTAAAGTAAAATCCAGGTAAAATCAAATATTAAAAGTGTGAATGAACTATAAACGTGACTGTTCTCCAGAGCCTTTAGGAAACTATGCACAGTCCTTTCCTTGCTATGTCGGCTGGCCACTTCGCTAATCAGGATATAAGAGTCATTGCCTTTCATCCTTTACCCAATATAAGGGTAACACAGGCTGAGGTGTTGTGCTGTAACCCTAGGCGCCAGTGACATGGGTTCCTCTGGGTGTGTGATGTTACTCCCTACAGATGTTTCAGGTCACATACTCTCAGATGACAAATGAACCCCAGATGTAAAACATTAGCAATAAAGGATTAAAATTATTTTATAAAAATATAGTTGGATCTGCGGGGTAATGTTTCTACTTGTGGAGAGTGACATGCAATCTTAAAAGTCAAAATCAACCCTTTAATGAGCCTTGCCATGTGACTTAAGATAAAAGCCGAACCAGAATATCAATTTGCAGACATGGTGATTCGGGCTATTGCCCCTTGTCAGTGCAAAGTATGAGATCTGACGGGGCTAGGTGACAGGCTTCTTAGTGGGATCTAAGGAGTGATGTTTCCCCTTGTGGAGAGTGACATGTCAATGGGAGGAGACTTATAAGCCTTGTAACACTCCTCTGAGAAATTAAATATGAAAATTGTCCCGTCAGAAAGGAAGAGGACTATAACTCTAGCTCTATCTATTGGAAGTAGCAATCCCAACAGTCACTATCGACAGTTTATCGAGCCTTGCCATATGACCTAGGATAAAAGCCAAATCTGTTGTGAATACCTTGGAGGCGACTTCTGCGCTGGGGCTTCCTCCAGTGGTTGCTGAGGGTAATGAACTAATTACTGAAGGGTCTTCAGCTTGCTCTGAATGGTATGATATAAGTGACCTGAGTTCCCAGCAGCCTTGCCGGTAATCAATTGTTCCTCCTGCTCTTGCTTGGAGCACAGCTTGTTTTCCTGCTCTCATTCAGATAAGTGTTTTGCATTTTTTTTCCTCTGTTGGATTTTCACTGCTGGTTTGCTGCTTGCAGTGGACTGCAGCCTGGTCCCCTTTTAGGGTCTTGCGCTGCAATTGTGCTCATTTTGTGTTTGCAGTTTTGCTCTGTTCCTTTGTCACTTTTTATTTGCTGTGTTGCTGTGTGTTACACAAGAGATCTGATTTAGGTGGTAGAGATTGTGTGATCTCAGGTTTTTTGTTAATCAGAAGTGTTGATATTTTTGTCAGGGTTTTTTTTTGGGTTGCAGTCAGAATTCTTTCCTATACTTTTCCTTCTAGACAGATTGGGCCCCAGCGTTTGCTCATTCTATTTTCTGTCTGTGTCCGTGTTTTCTTCTTGTATAACCACCATTACATGTTCGGGGGCTTCCTATTTCTTTGGGGATTCTGCTCCAGGGCAGATAGCTTTCATCTTTCTGCCTTTAGGTGTAGTTATCTCTCCGACTGTGACAAGGCGTCTAGGATCACCGTAGGTACGCTCTATGGCTACTTCTAGTGTGGCGGTTAGTTTAGGTTACTGCAATCCAATAGTTTCCAGCCTATCTGGTGTTTTGCTACTTTGGCTATTTTTTGCAGTTTCTCCTCAGCTACCGAAACATAACACAAATCTCAATGTGTTAAATCCTTCCCAGGATCCAGGATTTTCTGACCGTAATAACATTCAGAATACCACTGTATAAAGTACAGTTAGAAGACTTGCTACCTCAGAAAAACTCCTCCCGCACACCCAGTATGCCGTCCTATCTATCACACTCCCTATGACTGGCTTTACTTTCCTCACTTCCATACTAACTGCTAACTTACTCTCAACAGGAAGTAACTCTTCTTACTCCCCAAAACTCCTCCCAACTGCAGGGTTGGCTACCTGTTAATTCTTCTGTGACTTGCAACTACACTATTACAATCACTTTCCCAGCACAAATCCTTAAATTGGGATGAATCAAACATTAAACAATTGCATCGCATATCAACATTTGGAAAATGCAGCAATATACTGTAGCATATGTCAGCACAATAAGGTCTTCAGTAGGGTGTTTCGTCTCTTTCCATACTCTTACACCAAAATACTTGATCTGGCCTTTGCTTCAGAGGGCTTCCAGGATTTGTCTGAGTCATTAACTAGTGCAGAAGGTTTAGGGACTAACCAAATGGGCTAGGGTCAGAACCACAGAATATATAGCACAGGAAGAATCGGATCCACAAAAATAGACTGGAATAAACAGAGACAGGGTACAGTGCAAATAGAATAAAATAATAAAAGGGGTCAGGCAGTCAAAGGATCAAACCATTGTGTAAGCATCCAGGGGTTATCAGGAAAACGACAATAAAGAAATCCTGATCAAAGCCCATAAAAAAACAATCCAAAGTGCACTAGGGTAATAGCAACAAATATATTTTCTATAGAAGAGGCTTGGGCAAGATAAACAGGGTGTGGGGGTGGCTGAATAGCTACTGGGCTCACCCTGATACTGGTCTTCTGCTTACTAACTCTTCTGATTGGCCAGTCATATTTATGTTCTGATTGGCCCAGAAAAAAGGAAGTGATTCAAGTTGAGCTGCCATGCTCATTGCATATGTGCTGTGCGATGCTACAATTACCACTAAAAAGAAAATAACAATAGAAACGGTCAGAATGGATATGTTGGGCAGACTAGACAAAGAACTTTTGAGATCTATTCTGTGGAACAAAGAAACTAAGCTGGAACTTTTCTGACTTGTGAATCAGTGGTATGTCTGGAGGGGGAACAAATCATGGAGGTGCTCAGTAATACCTCTGTGAAGCATGGCGATGGTCCTATAATTCTAAAGGGACGCTTTTCTTTGGCCTTGGAAGCCTGCAGTATGTTGAGAAAGAGAAAATGTAATGTCATTTGTGAAAAAGCTGAAGCTTGGGTGTAACTGGACCTTTAAACAGGAAAGTGATCCTTAGTATATTTCAAAGTCTTAGGGTGCTTGGTATTGAAAGAAGTTCTAGAAGATTCTGGAATGACTACCATGGTTTCCTGACTTGAACCCCATAAAAAATCTTTAGTGAAGTTTGGAGAAGGCAGTTGTGGTACACAAACCCGAGAATATTACTGAATTGAGGGATATTGCTCTTAAGGAATAGACTTAAAAAGCCTACAGACAGATTCCCTTTAATAGAACACATTTGGTGCATTAGGAAATAAAACTATAGCAAAGACGACCCAGAAATATTGAGCAGCTAGAATCCAACATCAGACAAGAATTGGACAACAAACCAATCCCAAAACTCAAACAATTGTCTCCTTACTTCCCTGATGTTTATAGACTGTTTAAAAAGAAGAGGGGAGGCTACATAATGGTAGACATGGTCCTATGCCAACAATTTTGAGATGTGTTGCTGCCATCAATTTCCAAAATAGGTAGTTTGTTCAAATGAAAATGGAAAAATAGGTAACTTTCACCTTCAATCTGTGTTCTATTGTGATGTGCATACGGTATATATATATATATATATATATATATATATATATATATATATTATACATATATCTATTCTATTATTTCTAAATAGAGTTGAGCGATACTTTCCGATATCCAAAAGTATCGGAATCGGAATGGTATCGCCGATACACAAAAAATATCGGCGATACCCGATACCGATACCGGAAGTCCCATGTAAGTCTATGGGAACAAAATATCGAAATAAAAAAAACCCCATTCTTGCCTTGTAGGTTAATTGTACATGAAGGAAAACAACAAAGAGTAATGTAGAATGTATTGGGGGAGGTTGAGGAGACATTAAAGGCATAGATGTGTAACCCAATCCAATGGAATAGCATTAATTTTTTTTTTTTAGGAAATACGTTCGGATTGACGAACAAATTGACAATGTTGTTAACCTTTTTTCTATTTTGTCAAATATGTCTGTTTCACAACTTCCATGGTCTTCACCTTTTTAACTTTTCACACACTTTCTCCTTCATAATCTTCAGCAGCATCATCTTTCTCATCAAATTATTCTTCATCTTCACCTTCTTAATCTTCTAAAACTTCTTGCTATTCATCTTTTTGTTAACATTACTTATATTGTTCTTATTAAACAGTTATTATTCTTCATATTCTACTTCTTCTTCTTCCTATTCATCCTTTTCATCATATTCTTATTTGTGACAGACATTCCTGTACTTGTAATCTGTAAAACTCTGAATTTTCATCCTTCCGTTCTTGCTGTCACGAAAGATTTTAATTACAACAGTATTTGTCCGCGTTCAGTTTAGCCTGCAGCAGCATCAGGCATTTTCCAGGGGCACCACGAGGAGGAATGGACTCACCCCCATACACTGCTTAGTCTTCTTCTGCTTAGAATTTAGAGCATATATTTTGCTCTTCATTTTGGTCTTATACTTAATGTTCTTCTGCTTTTTGATCTTCTGCTTATTGTTCTTCTGTCTCTTGTTCTGTATCTTGTAGTTTGTCTTAACCTTCTTTGTCCTGTTGGTGATGGTACAAAAGCCAATGGAAGTAACGAGGACCAGCTGACTGTGCTGGAACCCGGAGGGTCAGCAGAAGGAAAAGAGCCAATGGCACAACCGAGGACCAGCTGACGTTACTGGGACAGGGTTACTAAGCAGGAGGTACCTGTGCTCCAAAGCACTACCAAGGACCAGCAGACGTTGCTGGAACTCGGATACCGACATGGAGGCACCTAGGCCAAAGGCACTGCGGAGAACCAGCTGACGGTACTGGAACCCGGATGGGTAGCAGAAGGTACAAGAGCCAATCCAAATAACGAGGACCAGCTGACTGTGCTGGAACCCGGAGGGGCAGCAGAAGGAAAAGAGCCAATGGCACAACCGAGGACCAGCTGACGTTACTGGGACAGGGTTACTAAGCAGGAGGTACCTGTGCTCCAAAGCACTACCAAGGACCAGCAGACGTTGCTGGAACTCGGATACCGACATGGAGGCACCTAGGCCAAAGGTACTGCGGAGAACCAGCTGACGGTACTGGAACCCGGATGGGTAGCAGAAGGTACCCATGGAAATTAAAGTTGAGGCAGCAGGACTGTTTGCCGTTCACACAGCAGGGGAACAGCTGACATTACTGAACCCCAGTAACACAGGAGCAAGTGTTCACTGTGCTAACAGCACTTCCGAGAAACAACTGGCGGTGTTGTAACCAGGGATGAGAAGAGAACAGGGTTGAGGAAGCAGGACTGTTTGCCGTTCACACAGCAGGGAACAGCTGACATTACTGAACCCCAGTAACACAGGAGCAAGTGTAGACTGTGCTAACAGCACTTCGAGAAACAACTGGCGGTGTTGTAACCCAGGGATGAGAAGAGAACAGGGTGGAGGCAGCAGGACTGTTTGCCGTTCACACAGCAGGGGAACAGCTGACATTACTGAACCCCAGTAACACAGGAGCAAGTGTAGACTGTGCTAACAGCACTTCCGAGAAACAACTGGCGGTGTTGTAACCCAGGGATGAGAAGAGAACATGGTGGAGGCAGCAGGACTTTTTGCCGTTCACACAGCAGGGGAACAGCTGACATTACTGAACCCCAGTAACACAGGAGCAAGTGTTCACTGTGCTAACAGCACTTCTGAGCAACAACTGGCGGTGTTGTAACCCAGGGATGAGAAGAGAACAGGGTGGAGGCAGCAGGACTGTTTGCCGTTCACACAGCAGGGGAACAGCTGACATTACTGAACCCCAGTAACACAGGAGCAAGTGTTCACTGTGCTAACAGCACTTCCGAGAAACAACTGGCGGTGTTGTAACCCAGGGATGAGAAGAGAACATGGTGGAGGCAGCAGGACTTTTTGCCGTTCACACAGCAGGGGAACAGCTGACATTACTGAACCCCAGTAACACAGGAGCAAGTGTAGACTGTGCTAACAGCACTTCGAGAAACAACTGGCGGTGTTGTAACCCAGGGATGAGAAGAGAACATGGTGGAGGCAGCAGGACTGTTTGCCGTTCACACAGCAGGGGAACAGCTGACATTACTGAACCCCAGTAACACAGGAGCAAGTGTTAGACTGTGCTAACAGCACTTCCGAGAAACAACTGGCGGTGTTGTAACCCAGGGATGAGAAGAGAACATGGTGGAGGCAGCAGGACTGTTTGCCGTTCACACAGCAGGGGAACAGCTGACATTACTGAACCCCAGTAACACAGGAGCAAGTGTAGACTGTGCTAACAGCACTTCCGAGAAACAACTGGCGGTGTTGTAACCCAGGGATGAGAAGAGAACATGGTGGAGGCAGCAGGACTGTTTGCCGTTCACACAGCAGGGGAACAGCTGACATTACTGAACCCCAGTAACACAGGAGCAAGTGTAGACTGTGCTAACAGCACTTCCGAGAAACAACTGGCGGTGTTGTAACCCAGGGATGAGAAGAGAACATGGTGGAGGCAGCAGGACTGTTTGCCGTTCACACAGCAGGGGAACAGCTGACATTACTGAACCCCAGTAAGGGTGAGTTTCCACGATCAGTAAACGCTGCGTGTTTGGCGCTGTGCGCTGGCGCAGCGCCAAACACGCAGCGTCCAGATGTTACAGCATAGTGGAGGGGATTTAAAGAAATCCCGTCTCCACTATGCGTAACAATACGCAGGTGGCAAACCTGCGTAAACGGACATGCGGCGCGTCTTTTCAGACCGCAGCATGTCCTCGCGTATTGCGGCGACGGTGCGTCGCCGCAACAGAATATTACACAGGGCTATGTAGCCCTGCGCTCTTTCCGGAGGTGTTCCGGAGGTGTCCTGAACACCTCCGGAAAGATCGCGCGTCAGAAAGGGGGCGGGGCTTAGACGGAGCGGAATTTCCGCTCCGTCCAAAGCGCTATGGTTCCGGACCGTGGAACCATAGCCTAACACAGGAGCAAGTGTAGACTGTGCTAACAGCACTTCCGAGAAACAACTGGCGGTGTTGTAACCCAGGGATGAGAAGAGAACATGGTGGAGGCAGCAGGACTGTTTGCCGTTCACACAGCAGGGGAACAGCTGACATTACTGAACCCCAGTAACACAGGAGCAAGTGTAGACTGTGCTAACAGCACTTCCGAGAAACAACTGGCGGTGTTGTAACCCAGGGATGAGAAGAGAACATGGTGGAGGCAGCAGGACTTTTTGCCGTTCACACAGCAGGGGAACAGCTGACATTACT
Organism: Oophaga sylvatica; assembly: GCA_033576555.1. Taxonomy (NCBI): domain Eukaryota; kingdom Metazoa; phylum Chordata; class Amphibia; order Anura; family Dendrobatidae; genus Oophaga; species Oophaga sylvatica. The sequence continues at coordinate 57,571,098 of JARQOD010000001.1, forward strand.
GAACCCCAGTAACACAGGAGCAAGTGTTCACTGTGCTAACAGCACTTCCGAGAAACAACTGGCGGTGTTGTAACCCAGGGATGAGAAGAGAACATGGTGGAGGCAGCAGGACTTTTTGCCGGACACACAGCAGGGGAACAGCAGGCGTTACTGAACCCCACAAACACATCAGCGATTGTTTTCATCTGTGCATCTAACACTTCTGAGCAGCAACTGGCGCTGTTGAAGCCCAGGGTCAAGGAGGGTGTAGGCAGAGGCCTAGTATGAGACGTTTGAAGTTGAAGTTGTAGTTAGCAGCAGTAATTTTTGCCAGACACACAGCAGGGGAACAGCAGGCGTTACTGAACCCCACAAACACATCAGCGATTGTTTTCATCTGTGCATCTAACACTTCTGAGCAGCAACTGGCGCTGTTGAAGCCCAGGGTCAAGGAGGGTGTAGGCAGAGGCCTAGTATGAGACGTTTGAAGTTGAAGTTGTAGTTAGCAGCAGTAATTTTTGCCAGACACACAGCAGGGGAACAGCAGGCGTTACTGAACCCCACAAACACATCAGCGATTGTTTTCATCTGTGCATCTAACACTTCTGAGCAGCAACTGGCGCTGTTGAAGCCCAGGGTCAAGGAGGGTGTAGGCATAAAATATTGAGTTATTGCCTTGTTACGTGGCCATTGCAAATGTATGTACTTCAAACAAGAATAAATGAAGTTTTACTACAACAATAAATGATAAATTTCAATTACAAGAATAGAAAAATATTTATACTTGACAGTCCTCTGTGGTTGATAACGTTTAATGGCTAACTGAAAATATGGTAACAAATTCAAAGCTTTCGAGACTACTCAGGTGTCTTCATCAGGCTAAGAGTAAAGCCAAAAATGAAGAATCACATATTTCTACACACAACAGGACACAGGAATAGCTAAGACAAGTGAGGGAGGGACAAGTGAGGGGAGACCGGCAACAAAAAGGAGAACAAGGATGAATTATCAGCGCCACACAATCACAGATAAATTAATGAATTTAGATCACATGGATTTATGTCATTCTATATCAATTAAGGAATCTGCGTCTATGCCCTTCCAGGGTCATGAAAACCCAAAAAAATACGCCAATGAGAGGGCAATCAAACTTTCTATCCTTATCTAGGAACTGTTCCAATATTTATGTTCATCCCTGTGAGATAATGACAGTTCTGATACACGTCACTTACTTGTCTTACCTATTGCACTATTCCTGTGTCCTGTTGTGTATAGAAATATGTGATGCTTAATTTTTTTAGTTAGTCTTTCCCTGATGAAGAGACGTGAGTAGCCTTGAAAGCTTGCAATTTGTTTCCATCTTTTCAGTTATCCATTAAAAGGTATCAACCACTGCTGACTCTGAAGTCTAAATATTTTTCTATCTACTGGCTAACACGGTACAAAGATACACATGTTTTCTAATTTCAAGAAGGAAAAATAAAGAAAATACAAATATAAACGCATATATGCACATGACAAAAAGAAATGGAACAACACAACACCCAAAAAATTGGTAACAAAATATAGTGTTGTAAATTTAAGAATAAAAGTCAATTTTTTTTTTTATGAATAATGCTTAAGGACTGCTATGTTAAACCATAACATAGTGAAGACAATGGATTTTGTAATAGTCACTCATCATCATCATCGCAAATTTTATGTGACAGTCACAGACATTTCAATTATTTAAGTTCATAAAATCGTAACTTTCTATAGCATGTATGACATGTCCAGCATGGACTCATCAATGTGATTGATGACACAATAATGTACAATAAAAAATAACCATTTAAAAAAACATTAGGCATTGTTTGTCACAATTTAAGTGTGTGCCTGCAAGTGTAGGTGAAACAAAGGCTACGGATAGCAAAGGTATATTCTATGTCTGTATCAGACAGTGGACAGCCTCTGATGGGTAATGCCGATGTTATACTGTACGTCAATAAAGTCTGCGGCTGAAATCATGCATTTTTTGCTTGTAGAGTGTTGAAGAGGGTAAAAGAATGTCTGGTTGCGCAAAGCTTTATCCGTCAACACTACCTTCCTACTGTCACGCGTAGGGTAGGGTAGCGTGTGGCAATTAGCTGACTATCAAATGTGAGGTTATGCTGCGTTATTGCGCACTAGGGACGCAAAAAAAAATACAGCAGTAATAATTTAATGTGTAATACTCCACCTATGACAAACCAAAAAATTACGTTCCCTCTTTAACAATGTACAAGACTAACAAGCCTAATGGTTGACGCTGACTTAATTGAGATACAGTATTACATCAACATTGTCCATGAGTAACTATGCACTGTGATACCTATATACCAGTATTAATTTATATCTCTTGTGGTTGTTTCAACAGCACTTGCAGGTATAACTACCTATTGTCAGTATGCATGATGCACTTTCTAGATGTAATAATTTATTATTGGACATTATTACCATGTTTACATGCTGGCCATTTCATATATGGTGTTTGAAGTTACAGTTGGCATCAGTAATGTGTATTTTATAATGTCTGTCATAAATAAAACTCGTGATGATGATGATGAGGATTTAATGATTCGTACATCCATTGACTGCATTATCTTACAGGTACAGATAAAGTTCCTTAAAAAGCATTAATTCATAAGTATGAAATGTACTTTTATGCATTAATTTCAAAATGTGAAGAGTAGACTATGTTTTATTTTTTGTTACCATTTCTAATAGACATGTGCAGATATGCGCTGTGATGACAAATTATTATTTGTCCATATTTGTCATAAAAATTTATCATTCTAGGCCTGCAAAACTTCACAATTTCATGTTTTCAGCATAACAAGCAGGGTGACGGCTCTTCCCTATTTGGAGCATGTTGGTCATGTGTTTTTCTGTCCATGTGTCGGGAACAGGACACTTCTTGCCGTTGACACAGCAGGGGAACAGCTGGCGTTACTGAACCCCACTAACAGTAGAGCTTGTGTTTTGTTCTGTGGACACGACACTTCTGAGCAGCAACTGGCAGTGTTGGAGCCCAGGGAGTAGAGTTCAGGTGGTAGAAAGATGAACATAACAGGAGACATGGATAACGTTGCGAACCAGTTATTTAATCTGAAAACGGACAGACAAATTCTGCCGAGATCCATGCCTTGTTCATTTTCAGAAAAGTAAGCCGGTCTACATTATCGGAGGATAGTCGCATGCGACGGTCTGTTAGTACACCACCTGCAGCACTAAAGACGCGCTCCGATAATACACTGGCAGCAGGGCAAGCCAGCACCTCCAATGCATACTGGCTAAGCTCTGGCCATGTATCCAGCTTAGAGACCCAAAACTTGAATGGGGAAGAGCCATCTGGGAGTACACTGAGAGGCAAAGCCAAGTAGTCTGTCACCATCTGACGGATACGTTGCCTCCCGCTGACTGGAGCCCTCTCGGATGGTGTAGACATTTGTGGCGCTGCCACAAAACTTTGCCACATTTTTAACATACTGGTCTTTCCCTGTGCAGAGGCACTGCGTGTGCTCCCTCTTGTTGCAGAGCTCTCTACACTGCCTCGACGCACAGAGCTGCTTTGTAAAGCAG
>JARQOD010000001.1:57574776-57878417 GCA_033576555.1 Oophaga sylvatica
TAAAAAAAACACTAAACCTACAAATATGGGCTTTAATCTGCCTGCTGTTTAATATATAGTATACTTAGTACACTACAAAGTATACTACACAACAACGTTGCTGTTTATATGCTCCATTTTTTGTCGCTTCTTTTAACCATTTCAGGCTTAGAAATCTGGAACTGGTTAAAAAAAGTGCATGCTCATTATTTTGGCAGCTCATTATTTTCAGTTTAAGGACGGTCCCACTTCAGTATTTGTTCAGTATTTCACATCAGTATTTGTAAGTCAAAACCAGGCATGGAACAATCAGAGGAAAAGTGTAATAGAAAACACGTCACCACTTCTGTATTTATCACCCACTCCTGGTTTTGGCTTATAATACTGAAGTAAAATAGAGGATAGAGTGCCATTTTGGAACACTGACTTTGATGGAATGGTCTGCAGGTGTCATTTTCCATTTGGAGAGCTCCTGATGTGCCTAAACAGTGAAAATCGTTCAGAAGTGACTCCATTTTGGAAACTAGCCCCCTCAAGGAATTTTTTAGATGTGTGGTGAGCACCTTGAACCCTGGGCGCTTCACAGAATTTTAAAAACGTTGATCTGTGAAAACGGGGAAAAAAAATATTTTTTCCCCAAAAATGTTGTTTTAGCCCAATTGTTTTTCATTTTCACAAGTACGGCAGGTAAAAATGGCCCCCAAAAATTTTCTTGTTCAATTTCTCCTGATTATACTGGCACCCTATATGTGGTAGAAAAACTACTTTTAAGGCACAGTGCGATGCCCAGAAGGGAAGGAGTGCCAAACTGGAGTTCAGATTTTGCTGGAATGGTTTAAGGGTGCCATGTTACATTGGCAGAGCCCATGAGGTGCTAGAACAGCAGAACCCCCATAACTGAGCCCATTTTACAAACTATGCTTCTCAGTGAACTCATCTAGGGTTGCAGTGATCATATTGACACCACAAGTGTGTCACAGAATTTTATATCATTGGGCAATGAAGAAAAAATAATTTCCTTTTATCACCAAAATGTAGTTTTAGCCAAATATTTATATTTCACACTTGGAAAATGGATAAAAAATTGCACTAAATTTATCCACAATCTCTGCTGAATGTAGAAATACACCATTATGTGGCTTACAGTACTGCTTAGCCAAACAGAGAGACTCAGTAGTGAAGCAGCAATATTTGCCTCTGCAGAGCAGATTTTCCTTGAATAGATTGATGTCTCCATATACAGATTCTTAAATGCTCGAAGGACAGAATCCCCGTCAAGTAACCCCATTTTAGAAATTATACCCCTTTGGCCCTTTGGAAATTTATCTACAGGTTCAGTGATGATTTTGACTCCATGGGTGTTTTCCAGAAACAAGCAGCAGTGGATGATGAGGATTGAAAACGTAATATGCGGTTGTAGTGACCAGTGTGTTGTGGTCACCAGTATGTTATAGTTACCTGTACGTGGTAGTGCCCAGCTCATACTTCTGGAGATACGCACCCGTAAATTAGGTGGGCTTCTCATCACTAGAGAAATGCCAAACATGTGGATGCTAAATGTGGCTTAAGCACACTGAGGGTCACAAGGGATTGGGGAATTTGGATTTGGGAGTGCAGAATTTACTGAATTTTCTTTTGGGGGGCAAGGAGATATTTCACTTTTCTAGAACCTTTGAGTACCAGTAACGTGGAAGCCCTCTCAATTTCCATTTGCAGATGATGGATGCGAGTAAGGATTTTTTTTGTGCATTAAGTTGAAGCTTTTATTGGGAACATTTTACATAACATTTGGGATGACATTTATCTTGTGCTCTTTGCTGAGCACTTACTTTGAGGTTTCCATCTAAATCTCCAGTGACATTATTTCAGATTAAACCCTGAGGGATCCATTCACTATAGTGAGACAGCAGAGTTACTCTGGACTCCGTCTGGCCTCTGTTCAGTGGTGTCCTTTTCAGAAGTGCACAAAACTGTGGTGGACCAAGCTTTATGCATGCTAAAAAGACAGACACCACGGGATCAAAAGACAGACAGTGTCCACATTGCCCATCTGCCTCATAAGAGGGAATCATCCACCGGGTGCTCCTTCTGAATCACATATTTCAGAGATTTACATGGAAACCCTGTGTAGGCGCTCAGTGCAGAGAGCAGGATATATGTGCATAAAAGCATTACTGCTGTCTTTGGAAGGCAAGGGAACAAATCAGTAGTAGGTGAAGAATTGGTTTTATTTATTTTTTACGCCATTCTCTGTGCTGCATAAGTGATTAGGCAACTTCATTCTTTGGGCTGGTGTGATTACAGTGGTACCAGATTTATATTGGCTTTGTTATGTTTGGATGCTGTCAAAACACTAAAAAGGCGCTTTTTATTGCGCATCCCTCATATTTTGATAGCTATAATTTTTCCTATTTCATCTGACAGTCATGTAAGGGATTGTTTTTTGTGGGACAAGTTGACATGTTTATTGATACCATTGTCGATCACATGTTTTTTTTTATCGCTTTCTATTTTGAGTTTTGGGAGGCAGAATAAGCAAAAACCAGCAATTCAGGAATTAGTTTTTTTTTGGAGGTTTTTTATGCCGTCCTGTGTTTGGGAAATTTGATAAAGCAGCTTTATTCTTTGTGTCATTACAGAGGTGCCTCAATTATATTTCTTTTCATGTTTTGGCGCTATATCACACAATAAAATTATGCTAAAGAAAAAATTATTATTTTTGAATCACTTTATTCTGAGAGCTTTAACTTTTTTTTATTTTTCCACTGATGGAGCTGTATCATGGCTTGTTATTTGTTGGGACAAGATGATGTTTTTAGCAACACCATTTTTATTTACATTCTTCTTTTTGATCGCTTTTTATTTTTCTTTTGTTCAATGATATGATGATAAAGAATCATTTTTTGATGCTTTTTTTTTTCTTTTACAGTGTTCTGTTTCACTGAGACTAAGTACACACTTTCAGGAATGTTTGAGAATTTTCTTGAGCAAAAACGGACATTTTCCGCGGTAAAAAACGTGAGTTTTTTTCACGTTTTTGGTGTGTTTTTTTGCGCGTATTTTGCGAGTTTTTACCGCGATTTTTTCCTGAACTTTCTAGGTCAATAATATAGCGGAAAAAAACGATAGAATTCCGCGAAATTAATGAACATGTTGGTTCCTTTTCCGAGATGCGTTTTTTTTTCGCAGAAAAAATCGCACAATGTGCACAAAAATTGCGGAATTCATTCTAAAATGATAGGATGCTTAAAACATGCATTTTGACTCGTGTGCACTTGAAGGGTTTAAATAGTTTGACAGCTTTGACAGTTTTGTAGGTAGGGTCAATCTGGAAGCAGCGATACCAAATGTTTACATGTTTTGTTTTTTATTTTTTTCATAGAAATATTTATTTATGGGTGCAATGTATGTGTGTATTATATATATAATTATATATATATATATATAAATATATATATTATATACACACATGGTCAAAATTGTTGGTACCCCTTGTTTATGACAGAAAAAACACAATGGTGGCAGAAATAACTTGAATTTGACAAAAGTAATAATAAATCAAAATCTATGAAAATGAACAAATGAAAGTCAGATATTGCTTTTCAACCATGCTTCCACAGAATTAAAAAAAAAATAAAACTCATGAAAAAGGCCGGACAAAAATGATGGTAGCCTTAACTTAATATTTTGTTGCACAGCCTTTTGAGGCAAATACTGCAATCAAACAATTCCTGTAAACTGTCAATGAGACTTCTGCACCTCTCCACAGGTATTTTAGCCACTCCTCAAGAGCAAACTGCTCCAGTTGTCTTGTGTTGAAGGTTGCCTTTTCCAGTTGCTCAATAGGATTTAGGTCAGGGCACATAGAAGGCCACTTCAGAATAGTCCAATGTTTTCCTCTTAGCCATTCTTGGTTGTTTTTAGCTGTGTGTTTTGGGTCATTTATCCTGTTGTAAGACCCATGACCTGCGACTGAGACCAAGCTTTCTGACAAGGGCAGCACATTTCTCTCTAGAATCCATTGATAGTCTTGAGATTTCATTGTACTCTGCACAGATTCTAGACACCCTATGCCAGATGTAGCAAAGCAGCCCAGAATATAACAGAGCCTCCTCCATGTTTCACAGTAGGGACGGTGTTCTTTTCTTTGATATGCTTCATTTTCCATCTGTGAACATAGAGCTGATGTGTGTTGCCAAAAAGTTCCAATTTTGTCTCATATGTCCATAGGACATTCTCCCAAAAGCTTGTGGCTTGTCAACATGTAATTTGGCAAATTCTAGTCTTGCTTTTTTATGATTTTTTTTCAACAATTGTGTCTTCCTTGGTTGTCTCCCATGAAGTCCACTTTGGCTCATACAATGACGAATGGTGCGATCTGACACTGATGTTCCTTGATCTTGAAGTTCACCTTTAATCTGTTTAGAAGTTTTTCTGAGCTCTTTTGCTACCATTCGTATTATCCATCTTTTTGATTTGCCATCAATTTTCTTACTGCAGCCACATCCGGGAGGTTGGCTACAGTCCCATGGAGTAAAATTTCTGAATAATATGTGAAAACTGTAGACACAGGAACATCAAGCTGCTTGGAGATGGTCTTATAACTTTTACCTTCAACATGTTTGTCTATAATTTTCTTTCTAATCTCCTGAGACAACTCTTTCCTTCTCGTCCTCTGGTCCATGTTGAGTGTGATACACACCATGTCACTAAACAGCACAGTGAGTATAAGTAGCCCTCTATACAGGCCACTCACTGATTCCAAGATTGTAGACACCTGTGATGCTAATTAGTGGACACACCTTGATTTAACATGTCCCTTTTGTCACATTATTTTCAGGGGTACCATCATTTCTGTCTAGGCCTATTTCATGAGTTTTATTTTTAAAAAAATTCTGTGGAAGTATGGTTAAAAAGCAATGTCTGACTTTCATTTGTTCATTTTCATAGATTTTTGATTTATTATTACTTTTGTCAGATTCAAGTTATTTATGTGACCATTGTGGGTATTTCTGTCATTAAACGAGGGGTACCAACAATTTTGACCGTGTGTGTGTATATATAGATATATATACTATTATATTGTGTTGTGATTTTTTATTTTAGATTTTTGCTAATATTTTTAAACTTTGGTTTTAACTTAGTCCCTCTATGTGACTTTCACTTTTTTCACTCTGATTGCTTATAAAGCATAGCAATTTACGAGCATTGCTATGCTTTATAAACTGTCTGTTAGGGTTCGATTTCCCACTGCTGCACAAGGGGAGTCTCGAACCCGTCCCGCTGCGGTCTCCCATTCATCTCGGCCGCAGTGGAGCCTGCTCAGCAGAGACGTCGGTCCAGGCATCTTGCCCACTCCACTACTGGGCAGTGACTTGCTGCTGCCTTTCCTGGATCTGCTATTATAGCCAATGCTGGAGCAGACGTCTTTGGGACAAAGTACTGCATTTTCCCTCTGAGCATGCCCAGAGTGAGATCTCTTATTGGAGATCAGGGGTCACATGCTCAGGTACTGCAGCAGCTCCTATTGGCCCGCCAGGAAGGCCCTGTTACTACTAGTCTTCTGGAACAGGTTTCTCATTGGTCCTTGTTCCTGGAAGGTCCTGTAGCTGTTGCTATAAAAGGGTTAGCATGGCTGGGCGCCATGCGCTAATATCAACCATTGTATGCTATGCGCCAGTATGGTCATGCGTGTGTGTGGTTAGGGACCCGGCTGAAATAAGCCACTAGAATACCGACTTAATCGGTGAGGAGTTTGGTGTGCTAGCTGGTCAGGGTCGGTGTCCTAGATGCCCTAGATTACCGGCATAACCGGTGAGGAGTTTGATTGCCGTATTCAGGGTCTGGCGTTCAGACGCCATAGATTGCGGGTGACTCCCGCGAGGACATTAGCGCATGACCACGTATTATGCTTGCTAGCAATTAACCGCGTACCTGAGAGCTTGACAGGACACGGTACTTTTTCTCAGCGGCTCTGTGACGTAACAGGGTTCGCTTTTGATGCTAGACAGCGCCCTAGCGTGTTTACTTTGCGGCTCACTAAAGCTAAGTGAGTTCGCACCTATCGCCATATATGCGCTGTGGCATCCCGTTAGCGGCTCTGGGATTAACAGAGTTCGCACTTACTGCCACAACGCGCTACGGCGTTTATTTTTAGCGACTCTGCGGGATAACAGAGTTCGCTACTTTCGCCATCTTATTAGCAGCGGACTTCGCCTGCACGGTGGACCCCGGGCTGTGAACGCACCTCTCTATTATATCTATTAGGTGCGTTCCGCAGACCCTAACATAATATTAGCGCCAGGGTCTGGCTAGTAAAATGGCGGATGACCAGCGTCTTAGGCAGTACATCCAGCAGCTGGAGGGTAGGTTGGCGGCTCTTGAGCGCACAACTTCAGCTGTGGATGTTACCGCAGTCGCTGTTCAGGCTGCTAGCGTGGCTGCAGCCAGGTTGTCCTCTGCCATCCCTGCTCCGACTATTTCCCGCCTCCCACTTCCAGACAAGTTTACCGGTGACAGTAAACAATGTCGGGGTTTCGTCAGTCAGTGCTCCATACATCTAGAGCTTCTGGCTGCACGTTATCCCACGGAGAGGGCGAAAGTGGGTTTTATCATATCCCTTTTGTCGAGCAGGGCGTTGGAGTGGGCAACGCCATTATGGGAGCGCGATGATCGTGTGGTGCAGAGTGCTCCTCTCTTCTTGGACACTCTTAAACAGGTCTTTTTAGGACCTCGTGTCACCCACGATACGGCTCTTCAACTGTTGACTATCACCCAGGGTTCATCCATGGTCAGCCAGTTTGCCGTCCAATTTCGGACTCTGGTCTCTGAGCTGGATTGGCCAGATAAAGTCCTTATACCCATGTACTGGAGGGGACTGGCAGACCATGTGAAGGACGCCTTGTCCACCAGGGAGATTCCTGCCACACTGGAGGAGCTCATTACCATATCTACCCGCATCGATCTTCGTTTTAACGAGCGGAGGTTGGAGCGGGCCCAGTGTAGGCAGAGGTTCCGGCTGGCGCCCACCTTCGCAAGACCTCTGGAATCTTCCATTCAGGCGTCCGATTCCCCTGAGGCCATGGAGATTTCTCGAGTGAGATCTAAGTCTCGGACCACTCGAGTATCCGTGGTCTGTAGAGTGTGCCAGCAGACAGGACATTATGCCAACAAATGTCCACAGCGATCGGGGAAGCGATCGCGTCTAGTGGTCCTGGGAGGAGGTTCACTAGAGACAGCGGCATTTTCCTCCAAGTTGACACTTAAAGGGACAATCACTGTAGGCACTTCCACTATCGCCGCCGACCTTTGCATGGACTCAGGAGCAGAGGGGAACTTCATGTCCTCTGACTTTGCTCGCCGTCATGCAATTCCTCTGGTGGCTCTTGACAAATCAGTGACTGTCCGGGTAGTGAATGGGTCGACATTGCCCTCACAAATTACACACCAGACTGTTCCACTTGCATTGTTGGTATCTCCTTCCCATCAGGAACTTATTTCTCTACTCGTCCTTCCCGAGGGATTAGACGAGATCCTACTAGGTATACCTTGGCTCCGTTTCCACTCCCCACATATAGAGTGGACTTCGGGTAGGATACTGGGTTGGAGTGATGCATGTAGAGGCAGATGTGTCAGGAGTTGCGTTCAGGTTACCACTACTGAGTTACCCGCAGATCTTACTCCACTCCCCAAGTGCTACTGGTCATATGCAGATGTGTTCTCCAAGAAGGCTGCTGAGACTCTTCCACCTCATCGCCCCTATGACTGTCCTATCGACCTCTTGCCTGGCGTAGAACCCCCTCGGGGAAGGGTCTATCCCCTCTCTCTTCCTGAGACAGAGGCCATGTCGCAATATATTCAGGAGAACCTGGCAAGAGTGTTTATTAGGAAGTCGGTGTCACCGGCTGGGGCGGGATTTTTCTTCGTACAGAAGAAAAATGGAGAATTGCGTCCGTGTATTGATTACCGGGGTCTTAACGCCATCACCGTTAAAAACAAGTACCCGTTGCCCTTGATTTCAGAGCTATTTGATAGGCTTCAGGGAGCAAGGGTATTCACTAAGTTAGATCTGCGCGGTGCGTATAACCTGATTCGCATCCGTGAAGGGGACGAATGGAAGACGGCTTTCAATACCAGGGACGGGCATTACGAATATCTGGTGATGCCCTTTGGGCTCTGTAATGCTCCAGCCGTTTTCCAAGACTTTGTCAATGACATCTTCCGGGATATGCTCTCCACCTCGGTCGTAGTCTATCTGGATGATATACTCATCTTCTCTCCAGATATTGACTCCCACCGGAGAGATGTCTGCAGAGTCTTCGACCTCTTACGGGCTAATTCCCTTTATGCTAAGTTGGAGAAATGTATGTTTGAGCTGGAGTCTTTACCTTTCCTTGGTTATATCATCTCAACCCAGGGATTGGTTATGGATCCGGTCAAACTACAGGCTGTGATGGACTGGCAGGAACCTCACTCTCTTAAAGCGGTGCAGCGCTTTATGGGGTTCATTAATTACTATCGCCAGTTCATTCCGCATTTCTCTACCTTGGTAGCTCCCTTGGTAGCCCTCACCAAGAAGGGAGCAAATCCCAAATTGTGGTCGGAAGAGGTCTCCACGGCTTTCTCTTCTGTTAAGTCTCATTTTGCTAGCGCTCCTATCCTACATCGCCCCGATGTTGATAAGCCATTTTTATTGGAGGTGGATGCCTCATCCGTTGGTGCTGGAGCAATCCTCTACCAAAAGGATGCTCAAGGTCGGAAGCATCCTTGCTTCTTCTTCTCTAAGACCTTCACATCAGCGGAGAGGAATTATTCCATCGGGGATAGGGAGTTGCTAGCCATGAAGTTGGCCTTCTCTGAGTGGAGACATCTGTTGGAGGGGGCCTGCTTTCCCTTCCAAGTTTTCACCGACCACAAGAATTTGGTGTATCTACAGACAGCCCAGCGGCTTAATTCTCACCAGGCCAGATGGTCCTTGTTCTTCTCCCGGTTTAATTTCACCCTCCATTTCCTCTCGGGAGAGAAGAACATTCGTCCGACGCTCTCTCTCGCTCTGTGGTGTCCTCTGAGGAGGAGGTGGAGGAGCCTCGGCTTATTGTCCCCACAGAGAGCCTGAGAACAGTGGCCCCGGTTTCACTAGAGTCTGTGCCCCCGGGCAAGACTTTTGTACCTACCAATTTACGACCGGAGGTACTCTCTTGGGCACATTCGTCCAGGGTTGGTGGACACTTTGGGGCAAAGAGGACATCTGAATTGCTGGCGAGGACTTATTGGTGGCCGCATATGGTCCGTGATGTTGGGGACTATGTTCGGGCGTGTGTCTCCTGCGCCAAGAATAAGTCTCCACGACAACGGCCAGCTGGGTTACTTTACCCTTTGCCGGTGGCAGACAGGCCCTGGGAGATGGTTGGGATGGACTTTGTGGTGGGCTTACCCAAGTCTCGGGGTTGCACCATCATTTGGGTAATCACCGACCATTTCTCCAAAATGGTGCATCTGGTGCCGCTACCACGGTTACCTTCTGCACGGGCTCTGGCAGCGTTGTTCGTTAGGCATGTCTTCCATCTACACGGCATGCCAGACAAAATTGTCAGTGACCGAGGTCCCCAGTTTGCGTCTCGGTTCTGGAGAGAGCTTTGTCGTCTACTCAGCATTGAGTTAAATCTCTCTTCAGCGTACCATCCTGAGACGAATGGGTTGGTAGAGAGGGCCAACCAGACCTTGGTCACCTATCTACGACATTTTGTCTCAGCCAGGCAGGATGACTGGGCATCCTTGCTACCATGGGCTGAGTTTGCATTAAACAATGCTGTGGCTGATTCCACCGGACAGACCCCATTCCTCCTGAACTACGGTCAGCATCCGCGGGTACCAGTGCCTATGCCCGTGTCTTCCGCCGATTCCAGGGTGGCAGACTGGGCTGTGGAGGTACGGGACATTTGGGACCGCACTCAGGATGCCATTCAGGCCTCCAAAGAGAGGATGAGGTCTTCGGCTGATGCCCATCGGCGCCCGCTCCTACGTTTGCTCCGGGTGACCTAGTGTGGCTTTCTGCCCGAAACATCAGGCTGCGGGTAGAGTCCACCAAGTTGGCACCTCGCTTTTTGGGCCCCTTTAAAGTTCTTGAGCAGGTGAACTCGGTAGTTTACCGCCTAGCCCTTCCGCCTCGCCTTGGTATCACTGACACCTTTCACGTGTCCCTCTTGAAACCCGTGGCCATTTCCCGGTTTTCCGAGTCATCTGCCGGGACGTCGGGTTCATCTACCGACGATCATGAGGTGAACGCCATTGTTGGGTGCAAGGTGGTACGAGGCAAAAAATTTTATTTGGAGGGGTTATGGGCCTGAGGATAGATCCTGGGAGCCTGCCGAGCATGTTCATGCTCCGCAGCTCATCGCTGCCTTTGAGCGCAGCGAGGCCCAGAGAAGGGGGGGCAATGTTAGGGTTCGATTTCCCGCTGCTGCACAAGGGGAGTCTCGAACCCGTCCCGCTGCGGTCTCCCATTCATCTCCGGCCGCAGTGGAGCCTGCTCAGCAGAGACTTCGGTCCAGGCGTCTTGCCCACTCCACTACTGGGCAGTGACTTGCTGCTGCCTTTCCTGGATCTGCTATTATAGCCAATGCTGGAGCAGACGTCTTTGGGACAAAGTACTGCATTTTCCCTTCTGAGCATGCCCAGAGTGAGATCTCTTATTGGAGATCAGGGGTCACATGCTCAGGTACTGCAGCAGCTCCTATTGGCCCGCCAGGAAGGCCCTGTTACTACTAGTCTTCTGGAACAGGTTTCTCATTGGTCCTTGTTCCTGGAAGGTCCTGTAGCTGTTGCTATAAAAGGGTAGCATGGCTGGGCCGCCATGCGCTAATATCAACCATTGTATGCTATGCGCCAGTATGGTCATGCATGTGTGTGGTTAGGGACCCGGCTGAAATAAGCCACTAGAATACCGACTTAATCGGTGAGGAGTTTGGTGTGCTAGCTGGTCAGGGTCGGTGTCCTAGATGCCCTAGATTACCGGCATAACCGGTGAGGAGTTTGATTGCCGTATTCAGGGTCTGGCGTTCAGACGCCATAGATTGCGGGTGACTCCCGCGAGGACATTAGCGCATGACCACGTATTATGCTCGCTAGCAATTAACCGCGTACCTGAGAGCTTGACAGGACACGGTACTTTTTCTCAGCGGCTCTGTGACGTAACAGGGTTCGCTTTTGACGCTAGACAGCGCCCTAGCGTGTTTACTTTGCGGCTCACTAAAGCTAAGTGAGTTCGCACCTATCGCCATATAGCGCTGTGGCATCCCGTTAGCGGCTCTGGGATTAACAGAGTTCGCACTTACTGCCACAACGCGCTACGGCGTTTATTTTTAGCGACTCTGCGGGATAACAGAGTTCGCTACTTTCGCCATCTTATTAGCAGCGGGCTTCGCCTGCACGGTGGACCCCGGGCTGCGAACGCACCTCTCTATTATATCTATTAGGTGCGTTCCGCAGACCCTAACACTGTCAGTGCTTCACTGACATACAAGCTTGATACACCATGCTGTGATCATAGTGCAACAAGTTTGCTTGCTTTGATGACCCAGATGTCATCATGACCACATCGGTTTACCATGGCAACCATCGGCCCCTTGCGAGGGTGCAAATCGGAGGGCAGCAGGGGCCATTTCCATCTGCCTCCCTTCTAAATGCTGCAATCGATATTTAGCAGGTTAAACTGCCAGGAGCGGTGTGAACAACTGGTGGTGGCAGCATCCTGTGCTTGGGAGATCGCAATGATGTATACATACCTCGTCGGTCAGGAATTACTTTCCACCTATGAGGTAATAATATTGCAGATGTCGGAAAAGAGTTAAAGAGGTTGGTTACTACTTTTACATTGATGAGCTATCTTCAGGATAGGTCATCAGTGTCTGATCGGCCGGGGTCCAACACCCGGAAACCCACCGACCTGCTGTTATCAGTGTCGGCAGTCGCCGCCGGCCAGAAGTAGTCACTTGTGGAGCTATTCCATCTAATAGTAGTGGCAAGGCATGGTACAGCACATCCACTTCCTATTCAAAACTATAGGAAGTGAATGTGTTGTTCCCTACGGTGGCCACTATCAGAAGATGGCCAGCACCGCAAGTAGGTATCTCGACTTGTGTCCTGATGCCGCTGACACTGATAACAGCCGTTCAGCGTGGGGTGGCGGATGTCTACTGTAAAAGTGGTGGAGAACCTCTTTAAGAGGGAGCATGAACAGACAATAAAAACACCACAAAGTAACACATAGCTCAACAGTTACAAGAGAAGTGAGTGCCCTGCCCGCAAGCTTACAGTAGGGCAATAATGCAGTTTAAGATTCATATATTTAGTTACGGTATATATCATGTTGCAGATAGTGTGCTGCTGTATTCTTTGATTTGTAGTTTATATTAGATAGAAATATAGAAATAGATAGATAAATAGAAAATTACAAAAAATGTAACGTCGTGGCTGTGGACTGTATTTTAACTCTGCTTTAATAGGTAATTGTTAATATGGTAGAAAAGTCTATTATTTTGTGGACACAAGGAAACTTATACTGATGTAAATGAATGTCTGGACCTTTCTTAGACTATATTTGTTTGTTGCATGATGTGTAAATCCCCACTGTGTGGTTGACATTTCTCAACAATTGGAAAGTTCTACAACTTTCTTCTTCTTTGCTCGGGTGCGTTCTGATTTGTAACCTTATTAAACCAAGGATTCTGAGCATGGCGGCTAAGGTTGGAAGATTGGTTTATTAACTCATTGCTTAATCAAGGGAAACAAGAAAGATGAAATTACGTATATCTCCAGTTGGTTAGTTGTGCATATTTATTTATTCCTGCTGCTCCTCTGATTATAGTTATTTCATTTTTAAGCCTAGAGATACATTTTCTATAATTAAATTACAATTTATAATTACAATGAGTCAAGTATCACAAATTCATGCAACGAGGAAAGCCTTTCAGTAGCACAGTACTCATGGTAGCAGTAACTGGTTAAGTGTTTGAAGCCAAGATGTTCCTTTAAAGGGTTTGTTTTACAAGTACGAATCGTATAAAAAAAATACAAAAAAAACTAAATAATAAAAAAATAATAAATTAAGCAAAACTCACCGTAGAGATTAGCAAATTGAATTCAAGTTGAATTTTCTGAAAGTTGCAATCCTCAAAAAATGTGAGCAATTTAAAAATAAATTAATTAATTTGCGCAAATTAAAAAAAAATAATAACCCAGTCCCCCAGATAATGCTCATCAGACTAAACATTACAGGAAAGCTATGAACAGTGCTGTCCTTTAAAAAAATGTGTGACTGTTTCAAAATACAGTAATTAATGTAAATTATACCTAATACTGTTTTGACTGCTTCTTTCACAGTGAATTTAGACAGTACTGTATGACTCCATTAAGGCTAGTATTTTAGGATTCTATATACATTTTGACAACAATAACCAATATCTTATATCTAAAGAATATCTGAATTTATATTCATCATATGTACAGTGGGTACGGAAAATATAATTTCTGACCCCTTTAAATTTTTCACTTTTTGTTTCATCGCAGCCCTTTGGTAAATTCAAAAAAGTTAATTTTTTTTCTCATTAATGTACACACTCTGCACCCCATCTTGACTGAAAAAAAACAGAAATGTAGAAATTTTTGCAAATTTATTAAAAAAGGAAAACTGAAATATCACATGGTCATAAATATTCAGATACTTTGCTCAGACACTCAATGTAAGGATCCCGGATGTTCCATGGAGCCTGTTTTGCCCTTGTCCAAGATGGAGTCTGGTACTTCGCCCTGTCCTGGAACTTCCTGTCTGTTCTGCTATTTAAGTCCAGGTCGGGAGATCTTCCTTGCCTGAGTGTTTTGTTGCTGTTTGCTTCTGAGCTTCCTCCTGGCTTGCCTCTGGAGTTCCTACTGCTGCTCGTTACTCAGTGCTCTACCTCGCCACTTCCAGCTGCCTTCAGTTTTCTAAGCTGCTTCTGAGGACTTGAGAGGGATTTCTCATTCCAAAGGGTACATTTAAGGACCTTCTCCCTGTTATATTCCACAGATGTATTTCTGCACTTCCATTAAAGGTGTTATCTCCTCTATCTGCATAGACCTGGACTTCCACGTATAAGTGACAGTTGCACTCTTGCTTCTTATTACTGCTGGACTTCCACGTATAAGTTCCGGTCATACTCTTGCTGCATATTACTACTGGACTTCCAAGTATAAGAGCCAGTCGCACTCTTGCTGCATATTTCTGCTGGACATGTTTGTATTAGTGGTTGCACCCCACTACTAAATTTGCTTGATATTTCTGTTTTGTGCTGTGCACTTCGTTACAATTGCAGGAAATTCTCTGTTAGTTTTTGTTCTACTTTTTGATTTGTTAAATACACTTATTTGTCTCAGCTTTGGTCTCAGACTCGTTTTATCCCATGCAATCAGATTACATAGTACCCACATAATTGTTACACTCATATTTAAAGGAAAACTGCCAGCAGTTTTGGCCATATTAAATATAGCCACTGCCTTTCAGGGTTTATCTACAGAATTCTATAATGCTGTAGATAAGCCCTTGATCAGACCTGAAAGCTAAGAAAAATAAGTTTTATTATACTCACCCGGGTGGTGGTCCGGTCAGACCCGGTCAGGTCCGATAGGTGTCACAGGTCCGGCGTCTCCCATCTTCATGCGATGCTGCCCTCCTGCTTGCTTCACAGGCTCATCGGCCTTGTGCTGCTGTGCAGGCGTAATTATCTGCCCTGTTAAGGGCTGAGCAAATTCCTGCAGTGAGCAGGCGCTGGGCCTCTCTGAACTTTCCCGAGTACTTTGCTCTGCCTTCAACAGGGCAGAGAAGAAAGCCTGCGCAGGAGCGTGATGCCAGGGAGCCATGAAGCAAGCAGCAGGGCGGCATCACAAGAAGATGGGAGGCACCGGACCCTCGACACCGATCGGACCAGACCGGACCGCCCCAGAGTGAAGGTACTGCCACACTAAACGTTCCCGCTAACGATCACGATAACGACGCTATCGTTGTGTGATCGTTTTAAGGTCGCTAGTAGCTGCCATACTTGACGATCTCATTAACGGCGCATCAGCGGTTAGCGATCTTTTTAACGACTTTGGCGGTCGTTGGGATGTGCCACACTGCATGTACTGTGAAAGATCACGACCTCGATAGGCGTGACTGAGCGCGACCTTTTGCACGCCCCTCGTCACAGATTGGTGGTCACTATGTGTGTCATAGATATTTATCACAGCTCTCCCGCTTTGTGATTGGATGACCGCGTCATAAAAGACAACGTATCAGCACTCCTCTCCATTGCTCTCGAGCAGAAGCGGTTCTTTCACCCAGTGTGTCCTGCTAGTCTTGGTAGCTACTGCGATCCGGTTTACGCCACTATTTCGGTTGCTACGTTCTACGTTGGAGTTTTTGCGATCGTCTGTGGAGTATCCTCTGCGATCCAGTTGTGACGCTAGTTTCCCTATTTCTTTTTTCAGAATCACACAAGTTTTGTAAGGTAGGTAATTTTTTTTGTCACATTTAATTTTTCTTTTGTCTTTAATTGTACCGATCCATTTTAGATCTCTCTGCTGTTGTTAACCATTGTTGTCCATCATGTTTTTCATTGTTTTGTTCAGGCACGCCCACCATTTTATGATCCCAGCTCTGTCTATGTTTACTCCTGCGTCGCCCACAACCACCATTTTGTGATCCCTGCTGTGTTCTATGTTGTAGACTATGTAAGCATTTTATTTAACCATTCTGCTGTTCTCACATAATCATTTTTTTATTACAGATGGCTGATAAGCAGGAGTTTTTGCGTGATTTTATCGAGCTGTACCGCACAATGCCGTGCCTCTGGAAAATTAAGTCTGCAGATTATTGTAACCGGTTGAAAAAGAAGGACGCCTACCAAAAACTGGCGGAGCTCTGCAGGAGCCATTACCCTGATGAACCGGCGGATGAGTCAACGGTTAAAAAACGGATTCAGGGCCTCCGCACGGTTTATAAAAAGAGCTCAATAAAGTTATCAATTCAACCAAATCTGGAGCGGGGGCCGAAGAAGTTTATGTCCCCAAACTGTGGTACTTTGATCTGTTAGCTTTTACAAGGGACCAAGAAGTACCCAGAGAAGGGACATCCATTTCGGATCTAGACCCAGTGATCCAGCCGGACACCCCTGTCGTACATGTAAGTACCTTTGTATTACAACACATTTTAATGTACATGCCAAAGTGTACTTAAATTTAAAAAATATAATTGTGAAATGTAGATAAAATGGCAGAATATATCCCTTCATGTACTGATAATTTATCTAGCTCAACGGTTGAGGCCTATCCATTTACAAGTGTCGTTTTCACATTTTTGCTGTATATGGGTGTTATAGTGTGAAGATTAATTTCTTTGTCTTTGTGATTTACCATTTGTTTTTTGTTCATGCAGGACACAGAAGAGGCCGTCTCCACACCTCAGACTGAAGAAGACAGCATGCCGGATCACATAGACGAAGTAGTCGAGCCACCATCATCTGTGCGGAGGCGGCTTTCACTTTCAGGAACGAAAAGGAAGGCTCCCACCTCGGCTCCCACCTCGGCTACTCCTGAATTGGTGGAAATTGCTAAAAAACTTCTTACAGCAGAAAAAGAAACAAAAATAACTGGCTTTGCATATTTTGCAAATGAGAGGCTGCCTACTCTGGATCCTGTTCAGCGGCTTCATGCTGAGAGACTGATGTTTGAGGTACTGAATCAAGCGTCTTTTGGAAACCTGGATAACAGATATGTCGTCATGCCAAGACCGCAGTACCCGGACTATTCATGGCCGCACAATCCTGTGCCAAACCCAGTTGGGATAAACCCAAACGCTGGTGCTCCCCCTTATTTTTATACACCGCAGAGGCAGCGTGGTAATGGCAATGATCCATCTTACCAGCAGTTGTAGTTTTTAAATTGTTTTACTAAAGTTTTTTTTGGTTGTTTTTATATTTTTACATTGATACCTTTTTTAATAAAAAACTTATTTATCTAATGAATTGTGGTCTTTTCTTATGTGATGTCAACTATTAAAATGTTGTATTTTTATTACATCTACTTGTCACACATGGGGTCATGGGAGTACCAGCTATCATAGGTGTTCCATCATAGGGAAAAAATGAAATGAAAAAAATATCAAAAATTAACATTTTTTTTTTAAGGCCCCTGGTCACACTAGCGCTAAAACCTTATACTAAAAATAATACACCACACCTGCGTAGATGAACGTAAATATTAAATATATATTTATGTCATAATATATATTTTTTTTTTTAAATAAAGATATAAAATTTAAATAAAAAAAAAAACATAACAAAATAAAAAAATTATAAACTAATTATTAACAAAATCAAAAAAAAAATTCAAAAAAAAAAAAATTAATGAGGGCCCCGGTGTCCAGCCGCTGCCCTCTCCAGCATCATCCTGTGTTGATGCAGAGCTCCCATCGCACTTTGCAGCTCTGCCACCGCAGTCTGCATCACTGCCACAGCGCTGCACATTTTTGCAATCACCCGGCGGTGGGACACCAACAGGTCCTGGGCAGTCGGGATTTCTGTGGAGGAAAAGGTAACAGTTAATAGTGAATTCTGTTGCAACATCAACATGTACATGTTATGTTAATTAACACTTACGGTTGTCGTCAGACGACCCGCTCACTGCCCACCCAGAACCTGTTGGTCCGCCGGCTAGGGAAACACAGAAAAATTTTTTTATATTACAACAGCCATTACACATAAGACCTTACAAAGTTCTCAAACATGTCTGACGCTTATATCATGTGCGTTAATTACCTGATGGGGAGCCTGCATCCGTGTGACGGGATGATGCTGGAGAGAAGGCAATGGAAGGTGAGGTGCTTGACCCCGACTGTGGAGGGGGGGTTGCTGCCAGGGAAGGGGCTGAAGGGATGGAGAGGTGTGGTGAGGATGGTGGTGGAGGGGTAGCCGGAGATGGAGGTGGAGGGGTAGCCGGGGAAGGAGATGGAGGTGGAGGGGTAGCCGCAGCAGCTGGTGAAGGTGGTGCTGTAAATAAAATATACAATTCAGTCAAATAATCCTTCTACTGGTTTTTTTTGTCGAAATGCGCATGCTGATGCGACTAAATATCGCAGCGTTTATAAGCGTTTGCATGCGTTTTTTTAATGCGCTACTTGTGCGCTCGAAACGCATCGCTAAAAAATGCAAGTGTGAAAGTAGCCTACCCCACAAAACATAACCTATCCAGATACCCTCATCAATACTCACTCAGAGGCTGCGGAGCTGGGCCCGGATGCTGGCGACCTTCTCGCGTGAGCGGTATCGCAGGTCCGCCAGCTTCTTCCTTATTTGCGCTTTTGTGCGCAGCACATTGAACCTCCTCTGCAGGCCCCGCTGGATCCTCTGCAGGCATAACCTTTTGTGGCGCATTGGATGTGCCACAGGTAGCCTGCAGTGGTAGTCCCAGAGGTCCGTCTTTTTAATCAAATAACGGACCTCTTCATCAGCCCATTTGGGCCCGCGCTGTCTCGCCGCCATTGCCGCCATCACAAACAACAGAGCATTGGGCGACGCCAGCGCCATGACGTCACAGCGTGCGCACGTTACGTGCGACCGCACCGCGACGCTAAACGGTTTTTGCGATTGAAAAGTAACCGCAGCAGCCATGCGGCAGAAGCACAGATATGAAATGCTGTTGCAATCGCAATACCACTGTTCCAAGGTAGGCGATCACAATGGCGTGTTATGTCTTTATGGCTGGGGATCGTGACAATCTTCTAGCAAATCACAAATGGCTTTTTGCATGTTTGCATATCTGTGTAGTTGCAGTGTCAAATAGCGATCACAATAACATCGCATATCTTGATGGCTGGGGCTCGCTAATCCCCTTTGCAAGTCACAATGGCTTTTTGCATAGCGTGAGTAGTCAAATAGCGATCACAATAACATCGCATATCTTGATGGCTGGGGCTCGCTAATCCCCTTTGCAAGTCACAATGGCTTTTTGAATAGCGTGGGTAGTCAAATAGCGATCACAATAGCCTCGTATATTTTGATGGCTGGGGCTCGCTAATCCCCTTGCAAATCACAATGGCTTTTTGCAGATCTGTATGCATATCTGTTTACTTGTGTGGTCACATTGCGATCACAATGACGTCGCATATCTGTGAATAGCTGATTCCCTGGTGAATGTTGACCTTTACCTCCCAAGAATTTTCAAATATATGTATAACAATTTTTTAACCTTTCATATATGACTAATATATATATATTATATATTTAAACTTTATAGATGCAGCTGTGGTGTATTATCTGTTATATATAATTATAATGTTTGAACGCTACTGAGACCATAGGCCCTTAAAATAATTGAAAATATTTGAAACTTTTTTCTTTATTTTTTGTAACAATTAACTCCTATGACTGCTCGTACTCCCATGAGCACGTGTGTGACAAGTAGATACAATGTATAACAAAAAATAGGGAAAAAAAAAGCCTTTGAAAAGATTTTAAAAACTACAGCTGCTGGTAACATGTCTCTTTGCCATCCCCATTACTCCCTCCCCACATCTCACCCATCATTAGCCCTTCTCCCATATTGGTAAAATAATTGAAAAAAACACGAATGCATTTTTAAAATAAAAATATTTTATTATCAAAACATTGTTAAAAAAAGGGTAAAGTAAAACATTCTCAAAATCAAACTAGACCTGATGCTGCCAACTCACTGCACCAGGCCCATTAAAGTAATGGCAGTACTTGTCTCGGCCGGCCTTCGCATCATCCTTGCTCCTGCCTTGATTGACTGGTTGAAGGCCTGCAATAGCGGGATCATTGTCACGCCATTCTCCGAGCACCACGTCACCATTGCTGTCCGAGTCCATGAAGCCTGGTGGACTGTAAGTACCTGCATCGCGTTTTCTTAGAAAATTGTGCAGCACACAACAGGCCAACACCACTGAGTCTATGGATTCCAGCTTCATGTTGATTGGAGTGTGGAAAACCCTGAAGCGGTTGGCCATTATGCCGAAGGCATTCTCCACAACGCGCCGTGCCCTAGACAGTCTGTAATTAAAAATCCGCCTTTCCCCTGTCAAAGTCTTTTGTGGGTACGGTTTCACAAGATGCTCATGAAGGGGGAAGGCTTCATCACCCACAAACACAAAGTTTAGGTTGGCGGTGGTGTCCATGTTGGTTGGCAAGTTAAGTTTATTATTAAACAACCGATCACCAAAACTTGTGTGCTCCAAAACGCCACCGTCAGAAACCCTTCCATTAATGCCAACATTAACGTCAATAAATTCATAATTGGCATTAACAAGGGCCATGAGGATCACGCTGAAGTAGCCCTTGTAATTATGAAAAAAGGATCCGCTTTTGGCTGGTTGCGTGATCCGCACATGTTTGCCATCCAAGGCACCACCACAGTTTGGGAACTGCCAAATCCTTTCAAATTCAGAGGCAATAATTTGCCATTCCGCCACTGATTTTGGAAATGGCATGTAGCTCCGTAAACTGCGGACGATGGCGATGCATGTCTCCGGAATTAGTTCTCCAAGCAGCGACCGAGAAATTGCAGCAGAATATTGCAAATCCTTCATGGAACGTCCGGTTGCCAGAAATCGCAGCGTTACTGCCAAACGTTCCTCTGCTGAAACAGCTGCACGCATCCGTGTATCCTGCCGTTCAATGAGTGGCCTCACAGCTTCCAGTAGGAGCTTGAATGAATCCTCCGACATCCGTAGATAATTCCGGAAATCCTGCGGATTCTTCTCCTGCAACTCCCTCACTAGATGCATGTGGGTGAATCTGGACCTCTGCTCCAGCCATTCCCTGGTCCACATGCGACGCTTTCGCTTGGAGCGCCTCTCTTCCACCCGCGCCTCTTCCTGACGATCTGCCTCCATAGATAGCGCAACTGCCACAATCACACGCTCCGCGGTGGACAGGTTCATTATGTGCAACCTGTACGGTAAAGAAGAGAAAAGTTAATGACTAATTAATTACTATTACTAAAGTGTTTAAACAGAATAAAATAAAGAATAAAATAAAAATTATATAACAAAAAAAAAATAAACTTTTCAGTTTATACAGTTTACAAATGTCTAAAATGGTGAGGGGTGTAAAATAAATAAAGCAAAAAAAAAAATAATAATAAATAAAGTCAGGGGTGTAAAATAAATAAATTAAAAAAAAAAAAGAAAAAAATAAATAAAGTCTGGGGTGTAAAATAAATAAAGCAGACGAAAAAAATAAATAAATAAATAAATAAGGTCAGGGGTGTAAAAGCAATAAAGCAGAGGACGAAAAAAAAAAAATAAGGTCAAAAAACAATATCAAAACATCACATCACAAACAATATGTACCTTGAATCCAAATCCAAATATCCCGAAGATCCAAATCCAAATGGGGATGGATGGTGCTCTAACGACTCAGACAGGATCGCAAAACCCACCACTGCGCCACAAATATGATCGCAAAACACCGACACGCGATACTATCCTCACAAAAACGCACAAAGCACAGTTGGAATCATCCACAAAGTGCTCTGGAAACAATGGATGGAGGCGCAGTTATTATAGCTGAGGTGATGTTTGTGGTCACCAATCGGAGCTGAAGGGCGTTAATGAAAGAAAACAAAGTCCCGCCTCCGCCGCTGACTAATGCATCGTTAATGAGGTCGCACATTGTTCACAAAAAGGTGCCACATTCAGCGATAATACTTACCCAGCGGGAGCGCCGACGATAAAATAGGGTCCGGAACGATGTCAGCGACGAGCGAGATCACAGCAGGAAGCTCGTCGCTGGAAGCTGCCGCACTGAACAATATCGCTAACGGGATCGCTAAATAGTGACGTTTTTTAGCGATCCCGTTAGCGATATTGTTTAGTGTGGCATACCCTTGAGTGTAATACAACTTATTTTTCTTATCTTTCAGGTAAAATCAGGGGGCTTATCTACAGCATTATAGAATGCTGTAGATAAGCCTTGAAAGATAGTGGCTGTATCTTAATATGGCCAAAATTGCTGACAGGTTCCCTTTAAGTCACATGCTATCCATTTCCTTGTGATCCTCCTTGAGATGGTTCTATTCCTTCACTGGAGTCTAGCTGTGTTTAATTAAACTGATAGGACTTGATTTGTAAAGGCACACACCTGTCTATATAACACTTAACAGCTCACAGTGTATGTCAGACCAAATGAGAATCATGAGGTCAAAGGAACTGGACAAGGAGATCAGAGACAGAATTGTAGCAAGGCACAGATCTGGAGAAGGTTACAAAAGAAGTTCTGCAGTACTCAAGGTTCTGCACAGTGGCCTCCATAATTCTTAAATGGAAGAAGTTTGGGACCACCAGAAGTCTTCCTAGACCTGGCCATCCAGCCAAACTGAGCAATCATGGGAGAAGACCCTTGGTGATAGAGGTAAAGAAGAACCCCAAGATCACTGTGGCTGAGCTCCACAGATGCAGTAGGGAGATGGGAGAACATTCCACAAAGTCAACTATCACTGCAGCCCTCCACCAGTCGGGCCTTTTTGGCAGAGTGGCCTGTCGGAAGCCTCTCCTCAGTGCCAGACATATGAAAGCATGCATAGAGTTTGCTAAAAAACACATGAAGGACTATCAGACTATGTGAAATGAGATTCTCTGGTCTGATGAGCCAAAGATAGAACTTTTTGGTGATATTTCTAAGCGGTATGTGTGGAGAAAACCTGACACTGCTCATCACCTGCTCAATACAATTCCAACAATGAAACATGGTGGTGGCAGCATCATGCTATGGGGGTGTTTTTCAGCTTTAGGGACAGGACGACTGGTTGCAATTGAAGGAAACATGAATGCGGCCAAGTACAGAGATATCCTGGATGAAAACCTCTTCTAGAGTGCTTTAGACCTCAGAATTGGCCGAAGGTTCACCTTCCAACAAGACAATGACCCCAAGCACACAGCTAAAATAACAAAGGAGTGGTCTCAGAACAACTCTGTGACCATTCTTGACTGGCTCAGCCAGAGCCCTGACCTAAACCCAATTGATCATCTCTGGAGAGACCTGAAAATATCTGTCCACCAACATTCACCATCCAACGAGACAGAACTGGAGAGGATCTGCAGGGAAGAATGGCAGAGGATCCCCAAATCCATGTGTGAAAAAGTTGTTGCATCATTCTCAAGAAGACTCATGGTTGTACTAGCTCAAAAGGGTGCTTCTGCTCAATACTGAACAAAGGGTCTGAATACTTATGACCATGTGATATTTCAGTTTTTCTTTTTTAAGAAATTTGCAAAAATTTCTACATTTCTGTTTTTTTTCAGTCAAGATGGGGTGCAGGGTGTACATTAATGAGAAAAAAAATGAACTTTTTTGCATTTACCAAATGGCTGCAATGAAACAAAGAGTGAAAAATTTAAAGGGGTCTGAATGCTTTTTGTACCCACTGTAGATAGAAGTACATATACAGTATATATTCAATATCTTACATCTAAAGAATATCAGAATATATATTAAATATATATATATAGGATATATATATAATATATATATATATATATCCTGTGAAAAGGTAATCAGCCGTACATATAGTTTATAATATTATATACAGTACAGACCAAAAGTTTGGACACACCTTCTCATTTAAAGATTTTTCTGCATTTTCATGACTATGAAAATTGTAAATTCACACTAAAGGTATCAAAACTATGAAGTAACACATGTGGAATTATATACTTAACAAAAAAGTGTGAAACAACTGAAAATATGTCTTATATTCTAGGTTCTTCAAAGTAGCCACCTTTTGCTTTGATGACTGCACACTCTTGGCATTCTCTTAATGAGCTTCAGGAGGTAGTCACCAGAAATGGTCTTCCAACAATCCTGAAGGAGTTCCCAGAGATGCTTAGCACTTGTTGGCCCTTTTGCCTTCACTCTGCGGTCCAGCTCACCCCAAACCATCTCGATTGGGTTCAGGTCTGGTGACTGTGGAGACCAGGTCATCTGGCGTAGCACCCCATCACTCTCCTTCTTGGTCAAATAGCCCTTACACAGCCTGGAGGTGTGTTTGGGGTCATTGTCCGGTTGAAAAATAAATGATCGTCCAAATAAACGCAAACCGGATGGAATAGCATGCCGCTGCAAGATGTTGTGGTAGCCATGCTGGTTCAGTATGCCTTCAATTTTGAATAAATCCCCAACAGTGTCACCAGCAAAGCACCCCCACACCATCACTTCTCCTCCTTCATGTTTCACAGTGGGAACCAGGCATGTAGAGTCCATCCCTTCACCTTTTCTGCGTCGCACAAAGACACGGTGGTTGGAACCAAAGATCTCAAATTTGGACTCATCAGACCTAAGCACAGATTTCCACTGGTCTAATGTCCATTCCTTGTGTTCTTTAGCCCAAACAAGTCTCTTCTGCTTGTTGCCTTCCTTAGCAGTGGTTTCCTAGCAGCTATTTTACCATGAAGGTCTGCTGCACAAAGTCTCCTCTTAACATTTGTTGTAGAGATGTGTCTGCTGCTAGAACTCTGTGTGGCATTGACCTGGTCTCTAATCTGAGCTGCTGTAAACCTGCGATTTCTGAGGCTGGTGACTCGGATAAACTTATCCTCAGAAGCAGAGGTGACTCTTGGTCTTCCTTTCCTGGGGCGGTCCTCATGTGAGCCAGTTGCTTTGTAGGCAGCGCTTGATGGTTTTTGCAACTGCACTTGGGGACACTTTCAAAGTTTTCCCAATCTTTTGGACTCACTGACCTTCATTTCTTAAAGTAATGATGGCCACTCGTTTTTCTTCACTTTGCAGCTTTTTTCTTGCCATAATACAAATTCTAACAGTCTATTCAGTAGGACTATCAGCTGTGTATCCACCAGACTTCTGCACAAGACAACTGATGGTCCAAACCCCATTTATAAGGCCAGAAATCCCACTTATTAAACCTGACAGGGCACACCTGTGAAGTCAAAACCATTCCCGGTGACTACCTCTTGAAGCTCATCAAGAGAATGCCAAGAGTGTGCAAAGCAGTCTTCAAAGCAAAAGGTGGCTACTTTGAAGAACCTAGAAAATAACACATATTTTCAGTTGTTACACACTTTTTTGTTAAGTATATAATTCCACATGTGTTAATTCTATAGTTTTGATGCCTTCAGTGTGAATGTACAATTTTCAAAAAATCTTTAAATGAGAAGGTGTGTCCAAACTTTTGGTCTGTACTGTATATAGTATATATGTTAAGGTTATTATTATTATTTTAATTAAGATACGATAGATGTAATTTTATTTTAAAGTCTGTAAGCATTTTCTTTGTCTGTAGCAATTTGTATGTACAAGAGTTAATCAGAGTCACACTGAATTGCTTCAGTATAATGGCTACCTCCACCTCACTAGTGCTAGGGGGTTCACTGCTTATACAGATCTTATTGAAATAATCAGCAGAGAACTTTATACACATGATCGTATAATTGACAATAACTATAATAAAAATCTAGGACTGCATGGATTGTTGGGTATTTTTATTTGTTAAGGAGTGAATAAAAGGGGCGGATAGGCTTTTTTTGTCTGTGTCTTTCTTCTTCTTTGAAGGAGTTCAAAACTGAAGTCCCACAGCTTAGCATAGGGCAGTTAGCCATATTTTGTCCTAGTGCAGACGGTGCAGAGATTGGAAGCTTCTGCTGCAGTCAGTTGTCTTACATCTCAGGTTTAATTGAAATGTGAGACAAAATAGTATAAAAAAAGGAAGAGATTACCAACTTCCCAACACGGTGATTTTCTATTTTTGTGCTTTCGTTTTTTCCTCCCCTTCATCTAAAAACCATAACTGTTTTATTTTTTTGTTGTTGTACTTTTGATTAACATCATCCATTTTATCATGTAATGTTTTGGAAACCGGGTAAAAAAAAATCCAAGTGTAGGGAAATAGAAAAAGTGA
Source organism: Oophaga sylvatica (assembly GCA_033576555.1). Classification (NCBI taxonomy): domain Eukaryota; kingdom Metazoa; phylum Chordata; class Amphibia; order Anura; family Dendrobatidae; genus Oophaga; species Oophaga sylvatica. The sequence continues at coordinate 57,600,694 of JARQOD010000001.1, forward strand.
AATTCCGCAACTGTTTTTTTATTTAGAATATTTGGAAGTTGTTCTGGATAATTAGGTCACCAATCATATTATTTGTCTCTTCAGTTTGTCAGCAATTTTCCTCTTGTATCCACGTCCTGGGAGGTTGGCTAAAATCCTGTAGACCTTAATCTTCTGAATAATATCTTCTCCTCTAGTAACAGGAACATCAAGCTTTGAAGATAATCTCATAGCCTTTACCTTGAACACACCTGTCTATAATTTACTTTCTTATCTCCTGAGACAATTCTCTCCTTAGCTTCCTTTGCTCCATGTTCAGAGTGCTACACGTCATGATGCCAAACAGCACATTGACTACTTTTTACTTTTTCAATATGCAGACTGACTGCTTACAAGTCCTAACTTGTCCAAAATCCTCAGATCCCAATCTCATCGAGCATCTATGGGTTGTGCTGCAAAAATAAGTTCAATTGTATCTTAAAAATTCACAGGACCTAAACAAAACATTTACCAATGCCTTGGTACCAGATTCCTGAAGGCCCCTGTTGTAGGTGTTGTGGAATCTATGTTTTGCTAGTATTAAGGTTGCCAACACAAACCAATTTTCCAAACTTTGGGTAAATTTTGGCAGCCACTCAATGTGACTACATTATGCTGACTTGCATTGCTTCTCTAAAGTGCCCGGTCAAGCAGGTGGTTACATACTGACTAGATTTTCATCAATGATCAACGTTCTCTTAATGTTGTATTGAGAGAAGTGGATAAAAATGTAGTTGGCATATGACCACCAGTGCCAATATACAAATCATATACTGGTGGTCACAAGAACTCCTTTTTATATGGGAGGTAATGAAAAGGGGAAAATAGGGGATGTCAGGTCACCATGTATAGAAGCATCTTGTTTGGCCATGGATCCTCATACAGAGCTGCTCTCATCCTTGGCATGGTTCACGAACGAAAAAAGGAAGTTTTCTCTAGCGATGGACTTATAAATAAAACTTAGCGTTTATTGTAATGTTATTATAAAAGCATTGACAATGGCATTCCAGATACCCTGGAGGCAAAACCAAGTTTTATAAGTCCATCACTGGAGAAAGCTTCCTTTTATTAATTCCTTTTTATATGGGTCCAGTTAATAGCTGTAGTTTTCACTCTATTGGGAAGTCTTTCTGCAAGATTTTGGCTCCTGTCTGAGATTTTTTGCCCGTTCATCCAGAAGAGAGTTTGCGGGGTCTGACACTGATCTTGGACATGAGGGCCTAGCTTTCTGTTCCATCCATGAGATTGTCTGGTAGAAAAGCATGATTCATCACTCTGAAGAACATGTTTCCATTGCTCCAGAATCTGCGTGGTGGCGGCTTTACACCACTCCATCCAACACTTGGCATTGTGCTTTGTGATGTAATGCTTCTAGTTAGCTGCTCGGTCATAACACGAACTTACTGATGCATTTTTTAGCGCTTATAATAATTCCGGAGGAGGCTTGGATTCTCTAGAAATGGAGTTGGCAAAGCATTGGAAACTTACATGCCTTCAAGACTCGGTGACCCCGCTCTGTAACTTTAAGTGGTCTCGATTTCTTAGCTGACTTTCTGTGGTTTCTAAATGCTTCCACTTTTCAATAATGCCAGTCACAGCTAATCATGAAATATTTATGGGAGAAGAAATGTAAAAAAACGACTTTTTACATTGGTTGCGTCCAATTTCAGGAACAAATCTGGTATCAGTGAGCACTTTAGAATGAACCATTCCTTCACACATGTTAGTAAAGCATGGTGAGCGGCTGGATTTTATAAACTGGGGCAATGGGACTGAATTAAAAACTTGAAACAAATTATTAAAACATACAGTATATCCCAATACTTTTGTCCACAAAGTGTAGATCTAATTTCTTTCTTTTAATCTCACATTACATTAACAGGAAACATTTTGCGCTAATCTCTACAATTTGTGATGCCAAAGTATTAGGCGAATAAGAGAATAAATCTGCTGCTCTTACAAAGCCATTTTCACTTTATTTTGTGGTCCTCTCAGATGTAATGGAGGTGAATGGAGACAGGTGAAATTGCCCTTTTTAAGATTCATTAATAACCATTTATTAGTCCGGGCGCTGCCTGAATATCCAGACAATCAATGTGAATAGGACCTTAACAAATGAAAACCTAGTAGCTAGAGTGAAGATGATTGTTTTTAATGATGTAACACACATTTGGGTCTCAGTAAATCTTTCAGTCTCTTGGGCTTCTGCATTTTTCCCAAGTGCATATCCATCTATATTGATTGTAAAGGAGAGATGGCCTCGGCGTGAGCTTACAAAATTATTGAGCTTGGAGTGAGGAAGGGAAAGAGTTGTTTGAAAGCAGTCTATTCTCAGCCATGCCCAAAATATAACAAGCATGTCAAAGGGTACAAAAAGAGATTAGTCACAGTGGAAATTCTCCTGTCCGCACGATTCGGACCTTTTGCCCCTTGCTGATTACTAATGATACATCCATTATTTTACTGATTGCGATTTCAAAACTCTATTACACTGCAAGGTCCTGCAAATCTACTGTAGAAATAGCAATGTGATTCCCTCGTACTGTAAAATCAATGTTTTACATCAAAGGAAAAAAAGTGGATATGTTCATCCTTATCGGGCAAGGCCAGAACAAGGTGGAAACGAAATAGCATGTGAGGAGCGTGCAGAAAACCTTTCTCAGAACTAAATATGTAATTGATCACAACCCATTTTTAGAATTACTACATTATGTTATAATTTATACATTTTGTGAAACTGGAAATAATTGTCTGATTATAAATAGCAGAGGAGCTTTTACTACTATATAGAGGGTCAGATAAAGGTAGTGCCATTGTGAATTTATATTAGAAAAGGTCAAAACTCTATTGTCTTTGCCTGAAGAGCTGATGTCTTTTCTGTATGCATCCTTTTCTCAACTTGTCCCATGGTAAGCAAGGATTAAAGGGAACCTGTCAGCAGTTTTGGCCGATATGAGTTACGGCCATTACCTTTCAGGGCTTACAGACAGCATTCTATAATGCTGTGTATAGGCCCCCAACACGACCTGTGGGAGAAGAAAAATAACTTTTATTATACTCGCCTGCGGGACGGTCCAGTCGGAGGGGTGGCACTGGTCTTGGTCCGGCGCCTCTGATCTGCTTGCGATGTCACTCTCCTGCTTGCTTCATGTGGATGACGCATCACTGCATCATCCACACAGGCTCCCTGGCATCGTGCTCCTGCGTAGGCATACTTCTCTGACCTGTAGAGGGCAGAGCAAAGTACTGCAGTGCGCAGGTGCCGGAAAAGGTCAAAGAGCTCCAGAACATGCGCACTGCAGTACTTTGTTCTGCCCTCAACAGGGCAGAGAAGTACGCCTGTGCAAGAGCACGATGCCAAGCAGACTGTGTGGATGAGGCAGGGACGCGTCAGCCACAAGAAGCAGACAGGAGGGTGGCGATCATAAGAAGATGGGTGGCATCGGATCAAGAAGAGGGACACCCCTAGGACAGGACCGCCCCGCAGGTAAATATAATAAAAGTTATTTTTCTTCTCTTACAGGTTTGGCTGGGGGCAGATATACAGCATTATAGAATGCTGTATATCAGCCCTGAAAGGTGATGGCCGTATCTTGTACCGGCCAAAACTGGTGACAGGTTCCCTTTAAACAAATGGAAATTTAATATGCTGGGTCTTTGCCTTGGTCCATGATGAAATCTATTGTGCATGGTTTTTGCTAGGACCATGTTAAAAATTAATCATTGATTGAGACATGTTGAAATCTAATGTGATCAGTCCTTGCTTGATCTGTTAAAATCTAATATGCTTAGTGTTTACTCAGTCCATGCTGAAATGTAATGTGCTCGGTCCTAGAGATGAGCGACTTTGCCTTTTTTCGGGTCGAGTCGGGTTTCGTGAAACCTGACTTTCTCAAAAGTTGAGTCGAACAAAGTCGGCCGACTAACGAAAATGGTCGGGTCGGAGTCGAAAATCCGACCCCAATGCAAGTCAATGGGGAATAAAAGGGGGAATATAATATATATAATATAATAATATAATATAATTGCCCCCTTATCACAGTCAGGCAGCCTACTAATCAGATGTGATGCTCCACACAAGCAATTTGTACACTGTCACTGGCAGGCAGCTCTGCTACTCCACCAAATAAATTGCCCCTTATCACAGGCAGGCAGCCTACTAATCAAATCTGATGTTCCACACAAGCAATTTCTACAGCGTCACTGGCAGGCAGGCAGCCTAAGAACCAGCGTTTCTGCACACAGCAAAATCCAACCCTCTCACTGCACAGTCACTGTACAGCTAATCACTATCAGCAGAAAGTAATTTTTTTTTTTAGGCCCTGCCTAACGCTCTCCCTGCTCAGACGCACCGCCAGCAACCTTCCCCTACACTGAGTTCGGCAGATGTAAAATGGCGGTAGCCGCTGAGGGATTTTATATGCACTGTGACGCCACTGAAAGCTAGCCAATCGCTGCAATGTCCTTCTCTAAGATGCTGCTGGCCGCTGGCTATGTCATTCCGTTGCCCACAGCCTGCTCCTTGCTCATTGGCTGAGGAAAGGCGCTTAAAGTGTAGGGGAAAACCGAGTCCAGCAAAATGGTCGCCGAACACGTGATCGAACTCACTCCACGGTCGGGTTTCGTTTCATGAAACCCGACTTTGGTGAAAATCAGCGATTTTTGAAAATGAACGACCTGTTTCGCTCAACTCTACTCGGTCCTTGCCTTCGTCCATGATGAAATCTAATTTGCATGGTCCTTGCTTGGTGTACCTTGAAATCTCATGTGCCTGGTCTTTGCTCAGTCCATGTTGAAACCTAATGCACTCAGTTCTTGATTTAGACATGTTGAAAAATAAATTGTGCATGATCCTTCCATGATGTACGTTGTAATCTATGTGTTCACTTGTACATGATGAATCTATGTGCTTGCCTTGGTCCATAATAAAATCTAATGTGCATTGCCCTTGCTTGGTGTACATTGAAATCTCAGTCCATGTTGAAATCTAAGACACTCAGTCTTTAATTTAGACATGTTGAAATTTAATTACGGTCCTAACTTGGATCATATTGAAAACGAGGTCACTCAGTCCTTGATTTATACATGTTGAACTCTAATGCGCGTGGTTCTTGCTCAGTCCATGAGGAAATCTAATGCACTCTGTCCTCCTCTCATAAAATTGATAGTGTATTTTATTGATGTTAGTTGACTATCCACACAATTATTTAATGTGTATGGCCAGCTTAAAAGCCCTTTTTAAAGGCTCAAAGTGATGTTAGAACTTTGGACATATTAGACATACTCACATACTCCTCTCCATAGATTTCTTGCCAATCGAGTTCCAATGCTCCCCAGGTCTATGCTCGTCTCTGCTTACTGGTTCTACTTGACATGGAGAAAATAATGCTTTTGTAGTCACTGATGGAGCTGGGTAATCACTGAAGCCAGTGATTTGCTAAGCAGGCATTCCGTGTGTATCGAGGCAGGAGATGCAAGTAGAAACCAACAGAGACCTGGAGGACATCAGAAAAGGAGCTATCAAATGTCTCCAGCAAGTCAAAAGCATGTGACTTCACTCTTATTAGTAAAAACTAGAGTTGAGTGAAACAGGTCGGTCAAATTCATAAGTCGCCGACTTTCGCCAAAGTCGGGTTTCGCCAAGCGAAACCCGACCATAGAGTGAAGTGAGCCATGCGTTCGGCAAAACGAGCGACAAAGTCGGTTTTCTCATTATGCTTGCAGGCGCCTTTTTTCAGCCAATGAGCAAGGACGTACACTGTGGGCAACGAGATGACATGGGCAGCGTCCACCACCATCTTTGGTGAGAAGGGCATTGCAGTCATTGGCTTGCTTTGAGTGGCGTCATAGTGTCTATAAAAGCCCTGACTGCCGACCGCCATTTTACTTCTGCCGATCTTAACAGTAGGGAGAGGTTGCTGACGCTGTTTATCAGTAGGGAGAGCGTTAGGGCTGGAAAGAGAAGTTCTTATGTGCTTGTGCTGATAGCAATTGTGCTGTACAGTTAGTGTGCAGTGACAGGAGAGGATTTTCTTGTGTGCAGCAGCGCTGGTTATTAGGCTGCCTGCTAGCTGTATTGCTGTGTGTACACTGCTGTGCAGACTGCTTTTTACACAGCACTAATACTTTTAGTTTTTTTTTCTGCACAGTTACCGTCATTTTTTCCCACACCGTATAGAGCTGTACGCTCCTCACACACTACCGTTCCCCTACACTGTATACAGCTGTACGCTTCTGATACAGTACCTTTTTTCTGCCTTTTGTATTACAGTCAAATCCATACTGAGAAAGCGTCTGTGTGTGACTCCGGAAATATATATGGAGATTTAAATTTTCCCCTACACTGTATACAGCTGTACTCTTCTGATACACTACCTTTTTTCTGCCTTTTGTATTACGGTCAAATCCATGCTGAGAGAGCGTCTGTGTGTGACTCCGGTAATATATACGGAGCTTTAAATTTTCCCCTTCACCATATACAGCTGGTATCTTCTGATACAGTACCCTTTTTCTGCTTTTTGTATTCTGGTCTAATCCATACTGAGTGAGCGTCTGTGTGCGACTCCGGAAATATATATGGAGATTTCAATTTTCCCCTACACTGTATACAGCTTTACGCTTCTGATACAGTACCATATATCTGCTGGTATTTTTGGTACATTTTCTCAAACATGAGGAAGTATGGTGGAAGAGGCCGCGGACGTGGGTGGGGGGGCCAGCTGGTACTGATGGTGGTGGTGGTGCATCTGCGGGTAGTGCCAAAAGCACAATAGCACCTAAGGCAGGAGGTGTTGAGCCTGCGTCATTGTCTGGCTCCAGAAGGCCTGGAAGGCTCCCTTTTCCGGTAGTAGGTAAACTGCTTTTAAAGCCGCAGCATCAGGAACAGGTTTTGGCTTACATTGCCGAAACAGCCTCCAGCTCTATCGCCTCCTCTTCTGAAGTTTCAAAAACTGCAAGCACTGAGTCGTCAGTGCAGGCTCCTGGTCAGGAACGACACCTTTCCTTGTGTCGTTCACCCCCAACAAAAGTGAAGAATGCAGCAGGACACACTTCAGATTACTCCCTGGAGCTCTTTTCACATACCATGCCTGGGTTATCAAGTGAAATCCTGAATTCCCCAGTCAAAGATGAATATGACATGGAGTGCACTGATGCACAGTCACTGCTATATGATTCTGCTGGTACATTCACCCAGAGCACTGCATTGCCCTCGCAGTCTACTGAGCCAGATTCTGACTCTGATGAAACCCAGGTGCCACTTCCCGCATACTCTACTACCTTACACGGTGACACAGAGGAAGGTGCAGATGAAATTGAAGAGGAGGTGATGGATGACCCAGTTGTTGACCCGGATTGGCATCCATTGGGGGAAGAGGGTGCCGCTGCCAATAGCTCAGTAGAGGAGGAGGATCCGCAGCAGGCATCGACATCACAGCTGCGGTTATCTGGCAGCCTCGTAGCAGTCCACAAACGTGTTAAAAAAACAAAAAGAGTTGCATGACAGCTTGGCCAGAGAGTCAAATTAGCACAGCGTGCAAGCCCTGAAGATTTATCCCATAGTAGGAAGAGTGCAGTGTGGCACTTTTTTGACCAAAATCCTATTGATAAGGCAAAGGTTATCTGTAAGAAGTGCGGAAGAACCTTTAGTGGAGGGAAAAATCTCAGAAATTTGAATACCAGTTGCATGCTTAGATATTTATACACCATGCACTTGCAAGCGTAGATGGACTACAAAACCTCAGGTAGCACATGTGCACCTGCTCCGAATGAAGGTAGCCAGCAACTCTACATCGCTTCCCCCACTGTAAGCCCACCGGTTAGAACACCACCAGCAAGAAATGTTGAGGTGTCGTCGCAAGGTCAAAGCAGTCAGGGAATCAATGTTTTTCCAACGAAAGACTGAATCTAGGCCATCACCACCACCACCATCACCATCACCAATCCCCTCTCAGTCCGCCATGTCCACCCCTAGTTACCCCATATGCAGCTCTCAAGTCCAGCTCACCCTAGCAGACACTCTGAGTAGGACAAGAAAGTACTCATCCTCTCATCCACGTACACTGGCTTTGAACACCTACATTGCCAAACTGATCTCAATAGAGATGATGCCCTTCCGTTTGGTTGAAAGCGCAGCGTTCAGAGAGCTCATGGCCTATGCTGTTCCATGCTATGACCTACCCAGTCGGCACTTCTTTTCTAGAAAATCCATCCCTGCCCTCCACCTGCATGTGAAAGACCTCATTGTCCATGCACTCAAACAATCAGTGAGTGGAAAGGTGCACCTCACAACAGATGCATGGGCCAGTAGGCATGGCCAGGGCCGTTACGTGTCCATCACTGCGCACTGGGTTAATGTGATGGATGCAGGGTCCACGGGGACAGCGGTGGTGGGACAGTGCTGCCCAGCCCACGGTATAGGCTACAGTTGGCTGTAGGCGTTCGATCCTCCTCCAGAAGCGAAAGCTCATCGACAGAGCGCAGTCGCACGAGCACTCTTTCCGCAGCTGCCAGTGTTGCACATGAGGTGTCCCACTATCGAACAGCTAGTGGTAAGCGTCAGCAGGCTGTTTTTAAGATGATGTCTTTGGGCGACAACAGACACACCGCGGAGGTACTGGCCGACTACTTGCAGCGAGAAACTGAGTCATGGCTGGGCAATCTGCATCTTGAGCCAGGCAAGGTAGTCAGTGATAACGGCCGTAATTTTGTGGCGGCCATAGCCCTGGCAAAACTCAGACACATACTTTTCCTGGCTCACACCTTGAACCTGGTGGTGCAGTGCTTCATAAATAATTATCTGGAGTTACCAGCCCTGCTCCATAAGGTGCGAAGACTGTGCTCGCATATCTGTCGCTCGCCCCTAGACTCCAGTCGTATGCAGAGGCTGCAGCGATCACTCCACCTCCCCAAGCACCGCATAATCATAGACGTTGCAACAAGGTGGAACTCTATCATGCACATGCTTGAGAGGCTGTGCGAACAGAGGCAGGCTGTAATGCATTTGTCGAAGGATACACGGGCAGGCAGTTTGAGGGCAGACAGTTGTTGGGTGTGCAGTGGTCAAAGCTAAAAGACCTCTGTAAAGTCCTTCAGTGTTTTGAGGAATGCACATGGCTGGTAAGCGCAGACAACGCCATCATAAGCATGAGCATCCCACTTATGCGTCTGCTCATGCAAACTTTGACACACATTAAGGATCAGGCATCTGCAGCGGAGGAGGAAGAGGAGGAGGAGGAGGGAAACCTTGATGACAGTCAGCCATTGTCTGCTCAGGGAACTGTCCTGGACGAGGTGGAGGAAGAAGATGAAGAGGAGGAGGATGAGGGGGATGATTATTTTGGGAGCAGAATGCTTCACAGGGGGCAAGAGAAAATGTTGGCTTGCCAAGGTAAGGTACAAGGGTTTGTGCGTGACTGGAGGGATGTAAGCACATAGGATACCCACTTAAACATAACATCCCTCAAGGGGACAATATACCACAGTCAATCAATAATCATCAATAGTGGGAACAAATTAATCATATCTGCCTCCAAATGGTATAAAAACACAATACTTTATTAACAATGAATAATTATACAACAGTGTGGCAGCAACAATTTGCTGAAGGCACTGCATACACATATATTAAAATTCACTACAGATGAGCAAAATAACAAGGAGGGACGCTGAAACCATAGGAGTTAAATCCTACCAGCAGCCATGCCCAAAAGGGCTAGATATAATAACAGCCATGTGAGTATCTGAATCTATCTCAGTAGATGAGCGCATATTTGAATGGCTTCTAAAGTAATCAGGTATCATACACCAGGCTAGATCATAATCACAATGAAACTGGTTGTTAAACCAAACCTACCAAAGGCTGCTGGTGAAGACTCCATGGACGTCCCTCTGCCCCAACGCGCGTTTCGCACTGCTTCTTCGGGAGGCGTAATATGCGCTCATCTACTGAGATAGATTCAGGTACTCACATGGCTGTTATTATATCTATGTGTATTCAGTGCCTTCAGCAAATTGTTGCTGCCACACTGTTGTATAATTATTCATTGTTAATAAAGTATTGTGTTTTTATACCATTTGGTGGCAGACATGATTAATTTGTTCCCACTATTGATGATTATGGTTCAAATAGTTTTTATTATAGCATTTATGTAATACAAAAGGCAACAAACAAGTTGCGTAAACAGTTATAGTGCAGCGCCTCTCTCGGCAATGAAACAGAGCAAGTACATCTAGAACACAAGATAACCTCCAGCACCGAATTATACAGCAATGTTTAGAAACATAGCATTCAGTAGTATTCCGGGCTCTGGTAAACTCATAGGAACATTGTTCACAATACCCAGGCACTTTGCTTTAATAAACTTCAAGAACAGAATGAGAGAGGCAGCATCCACCATAAAAGGAAAATATAAGAAGAAACTGAAAAGAGTAAAGAAAAGCAAAAGCCAAAGAAAAGGAAAAAGAAGAGAAGAGGAAGAAAAGACAATAGAAGAACAAAGATAGAGAAAGGTCCGACTCTCACCTGTCCACCCAGCCACTCATTGCCCATATCCATCAGAAAGTCTATTCACCGCCACCCACTTCTACCACTGGAAGCCTCAACAGCCCCGAGAAAGCCAATCCCGGAACTCCGGAGAGCCCCTAAATGTCACCCACTCACTCCACATTTGCAGATAGGACTCAGACCTCCCTGCATCGGCTGCCCTAAGCTCCTCCATGTAACGTATGTCGTCCATGAGTACCACCCATTGGATTCTCGAGGGTGGATGGATAGATCTCCAACACCTGGGGCACTATTGATGATTAGTGACTGGAGGGATGTGGATTTGGCAGAAATTGCTCCTCCACGCACCACTGGCAGTGCATCATTGACACCTGGAACATTGGCCCACATGTGTGATTATGTCTTGCGAATCCTAAAATGGGACCCCCGCATTGCCAAAATTATGAAGGATGACGACTACTGGTTGGCCAGCATCCTCAATCCACACTATAAAGGCAAATTACAGAACATCATGCCAAAGGAGAATCTAGGGCTAATATTGGCAAACAAACAAGCAACTCTGGTAAACCGTTTGTTAGAGGCATTCCCAGCACACAGCAGTGGTGCAGGTTCTATCACGAGCCATACTGGGCCAAATGGAAGAGGTGTTCTTGGTGCACACAGCCGAAGTGGCATTGAAGACAGGGGTTTCATGACCATGTTGTGGACTGATTTCTCGAGTACCGCTCACACGACTTTTAATACTGAATCGATTGCAACAGACAGGAGACAGCAGTTGTCAACTATGGTTCAAAATTACCGCTCCTCCCCTATCGATGTTCTCCCTTACAGGTCATTCCCCTTTGACTACTGGGCCTGTAAACTGGACACCTGGCCTGAATTGGCACAATATGCCTTACAGGAGCTTGCTTTCCCTGCTGGTAGTGTGCTATCAGAAAGAGTCTTTAGTGCTGCTGGATCAATCCTGACAGAAAGAAGGACCCGGCTGTCGACTCAAAATGTTTGTGATCTCACCTTCACTAAAATGAACCATGCCTGGGTTTCAAAGGATTTTGTACCACCTTCCACTGATGACACATAGGTTGCCAGCAAAATGGCTCGCTTTGTCCTCCTCTTTCTCCGACTTCTCCAATTCCTCCATTTGAAGCTGCTGAACGTCTAGCTTACACCTCAACATATGCCAGTTTTTCCACCTCCCTAACTGGGCTGTACCCTCCCAGGGCCGGCGTCGGCACCTGGCGCACCCGGGCAAGTCCCGGGGCCCTGAACAGGTGGGGGGCCCACTCGCCATCAGAGACACCGGCATACTATGAGGGGCCCTGTGTCAGTGCCGATGCCCATGAGTGGGGCCCCCCTGCTTGCTCAGGGCCTCAGCACTTGCGATACTTACCTCTCCCTGCTCCACCGCTGTGATGTCTTCCGCGTTTCCTGACAGTGACATTCAGGTTAGAGAGCGCAATGACGTCACATCTGTGCGCCCTCTGCCTGAACAGTCACAGTGCAGAGAGCTGGAAGACGGCGACGCTGAGGAGTCCAGAGTAGAGCAGTGCCCAGCCAGGAGAGGTATTTCATTTTTTTAATGTTTGGAGCAATATATGGGGAGCATTATACACTGGAGAATTATATATGGGGCCCATCTTACACTTGAGCAGGGCCGGCGTCAGCACCCGGCATACCCAGGCAAGTGCCGGGGCCCTGAGTAGGGGGGGGACCCACTCGCTGTCGGGCCGCCGCCACTGGGCCCCCCCGCTTGCTCAGGGCCCTGGCAGCAGCCGGCGCAATCCTTACCTCTCCCCGTGCCTCCGCTGCCGCAGCTCCGGGCTCCAGGGGGCGCCTGCGCCTGCGCTTCTTCTCTCACAGCAGCGCCGCTGAATGACGTCATCATTCAGGGCCGGCTGTGGCAGAGAGGGCGCGGACGCCGGACAGGTGAGATGTGTGTGTGTGCCTGCCTGCGTGTGTGTATGTGAGAGAGTGCTGCGGTGCTGTATGTGTGATGGTGGTTGGGGGAGGCAGTGATGGTGGTGAGGAGGCAATGATGATGGGGAGGCAGTGATGGTGGTGAGGAGGCAATGATAATGAGAAGGCAATGATGATGATGATATTAATGGGGAGGCAATGATGATGATGATATTAATGGGGAGGCAATGATAATGGGAAGGCAATGATTATGATGATATTAATGGGGAGGCAATGATAATGATGATGATGGGGAGGCAATGATAATGGGAAGGCAATGATGATGATGATATTAATGGGGAGACAATGATGATGATGGGGAGGCAATGATGATGATGATGGGGAGGCAATGATGTTGATGATGGTGAGGAAATGATGATGATGATGATGGGGAAGCAATGATGATGATGATGGGCAGGCAATGATGATGATGGGGAGGCAATGATGATGATAATGGGCAGGCAATGATAATGATAATGGGGAGTCTTTCCACAGCGCCCTTTCCTGAGCCGTAACAGTGCAGAATGCAGCACAGTGTAGAGGAGAGCTCCATATTTGTATGGAGCTTTATATGTGGTCCAGTATTCTGTATGGAGCATTATATTGGGTCCAGTATTCTGTATGGAGCATTATATGGGGGATGGCGGGGTGACATCCTGCATGGGGTATTATATGGGTGATGAGGGGGAGACTATTTGGTGCCCATAATATTGTATGGAGGACTGTACTGTCCAGTCTGTACTGTGCACTGTGAGGATTTGGCGGTTTTTGAGCTATTGTACAATTTACAATAGGTATCAGTAATGCAAGGGAAGAAGAGAAGTGTTTGGCGTTGTGCTATACCCATATTTCTCTTCAGTATCTGTGCATCATGACTCATGGTCTGTGTTAAGGGGGCCCACTGAGACTCTTTCGCCCGGGGCCCATAAAAACCTGGAGCCGGCCCTGCACTTGAGCATCATAGATAGGGCCCATTATACACTGGAGCATTATATATGGGGCACATCATACACTGGAGCATTATAAATGGGGCCCATAATACACTGGAGCATCATATAGTCATATAGGGCCCATTATATATGGAGCATTATATAGGCCCATCATACACTGGAGCATCATCCATGGGGCCCATCATATACTGGAGCATCATATGGAGCCCATTATTTATGGAGCATTATATAGGCCCATTATACACTTGAGCATCATCCATGGGGCCCATCATATATTGGAGCATCAGAGCATCATATGGGGCCCATTGTATATGACGCATCATATGGGGCACATTATATATGGAGCATCACATGGAGCATGTTATATAGGGAGCATTATATATGGAGACCATTATATTTGGAGCATTATATGCGGCTCATCATACACTGGAGCATCATATATGGGGCCCATCATATACTAGAGCATCATATGGGGTTCATTATTTTTGGGGCAGCATATAGGGCCCTTTATATATGGAGCATCATATGGAGCACATATGGGGCCTATTCTGTATGGAGCATTATATGGAACCCATTCTGTATGGAGCAATATATATGGCCCATCATATACTGTATGGAGCTTTATATGCAACTCATTATACTGTATGGAGCAATATGTGGGGCTCATTATACTCTATGGGGACCGTCCTATACTGTATGGCATATTATATGGGGACCGTCATATACTGGAGCATTAGGTGGAGCTCATCATATACTGTATGGAACATTATATGGGACCAATTATGTATGGAGCAATATATGGGGCTCATTATTCTGTATGGCGCACTATGTGGTGACCATAAAACTGTATGGAGGACTATACTGTCCGGTTTTTGAGCTATTGTAGAATTTACAATAGATATCACTCATGTAATGTAAGAAGTGAGGTATTTGGCATTGTACTATACCTATATTTCTCTGCCGTATCGGCGCATCATGAATTGTGGTATGTGTTAAAGGGGACCACTGAGACTCTTTCGCCCGGGGCCCACGAAAACCTGGAGCCAGCCCTGCCCCCCACAACTTTAGCCAAATAACCCCCAGTTTTCAATGCGTTACTATTATTATAAATTAAATTAGGTTAACAAGCTTAAGTAATAAGAATTGATGTCGTTGGCATTGAAATGGGCACTGTAGGTGTATTTACTGTCCTCCACTTCCTGCCGACTTTTCTTCCCTATTGACTTGCATTGGGGTCGGTTCGAGTTTCAGTCGGACCTTCGACTTTTTCCGATAGTTGGCCGATTTCGTTCGACTCGACTTTTGGGAACGTCGAGTGGTCCGAAAACCGACTCAACCCTCCCGAAGGCAAAGTTGCTCATCTCTAGTAAAAACAAGAGAAAAAAACCCTTATAAATCCTGTTTTTATTTACTTTACGGATTTGTACAAATTAATTGTTTTAACAATAGAAGATAATGCCTTATGATTGTAAAATAGAATATTGGTACGGTTCAGAATTAGTGTATTCAATTGTTCTGCAACATTAAGAATTTTTTATTACAATTTTCAATTATACCACACATGGGGATAGTTATACAGCAGAACAGTGCTATATTCAACAACTTCTTATATGTCAGCTGGATAACACTTATAAGTTTGGCACTGAGTGAAAAGAAAATGTTGAGTTCAACTCTCAGTCAAATTTTAATTTGAATCTTGATAAATCTGCAAATCCCATGTAGCTAAATGATTCAATTCTGGCCACTTAGAATCACCATTATTGGATGCGTAATGTGTACTGTTTTACTATTGTGTGCAATGTCTTTAGAAAACACCATCTAATAGTGATTGTAGTGATCTAAGATGTGAATGCTCATTGTAGAATTATATAACTAATACTATGAAGACCTAGGCTTAAAAGTGAAGGAACTAGGAGCGCAGCGCAGGTCGTCTTCTCATCCATCCTCCCAGTGGATGGACATGGACTAAAGGTTATTGAACAGGATTTACAGGTGAACAATTGGCTATGTCAATGGTGCCTTAAGCAATGCTTTGGGTTTCTTGACCATGGAATTAATTACCTGTATGATGGACTCCTTGCTAGAGATGGGTCGCATCTTACAAAAACAGGAAAACACTCATTTGGTAGACACCTTGCTACACTCATCAGGAGAGCTTAAAACTAGAGAAATATGGGATGGGAAACATACAGTCATAAAAAAATATGCAGCTAATGAATTCTTTTGTGAACCCTGTTAGAAGTGGAAATAAAGAACAAAAACAACAAATTCTGAATGAAAACAGAGGCGCAAGAGAAACTGACTACAAGCTAAAATGTGTCTATGCAAATGCACAGAGAATAGAAAACAAGGAGAATTGGAGCTGCTAACACAGGAAGAAAGATATGATGTCATGGGCATCACTGAAACTTGGTGGGTTAGTACACATGATTGGAAATCAAACCTTGAAGACTAACAACTTATTTATTAGTAACAGGAATTACAAGAGGAAAGGATGTGTTGCATTGTATGTTAGGAAAGCATATCTCTGCAGAGTTCCATGCTTCAGAGAATGTTAGCTCTGCAGAAACTGTTTAGTAAGAATGCAAGGAGAGAACAGAAAGGACATATTGTAGGTGTTTATTCTAGGCCCCCTCTACAGACTGAAGATATGGATGAACTCTTTACATCAGATGTCTCAGTTCTCAAAAAAGTATGACATACTGATCATGAGAGATTTTAACTATTCACATATTTGTTGGGAATCTCTCTCAGGCAAAAGTAATGGGTCCAGAAAATTCTTTTCGTCTCTTGCTAACAAGTTTATCTTTCAAAAGGTAGAAGGGAGAACAAGGAGATCTGCAATCATGGACCTCATTCTTACCAACAGTGACAAAATGGTTGAAGAAGTAAAGGTGGTTTGGAATTTTGGAGGCAGCGATCATGCTATCCTTTAATTTTGGATTACAAGAGGAGGAAGAGCAGTGAGGAAGAAGACTTAAAGGTTGGATTTCAGAAAGGAAGATTTTAATAGACTTATAAAGAAAGTAGGAAAGGTCAGGTCCAGTGGCTGGATATTCTAAAGGACAGAAATGTGCAAGAAGGATGGGAGATTGTGCAGTAAGAATTTTGTTTGGCAAAATCAGTAAAAATCCCGAAAAGAAGGAAGAATTGGAAGCATTTAAGGAGACTAGGTGAACACAGAACTTAAATACTTGTTAAAAAGAAATGTACATTAAATGGAAAGAGGGCATATCTAAAGAAGAATATAATGCTGTCTGAAGGGAATGCAGGGCAAGCGTTAGAAGAGCTGAAGCCAGTAATGAAGTGAGGCTTGCAAGGGAGACCACAAGCAATACAAAAGGATTTGGGGGTATGTCAAAAGCAATAGAAAACTCAAAGATGTTATAGGATTTTTACAGGATGAACAGGGTGAAATGTTCAAAAATGTTGAGAAGGCCAAACTTTTAAATTCCTGTTTTGCAACTGTGTTCTCAAAGAAAGCAATTGTAATATCCACTAGCCAGAATCTTTGAAGAATCCTGGAGAACAAGAGAAGTCTCAGAAGATTGGAGAAGGGCAGATGTGTCCCTATTAGTGTTGAGCGATACGATAATGTAAATATCGGCTATCGGCCGATATTAGCTCTATCGGCCTTTCGATAATTCGTTTCGATATTTTCGTCTTATCGAATACCGGAATCGGAAGTTCCCATAATTCTTTGCGAGGCAATGTGATTTTAGTCAGCCAATGAGGAATCCTAAGAAG
The DNA here is from genome assembly GCA_033576555.1 of Oophaga sylvatica. Taxonomy (NCBI): domain Eukaryota; kingdom Metazoa; phylum Chordata; class Amphibia; order Anura; family Dendrobatidae; genus Oophaga; species Oophaga sylvatica. The sequence continues at coordinate 57,617,869 of JARQOD010000001.1, forward strand.
TGTGGGCACATCCTGTACTGCTGCGGTCATGTTAACTAATGGCATGGCTGTGATTGGATGCTGAAATGATGTCAGAATGCACTATAAAAGGCGCCGCCGCCATTTTAGCGTCACTGTGCTGTGAATTCAGTAAGGGACAGAACGCTGCTGTGCTGACTCTGAGGGACAGTTAGAGATTGCGATTTAGTGTACTGTGCTGTAGGCAGGCTAGCACCAACCGCTGTGTAAAGCTTCCTTTTGCCTGCAGTGTTGTTTTAACAGCTCTGCAAGGTGTGTGTGAGTGCAGGTGACGCTGCAGTTTGCTCTGCATGCAACGCTGTCTGTAGGCATCTGCACATGTCACTCACAGACAATTTTTTTTTTCCTTCAGTGTAATTCTTGCAGCTCCATGCAATTTAACTATTAGTGTGACGCGCTTCCATCCGTATCCAATACATTGGTTGCAAACACTATAGAAGTAGACAAAGGAGTAGCCTTTCACAGATTGTGGACAGTTGTGTTTCAGTGTTCACTTCAGTCTGTGTTTTTTATTTTTTGAGTGCACATCACGCTCCAGTTACTTGTTCAAGCACTGCTGCTTGTACTCTGCTGAGCGTGTCTCAGTGCCTCATCCTTTTCATTTCTCTCCAATTGGTTCTGCTCCATTCCATTTAAAATAAATATAATCTATTAGTGTGACGCGCTTCCATCCGTATCCAATACATTGGTTGCAAACACTATAGAAGTAGACAAAGGAGTAGCTTTCACAGATTGTGGACAGTTGTGTTTCAGTGTTCACTTCAGTCTCTGCGTAATAACCACACTTAGGCCTTATAACTTTTCTGACTTTCTTTATCAATCTACCAAGATGAAGAAGTCAGTGAGTAAGGCACGTGGTCGTGGCCGTGGAGTTTCAGCAGGGAGAGGACGTGGGGATTCTGTGTCTGCTGCCGCCCTCAGTGACACAGCATCCACCATTTATCCCCGTGAGCGTTCCTTTATGCGCACTTTGGTAGGAGCTCGGCGTGCCCCCCTGCTGCGGGAAGAACAAATTGAAGCCGTTGTTGGTTGGATGGCAGCCAATGCATCGACTTCAATTCCTTCCACCTCCTCTCAGGAACACAACACTGTTGAGCAACCATCTGTCTGTTCACCGCCTGTCAAATTGCCAAGGCAGTCAGAGAGTTCTGTACAGGAGACAGCTGAGTCTCTGCTTCTGTTCTCAGAATCTGTTGGCTCGCAAACACGGGCACAGGCAAGCAGCATTCTGCAATTTGAAGAAGAGGGAGTATGCAGTGATGCGCAACAGCTGTGTCTCTCTCAATCTGAAGAGGCGGGTGAGCCAGTGCCGATGGACAGCACACCGCAGAACGCATCATATGATGATGATGAGACTCAGGTGCCAGGTTTTGTGGAGCATGGTGCTGCCCAGACCATCCAACAGCAGCAGGTGTTGGAAGAGGGTAGTGGAGATGATGAAGTCCGAGACCCAACATGGCGTGAGCAACAGGAAGGTGGTGGGAGCAGCTCTGAGGAAGAGATTGTCCCAACGGTACAAAGAGGAGGGAGAGGTAGGCTGCAGACTCGCTTGCCTGTAGCCTCCAGTTTGGCACCTGTTGGGAGCAGTTCTCTTAGAACTGTCAAAATTGGCGCTCCCATGACTTGCACTGCGTGGTCCTTTTTTGACAGACTTGTACATGATATTTGCTATGTTCAATGCAAGCTGTGTAAGCAAAAAGTTAAAAGAGGTAAAAATAGCAGGAACCTGAATACCACAAATATGTGGACACATGTACGGACAAAGCACGTAGCTGAGTTACAAAGACACACTGGAGATGTAGGCCAACCTACAGCAGCACCTACATCTTTAGGTCATGTTCGAGCCTCTACCTCCAGCTCTCACACACCTGTTTCGGCTTCCTCACAGGATCTCCATGGAAGAACCTCGGTCACTGTTGTCCATAGAGAAACTGTTATTCCACCCACTGCAGCAAGTTCACAGTCATCGTCACACTCCCAGAACAAAAAACAGCCATCGGTAACACAGGCATGGGATAAAAGACGGCCATACTCGGCAAACCATCCACGAGCACAGGCTCTGAATGCTGGCCTTGCAAAACTCCTGTCCCTTGAAATGCTGTCATTCAGGCTGGTGGAGACTGACAGTTTCAGGAACTTTATGGCATTGGCAGTCCCACAATATAATGTGCCAAGCCGATTTTATTTCAGCAGGCAAGCTGTCCCTGCTCTGCAAAAACATGTCGAGGGAAACATTAAACATGCGCTACTAAACGCCGTCAGTAGCAGGGTCCACCTGACCACCGATGCGTGGACCAGTACCCATGGCCAGGGACGATACCTTTCCCTCACTGCCCATTGGGTCAATGTTGTGGAGCCGGGTACAGATCTTGCCAGTGGCGCTGTACGTGTTCTGCCAACTCCAAGGATTGCAGGAATCCATTCTGTGCACATTGATTCCTCCTCCTACTCCAGTTCCTCAGAATCATCGCTGCACGAGCCGTCACGGTATACCTCCACATGGACCCGTGAACGCTTACCTGTTGCGACCGATATGAGCACAGCCGTGGCCAGACGTCAACAGGCCGTACTGAAATTAATTCCCATGGGGAATCGAAGCCACACAGCGCAGGAGCTCTGGGATGCCATCAAGCAGGAGAGCGATGTGTGGTTTTTGTCAGCTAATCTCCAGCCAGGCTTGGTAGTGTGTGACAATGGCCGAAATCTGGTGGCAGCTCTGGGCCTTGGCAACCTCACTCACATACCATGTCTGGCACATGTGCTGAACTTGGTCGTGCAGAGTTTTTGAGGGACTATCCGGATCTTGATGCACTGCTGCACAAGGTCCGCCTAGAGTGCGCTCACTTGCGACGTTCCAGCATGGCCAGATCGCGCATTGCAGCTCTGCAAGTCAGATTTCGCCTTCCTGAACATCGCATCATATGTGACGTACCCACCAGGTGGAATTCCACGTTACATATGTTGGAGCGGTTGTGTGAGCAGCAGCCAGCAGTAATGGAGTATCAGCTGCAACAGGCGCAATCAACTCGCAATTTGCGCCGTTCACACTTCACCACTACTGAGTGGGCCTCTATGAAGGACATCTGCGACGTTTTGCGGGCGTTTGATGTCTCAACGCGGATGGCGAGTGCAGATGATGCACTAGTCAGCATGACTGTCCCCCTTATCTGCCTGCTTCAGAAATCACTGAAAGCACTAAAGGAAGAGGTTTTGGAAGAGGTGGAGGATGAGGAGTCACAAATTCAATTACCTTCAGGACAGTCAGCGCAACGTGGTTCCTCACAAAGGGCTGGGCAGGGCTCACTTTGTGAGGAGGATGAGGAGGAGGAGGAGTCAATGGAGGAGGAAGAAATCCCTACAGAGGGAGGTACACAACGCTCTAGTCAGTATGTAGAGCGAGGGTGGGGTGATGCAGAGGAGACAGAGATGACGCCTCTTCCAGAGGACAGCCTTTGTTGGCCAGTTGGGAGTCTGCAGCACATGGTTGATTTCATGCTTCAGTGCCTGAGAAACGACCGCCGCATCGCCCACATTCTCACCACGTCAGATTATTGGGTGTACACCCTCCTAGACCCTCGCTACCGGGACAATTTACAAACCCTCATCACACCGGTGAACCGGACCGTAAAATGCAGGAGTACCAAGACACACTGGTGCAATCCATACTGTTGTACATTCCAGCCGAGAGAGTGCTGCTGCTGCTGCTGCTGCTACTGCTTTACAAAGCAGCTCTGTGCGTCGAGGCAGTGTAGACACCTCTACAACAAGAGGGATCAGAAGCAGCGCCTCTGCACAGGGCAAGAACTGTATGTTACAAATGTGGCAAAGTTTTGTGACAGCGCCAGCAAGGTCTACACCATCCGAGACGGCTCCAGTCACCAGGAAGAAACGTTTCCGTAAGATGGTGACAGACTACTTGGCTTTCCCTCTAAGTGTACTCCCAGATGCCTCTTCCCCTTTCAAATTTTGGGTCTCTAAGTTGGATACATGGCCAGAGCTTAGCCAGTATGCATTGGAGGTGCTGGCTTGCCCTGCTGCCAGTGTATTATCTGAGCGTGTCTTTAGTGCTGCAGGTGGTGTAGTAACAGACCGTCGCATGCGACTATCCTCAGAGAATGTAGACCGGCTTACTTTTCTGAAAATGAACAAGGCATGGATCTCACCTGAATTTGCCTGTCCGTTTTCAGATTAAATAACTGTTTGGCAACGTTTTCCATGTCTCCTGTTATGTTCATCTTTCTACCACCTGAACTCTACTCCCTGGGCTACAACACCGCCATTTGTTGCTCGTAAGTAATTGGCAGGGGTACTGACTCCTGGCCAGCCTGGTTACAGCACGACAGCTGTTTCCTGGCAGTGTGAACGTCAATTATCCTCCAATAAGTTGTGCTGTCGTGTTGCATTCGGGTTAGCCGACTCTATGGTGCCTGCAGTTTAGGTGATTCCTATGTGTGCTGTGGGATATGTAAATAAAGGCGGTTTCCATTGTGACAATAGGATAAGCACCCACTGTAGGACTGTGTGATTCGGTAACTGCGGACGGCTTGCGTCCTGTCAACTTACATTTTCATGGGTGCGTTCTTCTACCCGTCCGGGGTCCAGTACCGTCAAGTGGTTCTCCCCAGTGCCTTTGGCCTAGGTGCCTCCATCTCCGTATCCGAGTTCCAGCAACGTCTGCTGGTCCTTGGTAGTGCTTTGGAGCACAGGTACCTCCTGCTTAGTAACCGTGTCACAGTAACGTCAGCTGGTACTCGGTTGTGACATTGCCTCTTTTCCTTCTGCTACCCGTCCGGGGTCCAGTACCGTCAAGTGGTTCTCCCCAGTGCCTTTGGCCTAGGTGCCTCCATCTCCGTATCCGAGTTCCAGCAACGTCTGCTGGTCCTTGGTAGTGCTTTGGAGCACAGGTACCTCCTGCTTAGTAACCGTGTCACAGTAACGTCAGCTGGTACTCGGTTGTGACATTGCCTCTTTTCCTTCTGCTACCCGTCCGGGGTCCAGTACCGTCAAGTGGTTCTCCCCAGTGCCTTTGGCCTAGGTGCCTCCATCTCCGTATCCGAGTTCCAGCAACGTCTGCTGGTCCTTGGTAGTGCTTTGGAGCACAGGTACCTCCTGCTTAGTAACCGTGTCACAGTAACGTCAGCTGGTACTCGGTTGTGACATTGCCTCTTTTCCTTCTGCTACCCGTCCGGGGTCCAGCACAGTCAGCTGGTCCTCGTTACTTCCATTGTCTCTTGCTCCATCTGATACCCGTCAGGGTTCCAGTAACGTCAGCTGTTTCTCGGAAATTAGACGACATTAAAGACCACCCAGAAGAAGATGACGACAACAAGGACGACGAGCATGAAGCCAACCAGCCTGAACACCATCACAAAGAAAAAATAAAAGATTACCCAGAAGAAGATCACCAACAGGACAAAGAAGGTTAAGACAAACTACAAGATACAGAACAAGAGACAGAAGAACAATAAGCAAAAGATCAAAAAGCAGAAGAACATGAAGTATAAGACCAAAATGAAGAGCAAAATATATGCTCTAAATTCTAAGCAGAAGAAGACTAAGCAGTGTATGGGGGTGAGTCCGTTCCTCCTCGTGGTGCCCCTGGAAAATGCCTGCTGCTGCAGGCTAAACTGAACACGGACAAATACTGTTGTAATTTAAATCTTTTGTGACAGCAAGAACGGAAGTATGAACAATTCATACTTTTACAGATTACAAGTACAGGAATCTCTGTCACAAATAAGAATATGATGAAGAAGATGAAGAGGAAGAAGATGAAGAATTTGAATATGAAGAAGATTAATTAGTTTAATAATAACAATATGAGTAATGTAAACAAAAACATGAATAGCAAGAAGTTTAAGAAGAAGATTAAGAAGGTGAAGATGAAGAATAATTTGATGAGAAAGATGATGCTGCTGCTGAAGATTATGAAGGAGAAAGTGTGGCACTGGCAAAAGTTAAAAAGGTGAACAGCATGGAAGTTGTGAAACATACATATTTGCCAAAATAGAAAAAAGGTTAACAACATTGTCAATTTGTTAGTCAATCCAAACGTATTTCCAAAAAAAAATATATTAATGCTATTCCAATGCATTGGGTTAAACATGTATGCCTTTATTGTCTCCTCAACCTCCCCCAATACATTCTACATTAGTCTTTGTTGTTTTCCTTCATGTACAATTAACCAACAAGGCAAGAATGTTTTTTTTTAATTTCGATATTTTGTTCCCATAGACTTACATTGGACTTCCGGTATCGAAATCGGATATCGACGATATTTAGTGCTATCGGCGATACAATTTCGATACGATATTTTTAGATATCGAGCAATATCGCTCAACACTAGTCCCTATCTTAAAAAAAGAAAAGAAGATGGAGCCATGAAAGTACAGGCCAGTGAGCCTTATTTGTATATCAGAAAAGATATTTGAACCAATTATTAAACAAATTATTAAACAGCATGTATGTATTTGGATAAGAATACAGTAATTATACAGAGCCAGCATGGGTGTGTATAACAAGTCATACCAGACTAATCTAATTTCCTTCTATGATGGAATCACTGACTGGGTGGATCAGGGAAATGAGCTAGATATAATATATCTCGACTTCAGCAAGCCATATGATAAAGTATTTCATACTATCCTTATTGAAAAAATGACAAAATATAGGATTGACAAGGCTACGGTTAGCTGGATTCATAACTGGCTCAGTGATCGTACTCAAAGAGTGGTAATAAATGGTTGCACATCCAATTGGAAGATATTTCAAGTGGCGTACCACAAGGCTTTTTTCCTGGCATCAATGTTGTTCAAGATCTTTACACATGATCTAGATAATGAAGGTAAGCTAATCAAATTTTCAGACTATGCAAAGCTAGGAGGGATAGCTAACACTAAAGAAAACAGAGAAAGGATTCAGAAGGATCTAGATAAGCATGAACATTGGACAGTGACAAATAGAATTATATTTAACAGGGAGAAATGCAAAATTCTACACCTGGGCAAGAAAAATGAAAAGAACATTCACAGAATGGGAAGAATAGAACTAAGTGACAGTACATGTGAAAAAGACTTGGGTATACTAATAGATCACAGACTGCACATGAATCAAAAGTGTGATGCAGCAGCAAAAAAGGCAAACACAGCTCTAAGATGTATTAAGAGAAACAGAGTCTAGATCATGTGAAGAAATTATCCCCTTCTACTCCTCCTTGGTTATGCCTCATCTGGAATACTGTGTCCAGATATGGGCACAACATTTTAAAAAAGACATTAAAAAACCAGAGCAAGCGCAGAGAAGAGCTACCAGGATGGTGAGCGGACAGCAAAGTATGTCCTACGAGGAACAATTAAAGGATCTGGGAATGTTTAGCTTGTAAAAAAGAAGGCTAAGAGGAAACTTAATAGATGTCTACAAATAAATCAAGAGATGTCACAGTGTAAAGAAATCATCCTTATTCTCATTTGCACATGAAACATGAGAAGCAATGGAAAGAGACTGAAAAGGAGAAGATACAGATTAGATATTAGAAAAAACTTTTTGACAGTGAGGGTAATCAATGAGTGGAACAGGCTGCCACAAAAGGTGTTGAGCTCTCAATCAATCGAAGTCTTCAAACAGAGGCTGGACAGACATCTGTCTGAGATGGTTTAGTGAATTCTGCATTGAGCCGGGGGTTCGTCACGGTGACCCTTGAAGTCCTTTACAACTCTAACCTTCTATGATTCTATGATTCTATTACATTAAATACAATCTGCCAGTGTGATTTTATCGATGAAACTAGTAGTATGACTGAAAGGTGTGATGGAGAAACTACTACCCTTTTAAAGCTGTATTTCAGAGTTTCATAGCCTAACATGTTGATCCAGAAAAGGCAAAACCCCATGGGAAGAGATTAATAGCTCCATATTAGGAGGCAAATTCCTTCCTGACTTCATACGGCAATCAGACTATTTCTCTTGATAAACCCCCTATCACAGAATCTAGTGCCCATAACCTGTAATTTTCAAGCACCTCTTGAATTTTAGAAGGGAATAGGGATGGGTGAACCCGAACTGTATGTTCGGGATTTGTAACAAACACATAGTGTCCATGCACAGACCCCGAACATGGACTTCTCCCTGAAGTCCGTGTTAGGGTTCAGGTTCGACAGCCCGAACATCCGGTGTTTCCCATACTGTCATCGGTGTGACAGCTCGAGAAACACTGGTTCTGATCGGCGGTAAGTTTGTTACCGCCAGTCAGAGTGCTGTGGTTCCCACACTGTCATATAGATGACATGGCACAAGATTGTTTGCCACCTAAGATCACACTGAAAATTGCACTAACTGCACTGTAATTGCATTGTATCCACTTTTATGTCCATCCTCTCTGTTTCTGCTTATGTCACTGGGACATACTGCATCTTCATTTCAAGAACTGCTTGTGACATTATTATTATAGCTCCATTTATTCCATGGCACTTTACATGTGAAAAGTGGTATACACAGTATAATAAAAACAAGTACAATAATCTTGACCAAAATGAGTCAACGACTCGCACAGGAGGAGAGAGGACCCTGCCCGTGAGTGCTTAAAGTCCAGAAGGATGTAGACTGCAGGTTGTAGGCTTGCCAGTTATAAGTTCAGCTTGACCTGGTTCATACCAAACTAGTGTTGAGTGGGTTCTGGAAGCCAAGAAAAAGAATACTGGGCATACAGGAGAATAAGGGGACCAAATATATCTATGTGAAGGAAACATATTGATATTCTCAAGTGTTGAGTCACCATTGGAAACCGATATGGAATCTCTGGTAATGATTGAACAAATAATCACTAAGGCCTCTTTCACACTTCAGTCTTGTGACGTCAGTCAAAATCTGCCAAAGTGTGAAAAAAGCGGATCCGCCATTTTTTTTGCGGATCCGCTTTTTCCCATTGACTTGCATTAGTGACGGATTTTGACGGATGGTCGTCCGTTAGGTCCGTTTTTTGACTGATCTGCCAAAAATTTGGCGTCCGCCTTTTTTGAAAAACATCCAATGCAACGTTTTTTGCATCCGCCAAAATGGCGGAATATGGCGGATCCGCCGAGTCCGCCATTTTGTGTAATGGTCACCTATGGGTGGCTGATCCGCTGGCGGATCCGTTCTTCCCATAGAAAATCCATTGAAAATGCCCAGAACACTGTCCGGGGTCTCTCTCTCTCTCCTCCTCGGTCCGGACATGTTGAAAACTTCATAGCGGATCCGTCAAAAAAACGGATCCGTTTGCATCCGTTTTTTGCAATTTTTCTGGCGGATCCGCTATTTTCACACTTTGAGGGATTTTAACTGACGTCGCACGACTGAAGTGAGAAAGAGGCCTAAGAAAAGTGCCTGCTATTCTCTGTACATACTACCATTCAAGTTTTACAGTAAAAACAACCTCACATTTACAATCTGGAGTTTATATTATCTTGCTGTAACTAAGGGCCTAGCGACACACCAGCGATCCCAACAACGATATGCACTTGTCAGGATCGCTGGTGTGTCGTTACATGATCGCTGCTGAGCTGCCAAACAGGCAGCTCAGGCAGCGATCAGGACAATGACACTGCGGGTAACGTCGCTTAGTTACCCGCAGTGTATGTTGGAGCTGGTAACCAAGGTACACATCGGGTTTCCAGGTGCTGCGCGGCACCTGGAAACCCGATGTGTACCTTGGTTACCAGCTCCCCTGCAGCAGCGCGCTGGTATCCAATGTACACATCGGGTGTCCAGACGCCGACAGCCCGCTGGTGCAGGGAGCTGGTAACCAAGGTACACATCGGGTTTCCAGGCACTGCACGGCGCCTGGAAACCCGATGTGTACCTTGGTTACCAGCTGATCGCTGGTCTCCTGCCTGCCACACGCAGCGATGCGTGCTGGCAAGCAGGAGACCAACGATCAAAAAAATGTCCACGACATTCAGCGACGATCAGCGATACCCAACAGGGGGGTTGATCGTTGCTGAATGTTACACACAGCGATATCGCTGGGGAGATCGCTGTTGCGTCTCAAAACTAGTGACTCAGCAGCAATCTTGCTAGCGAGATCGCTGTGTGTGATGGGGGCTTAAGAGTTCCCATGTTCAGTGTCAACTGAAGGTGGTATAAGACCTCCTGGGGGTCTGCTGCAGGATGAGTCTAGGCATTTATATGTATCAAGTTTTTAATACAACAATAAAATACTGTCTTGTAGTAATGCCAGTGCTGATATATCAAGCTTTGCAGCCACTTGGGGTCTATTGACGTCCCAATGCATTTGCCTGTGGCTTCAAAGCTTGATTTCTCAAGGAAGGCACATCGCTTTACTACAAGACAGGTATTATTTTTATTGTTGTTCTAGGATCTATACATTTGTACTGCCTGTTTTAATTTGTAAAATCGTCCTGACAGGTTTAATTTAACTGTTCTGTTTAATCTATAAAAACTAAACAGTTTACACAGAAAGGCCAGTTGTAGAAGTTGGATGCAACCATTTCTAAAAGTATCAGTGCCCTCATGTACTGTAACTTTAGCCTTCACAGTCAGATAAAATATCTCATTCATATCTCATATACATCTCATTCATATCTCATATACAGCCAACTGTATAGGAAATACAATAGAAGAACTTTGATCTCCAAAAATCTGTAGCCTGTATGAGGTCAAACTTTTTTTACAACTCAAGGTGTCTACCACTTGATGGTGACATATATCTGCAGCTGGCTGCAACTTTTTGCCCAACGCATATTACAGTATATTACAAAAAATAAGCAAAAAATTTTCAGCGCTCATACATGGACATCTCATATCGGTAGTTGTTAAAAGAATTGTCTCAGAATCCTATCCCCAGGCAAGCAGTACACTCCTAATAATCGGCAGTTTGGGCCAGCTTTGCTGCTGGCCCAAACTGTGCGCAGTCCAATGCTAGCATGGGCACTGAAGGCAGACAGGCTCTAGAACATCACTTACTAGTAGAAATGAGTGAACCCGAACTATGTCCGGTGCTGAACTCTAAAAACGTACTTCTCCTGGAAGTCCGTTTTACTGTTCGGGAGTCCATGGAGAGGAGAGAGATTTTCCAGCTCCAAAGTTCGGGTCCGCATTGGTTTCCATAGTGTTCGGGTTAAGGTACAAGTTCGGGAACAGTTCTGGTACTCAATCCAAACTTTGGATTAAAGTTTGGTCGAGTGCCAGAACCCGAACTTCCACAGGTTGTCCATCCCTACTTGATAGATATTTAGCAAACAATTAACAAGACAATGCTTCATGCCAAGGAGACCAGCCACCTCTGATAGACTGAGATGATGGTCAGTAACCTAGGCAACTAACTGTAAACTATTGAATGTATCATTCCTACACATACTGTATTATTTGCAGGGCGTGGATGCAGCCATCAGTTGATGCCTCATTAACCCCTTAACCCCAAGGGTGGTTTGCACGTTATGACCGGGCCAATTTTTACAATTCTGACCACTGTCTTTTATGAGGTTATAACTCTGGAACGCTTCAATGGATCTTCGCGATTCTGAGTTTGTTTTCTCGTGACATACTTTACTTCACGTTAGTGGTAAAATTTCTTTGATATAACTTGTGGTTATTTTTGAAAAAAACGCAAATATGGCGAAAATTTTGAAAATTTTGCAATTTTCAAATTTTGAATTTTTATTCCCTTAAAAGAGAGAAATATGTCACACAAAATAGTTAAGAAATAACATTTCCAACATGTCTACTTTACACCAGCACAATTTTGGAACCAAAATTTTTTTTTGTTAGGAAATTATAAGGGTTAAAAGTTGACCAGCGATTTCTCATGTTTACAACAAAATTTACAAAGCCATTTTTTAGGGACCACCTCACATTTGAAGTCACTTTGAGGGGTACATATGGCAGAAAATACCCAAAAGTGACACCATTCTAAAAACTGCACCCCTCAACGTACTCAAAACCACATTCAAGAAGTTAATTAACCCTTCAGGTGCTTCACAGGAGCTGAAGCAACGTGGAAGGAAAAAATGAATATTTAACTTTTTAGTCACAAAAATGATCTTTTACAAACTTTTTTTATTTTCACAAGGGTAAAAGGAGAAAATGGACAGATAAAGTTGTTGTACAATTTCTCCTGAGTACGCCAATACCCCATATGTGGGGGAAAACCACTGTTTGGGCACACGGCAGAGCTCGTAAGGGAAGGAGCGCCATTTGACTTTTTCAAACCAAAATTGGCTGGAATTGAGATTGGACGCCTTGTCGCGTTTGGAGAGCCTCTGATGCGCCTAAACAGTGGAAACCCCCCACAAGTGACACCATTTTGGAAACTAGACAACCTATGGAACTTATCTAGATCTGTTGTGAGCACTTTAAACCCCCAAGTGTTTCGCAAAAGTTTATAATGCCTGGGTGTGAAAAAAAAACAATTTTCCACAAAAATGATTTTTAGTCCCAAATTTTTGATTTTTCCCAAGGAAATTGGACCCCAAAAGTTGTTGTCCAATTTGTCCTGAGTACGCTGATACCCCATATGTGGGGGGGAAAACTGTTTGGGTGCACGGCAGGGCTTGGAAAGGAAGTAATAACATTTTGGAATGCAGACATTGATGGGGGTCATGTTCCGTTTGCAGTGCCCCAGATGTTCCTAAATAGAGGAAACTCACCACAAGTAACCCCATTTTGGAAACTAGACCCCCTAGAGAACTTATCTAGATCTGTGGTGAGCACTTTGAACCCCCAAGTGCTTCACACAAGTTTATAATGCCTGGGCATGAAAATAAAAAATCCTATTTTTTTCCCACAAAAATTATCTTTTAGTCACCAATTTTTGATTTTCCCAAGGGTAACAGGAGAAATTGGACCACAAAAGTTGTTGTCCAATTTGTCCTGAGTACGCTGATACCCCATATGTCGGGGGGAACCACTGTTTTGGCACACGGCAGAGCTCGAAATGGAAGGAGCACCATTTGACTTTTTCCAACCAAAATTGGCTGGAATTGAGATTGGACGCCATGTTGCATTTGGAGAGCCCCTGATGTGCCTAAACAGTAGAAACCAACCACAATTGACCCATTTTGGAAACTAGACCCCCTAAGGAACTTATCTAGATCTGTGGTGAGCAATTTGAACCCCCAAGTGCTTCACACAAGTTTATAACGTAGAGCCCGGGCATGAAAATAAAAAATCCTATTTTTTTCCCACAAAAATGATATTTTTGCCCCCAATTTTTTATTTTCCAAAGGGTAACAAAAGAAATTGGACCACAAGAGTTATTGTGCAATTTATCCTGAGCACGCTGATACCCCATATGTGGGGGTAAACTACTGTTTGGGCGCATGGTAGAGCTCAGAAGTGAAGGAGCACCGTTTGACTTTTTCAACGCAGAATTGGCTGGAATTGAGATCAGACGCCATGTCACATTTGGAGAGCCCCTGATGTGCCTAAGCAGCAGAAATCCCCCAATTCTAACTCCAACCCTAACCCCAACACACCCCTAACCCTAATCCCAACCCTAACCATAACCCTAACCACAAACCTAACCCTAACACACCCCTAACCCTAATCCCAACCCTAACCCTAATCCTAACTTTAGCCTCAACCCTACCCCTAACTTTAGCCGCAACCCTTACCCCAATGGGAAAATGGAAATAAATAAATTTTTTTAATTTATTTTTCTCTAACTAAGGGAGTGATAAAGGGGGGTTTGATTTACTATTTATAGCGGGTTTTTATGATTGGCAGCTGTCACGCTAAAAGACGCTTTTTATTGCAAAAAATAGTTTTTTGCATCACCACATTTTGAGAGCTATAATATTTGCATATTTTGGCCCACAGAGTCATATGATGTCTTATTTTTTGCGGTACGAGTTGACGTTTTTATTGGTACCATTTTTGAGCACGTGACTTTTTTGATTGCTTTTTATTTCGATTTTTGGGAGGTTAGAATGAACAAAAATCAGCAATTCATGAATTTCTTTTGGAGGGGCGTTTATACCGTTCAGCGAGTGGTAAAATTGATAAAACAGTTTTATTCTTCGGGTCAGTATGATTACGGCGATACCTCATTTATATAATTTTTTATGTTTTGGCGCTTTTATACAATAAAAACAATTTTATATAAAAAATAATTATTATTTTATATAAAAAATAATTATTTTTGCATCGCTTTATTCTGGAGCTATAACTTTTTTATTTTCTCACTGATTATGCTGTATTGCAGCTCGTTTTTTGCGGGACAAGATGATGTTTTCAGTGGTACCATGATTATTTATATCGGTCTTTTTGATCGCGTGTTATTCTACTTTTTGTTCGGTGGTATGATGATAAAGCATTGATTTTTTGCTTTGTTTTTTTTTTTTTGTTTTAAAGGGGGTTCACTAAAGGGGTTAATTAGTGGGACAGTTTTATAGGGGGGGTTGTTATGGACGCGGCGATACCAAATATGTGTACTTTTATTGTTTTTTTTTTTTATTTACAGGAAGAAATGAATTTATTGGGGAATATTTTTTTTTCCTTTACTTTGGATTTTTTTTTTACATTTCTGATTTTCATTTTTTTAATTTTTTACTTTGTCCCAGGGTGGGACATCACTGTATTTTATCAGATCGCTGGTCTCACAGTGTGCACAGCACTCTGTGAAACCAGCGATCTAACAGGCACTGCTGCAGGCTTCCTCAGCACTTGCTCTCAGCAGGCACTGAGGAAGCCGACTCCCTGCAGGACCAGGCGACCATCTTGGATCCGGGGTCCTGCAGGGAGGAAGGCATCAGAACAGTGCGATCACATTGCGCTGTTCTGAGGTCCTCAGGGGAGCGCACAGGGAGCCCCCTCCCTGCGCGATGCTCCCCTGTGCCCCCAGTACACCGCAATCATGTTTGATTGCGGTGTGCCAGGGGTTAATGTGCCAGGAGCAGTCCGTGACCGCCCCTGGCACATAGTGCCGGGTGTCAGCTGTGATAATCAGCTGACACCCGGCACAACTGATCGCCTTGGACGTACTATCCCGTCCCTGGGAATTAAGTTCCAGGTCACATGGACGGGATAGTACGTCCGATGACAGAAAGGGGTTAATGTCACATTGATATTACATAGCTGCTCCACAACAGAGTAGATATCCTTCTTCCGGGCTTCTGTTGACAGAGCGTGCCGACTTTATGCTGATTAACAGCCAGCTCCCCACAGTCATGCCCTGTAAACAAAGCAGAATGGAAGAAAAGCCTATGCTCTGTCGATGTGATGTCAGAGGAAGCAGCTGAATCGCTGTCAGTAGTGGTCTATGACAGCTCTGTGCCAACAGAGATCTGCCCTGAGCACAACAGGCAGGTAAGTACCAACTACCTGCCTGCATGTTAGTTTTTAGACCCACAGGGAAAAAATTAAATGGTCCCGGATAAGCCCTTTAAACTGGTTATCTCATCTTACAAAGTAGATGAGATTGCAACTTTGCAATGTACCTACAAAAAATACCCTGCTCTCAAGAATGGAAGAATTACTGAGGAAGTACTCTCATTAAAATATATATGGGGTAAACCTGTGAGAATGGATATTTAGTGTAGTACAAGTGTATTAATATACTCCCTGATCACCATCTTTCTGGTTTCCAAGGCCGCTCAAGTCCTCTTCTTGGTCATGTGACTACTAGTCCGATTCACCTTCTTAGGCCTGGGTCACACTTGCAACTGCAATGCGAAAAAACTCGCGCTAGTCTCTCTCCTCAATACCCGACGCTGCCGCTGGCGGATCAGACCAGAGCGTTCAGCTGCTTAGAAATACATGCATCCGGTCCCGAGTGCCGGCGGCAGTATTGGGTATTGAGGCAAGAGGCACGAATTATAGTTGCAAGTGTGACCCCGGACTTACACTTGGGTTTTTGTATCAACTGGAAGTCACTACTACAATATAAGTCTATGGAGCCTCATTCTGAGGCTTCATAGATTTACATTGTAAAAGCCAGTTACAGCTCTTACATAAACTCCTGTGTGATCTGGGGAAAGGGAACTTCAGTCAGATGAATATATTAAAGTTATCGGCCACTACTTTAACATTGATGACCTATCTTTAGGATAGGCCATCAATGTCTGATCAGTGGGGGTGCAACCCCCGCCCGAACAGCTGTTCTGGGTGTCAGCAGCTGCCAGAAGTGCTTAGTTACTGATCTGCTCTGTCTGGATAGTGGCCATGGCCTGTTACTGTACATCTATCCCCCTTATGATTTGAATCAATAGACAGTAGACAGGACAGCTCAGTAACTGAGCAGTTCCGGCTGCTGCCGGACCTGAGATCAGCTGCTCGATGAGAGTGCCGGGTGTTATATTAAGTCATCAATGTTAAAGTAGTGGACAACTGCTGTAACACACCTACACTACACAACATATTCATTCTCATGTTTAGCCCATCAATCTTTTACTGGGAGTGCATCTTTAGGAATCCTTCCATTTTTGAGAACAGAGAGGATTTTTAGTAAGAGGTAAATTGCAAAGTAGTTGGTTTTTATATTAACTTTGCAATTTTACCCATTTAATAAACTGTTACAATTTCAACAATGCATCTATGTAAATGCACTGTTACATTAATGAGGCGCCACCTGCTGGCTGCATTCACTCTCTATGGCTGGTACAGTGTTTGTAGGAAAGATAAAAAATGCTGATCCTTTTTGATAGTTTTGATGTGAGCTAATGTTGTCATCAATATCGTGATATTTGGTAATTTAGTGAATAACAATTAGTGGTGGAGAGGGGACTGTGAGATGATACGAAATAAATCCTAATAAGTGAATAAATCTGCATAATCAAAGGGTTAAACATCTTGTTTTCCTGTAAATTCCTCATTTTAACAAGCAAATTGCCTCTTCAAAAAAAGAGGACTTGTACTCTATAGTGCACCGATTGGAAGTAGTGATCCTACAATCACAATCAACCCTTTAACGAGTCTTGTAATATGACTTAGGATAAAAGCCAAATCAGAATCTCCATCTCTTTGCAAATGGAGATACTGATTTGGCTTTTATCCTAAGTCATATTACAAGACTCGTTAAAGGGTTGATTGTGACTTGTAGATCGCTACTTCCAATCGATGGCGCTATAGAGTACAAGTCCTCTTTTTTGAAGAGGCAATTGCATATTAAATTTCCCAGAGGAGCATTGCACGGCGAATAAGCCTCCTTACTCGACACGCCAAAGCTGTATGTCACTCTCCACAAGGGAAACCTTCCCTTAGACCCTCATTTTAACAAGTGATAGTATAATACCCAGCATTTGCATGGAGATAGAACTAAACATTACCACTTCAGTATGAATGGTGGCTGCAGCACAAACGCACAGAGCTAAAGCCGCTCTCACATCTAGTGCTAGAAACAATTACTGTGCAATAATTTCCATCCCAGTAACATCAGTTCCTTTATAGCAGATGTTAGGGAATGGACTGAAACAGCCAGAGGTCTGGAAGGCGAAGTACAAAGACAATCAGCGCTCTAGCACAGAATGATACTTGCCATCTTGAACCAAATCTCCATTGTCACTGAGACCAGGGGGAGGCAGGAGATTTGCTTTTAATGAAAGCACAGATGATTTTTACTCTTCCTGGAGATGCAGGCTGAGTTAGAACCAATCCTTTTGTTGTGCTGTTGCTGTTTTCATGAGTCAGCAGCTTTGTGATTAGCTGAAGTGATTCTGACTGCATGATCAGACGCGACAAATGTATGTACAAGACGACTGGGTGTCTGGACCCAGCAAGATACTAAGAGTCTTACCATAACAACTCAACTCAATAAAATCAGTGGAAAACAAACATCTTTATAGAAATTGCACGGCGCAGCGTGCGCGGCTTACACAGTGCCTTATTTATATGTGTATACCAGTTTACGGAAGACAAGATGATAAACACATAGTATGATATATGGCATTATAAAGGGAGTTATCAAAACTACTGCAAAAACCAAGCAATGGAGTCAGTGTCACAGTTCAGAGAAAACACATGCAGCGACCATGTTCAGTTAATAATGACGACTAATCATTACATTGATTTTCCCAAGTATGTGTATTGAACAGTTTTTTGTCATGTTTATTGCCGTATTATGCATATTTTTAATATACATGTACTGTTCTGTAAAATGCTTATTGTGTTATAGAATGTGTAGCAAATTAAAGGGAATCTGTCAGTAGGATCAACACTCCTAAGCCGTCTATAAGTTCATGTAGGTCATAGGAAGCTGATTAAATGATACCTTGATATCTGCAACCTGATGTTTTATTCCAGAGAAATCTATGGTTTTCTTAATAAGTAAACAGGCTGTTGAGATCTATGGTCCAGACATAAATCTCCCTGAGAATCTGACTCCAGAGATTATTTTAAAAGAAAGAAGGGTATTGTTACATGTGAAAAAAAGACTGTCAGTCATTACATGGCTCACACTGGTAACACCTCCATTCATTTAAAATAAGCTCAGGGAGGTCTGTGTCCAGCCCAAAGATCTTAACAGACAATTTACATATTAGAAAAAATGTATATTTCTCTGGAATAAAACATCAGATGTCAAATTTCAAGGTATCATTTTATTTACAGTGGGTTCAGAAAGTATTCAGACCCCTTTAAATTTTTCACTCTTTGTTTCATTGCAGCCATTTGGTAAATTCCAAAAAGTTCATTTTTTATCTCATTAATGTACACTCTGCACCCCATCTTGACTAAAAAAAAAACAGAAATGTAGAAATTTTTGCAAATTTATTAAAAAAAAAAGCCGAAATATCACATGGTCATAAGTATTCAGAACTTTTGCTCTGACACTCATATTTAAGTCACATGCTGTCCTTGTGATCCTCCTTGACATGGTTCTACTCCTTCATTGCAGTCCAGCTGTGCTTAATTAAACTGATAGGACTTGATTTGTAAAGACACACACACCTGTCTATATAAGACCTCACAGCTCACAGGGCATGTCAGAACAAATGAGAATCATGAGGTCAAAGGAACTGGCCAAGGAGCTCAGAGACAGAATTGTGGCAAGGCACAGATCTGGCAAAAGTTACAAAAGAATTTCTGCAGTACTCAAGGTTCATAAGAGCACAGTAGCCTCCATAATTCTTAAATGGAAGAAGTTTGGAACCACCAGAAGTCTTCCTAGCCCTGGCCGTCCAGCCAAACTGAGCAATTGTGGGAGAAGGGCCTTGGTGAGAGAGGTAAAGAAGAACTCCAAGATCACTGTGGCTGAGCTCCACAGATGCAGCAGGGACATGGAAGAAAGTTCCACATAGTCAACTACCACTGCAGCCCTCCACCAGTGAGGCCTTTATGGCAAAGTGGCCTAACGGAAGCCTCTCCTCAGTGCCAGACATATGAAAGCCCGCATAGAGTTTGCTAAGAAACACATGAAGGACTCCCAGACTATGAGAAATAAGATTCTCTAGTCTGATGAGACAAAGATAGAACTTTTTGGTGATAGTTCTAAGTGGTATTTGTTGAGAAAACCAGGCAATACAATCCCAACAGTAAAACATGGTGGTGCCAGCTTCATGCTATGGGTGTATTTTTCAGCTGCAGGGACAGGACAACTGATTGCAATTGAAGGAAACATGAATGCGGCCAAGTACAGAGATATCCTGGATGAAAACCTGTTCCAGAGTGCTCTGGACCTCAGACTTGGCCGAAGGTTCACCTTCCAACAAGACAATGACCCTAAGCACACAGCTAAAATAACAAAGTAGTGGCTTCAGAACTACTCTGTGACCATTCTTGACTGGCCCAGCCAGAGCCTTGACTTAAACTCAATTGAGCATCTCTGGAGAGACCTGAAAATGCTGTTCACCAACGTTCACCATCCAACCTGACGGAACTGGAGAGGATCTGCAAGGAAGAATGGCAGAGGATCCCCAAATCCAGGTGTGATAAACTTGTTGCATCATTCCCAAGAAGATGCATGGCTGTACTAGCTCAAAAGGGTGCTTTTACTGAATAATGAGCAAAGGGTCTGAATACTTATGACCAAATTTGCAAAAATTTCTACATTTCTGTTTTTTTCAGTCAAGCTGGGGTAAAGAGTGTACATTAATGAGAAAAAAATGAACTTTTTTGCATTTACCAAATGGCGGCAATGAAACAAAGAGTGAAAATTTTAAAGGTGCCTGAATACTTTCCGAACCCACTGTAGCTTCCAACGACCTATATACCTATATAGACGGCACCAGACCCATTATCAGAACATGAGTGCACCATCAGAACCCTTATCAACACATGAAAACTGCACCAGAAACAACATCAGTACATAAATACAGTACCAGAAGCATAATCAGTACATGTACAGTACAGACCAAAAGTTTGGACACACCTTCTCATTCAAACATTTTTCTGTATTTTCATGACTATGAAAATTGTACATTCACACTGAAGGCATCAAAACTAAGAATTAACACATGTGGAATTATATACTTAACAAAAAAGAGTGAAACAACTGAAAATATGTCTTATATTCTAGGTTCTTCAAAGTAGCCACCTTTTGCTATGATTACTGCTTTGCACACTCTTGGCATTCTCTTGATGAGCTTCAAGAGGTAGTCACCGGAAATGTTCTTCCAACAGTCTTGAAGGAGTTCCCAGAGATGCTGTCATGGGTGCATCGCCACAAAGATCGTCGCGATTGCACATTCTGACTTCTCACAGCTGAGTTGCTGGTTCTTTGTTTTTTGGTAATGAGAGAGTTAATTTTACCTAGCTCTTTGCTAAGGCTAGGTGCAGCCTCGCCCGGCTGCTTTTGATTATGTTCTAATTAGTTTCCTTTATATACCTGCCAGTCTGCTTGTTAGATGCCGGTGAAAGCATTCATGTAGTCTAGCAGACTGGATCGGTTCTGAGAATACTTAAACTAAGAGCTCCTTAGTTGTTTTTACTCTTACAGCTTATAGTTTTTCTCTGAGACCTTAGGTGTTCCTACTGTGTGTGAGTGTTGTATGTAAGACTTTATTTACTTTATTTCTTGTCTTTCTTGTATGTCTTTCTGTTCATTAACCGTTACCTGTTCATTCCCTTTGGTGGTATTCAGGGTCCTTCTTAGGACTAGAATACAGTTGGCAGGGATTGATAGGAGACAGGGTTTACGCTGGTTGCCTGGACCTCTGTACCTTTAACAGTACCTCCAGGTTGAGGGATTAGTTAGGACCCCAGTTTAGGGTCAGCTTATACCCCGGTCACCCTCTAGCCGGAGACAGCGTATAACGGATTCCGTTTTGACCCACTGGACATTCTGTCAGGTAAATCTATGTTATCATATATCTATGCGCATGTTATATAGTATGTTGCCCTTTTGATATAGATTACTGACATCACATATATATATCTGCTATACAGCGTGACATTTTCACCGGCCAAACTAAAGATTCTCCCCAGCTGTCATGGATCCAGTAGCCCAGCTGGCCCGGCAGTTGCAGGGGTTGTCCATGGAATTTGCAGACATTAAGTCCAAGGTTTTGTTCCCCCCGGAGCAAACCAGATCTGAACCTAAGGTTGCTCTCCCGGACAGGTTCACTGGTGGGCGGGACAAATTTTTTACTTTCCGGGAGGCATGTAAATTGTACTTTCGGCTGCGGCCTCGGTCATCTGGGAGTGAAGAGCAGAGGGTGGGAATTGTTATCTCGCTCTTACAAGGGGACCCTCAATCTTGGGCGTTCTCTATTCCTCCAGGCTCCCCAGATCTCCAGTCAGTGGATCGATTTTTTGCTGCCCTGGGTCTGGTATATGATGATCCGGATCGAGTCTCCCTTGCTGAAACAAGGTTACGTAAAATACGGCAAGGAAATCGTCCAGCGGAGGAATATTCTTCTGAGTTCCGTAGATGGGCAACAGATACTCAGTGGAATGACCCAGCTCTTAGGAGCCAGTTTTGTCAAGGGTTGTCTGACAAATTAAAAGATGTGTTGGCTCAGTATGATTCTCCTCCATCACTGGAGGCTGCTATGGCCCTCGCTATTCGCATTGATAGACGACTTCGGGGAAGACGCGAGGTAACTCCGCCCCCCGTGATGACTCCACCTACTACTAAAGTCCCTTATACTGAGGTTCCCCTGGTCTGTTCTGAGGAACCCATGCAGTTGGGAGGGACATCATATTGTAGGAGGGAATCGGCGGTGCGCCGCAAGACTAGAAGGTGTTTCTTTTGCAGGAGAGAGGGACATTTTGTTGGGGGGTGTCCATCCCGGACCTCTTTGAGCCAAGGAGTTAACCTGGGAGTGTGTATTTCGTCCCCAAATCCCTCTCAGTTTCTCGTGCCTGCGGAGGTGGTGATTGGTACTAGAACTGAGAGGATTTCTGTTTTTCTTGATAGTGGGTCCGGGGCTAATCTGGTGGACGCTCGGTTTGCCCAGGTGCATGGTATGCAACTGAGTGTATTGGCCAAACCGGTCCCTATACTCTCTATTGATTCTAGACCTCTTGGTCAAGGTAGCTTGGTACAAGCTGTTCATAACATAGATCTTCGAGTAGGGGCAATACATAAAGAGCAATTGTCTTGTTATGTGTTGGAGGGTCTACCTACTCCTATTGTGTTGGGACTTCCTTGGTTGGCTAAACATAACCCAGTGATTGATTGGCAATCCAGAAAGATAAGCCAGTGGGGTGAATTTTGCAAGAATAACTGCATGAGCACGGTCATCGGTGCGGTTGTGCCTAGGACTTTGCCTCCTTTTCTGGAGGACTTTGGGGAGATGTTCTCAGAGGAGGGGTGTAAAGAGTTACCTCCTCATCGCGCATATGACTGCTCAATAAAGTTGCTTCCTGATGCCTTATCTCGTACTTTCCCAGGGACCGGGAGGATGGATGATCCGGTTCCTATTCCTCAGGAGGGAGTTGTAGTGTCAGCTGTATGCTCTGAGCTTGAGGGGGAGGTATTGGGGGCTCAGGGGGACGCCCCTGTGGGACTTCCAGGGAGACTGATAGTTCCAGATCAGTTAAGACTGAAGGTTACGGAGAACCGTTACAAACGGATGGCTGATAGGGGGAGAGTTTCTGGTCGAGATCTGAAGGTGAACGATCTGGTGTGGTTGTCTACCAGGAATATAAAACTTAAAGTTTCCTCCTGGAGGTTGGGTCCCAGATTCATCGGGCCGTACAGGATCAGTTCCATAATTAATCCTGTGGCATTTCGTCTGGACCTCCCTCCTACGTTTAAAAATCATAATGTGTTTCACAAGTCATTACTTAAAAAGTATGTGGCACCAGTCATACCGTCACCTCTACCTCCTTCAGTGGTGGTCAATGATAACGTGGAAATTCATGGGTCGAAAATCATTGACTCACGTCTCAGTCGCCGATCCCTTCAGTACTTAGTTCATTGGAGGGGGTATGGTCCTGAGGAGGGGACGTGGGTCCCTGCGTCTGATGTTAGCGCAGATCGATTGGTTCGGACCTTTCACACAACTCACCCGGGCAGACCTGGCCCTGAGGGTCCGGAGGCCCCTCGTAGAAGGGGGGGTACTGTCATGGGTGCATCGCCACAAAGATCGTCGCGATTGCACATTCTGACTTCTCACAGCTGAGTTGCTGGTTCTTTGTTTTTTGGTAATGAGAGAGTTAATTTTACCTAGCTCTTTGCTAAGGCTAGGTGCAGCCTCGCCCGGCTGCTTTTGATTATGTTCTAATTAGTTTCCTTTATATACCTGCCAGTCTGCTTGTTAGATGCCGGTGAAAGCATTCATGTAGTCTAGCAGACTGGATCGGTTCTGAGAATACTTAAGCTAAGAGCTCCTTAGTTGTTTTTACTCTTACAGCTTATAGTTTTTCTCTGAGACCTTAGGTGTTCCTACTGTGTGTGAGTGTTGTATGTAAGACTTTATTTACTTTATTTCTTGTCTTTCTTGTATGTCTTTCTGTTCATTAACCGTTACCTGTTCATTCCCTTTGGTGGTATTCAGGGTCCTTCTTAGGACTAGAATACAGTTGGCAGGGATTGATAGGAGACAGGGTTTACGCTGGTGGCCTGGACCTCTGTACCTTTAACAGTACCTCCAGGTTGAGGGATTAGTTAGGACCCCAGTTTAGGGTCAGCTTAGACCCCGGTCACCCTCTAGCCGGAGACAGCGTATAACGGATTCCGTTTTGACCCACTGGACATTCTGTCAGGTAAATCTATGTTATCATATATCTATGCGCATGTTATATAGTATGTTGCCCTTTTGATATAGATTACTGACATCACATATATATAACTGCTATACAGCGTGACAGATGCTTAGCACTTGTTGGCCCTTTTGCCTTCACTCTGCTGTCCAGCTCACCCTAAACCATCTCGATTGGGTTCAGGTCTGGTGACTGTGGAGGCCAGGTCATCTGGCGTAGCACCCCATCACTTTCCTTCTTGGTCAAATAGCCATTACACAGCCTGGAGGTGTGTTTGGGGTCATTGTCCTGTTGAAAAAGAAATGATGGTCCAACTAAACGCAAACCGGATGGAGTAGCATGCCGCTGCAAGATGCTGTGGTAGCCATGATTATTCAGTATGCCTTCAATTTTGAATAAATCCCCAACAGTGTCACCAGCAAAGCACCCCCACACTATCACACCTCCTCCTCCATGCTTCTCGGTGGGAACCAGGCATGTAGAGTCCATCCGTTAAACTTTTCTGCGTCGCACAAAGACACGGTGGTTGGAACCAAAGGTCTCAAATTTGGACTCATCAGACCAAAGCACAGATTTCCACTGGTCTAATGTCCATTCCTTGTGTTCTTTAGCCAAAACAAGTCTCTTCTGCTTGTTGCTTGTCCTTAGCAGTGGTTTCCTAGCAGCTATTTTACCATGAAGGCCTGCTGCACAAAGTCTCCTCTTAACAGTTGTTGTAGAGATGTGTCTGCTGCTAGAACTCTGTGTGGCATTGACCTGGTCTCTAATCTGAGCTGCTGTTAACCTGCGATTTCTGAGGCTGGTGACTCGGATAAACTTATCCTCAGAAGCAGAGGTGACTCTTGGTCTTCCTTTCCTTGGGGCGGTCCTCATGTGAGCCAGTTTTTTTGTAGCGCTTGATGGTTTTTGCAACTGCACTTGGGGACACTTTCAAAGTTTTCCCAATATTTCGGACTGACTGACCTTCATTTCTTAAAGTAATGATGGCCACTCGCTTTTCTTTACTTAGCTGCTTTTTTCTTGCCATAATACACATTCTAACAGTCTATTCAGTAGGACTATCAGCTGTTTATCCACCAGACTTCTGCACAACACAACTGATGGTCCCAACCTCACTTATAGGGCAAGAAATCCCACGTATTAAACCTGACAGGGCACACCTGTGAAGTGAAAACCATTTCCGGTGACTACCTCTTGAAGCTCATCAAGAGAATGCCAAGAGTGTGCAAAGCAGTCATCAAAGCAAAAGGTGGCTACTTTGAAGAACCTAGAATATAAGACATATTTTCAGTTGTTTCACACTTTTTTGTAAAGTGTAATGTATAATTCCACATGTGTTAATTCATAGTATTGAGGCCTTCAGTGTGAATGTACAATTTTCATAGTCATGAAAATACAGAAAAATGTTTGAATGAGAAGGTGTGTCCAAACTTTTGGTCTGTACTGTATACATCACTAAGCTTGGTACAGGTGTCAATTACAATGTCACGCCATCCCCTATCATATACATTTGTATCGCATGAACCTGCAACTCTCAGTTTGACCTTAATAATAGTAAGATCCTGGAAGCCATCATCAGACTGCAGACCATACAGGATCAACAGCACTGATTAGACGCAATCAATCACACTATTAATCATTTAAACAATTACTTAATTTTAGGAAAAATTTTTATGCATTTTAGTCTTTTTAATTTTTAGCAAACCTGTGGATGTCAGGTTTGTGAGACCCCACTGATCATTCAAAAGATCTTTTAGAAGTATGCAACTCAGGAAACAGGAGAGCACAGAGGGACCATTATTTTCTACTGCGTCTGTACTACTCTGTTACGGCTCATCTCATCTGAACTGTGCACTTCTAAAAGGTCTTTTTAGTGATTGGTGGCATCACAGGACCTGGATGCTCACGAATCTGCTCAAAATTAATGGATTTAAATCATAAAA
Organism: Oophaga sylvatica; assembly: GCA_033576555.1. Lineage (NCBI taxonomy): Eukaryota > Metazoa > Chordata > Amphibia > Anura > Dendrobatidae > Oophaga > Oophaga sylvatica. The sequence continues at coordinate 57,643,904 of JARQOD010000001.1, forward strand.
AAATCTCCCAAAAGTTTAGTTACTCTTTAAGGCACATGTATTAAAATAGGCTGCTAATCCTCTGCAAGAACAAAACCTTCATTCCTCAAGTGAAAAGGTGACTTAAGAAAATAAGAAAACTTATTTTCCCTACTGTAAATATAACCATAAGGTAGCAGGAAAGTCAGCGGTACATAAAGTGGGCCATATGTCCAAGGTCGTTAAAGCCAAAACGTCCGTGCCTCCACCATGACTCTCCATCTCCTCCTCCTCCTCCATATATTCCTCCTCATTCCCCTCCTCAGCCTATCCAGGTTTGAGAGATGAATGATGCTGATCCTAATGACAGATAGTCTTTCAGATTTGTCACTTAAAATTGGGCCTCTTTTAGGAAACCTAAGTGACATCTACAATGAAGCCATTAAGTGATAGCGTGATGTAAACTAGTAGTAATAATCCACAAAGTAATGTTCAAGTACAGTAATAATGCTCTAAGTGATGTTGACTAGTAGTAATAATGGATAATGTGATGTTCATTTAAAGTAATAATGCACAAAGTGATGTGAACTGGTAGTAATTATGCCCAAAGTGATGTTCAGTTGGAGTAATAATGCACAAAGCGATGTAAACTATTAGTAATAATGCACAAAGTGATGTTAAGTAGTAGTATTAATGCACAAAGTAATGTTCTTTTAGAGTAATAATGCACAAAGTGATGTTCAGTTGGAGTAATAATGCACAAAGCGATGTTCAGTTAGAGTAGTAATGCACAAAGTGATGTAAACTATTAGTAATAGTGCACAAAGTGATGTTAAGTTGGAGTACCAATTCACAGTGATAATGCGTTCTTCCTTCATATTTGAAACTTATAACAATCTGTTTAAAATATCTCACTGAAAAATGCATAGATTTGTGATACAAAATTGTGCCATTTGATCTTCCTTTAATAAATGTGCCTTCTTGGAAACTACATCCATATTTGTTAATCACTTTTCAAATTCAGTGAATGACAAGAAACAGCTAAAATTTTAAAGCAATTTGTTGCACATCACAATTTTTGCCCCCAAGAATCAGACAGAATAAATCACAATAGACAAGTAGCCAGCACATTTATCAACATTTAGGTGGTCAAAAGAGAATCGCATGTAGAGTAAATTATCAACCATTATTTCCGCAGCCATGACCTTTCAGTTCAGAACATCATTCACACTGCTTCTAATGGCCTTTCAACCCTCATCAGAATGCAGTGAAAGAAGCTATAAATGGTCCATAATAAAGGAAAATTGATGAAATTGTAAAATGTTATGGCACATGTTGTGCACAATATATGCAGCAGAAAATCAGTGTATAGAATAGCATTCATAAGAACTTGGCTCCATTTATTAATTTATCTATATAGTATCTATCCAGTATCTATCTATGCAGTATCTATCCATGCAGTATCTATCTATCTATCTATCTATCTATCTATCTATCTATCTATCTATCTATCTATCTATCTATCTATCTATCTACCTATCTATCTATGGAGTATCTATCCACCTATCAATCTATCTAAAGCCTTATTTAGAATTTATGCTGCCCTTGGCACTTCTGCAATGCAGTTTTTGAAAATTGCAGCAAAAACTTTTGGTTTCACCATGTCAAAAAACAGACTACATTGCAGCACAAATGAAATGATGACTTAAGAAAATAAGACAACCTATTTTCCCTACTGTAAATATAGCGAGAGGGTAGCAGGAAAGTCAGTGGTACATAAGGTGGGCCATATGTCCAAGGTCCCTAAAGCCAACACTTGCGTGTTTCCACCATGACTCTACATCTCCTCCTCCTTCTCCATATATTCCTCCTCATAACCCTCCTCAGCCTATCCAGGTAGGAGAGGCAAGATGAATAGATGATGCTTGTATAGGTACTAGTCTCTCTTGTGCTAGAAACCAGCTTTTTCTCGTCCTCCGCCTCTGCTCCCACCTCCTCATTGTTACTCAATCTGCGCTGGGCAGATGAGATAAGGCTGGGTGGTAGCTCTGTCTCATGTTTTCCTCCATCGCCACCTGGTCCGTATGCAAAGCTTCATGTTTAATTGTGAGCAGAGATTGTTTAAGTAGGCACTGAAGCGGGATCGCTCCACTCTTCGTGGAGTCCTCAAACTCTTGAAGAATCACAAAGATGTCAGACTTGCATAACTATGTTATGTGCGGAGGCTGAGAAGAATACCGAAAGGCTTGTTGGAGCTTATATTCAATAACTGGCCTCTACTGCTCACAAAGACTTGCCAGCATGTTTGGTATGGAGTTCTGGCATGTGGTGACATCATACACCAGTCGATGAGCTGGCAATTGCATGCGTTGCTGCAGCATTGCCAAAGCAGCGACAGCAGCTGTAGTTGACTTGTAGAAATAGGAGCTAATTGGCATACCTTGACCAGAAGTTTTGGCAAATCTTGGGAGGTTTTCAGAAACTACCAAGCTGAGCATGTGGGGTAAGCATGGAACATGCGTGAACTTTCCAAGTTTCACAGCCGCTTCCAGTTTACGGCCATTATAACACACGACCATGTCTGGTTGTAGGTTCAGTGGCTAGAACGACAGATCTGTCTGGTCTATTATTCCTTTAAGTAATTGTGCCACAGTGTGCAGTTTGTCTCCTTGACAAATTAGCTTCAACAGAGCCTGTTTCCGCTTTGCTGAGGCAGTGCTGCAGATCTTCCAGCTTCCGGCTGATGTGGACAACGTTCTCTAAGATAACACATCGGATATGGAAGATGAGGAGGAGCAGTTGGTGGTCAGGAACTGGTATAGGAGTTGGAGAAAACCATGACAGAAGTTGGGCCAGAAATCATCAGTGTTGGTAGCTCATGTGACATGTCAGGGTGGGACTCAGCTCTGGCCTCCACAATATACACCCAGTGTGCCATCAGGAAAATGTAGCATCCCTGGCCACAAGCGCTGGTCCATGCCTCAGTCATTAAGTGGACAATCGCATAAAGTGCATTGATAAGGGGACCGGTGTTGTTCCTGGCCACGTGCTGGCACAAGGCAAGGGTGCCACATCGGGAGAAATAGTGGTAGCTGATAACCAATACTGAGGCTGCTGCCATGAGTCGGAGGAAATTCTCTGTGTCTACAAACCTAAATGGCAACATTTCCACATCAAGCAGCCTGGAAATTTGCTTGGGCCTTTGAGTGGGTGGCGGGGAACTTTATTTTTGTTTCAAGGCCTGGGGTAAGGACTGCTGAACATTGTGCTGGAGCAAGGATTTGGAAGTGCCTGATGATAGTGCCTCAGAATGTGGAAGGACAGGTGTAGGGCTGGAGGCATCTTCAGCAGGGTCATGGACAGTGGACTGTCAAGCACTTAGCATGGGGAAAGAGGCATTGGTGTCACCTGCTGGCACCAATTGTGGACCCAGGGCTTCAGCCGACTGAGTTGGGTACTTAGATGACATCTGCCTGATCATGCTGGTGATAGTTAGGCTCTTATTGGTCAGGCTCTTGCTTATCTTGGCCATGGCACAGGTTGCAAATGCTGGCCAAGTGAATTTTTAACATTTCAAACCACCATAATTTTATACAAATTGCGTTCAACTGTATGGATGAAAATAGTCAATTTTTGGAATAAAAAATGTTGTGAACTGTAGCAGGCCAATCATTTTTTAAAATCTTATGTAATTTTAGACAAAGCACATTAAACTGTATGATGACAATATAGTCAATTCACTAAAATAAAAAATGTGGTGACCTGCAGCAGCTATATATTGAGCAATGAACTGCAAGGCACTAAGCCCAGCCTAGAAGCTGTATTCAGCAGTTGTCCCTAGGCTAAATGCAGAATGTATTGCATACAGTAGAAATAGAGAGAGAATTATTTAACCTTTAGAAGGGCTTTTAGTATGATAATTCAGCATCAGGACCAGTAGCACTACTAGAGGACTCTGATTAATGAAAATGTGCACACACTGACCTGGACAGCTACGGTTTCCCGCCAATCACAACTATCCCTTAGCTGTGAAATGGTGTCAGTGAGCCAAGGGTGTCAGCTCTAGTTCTTTTATGTTTTAATTAAACCAAAATCTGGGGTAACACAAATGAGCATGGTCTAAAATAAAGACCAGGGCAACTCTAAATATTAATGAACAATACAGAGAAAATCAGAGCATCAAGCCCAAAATAGAACAACACATAAAGCAATATATATAAAGAGAAAATTATTTTATTTCAAAAATATGAACACAGTATATATAGATGAGGACATAAAATGGTGAGGTAACAAGATATGCACCTGGGACATATTACAATGCACATCTCAGCTCCATGTCACTACATATGGATCAACAAGGGGGACAGTGGGATCAAAAAAGTAATAATGGCATTGTGAAAAAGAGTCCTGAAACCCCTAGTTCTTTTATGACCTATGATGAGGTAATGAGGCTAGCCAATCATAGTAATGCCACAACCAAGATGGCTATGTCATAAAAGTGACTGGCAGGTATTCCCATAATGCTTATTGGCTATGTAACAAGTGCCAAATAAGCGGGACAGGGATTCGAGCATTCCATCTGAGCACCAGCCAATGTTCGACGAGTACCCAGATACTCAAGTGATATCCAAGTATCACCGATCACATTCGCTCATCATCACTAATGACTAGAGTTGAGCGAAACAGGTCGGTCAGATTCAAAAGTCACCGACTTTCGCCAAAGTCGGGTTTCGTTGGCCGAAACACGACCACAGCGTGCAGTCGGCCATGCGATCGACAAAACGAGCGCCAAAGTCGAATTTCCCAGAATGCTTTCAGGCGCCTTTTTTCAGCCAATGAGCAAGGACGTACACTGTGGGCAACAAGATGACATGAGCAGCATCCACCACCATCTTAGAGAAGGGCATTGCAGTGATTGGCTTGCTTTGGGGACGTCATAGTGTCTATAAAAGCCCTGACCGCTGACCTCCATTTTACTTCTGCCTATCTTAACAGTAGGGAGAGGTTGCTGACGCTGTTTATCAGTAGGGAGAGAGTTAGGGCTGGAAAGAGAAGTTCTTACGTGCTTGTGCTGATAGCAATTGTGCTGTACAGTTAGTGTGCAGTGACAAGGGAGGATTTTCTTGTGTGCAGCAGCGCTGGTTATTAGGCTGCCTGACTGCCTGATAGCTGTATTGCTGTGTGTACACTGCTGTGCAGACTGCTTTTTACACACTTTACTTTTATTCTTTTTTTCTGCACAGTTACCTCGCGTCCATTTTTTACCACACCGTATAGAGCTGTACGCTCCTCACACACTACCGTGTACCGGCTGGTATCACGGACAAATACATGCTAACTATCTGTGTGTGACTCCAGAAATATATACGGAGATTGAAATTTTCCCCTACACTGTATACAGCTGTACGCTTCTGATACAGTACCGTATATCTGCTTTTTGTATTACGGTCAAATCCATTGGGTCAGATTTTCAACTCCGAATAGACCTTTTCCATTAGTCGGCCGACTTCGTTCGACTCGACTTTTGGGAAAGTAGGGTGGCCCGAAACCCGACTCACCCTCCCGCAGCCAAAGTCGCTCATCTCTACTAATGACCACTCAATGTTGCATTTAAATGTTGTTTCTTTGGAGGATGATCTTCTCAAAGAAGTTGACCGCTGCATAATTCATGGTGGAAATTTAAATATGTTGCAGAATATCTGCTCGGGAGAAAGAACTTTTCAAATGTACTTCGTGATATTTGCAATTGTTTTTTATTATTGTTCTATAATGAAGCATACATCTCTGTGTGACTCTTGGTCTATAACTAAAAAGGAAATTTGTGCAAAGACAAAAAAAAGATCATTACCCTCAACAACCAGATGACAACAGTCATTGTGTGATGTCTAATTGGTCTATTTGCATCACTTTCTATAAGTGCCCCCTATGGCTTTTCATATTGCTGCAGGCAGGGGCGCCAAGTTCATGTGAAGAAGCTCCGCATGATCCATCTCCGGTATACCAACAATACATGTATATCAGGTCTCAGCTATCAACAGTTTTTTTTTTTTAGGAAGTTTGTTGTCTTGAAACAAACAATATCTGCTCCTGCAATATGGAATATATTTCATAGACAGCAGACAGCTTTTTTCTGCCCTTATATATTTCTGTCCATGATTTTTTATTGGATAAGTCAATGAAGATGTATAAAAAGTAATACTTCAGTCATTTCATAGGTGCTGTTCATACCTTCCCGGTTAGTCATGGATTACTTTTGTAGGAAGAATCTTCTCCTCAACCAACCAGTGATTACCTGCCATTTACTTTGCCCTCTTTCTTTAAAGAAGATCTGTCACCACATCTGATAATATAATCTGTATACAGCAAGAGATAGGTCACCTGGCCCAGATGGTGTAATTACATTGTTAATCAATCTCAAAATACCGTACATACTTGAGTATAAGCTGACCCGAGTATAAGCCAACCCCCCTAATTTTGCCACAAAAAACTGGGAAAACTTACTGACTCGAGTATAAGCCTAGGGTGGAAAATGAGATTATGCCCTATATGCTGCCCATGTATTATGCCCCCATAGATGCTCCATAGATTGTGCCCCCATAGATGCTCCATAGATTATGCCCCCATGGATTATTCCCCCATAGATGCTCCATAGATTGTGCCCCCATTGATGATCCATAGATTGTGCCCCCATAGATGCTGCATAGATTGTGCCCCCATAGAAGTTCCATAAATTGTGCCCCCATGGATTATTCCCCCATAGATGCTCCATAGATTATGCCCCATAGATGCCCCCATAGATTATGCCCCTATAGATGCTCCATAGTATAGGCCTCAATTGCTGCCGCTGCTGCTGCAACCGAAAAAAAAAAGACATACTCACCTCTCGTCGCTGGGGGCCAGGTGCCGGTGTCCTGAGCAGGCGGGGACACCGGCGCGCTATGGGGGACAGGTGCCAGTGTCACCACTCGCTCAGGGCCCGGCACCTGAGACATTTACCTGTCACCGGGTTCACCGCTGAGCGCCGCTGTCTTCCGGGTCCTCCAGCAGTCAATGAACAGGCAGAGGGCGCGGCGCGCAGTAACTATGTCATCGCGCCCTTTTCCTGATCATCACAGCAAGAAGGCCCGAGGACACAGCGGCGAGCAGCAGTGGAACGGGACAGGTAAATATTGCTTATACTCACCCTCCTGCCAGCGAGTCTCTGCCCTGCTCTTCTCCCACGGTCCCGGCGCCAGTGTTGAGCGGTCACGTGTTACCGCTCATTAAAGTCATGAATATGTGCATATTCATGACTTTAATGAGCGGTACCACTGATGGCTGAACACAGGCGCCGGGACCGTGGGAGAAGAGCAGGGGGGCTGCAGAGACCGCGCCGGCGGAGGGGTGAGTATATAGGACAGCTGCGCTCCCCCTCCCCCGCCGACCCCATGGTATATGACTCGAATATAAGCCGAGAGGGGGACTTTCAGACCTAAAAAATGGGCTGAAAATCTCGGCTTATATTCGAGTATATACGGTAACTCTATAGCATTTTATGAGTAGTGTTGAGCCACCCCGTAGTGTTCACATTCAGTTCGGTTCGTCGAACACCCATATGGTCGACGAACTGTTCGTCGAACTGTTCGTCGAACACCGTCGAACACCATTAAAACCAATGGCAGGCAAACAAAAACACATAGAAACACATAGAAAACACATAGAAAACACTTCAAAGGTGTCCAAAAGCTGACAAACTGCTCAGAAGACACAACTAACACATGGAAAAGTGACAAGTACATATAGTCATGTGAAAAGAAACGAGGTGGAGGAATAAAAGGAGGGGGAGACACAGATATAGGCAAGTCATGCCCTTCTAAAACCAAAAAAGTGCCAAGCCAACACGGCCAGTCCGTTCCTGCCCGTGCGACCTGCATGTCACCGGGTTTGTGCCAGAGCTGCGGTGTACCCTGATGGCCAGCCCCCCTCTCCCAATACTGGTGCCTGTCCGCTGGTGGGTCGAGAGAGCCCCCTGCGGTGGAGGCAGGTCTAATCTTTTTAATTTAATTTGTCTCTCTAATTTGAATGAGTACACTTTAAATCCTTTTACAAGGATCTATTGGAGGGCAATTCTCATCCCAGCAGCCACGGTAATTCCAGCTCCAGTAGCGTCCAGTAAAGCTGCTGCAGTTAAAAAGCTTTTATAAGGATCGAGCTTGGCGGTCCACCGCAAGGCGTCCTACCAACAGTCACAGCCCCTGTGCCTTGGGGTGCCTCCCGATGTTCTTCACTGAGTGTCCCGGGGGCCCGAAGCATTTCATTTGAAAAAATTAAGTGTCCAAACTACAGGTGGTGTAGCTTTAAACCCAAAAAGTACCGTGGCCCACCGGTAGTACCTCCTGGGCCTTAATCATAAACCAAAAAAGAAAACAAAATAGCGGACAAAGTTTCCAATAATAAAGTCAATAAATAAATCGGCAAATAACAGGAGGATTGTGCAAAAGTATAATAATATTTATAAAACTAAACAATTTCATGTAAACATGAGGTAGATAGTGCAAGCAGCAAAATATATTGGCAAAGTCTATTGATGTAAAATATCAAGCCAGACAGAAATTCAGTGCCCCATAAGCATGAACCACAATGTCGCACAATGTCTAGAAAATAACGATAATATAGATAATATAAAGGCCAGGGCCGGCTCCAGGTTTTTATGGGCCCCGGGCGAAAGAGTCTCATTGGGCCCCTTTAACACAGACCATGATTCATGATGCACAGATACTGCATAGAAATATGGGTAGAGTACAATGCCAAACACTTATCTTCTTCCATTACATGACTGATATCTATTGTAAATTGTACAATAGCTCAAAAACCGCCAAATCCTCACAGCGCACAGTACAGACCGGACAGTACAGTCCTCCATACAATGTTATGGGCACCACATAGTCTCCCCCTCATCACCCATATAATACCCTATGCAGGATGTCACCCCCCCATCCCCCATATAATGCTCCATACAGAATACTGGACCCAATATAATGCTTCATACAGAATACTGGACCACATAAATTGCTCCATACAGGATACTGGTCCCCATATAATGCTCCATACAAAATATGGAATTCTCCTCTGCACTGCGCTGCGCTCTGCACTGCTATGGCTCAGGAAAGGCGCTGTGGAAAAACTCCCCATTATCATCATCATTGCCTGCCCATTATCATCATCATTGCCTCCCCATCATCATCATTGCCTGCCCATCATCATCATCATTGCCTCCCCATCATCATCATTGCTGCCCCATCATCATCATAATTATCATTGTCTCCCCATCATCATCATCATTGCCTCCCCATTATCATTGTCTCCCCATCATCATCATCATCATTGCCTCCCCATCATCATTGCCTCCCCATCATCATCATCATCATTGCCTCCCCATCATTATCATTGCCTCCCCATTATCATTGCCTCCCCATCATCATCATCATCATCATCATTGCCTCCCCATCATCATTGCCTCACCATCATCATTATCATCATTGCCTCCCCATCAACATCATCATCATCATCGTCTCCCCATCATCATCATCATCGCCTCCCCATCATCATCATCATCATCATTGCCTCCTCACCACCATCACTGCCTCCCCCCACCACCATCACACATACAGCACCACACGCAGACAGCACCGCAGCACTCGCTCACATACAGTACAGACCAAAAGTTTGGACACACCTCATTCAATGATTTTTCTGTATTTTCATGACTGTGAAAATTGTAGAATCACGCTGAAGGCATCAAAACTATGAATTAACACATGTGGAATTATACATTACACTTTACAAAAAAGTGTGAAACAACTGAAAATATGTCTTATATTCTAGGTTCTTCAAAGTAGCCACCTTTTGCCTTGATTACTGCTTTGCACGCAGAAAAGGTGAACGGATGGACTCTACATGCCTGGTTCCCACCATGAAGCATAGAGGAGGTGGTGTGATGATGTGGGGGTGCTTTGCTGGTGACACTGTTGGGGATTTATTCAAAACTGAAGGCATAGTGAACCAGCATGGCTACCACAGCATCTTGCAGCAGCATGCTGTTCCATCCGGTTTGCATTTAGTTGGACCATCATTTATTTTTCAACAGGACAATGACCCCAAACACACCTCCAGGTTGTGTAAGGGCTATTTGACCAAGAAGGAGAGTGCTGGGGTGCTGCACAAGATGACCTGGCGTCCACAGTCACCAGACCTGAACCCAATCGAGATGGTATGGGGTGAGCTGGACCGCTCACAGCTTCAATTTTGAATAATCCCCAACAGTGTCACCAGCAAAGCACTCCCACACCATCACACCACCTCCTCCATGCTTCACGGTGGGAACCAGGCATGTAGAGTCCATCCGTTCACCTTTTTTGCGTGCAAAGCAGTCATAAAAGCAAAAGGTGGCTACTTTGAAGAACCTAGAATATAAGACATATTTTCAGTTGTTTCACACTTTTTTGTAAAGTGTAATGTATAATTCCACATGTGTTAATTCATAGTTTTGATGCCTTCAGTGTGATTCTACAATTTTCATAGCCATTAAAATACAGAAAAATCTTTGAATGAGAGGGTGTGTCCAAACTTTTGGTCTGTACTGTATATATATATATATATATATATATATATTATTAGTTCCACAGGGGATATGAACATGCGACATATGATAGCATCCTAATAGCGCATGACTAAAAGTAACTTATTAAACCCCACCTCCAGTGGCAACTGATAAGATGTAATGTATGGCAGACCCAGAGCCCATTGTAATTTTGAAGGTGCCAGTGAACTGACTGAGGGAGCATTCTCCTTCTATCAAACTCATATGCTGATGTCACTATTAAAAGGAACATGTAAGGGAATAAACAGCTCAAATGCAAGCTGTTCAGCAGGCTCAAGGTGTTAAATGAGATGAAACAATAAAGCTGGAAACCCAGAAAGACCCCACTGCTGACACAGTGACATGAAAAAATCTATGCTGCAGTTTGTTAATATGTACAGTGGGTTCGGAAAATATTAAGACCCTTTAAATTTTTCACTCTTTGTTTCATTGCAGCCATTTGGTAAATGCAAAAAAATTCATTTTTTTCTCATTAATGTAAACTCTGCTCCCCATCTTGACTGATAAAAGCAAGAAATGTAGAAATTTTTGCAAATTTATTAAAAAAGAAAAACTGAATCAGACCCTTTGCTCAGACCCTCATATTTACCTCACATGCTGTCCATTTTCTTGTGATCCTCCTTGAGATGGTTCTACTCCTTCATTGTAGTCCAGCTGGGTTTAATTAAACTGATAGGACTTGATTTGTAAAGGCGCACACCTGTCTATATAAGACCTCACAGCTCACAGTGCTTGTCAGACCAAATGAGAAAATGAGGTCAAAGGAACTGGCCAAGGAGCTCAGAGACAAAATTGTGGCAAGGCACACATCTGGCCAAGGTTACAAAAGAATTTCTGCAGTACACAAAGTTCCTAAGAGCACAATAACCTCCATAATCCTTAATGTAAGAAGTTTGGGACCACCAGAAGTCTTTCTAGACCTGGCTGTCCAGCCAAACTGAGCAATCTGGGAGAAGAGCCTTGGTGAGGTAAAGAAGAACCCCAAGATCACTGTGGCTGAGTTACACAGATGCAGTAGGGAGATGGGAGAAAGTTCCACAAAGTCAGCTATCACTGCAGCCCTCCACCAGTCTGGTCTTTATGGCAGAGTGACCTGACAGAAGCCTCTACCTGCGGAATATGCGCTATATAAAAATAAAAATTATTGTTATAACATACAGAACATACATATAACACATAACGTACAGAGCATACATATAATACAGTACATACATATAATACAGAACATACATATAACACATAACATACAGAGCATACATATAATACAGTACATACATATAATACAGAACATACATATAACACATAACATACAGAGCATACATATAATACAGAACATACGGCCATGGATATTGGCGCACCCCCCTAGATAAAAATACCAGCACCCAGCCGCCCCAGAATTGGCGCATCTGTACGATGCGCCAATTCCGGCACTTAGCCCCTCTCTTCCCACTCCCCTGTAGCGGTGGGATATGGGGTAATAAGGGGTTAATATCACCTTGCTATTGTAAGGTGATATTAAGCCCGGTTAATAATAGAGAGGCGTCAATAAGACTCCTATCCATTATTAATCTTATATTAATAAAGGGTTAAAAAAACAACACATGCATAAGAATAAATTATTTTAATGAAATAAAACACAACACGGTTTTCATATCTTTATTGTACGCTCAGATCCAAGCAACGCCCTCGATCTCCTGTAATAAAACGTAAAAAAATAAAACAAACCGTATACTCCCTGTCAACGCAGTCCAATTAATAACGAATGTCCCACGATGGTCTCCCCTATAGAACAGTGACATCAGGTGATGCCACTGCTCTGTAGGGCCTCCCAGTGATGCACTGACAGGAGACAATGGCTCCTGCAGTGCCTCACTGAGTTCATTCTCTCACTTTATGTCAATGCTGCATGGCAAATTTCTCACCCAGCATTGCTGGTGAGAGAATGAACTGTAGTGATGTCATTCTCTCACCGGCGTCTGAGCGATACACAGGAGTGTATCGCAGGGGCGGTGTAGAGCGCTAACATCACCCGATGTCAGCGTTCTATACCGGAGATTGTCGTGGGACACTCGTTATTATCTGGACTACGGCGGACAGGTGATGTATAGGTTGCTTTATTATTTTATTTTTATTACAGGAGACGATGGCATCAGGGAATAGGTGATTGGTGAGTATGCACTCTATGTTATGTGTTGTATGTTATGTGTATGTTCTGTATGTTGTATGTTATGTGTATGTTCTGTATGTTATGTGTTATATGTATGCTCTGTATGTTATTTGTTATATATATGTTCTGTATGTTATGTGTTATGTTATATGTATGTTACGTGTTATATGTTATATGTATGTTCTGTATGTTATGTGTTGTATGTTATATGTATGTTATGTGTTGTATGTTATATGTATGTTATGTGTTGTATGTTATATGTATGTTATGTGTTGTATGTTATATGTATGTTATGTGTTATATGTATGTTCTGTATTATATGTATGTACTGTATTATATGTATGTTCTGTATGTTATGTGTTATATGTATGTTCTGTATGTGATGTGTTGTATGTCATATGTATGTTATGTGCTGTATGTTATATGTATGTTATGTGTTATTATGTATGTTTTTTTATGTTATGTGATTTGGTTATGTTTATTGTTGCTATGTTTGTATGTTTTATGTTGTTATTGTATGTATGTGTTGTAGTTATATGTGATGTTATGTGTTATGTTTATGTATGTTATGTTTAGGTTATATGTGTGTTATGTGTTATATGTATGTTATGTATGTTATATGTGTGTTATGTGTTATATGTATGTTTATGTTATGTGTTATATGTGTTATGTGTTATATGTATGTTCTGTATGTTATGTGTTGTATGTTATGTGTTATATGTATGTTCTGTATGTTATGTGTTGTATGTTATGTGTTATATGTATGTCTGTATTATGTGTTGTATGTTATATGTATGTTATGTGTTTATGTTGTTTGTATGTTATGTGTTTGTATGTTTTGTATGTTATGTGTTTATGTTATATGTTGTTCGTTATATGTTGTTTGTAATGTATGTTTTTTTTTACATTCAAAACATTAGCCGGATGATGGGACTACTACTGTCCCATCATTGGCTAATGTGTCACTCACTGACAGTGTAGCAGGCATAGCCGGATGGGACTTGTAGTCCCATCGGACAATGCCTGCATACACCCACACACACACAGCCACACACACACAGCCTCACACACACACACATAGCAAAGCTGGGTGGCACCGCTCAGCAAATGGGGGATTTGAATCCCACGCCGCTCATTGGCTGAGCCGCCTGCCGGCTCTGCCAATGAGCGGCACCGCTTTGGCTGGGTATTTGAATCCCGCGCCGCTTTGGCGAGGTATTTGAATCCCGCGCCATTCATTGACTGAGCCGGTGGGCGGCTCGGCCATTGACGCGGCTTAGGCGGGGAATTTGCAGCGGCGAAACCCGGCCCCGACTTTTCCAAATTGGTCGTCGAGCGTTCGGCCGACTGCACGCCACGATCGGGTTTCGTTTCATGAAACCCGACTTTGGCGAAAATCGGCGATTTTTGAAATGTAACGACCCGTTTCGCTCAACCCTAGTCATCACTGCAAAAGTCCCTGGCAGGAGGAGGGAGCAGCTGGGTCAGAAGTTGAAGAGGGGAATGATAAATGCAGGGACATGAGACGTCCTGTTTCTATATAGAGCAGAGAAAAGAGAAGAATGAACTGGGCAGAAAGGCAAAATGAGAAATTCTTAGTACGCAGTGCTATATAATATGATTGCAATATATTAAGAGGATAAAAACTTTGATGGGAGTATTTCATTAACAAATAGTCTACACTATTTTTGGCACAGGTAACTTTTGCGAAGTTGAGTTACTGCCCCAGTTTATATGTGAAATGAAACCCTGGGGCAGATTTATCAGTGTACTGTCATTTCTGGTGACTGGCTGAACATTATAAAACTTAACCTTTACTCAGATATGCATTCAAGCACACATAAAGCCACTTGAAGACAGGCAAATATATTATACCCACAAAATGATGTGGATATTTAAAATATGACCTAAAACATAAAATATCACCTGGAAGACCAGTGGATACATGCAGTTCCACAATACTGAACAGAAACATAATATAACCAATATACATAACCAGAGAAAGCATCAATCATCTATACATTCAAAGATATCGCAAGTGAATTAAAACAGTAACAATTCAGAAAGGAATTTTTGTCATCCAACGGATATTTCACAAGGACACAACTGAGCCACATAAAAAGAAGCTGTATCAATCTTATTGCGCATGTCATTATGTCACAAAGTAAAGGTCTAGTGCATGCCAAGGGGATGCTCATGATACGTTGTCCTTCATGTGTAGGGAACATCTCTTCTACCTGTTGCACTCTGATATAAGAACTTCAATTACATTACATCCTAACCTCAGTTATTACCTCTTTGTGAAGGGGACTCCAAACTGGAACCTTGTCCTGGTCAGAAAGTCCACACCATGTCCAATCAAAAAATTCCATTTCAGTGTAGCATATTTTTATCTACCAGGCTGACTCATCAGTGAATGTAAAAAAGCATGGCTAAAATCTCTTATGCAATAACAGACATGGAAAAAAATAACACGAGAATGCGAGAGAGATGGCATTGTGAAGAAGTTGTGTTGTGAGGAAGAAACGGAGAGTTGTGGTCATGGGGGATTCCCTGTTGAGAGGAACAGAGGCCTCTATCTGCAGACCGGATAACCTCAAGAGAAATGTTCTGTCTTCCAGGTGCAAAAATTAAAGATGTGTCTGACAGGATATCAGGACTCTTCAGACCTACAGATGACCCCCATTCCTGCTCATACATGTGGGGACAAATGACACCACAAGAAAGGACCTGGAAACCATCTGCAGTGACTTTGAAAACTTAGGTAAAAAAGTGAAAGAACTGGGAGCGCAGGTGGTCTTCTCTTCCATCCTACCAGTGGATGTCCATGGAACAAGGAGGTGGAAGAAGATTCTGCAGGTGAACAACTGGCTATGTCGATGGTGTCGTCAGCAAGGCTGTGGATTTCTGGATCACGGAGTGAATTACCTATACGGTGGACTACTTGCTAGAGATGGGGTGCACCTTACGAAGACTGGAAAACATGTATTTGGAAGTCGCCTTGCTACACTCATCAGAAGAGCTTTAAACTAGAACAATGTGGGAAGGGAAGCAAAACGCTAGAAAAATCCATACACCTGACAAATGCTATTGAGAACTCTGCTATTAGAAGTGGAAAGGATGAACAAAGAAAAAAAATCTAAATAATACAAATATTGGAGAAAGAGAAACCAATAACAAACAAAAATGTTTCTATACAAAAAAACAAGGAGAATTGGAACTACTAACGCAGGAAAAGAAATATGATGTCATTGGAATCACTGAAACTTGGTGGGACGATACACATGATTGGAATACAAGGTGTGAGACAGTGAAGGAATATGTGTCGAATGGGGTGTACATTTCACCTAGGTACTGTGCTGTATGGTATAAGGGAAATGTGTGGCTTTGTAAACCTAGTGGTAGAGAAAGGTCACTACACCTTACATTCAGCACACACTTGCAGCTCAGGCCTGAAACCATTCAGCTGTTAATTAGGAGACCAGAAGTAGGTGTGTTGGAACACAGTCAGAGAGCTCGTTTAGTCTGGACACAGGAGGGGTCCAGGCACAGAAGGTGTCTCCAGGAGTTTGAGCTATCTCAGTCTGGGTGCTCGATGTACCCCAGACACAGGAGTAGTCTCTGTGAGAATCCATGCGGATAGCAGCTGAATAGGAGGGGAGCTCTCTCCAGTCTGGACGTTGAAGGTGCCTTCAGACACAAGGAGGAGACTCTGTGAACCTCCATGCTGGTAAATGCTGGTAAATGCTGGTAAATGCTGAACATATGTGTTGTTTTGGCCCCGGCTGGTAGAGTCGGGACCCGGATAGATAGGGAAATCTATCTATGTGTAGTAAGTGGCTAGACAAGCCTAGGTCTTCTGTTTATGATTTGTTTTATATCTGTTTGCTGTGGACTTTAATAAAGCTGGTTGCGGCCAGTTTTCACCAGAACTGCTGTGAATGAACTGTTTCCGTGCCACTCTGTCTACCCAGACGGCGATCCCAGAGCTATATCCCCTGAAAAGCTTACAATTGGCGGAGAATGCTGGGGCAGCACAGTGGCTGATACAATTGGTGCTGGAATGTGTGTGCAGCACAGTGGCGAGAGACAGCAATAAAGGTGAAGTCTGTTAAGCAGCAGCAGAGAAAAAAAAAAAGTGTGTCAGCAAAAACGTCTGATTGGAGCAGTCTTAAAGAGACAGTAGCCCTAATAGAGTTTGCAAAAGAAAAAAAAAAAAGTGTGTCTGCACAGCAAAGCTGAACTTGTTGTGGAAAAGACTGTGGAGTGTGCAGCAGCAAAGGAGAAACGTCTATTGGAGCAGTCTTAAAGAGACAGTGGCCCTAATAGAGTTTGCAGAGAAGAAAAAAAAAAAAAAAAAAAAGTGTCTGCACAGCAGAGCTGAATTTTTCTGTGGAAAAGACTGTGGAGTGTGTATGTCTTTAGTGAAGACTGCCGTTGTTGAGACAGAGAAGTCTGACAGCATGGATGACAGCATGGAGGCGCTGTTTGAACAAATGGCGCAAGTTAATGTGCAACATAAGACTGCCGTGGTTGAGACAGATAAGTCCGGCAGTATGGAGGAGCTCGTTGAGTACCTGGTCCAGGCCCCGCGAAGCATGCAGCAGAGCATGGAGCAGCAGCGCCTGCAGCACCAGCAGCGCATGCAGCAGGCCCAGCAGCAATTCCTGCAGCAGCAGCAGGAGAATGACCGGTTGTTTTTTGAGCAGGTTGCAGCACTGCAGGGGACTTGCGGTGCATCGTCCCAAAGTGGTGTTGCAAAGTCACCTGCATTGTCCGCTGTAAAGAAGGCGGTAAGACGGTCCCTGAAAAAGATGACACCTCGTGATGATGTGGAGGTATATCTCACTAGTAGTGTTGAGCGATATTGCTCGATATCTAAAAATATCGTATCGAAATTGTATCGCCGATAGCACTAAATATCGTCGATATCCGATTTCGATACCGGAAGTCCCATGTAAGTCTATGGGAACAAAATATCGCAACAAAAAAAACCCTTTCTTTCGTTGTAAACACAAAATATACACACATAGAATACATATATATATATATATATATACATGTCATTGTGACATATATATATACATATATTTATAGTTTATACACTTCTACATAGTAAAATCGACTCTAATTCAATTGCCGGGTAAAGACGTGACATACCCCATAGAAGTCGACGGGCTCGGTGCCGAGTACCCCGAAAACCTCTGGCTCTGTGCGACTCAACTTGAGCGTCACGATCAGGATTCTGTAGCTCGCTATAAGCGAGTCCTGTGTGCCTGAATTGAACTGGTTTTGTGCTTGAGAATTGCTAAAATCATCAGAGAATGTATTTGCCATTTTTCCGCCATATCTGCGTCACGACGAGGCACTGGTGAAGAAGAAGGGCGTGCTCTTCGTGGGTGTCACTCACTCAGTGGCGTGAAAACGATGGCCGCCCACTGTAAATGGTACTGCAATGTAACATCGTGCCCCACAGCTCTGGAGTTCCGCCTCCTCATCCTCCTCAGTGTGAGGAGGTCCCGCCTCCCTACAAAAGAGGGGCCCTCTCCAGATATGACACATGTGACTTGGCAGAGATGGCTAATGGACACGACGAGCAGAAGTGGGAAGGGATGGAGCAGTCAGAGCTCTCCCCCCACGGAAGCGACCCGATCGCCACGGAATCACCGTTGGGCACCCGGCCTGTAAACCCTCCTACGCTGCAAGAAGCGGAGGATACCCTGAGAGGCCTGGCCCGGCACCGGGAGGAGGTCGCCAGGATGGAAGCCAGCTGGCGTGCCCTAAAAATAAACTTGGAGCGGCGCCAATCCCTCTTACCTGAAGTGTCTGTACCGGAAGGTGAGGCACCCGTTATAGTAGAGGAGCCCTTGCAATGTGATCCGGTTGACGTTGTCGCAGTGGAGGCACCCGTTCCTGCAAAAACCGCAGCACCGTCAGCAGCACCCCAGATCCCGCTGTCTGCCCCCGTCGCTGAGACAGAAGAAGCGACACCCGTCCTCATGGAGAAGGCCGCGCAGGCACCAGAGCACTACCTGCCTGTACCGGAGCCCCGACTGTCATCTGATTTAGAGCCGTCTGCTTCCTCCGCAGGGGAGCGCCGCCAGGACTGGGGGGCGACAGGAGAGCTGCCGCAAACCGGACACTGTAAGCTGCAGTGGAGTGGTGGAGACATGGAGCAACTGGTGGAGGAGAATTATAACCGGCGTCAGGAGGAAGAGTGGAGACGTTGGGAGAAGGAAGCAGAGCGACAAAGGGAGCAGCGCGAATCCCAGAAACTTCGCCAACATCACCTGGAGAAGGACCGGGCAGATAAGGACCGGATGAGAAAGGACAAAGGAACCCTGAGTGAGCCGCGGCGTAAGGGTGCAGTACGGAGCTTTAAATTGAAAGGTGGGTGGGGCTTCATCAAGGAGCCTGGACTTTATTTAGAAGTCTTTGTGACCCGGCGGGATGTGGAGGCTCACCTCCCAGAAGGACACCCGGGGAGGGACCTGTTGCCAGGAGACTTGGTGACTTACACCCGACACTGGGGTTACAATGGGTGGTACGCCCTAAATGTTACCAGGTGCGACCCCTACTCCCCAGTGTGTCAGGAACCTGTGAGACCCTCGAAGCCTTCAGCCTCCCACATCCAGGCCTCTGCAAAAGTGCCCACCCCACGCCGTAAATCTCCCCAGCCTCCCTCAGTGGTCTCCTCAGCAGCCCCAGCTATGGACATGATAAGTATAGCTGGCCCGTACCCGGCGCCTGTTAGGCCCCCTGGGGTTCGTACAGTCCGTGACATAGGGCTCCAGACCCGGAGAGAGATGAAAGAGGTGGCCACACAGACCCAGATAGCGGGTCACGACTTGACTGTACAGGCCACACGACGTCATCAGGTCCTGGTGGTCCTTGGTGTCTCGGATGTTTGGCAAGCACCAGAAGAGTACCAGGTGGTACCTGGAACACCCCTGCCAAAGAAGTCTAAATAACCCGGACAGGGTCCCTGTATGTAAATAAATAGTTAAATTGTTTATGTACCCGGACGGGTGAATGTTCCAAAAAAATTTTTTTAATTTAATAAAAAAAAAAAAAACACAGTTTTCATTTCTTTTATTACTGTCTCATCCTGCTGCGACGCCATCGATCTCCTGTAAAAAAATGAAAAAAAAAAAAGTATACCACCTGACCGACGCAGTCCATAGTAACGAGTGTCCCACGACGATCCAGCTCTGCTACATCAGAATGACAGGCAGAGCCTGTCATCCCGGCGCAGCACAGCTGATTACCTGCTTCCCCGGCGGTGACGTCATCGGACTGACTGCTTTACGGCCGGGATTACCCTGCAGTCACTGCAGTTATCGCGAAAAAACTGCATGTGACCGCCAGGGAGAAGATAATGGCGGCCATCAAGCAGTCCAGGACGTGACCGCCGGAGATCTTCTGCCAGGTAAGTGCCGCTGACTCCTGACAGACCCGACCGACGGACACTCACAGTGACAGTGACAATTCCGATTTCGGTATTCGATAAGACGAAAATATCGAAACTAATTATCGAAAGGCCGATAGAGCTAATATCGGCCGATAGCCGATATTTGCATTATCGTATTGCTCAACACTACTCACTAGGTTTGAGGGACTGGCAGAGAAGGAGAATCTGCCCCTATCTGAATGGGCCATGATGGTCGCACCCTATCTGATTGGAGTGCCCCAGGTGGCCTATGCTGACCTGAGCGAGCAGGACAGCCAAGACTATGCCAAGCTGAAAGCGGAGATTCTTACCCGGCTGGGTGTTACGGTGACAGCCCGTGCCAGGGGAGTTCATGACTGGAGATGCAGTTGGGAGTCTGCAGTCAGCAAACCTGATTATGGAGTTGGAAAGGTGATAGTGAACCGCTACACCCGAGCATGTCCTCCTGAGGTACAGCCAGAGGTCGGACAAGGAGACCACCAGGACACCAATCGTCTGGTCAGCCTGATGGAGAAGGCCTTCGCCAGCAAAGACTGCCTCCGTGATCAGCCGTCTGAGAGGTCGTCACTTCAGAGTTCCCGGACGCTGAACTCTCGCGGTAAGAGCGTTCCAGCTGTTGGGGACATGGGGTATGCTGATAAGCGGGTTCAGGCCCGAGGGGACATGTGGGTGGAAGAGTGTGATGGACAGTGTTGGAGATGTCGTGAAATTGCGGCCGACTGTCCAATAGAGGGGGAGCCTATGTGTTGTGATGTTGGCGGATCCCTCTCTCCCTGCGCAGAGCCTGTGTGTGTGTCCACCTCAGCCGAAGAGACTGGACCACAGGGGTCCACGGTGGTTGTAAATGACTGCCCAGCACAGGCCCTCTTGGACTCAGAGTCCAGTGACTTCCGTGTGGGACAGCCTGATTGATAGGGACTTCATCCCTGATAAGCACCTGAGTGTGGTGTGCATCCATGGAGACACCAAAGTCTACCCAGAGACTGCCGTGGACTTGGTCCCTAAACTCGGGGAGGTTTCATATGAAGTGGGGGTAGTGAAGAACCTGGTGCACCCCGTCATATTGGGTAATGACTTTCCCAGTCTAAGGATCTCTGGGGGAAAAATGTTTCTGATGGACAGTGTGATGAAGCTCCTACTGAGGGTGCGCAGTCCCGAGGGCGGAACACAATGCTAGTGGGCCGTTAAACTTATGTGATAATGATGATGATGATGATGATGATAATGATAATGATGATGATCATGATGATCATGATAATGATGATGACCATGATAATGATGCTGATGCTGATAATGATAATGATGATGATCATGATAGTGATGATGATACTGATCATAGTCATGATAATGATGTTGATAATAATGATGACTGTGATGGTGATGAAGTTCCTTTGCAGGTGATGTTGGGAGACGAGGATGGTGGTTCTCGGGAACCGAGTGTCCCTGACTTACCTATGTCCTGTGACAATTTTGAGAGTGAGCAGTGGCGAGACCCCACTCTTAGGACGGCACAGGAAAATATGATTGTTCTAAATGAGGTTTCCCAGGAGCCTGGCTCTGAGGAGAGGTTTCCTCATGCTGCCATGGACAATAGCCTATTGTATAGGGACACTGAAGTCCAGGGAGAGGTCGTGAGTCAGCTCCTAGTACCTGAGCTATATAGAAGTATAGTGCTGGGGTTGTCACATAGTCACATACTTGAGGGACCAGATGGTGAAGTTAATGTTGTGGATGACATGTTAACTAAGGTTCCAGATCAAGATGTGAATGAGAATGAATTGTATAACCCTGACAGTGAGCAGGATGTGAATGAAAATGAAGTGTATAACCCTGACAGTGAGCAGGATGTGAATGAGAATGAAGTGTATAACCCTGACAGTGAGCAGGAAGAGAATGAGAATGAATTGTATAACCCTGAAGGTGAGCCGGATGTGGCTGAGAAAAAGGGGTCAGACAGGGATAGTGATAGTGAATCATCTGATGACCATAAAGCAACCAGTGCAAATGAGGAAGGCATGGTAGCAGAGGAGGTTGAGAGTCCTGAGAAGAAAGCTGATGCTGACCTTACAGCCGGACAGAAGATGGCATCTGAAGATGTTTTACAGTTGGCCGGTTCCCTGGCGAAGACTAAGGTGAAAGGAGGAGAGCTGAGCTTTAAAGGCAGGACTCTGAAACTGAAAACAGCACAAGTGGATGCTGTTGAAGAGGAGAAGTTATCAATGTATGGTATGGAGCTGCATCCTGCCCAGGACTCTGAAGGTAATGCTTCAGAGGTGGAAAAAGCCATGGAAGTGGTGGTCACCAAGCCAGATGCCTCATCAGAAGCTGAGGTCTCAAGTGAAGCTGTGAGGAACAAGACTGAAGATATGGGGACTGACTCTGTCCAGGAATCTGTTTCTGCCGAAGACAGCGGCGTGGACGGGTTACGGTCCGGATCAGTAGCCGCAACTCGTGAAGCTCAGGCTGGAAGTTCGGCGCCCGGAGCCCCAGCGGTGTTCCCGAGTGATACCAATGATCTGGATAAGTCACAAGATGAGATTTTGAGACATCAGGCTGGCGTTGGTGAGCTCAAGCGCACTTTCATGGAGTCTACATCGGAGTCACGTCCCAATAAATGGGAAAAGCGGTGTGTCACTCCGTTGCCGCTGCAGACACACGGGAGCTCAGATGGGATGCAGAACGTGGTGGAAGAGAAGAATCCGGCGGGTTCTGAGTATACAGATGCAGCTATCAAGGAGAACTTGAAAGCTGGAATAAATGGAGATATTGGAGACCATAATGATGTGAATGAAGAAGTAGAATGTAAGACTGACGGTAGGGCTTCTGAGCATGTCCTACCAGAAGAGCCTGAAGAAGGGGCTGAAGACATAAAGGACGGCCAACAGGTACAAGATGAATTGATTACTTCTCAGAAAAAACTCCAAACTGTGATGAAGGAGCGTGATGAGAGCCATGAGCATCTTCTGGACAAGCTCAATGAAGTAAAGAAGGTTCAAGGGGAACTGGAGAAAAGTGAAAAACCCCCTATACCTTCTGTGATAGTTGGTGACACATGGTCAGTGCACCAGGGACAGGAGGTACGTGAGTTTCTGAGAAAGAGTCAGCAGAAGTGTTCTGATGTGCCGGGTCGTACTTCTCTGGCCAGGCACTATATCGAAACTGAGCCCGGCCCTAAGGTCAAGATGAAACCGTGCAGGATACCCGAGGCCCGCAGAGAGCATAGGCCTGGGATGGTACAGGGTAGTGCGGATGCTTCAGATGAAGAGAAAGCTGATGTTGGCTATGGCTCAGGTGAAGATACAGATGACAGTAGTGAAGATGAAGCTGATGAAGGCCATGACTGGTCCAGAGTTCGCTGTCTCTTTTGGATTGTTGACCAGCCCTCCGCTCTGGATGACCAGCCCTCCGGTCTGGAGAAGAGGGAGGGGATATGTGAGACAGTGAAGGAATATGTGTCGAATGGGGTGTACATTTCACCTAGGTACTGTGCTGTATGGTATAAAGGAAATGTGTGGCTTTGTAAACCTAGTGGTAGAGAAAGGTCACTACACCTTACATTCAGCACACACTTGCAGCTCAGGCCTGAAACCATTCAGCTGTTAATTAGGAGACCAGAAGTAGGTGTGTTGGAACACAGTCAGAGAGCTCGTTTAGTCTGGACACAGGAGGGGTCCAGGCGCAGAAGGTGTCTCCAGGAGTTTGAGCTATCTCAGTCTGGGTGCTCGATGTACCCCGGACACAGGAGTAGTCTCTGTGAGAATCCATGCGGATAGCAGCTGAATAGGAGGGGAGCTCTCTCAAGTCTGGACGTTGAAGGTGCCTTCAGACACAAGGAGGAGACTCTGTGAACCTCCATGCTGGTAAATGCTGGTAAATGCTGGTAAATGCTGAACATATGTGTTGTTTTGGCCCCGGCTGGTAGAGTCGGGACCCGGATAGATAGGGAAATCTATCTATGTGTAGTAAGTGGCTAGACAAGCCTAGGTCTTCTGTTTATGATTTGTTTTATATCTGTTTGCTGTGGACTTTAATAAAGCTGGTTGCGGCCAGTTTTCACCAGAACTGCTGTGAATGAACTGTTTCCGTGCCACTCTGTCTACCCAGATGGCGATCCCAGAGCTATATCCCCTGAAAAGCTTACAAAGGCTAGAAGGATGCAACTTATTTGCAAGAAACAGACTTGATAAACGAGGAGGAGGTGTCGCATTTTATGTTAGAAAAGCGTATATCTGCACAGAGATCCAAGCTTCAGAGACTGGGAGTTCTGTGGAAACTGTTTGGATAAGAATACACAGAGAGCACAATGGAAAGGACACCATTGTAGGCATTTACTACAGGCCGCCTGTGCAAGCTGAAGATATGGATGAACTCTTTATGCATCAAATGGCCAAGTTCTCCAAAAAATATGACATAGTTGTCATGGGAGATTTCAACTATTCAGATATTTGTTGAGACTCTCTCTCAGGCAAAACTAACAGGTCAAGCAAATTTTTATCCTCTCTTTCTGACAACTTTATCATCCAAAAGGTAGGGGAGAGAAAACAAGGGGATCTGCTTTCTTGGATCTAATCTTTATAAACAGTGAGGAAATGGTTGAGGAGGTAAGAGTGGCTGGGACTCACCGAGGTAGCGACCATGCTATTTTAGAATTTTGGATAACTAGAGGAAGAAGACCTGTGAAGACTCAGACTTCAAGGTTAGATTCCAGAAAGGCAGATTTTAAGGGACGCGGAAAGAGAATCGGAGGGATCCAATGGCTGGATATTCTTAAGGACAAAAATGTCCAGGAAGGATGGGAAATCTTGAAAAACGAGATTCTCAAAGCACAATCATTAACAATTCTGAAAAGAGGGACAAATAGGAAGCATTGAAGGAAACCAGGATAGATGAACACAGAACTTAAACAAATGCTAAAAAGGAAGAATGAAATATTTATCAAATTGGAAGAGGGAGGTATATCTAAAGAGCAATATAATGCTGTCTGCAAAACCGTCAGGGCACGAAACAGATTATCTAAAAGTGACAATGAATTAAGGCTTGCAAGAAACGTCCAAAGCAATAAAAAAGGATTTTGGGGATAGGTCAAAAGAAAAGTCAAAGATGCTATAGGATTTTTACAGAATGAAAATGATGAAATGGTAAGAAAGGATGTTGAGAAGGCCGAACTTTTAAATTTCTATTTTGCATCTGTTTTCTCTCAGAATGGAAATTTAACATCAACTGATCTTCATTGTCCTATTAAAGAAATAGGAGAATCCAGGATATCTATAAACAGAAAGATAGTGAGGAAACACTTAGCTAACATAAATGAATTAAAGTCTCCAAGTCCAAATGAATTAAACCCCAGAGTACTGAAGGAGATAGCAGAAGAAATTTTTGAACCATTCTGCATAATCTTTGAAAATTCTTGGAGAACAGGAGAAGTCCCAGAAGACCGGAGAAGAGCAAATGTTATTCTTATCTTCAAAAATGGGAAGAAGGTGGACCCAGGGAATTATACTCCGGTGAGTCTGACTTCTATACCAGGAAAGATCTTTGAGCAAATTATTAAACAACATGTATGTAAGTACCTGGATAAGAATGAAGTGATTAACCAGAGTCAGCATGGATTTGTAACTAATAAGTCAAACTAACTTAATTTCCTTCTATGACAGAATCACTGACTGGGTGGATCAGGGAAATGCTGTAGATATAGTATATCTTGACTTCAGCAAAGCATTTGACAAAGTATCTCACACAATCCTTGACTAAGTATGGCATGGACAAGGCAACTGTTAGGTGGATTCATAACTGGGGAGGGTCCAATAGAGATTATTATAAAGTTTCTTAGCCCTTTCTGGTTAATTCAATGCATATTAAGTAAATTTAATGTGAATTAAATTTCTCCCCTGAACTAACCGAATCTGCCTAAATTGAAGTTTGGGAGATTCAATGAACTTGTAGTATAAATATTATAAATAAATACTGTTTTCATTACCATATTTTTCGGACTATAAGATGCACCGGATCATAAGACGCATCTAGGTTTTAGAGGAAGAAAATAGAAAAAAAATTTAAGCAAAAAATGTGATCATGACATACTGTTATGTTGAGGAGGGAGTTGCTGCTGACACTCCTATATGGGTAATATCCCTCATCTTTCTATATATGTCCCCATCCAGGCATACATGACCCCCCCCTTTCTGATATACATGGCCTGCCATCACTAGCCTGTTATACATGGCCCCCATCCCCATCCTGGTATACATGGCCCCCATCCTCATTCTGTTATGTATGGCCTCCATCTCCATCCTGCTATAGATGGCCACCATCCACATCCTCATATATATGGCCATCATCCCCATCGTAGTGTACATGGCCATCATCCACCATCCTGGTATACATGGACACCATCACGCTGCACACATAAAAAATTTTTACTTCCCTTCACTCCACTCCACTCCCTCGCTGACGCATCCTATTCTGATGCCAGCAGCTGATTTCAACGTGTACCAGTGAATGACCAACAGAGGAGTAGCTATCGATACAGTGTTTTTGGACTTTGTAAAGGCATTTTACAAAAGCCTAATGGGTAAATCAATGTCTATAGACTTAGAAAGTAAGGTTTGTAACTGGATCGAAAACTGTGTCAAACATCACAGCCAGAAAATTGTGGTGAACGACTGCTACTCTTAATGGTTTCTGATTGTGGTATAAAACAAGATTCACCTCTGGGTCCGCTATTAAACTTATTTATTAGTGACATAAAAGATGGGATTAATAGTTTTATTTCTCTCGTTGCAGATGGTACCAAGCTATGTATTGTAGAGAAGTTTTCTGAAGATGTTCATAAGTTAAAATCTGTCTTGGTCAAACTAAGTGTTTGGGCATCCACTTGACAGATGAGGTTCAATGAGGAGTACTGTAACAGTAAAATTATGCATCTGGGAACTAATACATATGTTCTATGAGGACTAAAACTAGGAGAGTCACTTGTAGAGAAGGATCCCTGTGTACTTGTAGATCACTGACTGAAAAGCAGCATGCAATGTCAATCAGCGGCTTCTAAGGCAGCAGGATATTCCATTTATTAAAATAGATATGAATTAGCGGGACAGGGACGTAATACTACTAGTGATGAGCAAGTATGCTCGATGCTCGGGTTTTCCCGAGCATGCTCGGGTGTCCTCCGAGTATTTTGGCATGCTTGGAGATTTAGTTTCTGTCGACGCAGCTGCATGATTTGTGGCTGCTGGACAGCCTGAATACATGTGGGGATTTACTGTTTGTTAGGGAATCCCTACATGAATTCAGGCTGTCTAGGAACCACAAATCATGCAGTTGAGTCAACAGAAACTAAATCTCCGAGCACGCCAAAATACTCGGAGGACACCTGAGCATGCTCGGGAAAACCCGAGAAACGAACATACTCGCTCATCACTAAATACTACCATTTTACAAAGTGTAAGTGTGACCTCATCTGAAATATGCAGTTCAGTTATGGGAACTAGCTCATAGAAAGGATGCCTTGGCCTTAGAATTTAAATAAAAAGAGCCATAAAACTTACATGGGTAATGAAGAATCTCAGTTATGAGGAAAAATTAACTGAAATACATTTACTTAGATTTTAGAAGAGATGTCTAATGGGGACATGATCAATTTGTGCATTAGATCTTTTGGAGTGGACTGAATCATTCATTGCTGTAGTGCATGCGTCCCTTACCTTTATGCTTTCACATCTCTCACTTGAACCTAATTTTAATCATAATAACTGGTTAACTCTATTTATGGATGTCACAAGTGTGTTAAAAGCATGAGTCTGACTTTTGGTGGTGTAACTTTGATAAATGACTATTGAATTTTAGTATGTGCAACCCAACAATATGTCACAAATATAAAACCCCAAAATCCACTGTAAATAGAATATCATATATAGTGCTGTATGAACATAGAAATACCTTGCACCGGAAATGCTTCTTTTTATGTATCTATGAGGCTCTACTGTTGTGAATACTCTGGAGGCGACTTCGGAGCTGGGGCTCCCTCCAGTGGTTGCTGAGGATAATGAACTAATTGCTGAATGGCCTTCAGCTGGCTCTGAATGGTCTGATATAAGTGACCTGAACTCCCTTCAGCCTTGCCGGTAATCAATTGTTCTTCCAGTTCTGGCTTGGAGCTCAGCTTGCATTCCTGCTCTCATTCAGATAAGTGATTTGATGTTTCTTTTTCCTCTGGTTGGATTTCCCTTGCTGGATTACTGCTTAGCAGTAGACTTCAGCCTGGTCCCCTTTTGGGGCCTGGCGCTGCAATTGTGCTCAGTTTGTGTTTGCACTTTTGCTCTGTTCCTATGTCACTTTTTATTTGCTGAATTGCTGTGTGTTACACCAGAGATCTGATTTAGGTGGTAGAGATCGTGTGATCTCAGGTTTTTTGTTAATCAGAAGTGTTGGTATTTTTGTCAGGGTTTTTTTTGGGTTGCAGTCAGAATTCTTTCCTATACTTTTCTATCTAGACAGATTGGGCCCCAGCATTTGCTCATTCTATTTTCTGTCTGTGTTCGTATTTTCTTCTGGTCTAACCGCCATTAAATGTTTGGATGCTTCCTATTTCTTTGAGGATTCTGCTACGGGGCAGATAGCATTCATCTTTCTGCCTTTAGGTGTAGCTATCTCTCCAGCTGTGACGAGGCATCTAGGATCACCGTAGGTACGCTCCACAGCTACTTCTAGTGTTGCGGTTAGTTTAGGGTCCTGCAATCCAATAGTTTCCAGCCTTTCTGGTGTATTGCTTCTTTGGCTATTTTTGCAATTTCTCCTCAGCTACCGAAACATAACACTCTACCTCTCAACCTACTTATACAGTATATATAATTTTGTTTACTGAAAATAATGTATCTTTGAACCGTGTTAGCCAGTGGACAGAAAAATATTAAAATTTGAGAGTTCTCCGTGGTTAATACATTTTAATGGCTAACCGAAAATATGGTACGGTAACAAAAAGCAAGCTTTCGAGACTAACCAGATACCAGCCTGATGAAGGGACCTGAGTAGTCTCGAAAGCTTGCTGTATGTTACCATCTTTTCGGTTAGCCATTAAAAAGTATAAACCACTGAGGACTCGCAAATGTTAATATAGTTCTGTTTACCTTAAATTTGCCTTAAAATTTTATTCTATAAAAACAAATCTAAATCAAAGTCTAGGGCATTATTTACCTGCATGATAATTGCTCACACTTATAACTCATAACATATTATTAAAATAGATATGAG
This sequence comes from Oophaga sylvatica, assembly GCA_033576555.1. Lineage (NCBI taxonomy): Eukaryota > Metazoa > Chordata > Amphibia > Anura > Dendrobatidae > Oophaga > Oophaga sylvatica. The sequence goes on from JARQOD010000001.1 coordinate 57,673,367, forward strand.
TGATAAGCAGTAGTATGTAGAAGGTCCAATCAATAAGTCTCCAATTTCCTAAGGCCTCTTTCACACATCAGTTTTTTTACGTCAGGCGCGATCCGGCGTGTTGTTAAAAAACGGATCCGGTACCGGATTTGTTTTTTTGTCATTGACTTTCATTAGCACCAGATCGCGCCTGATGTCGTTGTGTTGCATCCGTTTTTGTCCGGATCCAGCAGAAATGTTCATTCCGGCGGCCGGAAATAACGGTCACTGCAAGGTTTTTTTTTTTAGCGGACCCGCCTGATAGTGCCTGAAGCGGCAATAGAAGTCTATGGTACCGGACCAGTCATTTGTCCAATCCGTCAAAAGACTGATCCGGATTCTGGAAACCAAGGTCTCTCTCTCTCCGTGCCAGACATGCGTACCTTCATTTTCCGGGTTCAAAAGTTCAGGTCGGATCCAGCAACAAAACTGATCCGTTGCATCAGTTTTTTCAAAATCAGTGCCGGATTCGTCCTTTCAGGTATTCGACGGATTATGCCTGACACAAAAAACCAGATGTGTAAAAGTAGCCTTACAGTGCCACCACAGGAAAAAAATAGTATGACAGAGTGCCCAAAGTAAATCGATTGGGAGTTTGTATCTCTGGTTCCGTAAATACTGTATGGTATGTGTATAAAATAATAACAGAGAAATAAACATCCAACAAATTTATGTTGCTAAGTTTAGTTACTTTCTATGTTGCAAAAAGTCTCATGCATGGCAAGAAAACTATATGAATCTCCAGCTTTCCCTCTGCTGGCTCCATCTCTTTTTTCAGTTGTCTCTAAGTTAGTGGGTGGAGGCTAGCTGTTATGAAGTTTCCCTATACACAGCACACACAGACAAGAGTGACTCCTGTTCTTCTGTTTCTAGGTTTCAGAAGATGTTGAAAAGTAGCAACAGCATGCAGGGGAATGAACCGCAGTTATGAGCAGGGTAGCTGTCAATCCAGCACAGTCGTGAGATAAACACTTACAAAAAATCTGAATATTTTGCCAATCTATCTATTCTTCCTTCCTCATCCCTCCCCTCCTTTTTTAACAGAGTACAACAGGTATCTGTAAGCTAAACCTTTTGTGAGCTGGCAGTTCCTCTCTAACCAGATTTTAGTTTTTCAGAGTGAATAATGTGTTCATAATGGAGAGAGGAACATACTTTCCTGAGAAGATATACTACAAGGTTTTCTATATTCACTTATATTGTTATAATGTATGCAAAATTTATTATACCGACATTGACCATTTAAGGGCAGTAAACTGTACAGGTGTCAGAATTGGTAAATGATTGTTATTTGCACAATAATCCACAATTGTTTCATTAAACTTTGTTCTTGCAGACGACAGTAAAAACTCTACAACTCCTGTGCACTGAATCACTTGAGGATAGTGTCGGGGATTTCAAATGAGATGGTAAATCACAGTTATCTGTACAAAAGGAAAGATATGTTACAATGTTGTAGATCTTTATGAGGTTCTAATGGAAGTCATCTACCAGAGTGGAAAAATATAATGTATTCTGCAGCAGCTCAATTGGAAACTAAGTAATGTAATTAATGCTTAAAGGTGCCTACTAAAATCTAACTGAGCTTTTCTTAAAATGAACTTTCTCCAAATCATACGGTTTTCATAAGACCGATGGGAAGGATTCTCTTCTGCAGATTTGTCTTCCAATTACAAATCATTATTAGAGAAAATAGATCTAGTGACATTTATTTTAATGATTGTTGCACAGAAAGGTGGAATATACACAGTGTATATTTTGTTACAGAGAGATGGACAAAAAGTACAGTAAAGTATGATCCAACAGGTAAATTAGAACTGATCATGGTACAAAGTGACATCATGAAATTCTCCTATGGTGTCATGTAGCCTTGTACTTGTGCTGGGCAGTCAAAACAGTGTCTGTAATATGCTTGTTTGCTAGATGATCTTCCTGACATAACGGGGAATGTTTTCTGCATTCAGGATTTGCTCACATTACATGAATTCGTTTACAGTTTTTTTTTGACACGTACAGTATATACAGTAGTACAAGATCTAATTCACTGGTCAACACAAAAAAATCATAAGCAAAGGTAATATGTGCGTTTTATGGAGTTTGAAGTGCTGATTCCATAATATGCTTAGTTTTTCTCTATCACATAAAGTTTCTGAGATAGAAGTATTTTTGTTATAACGTTATTTCTGCATTTTTAATGTATGTGGTTTTTCCTATGTTATTCCCATTTCTTTGCTTGTCTTACTTAATTGTGAATTTTCTTACAGGGACAACATCAGTAAAGGTTTGAGTGAGTTTTATGGGGAGGAGTATTGACAGTGCAGTCAACCAATGACCGCTTCTCGGAAAGTCACATGTTATGGGGAGGAGCTAACTGTTATGAGGCGGTAAGATTACAGTCAGTCAGAAAAGGATGGTGATGGCAGCAAGGACTGGTATGTGAGACTGACAGGAGACAGGCCTCTACAGGCATCTGAGCCCTGCCACAGGGAAATAGAAGGGAAGGCAGCGGACAGCCGCCATTGTGAGATTATTTTCACTGCATTTCTGGGAGGGCAAGTCACCTCAGAGGGAAGAAAACAGCTCAGCCACTGAGGTGTAACTGAGTGAGGGTCTCCACAGAGAGAGAACCTGAAAGCAGCCAATATCACACTGAGAAACTGCCTGTCTGCAAATGTCCATCTGTAAGGAATAGGCTGACCCGTTTACCTCACAACTGTATATAGTTATCTACCAGATTACCTCCTGTAAAATCAGTTCTAAATACAAGCTGCCTCTGTCATCTCTGGGGAAATATCTACATATAGTCGGTCGGCTCATCACATTTTTTTTTAGTTTATCACCACCATTGAAGTGAACTTACTCTACTGTTTGATCTGATTTAACCCCTTCCCGACCCATGACGCCGACGTTGGCGTCATGAAAACCTGTGCCATCCCGACCCATGACGCCACCGTCGGCGTCATGCTATAAATCATGTTACTGCGGGTCGGGGGTCCGGGGTCACTGAAAGGTCACCCGACCCGCAGTAACAGGACCCTTACTGCATCACCACAGGGGGGTTGGCTTAACCCCCACGTGGCCACGATCGCTCTGATTGGCTGTTAAAAGTGAAACTGCCAATCAGAGCGATTTGTAATATTTCACCAATGAAACTGGTGAAAAATTACAATCCAGCCATGGCCGATGCTGCAATAGCATCTGCCATGGCTGGAGACCGCGATCAGACCCCCCCCACACCATGTCACGGCGGTGATCGGCCGCCGCCATCGAAAGATGGCAGCGATCGGTCACCGCCGTCGCTGTCTGCTCCCCTGCTCCTGCGATCACCCCCCTCACCTTCCGATCCCCCCCCTCACCTTCCGACGTCCCCTACTCACCTCTCCTGGTCCACCGATGTCCCTGGATCCGTCCCGGCGGCTGCCCGGGATTCTTCATGGGCGCCGCCATCTTGGAAAATGGCGGGCGCATGCGCAGTGCGCCCGCCGGCCGGCGCATGCGCAGTGCGCCCTCCATTGTAAAAAAATTTATTTTGATCACTGTGATAAACTGTCACAGTGATCAAAATAAAAAAAAAGTAAATTAACCCCCCCCCCGTCATAGGTAGGGACAAATAATAAAAAAAAGAATTTTTTTTTTTTTTCCTAGCGGATTTTGCTGCTGATCCGCAGCTGATTTTGCTGCGGATCCGCTGCGGATATCGCGGCTGATCCGCGGCGGATTTCGCGGCGGATCCGCGGCTGATTTCGCTGCTGATCCGCGGCGGATTTCGCTGAGGATCCGCGGCGGATATCGCTGCTGATCCGCGGCTGATTTCGCTGCTGATCCGCGGCGGATTTCGCTGCTGATCCGCGGCGGATTTCGCTGCTGATCCGCGGCGGATTTCGCTGCTGATCCGCGGCGGATTTCGCTGCTGATCCGCGGCGGATTCGCTGCTGATCCGCTGCGGATCCGCGGCTGATTTCGCTGCTGATCCGCGGCGGATTTCGCTGCGGATCCGCGGCGGATTTCGCTGCTGATCCACGGCGGATTTCGCTGCTGATCCGCAACTGATTTTGCTGCCGATTCGCTGCGGATCCGCGGCGGATTTCGCTGCTGATCCGCGGCGGATTTCGCTGCTGATCCGCGGCGGATTTCGCTGCTGATCCACAGCGGATTTCGCTGCGGATCCGCTACTGATTTCGCTGCGGATCCACGGCAGATTTCGCTGCGGATCCGCGGCGGATTTCGCTGCTGATCAGCGGCGGATTTTGCTGCTGATCCGCGACTGATTTTGCTGCTGATTCGCTGCGGATCCGCGGCGGATTTCGCTGCTGATTCGCGGCGGATTTCGCTGCTGATTCGCGGCGGATTTCGCTGCTGATCCGCGGCTGATTACGCAGCTGATCCGCGGCTGATTTCGCTGCTGATCCGCGGCTGATTTCGCTGCTGATCCGCGGCGGATTTCGCTGCTGATCCGCTGCGGATTCGCTGCTGATCCACGGCGGATTTCGCTGCTGATCCGCGGCGGATTTCGCTGCTGATCCGCGGCGGATTTCGCTGCTGATCCGCGGCGGATTCGCTGCTGATCCGCTGCGGATCCGCGGCTGATTTCGCTGCTGATCCGCGGCGGATTTCGCTGCGGATCCGCGGCGGATTTCGCTGCTGATCCGCGGCGGATTTCGCTGCTGATCCGCAACTGATTTTGCTGCCGATTCGCTGCGGATCCGCGGCGGATTTCGCTGCTGATCCGCGGCGGATTTCGCTGCTGATCCGCGGCGGATTTCGCTGCTGATCCACAGCGGATTTCGCTGCGGATCCGCTACTGATTTCGCTGCGGATCCGCTACTGATTTCGCTGCAGATCCGCGACTGATTTCGCTGCGGATCCGTGACTGATTTCGCTGCGGATCCACGGCAGATTTCGCTGCGGATCCGCGGCGGATTTCGCTGCTGATCAGCGGCGGATTTTGCTGCTGATCCGCGACTGATTTTGCTGCTGATTCGCTGCGGATCCGCGGCGGATTTCGCTGCTGATTCGCGGCGGATTTCGCTGCTGATTCGCGGCGGATTTCGCTGCTGATCCGCGGCTGATTACGCAGCTGATCCGCGGCTGATTTCGCTGCTGATCCGCGGCTGATTTCGCTGCTGATCCGCGGCGGATTTCGCTGCTGATCCACTGCGGATTCGCTGCTGATCCACGGCGGATTTCGCCGCTGATCCGCAGCGGATTTCGCTGCTGATCCACGGCAGATTTCGCTGCTGATCCGCGGCGGATTTCGCTGCGGATCCGCTACTGATTTCGCTGCGGATCCGCTACTGATTTCGCTGCGGATCCGCGGCGGATTTCGCTGCGGATCCGCGGCGGATTTCGCTGCTGATCCGCGGCTGATTTTGCTGCTGATCTGCGACTGATTTTGCTGCTGATTCGCTGTGGATCCGCGGCGGATTTCGCTGCTGATCCGCGGCGGATTTTGCTGCTGATCCGCGGCTGATTTCGCTGCTGATCCGCGGCTGATTTCGCTGCTGATCCGCGGCGGATTTCGCTGCTGATCCGCGGCGGATTTCGCTGCTGATTCCCTGCGGATTCGCTGCTGATCCGCGGCGGATTTCGCTGCTGATCCGCGGCGGATTCCGCTGCGGATCCGCGACTGATTTCGCTGCGGATCCCCGACTGATTCCGCTGCGGATCCGCGGCGGATTTCGCTGCTGATCCGCGGCGGATTTTGCTGCTGATCCGCGGCGGATTTTGTTGCTGATCCGCGACTGATTTTGCTGCGGATCCGCGGCTGATTATCTGCTGATTCATCTGCGCTAGCGGGTATAGCATAACGCGATCGCGTTATGCTATACCGTTACCAGCCGGTCAACGCTACGTGTTGAACGGGCTGGTAAAACGCAATATGAACCCAGCCTTAGGGTTAGGGTTAGCATTAGGGTTAAGGTTAGAATTACGGTTAGGGTTGGAATTTGAGTTAGGGTTGGAATTAGGGTTAGGGTTGGAATTAGGGTTAGACTTGTAGTTAGGTTTATGGTTAGAGTTGGGATTAGGGTTAGGGGTGTGTTGGGGTTAGGGTTATGATTAGGGTTTGTATTAGGGTTAGGTGTGTGTAGGGGTTAGGGTTGGGGTTAGGGGTGTGTTGGGGTTAGTGTTGGAGTTAGAATTGAGGGGTTTCCACTATTTAGGCACATCAGGGGGTCTCCATACGCGACATGGCGCCACCATTGATTCCTGCAAATTTTGCGTTCAAAAAGTCAAACAGTGCTCCCTTTATTCCAAGCCCCGACGTATGCCCAAAGAGTGGTTTATCCCCACATATGAGGTATCAGCGTACTCGGGAAAAATTGCACAACAACTTTGGGGGTTCTAATTTCTCCTGTTAACATTGGGAAAAAAAATTGGGGACTAAAAATTATTTTTGTGGAAAAAAAATGATTTTATATTTTCACGGCTCTGCGTTATAAACTTCTGTGAAGGACTTGGAGATTCAAAGTGCTTATCACACATCTATAGGAGTTCCTTGGGGGATCTAGTTTCCAAAATGGGGTCACTTGTGGGGAGTTTCTACTGTTTAGGCACATCAGGGACTCTGCAAACGTAACATGACGCCCGAAGACCATTCCATCAAGTGGGCATTTCAAAACGTCACTACTTCCCATCCGAGCCCCGACGTGTGCCCATACAGTAGTTTTCTCCCACATATGGGATATCAGCATACTCAGGACAAATTGGACAACAACTTTTGGGGTCTAATTTCTCATGTTACCCTTGGGAAAATAAAAAAATTAGGGACTAAAAGATCCTGATTGTGGAAAAAATATGATTTTTTTATTTTCATGCCCGGGCGTTATAAACTTCTGTGTAGCCCTTGGGGGTTCAAAGTGCTCACCACACATCTAGATAAGTTCTTTGCGGGGTCTAGTTTCCTAAATGGGGTCACTTGTGGGGAGTTTCTACTGTTTAGGCACATCAGGGGCTCTGCAAACGTAACAAGATGCCCGCAGACCATTCCATCAAGTCGGCATTTCAAAGCGTCACCACATCCCTTCCGAGCCCTGACGTGTTCCCAAACAGTGGTTCCCCCCCACACATGGGGTACTAGCGTACTCAGGACAAACTGGACAACAACTTTTGGGGTCCAATTTCTCCTGTAACCATTGTGAAAATAAAAAATAGTGGGCTAAAAAATCATTTTTTGAGAAAAAAAATGATTTTTTATTTTCACGGCTCTGCGTTATAAACTACTGTGAAGCACTTGGGGGTTCAAAGTGCTCACTATGCATCTAGATAAGTTCCTTAGGGGGTCTAGTTTCCAAAATGGGGTCACTTGTGGGGGAGCTCCAATGTTTAGGCACATAGGGACTCTCCAAATGCGACATGGCAACCGCTAAATATTCCAGCATATTTTCCATTCAAAATGTCAAATGGCGCTCCTTCCCTTCTGAGCCCTGCCGTGCGCCCAAACAGTGGTTTATGACCACATATGAGGTATCTGTGTACTCAGGAGAAATTGCCCAACAAATTTTAGGATCCAATTTATACTGTTGCCCATGTGAAAATGAAAAAAACTGAGGCTAAAAGAAAATTTTTATGAAAAAAAAATACTTTCTTTTTTTTACGGATCAATTTGTGAAGCACCTGGGGGTTCAAAGTGCTCACTATGCATCTAGATAAGTTCCTTAGGGGGTCTAGTTTCCAAAATGGGGTCACTTGTGGGGGAGCTCCAATGTTTAGGCGCACAGGGACTCTCCAAATGCGACATGGCAACCGCTAAATATTCCAGCATATTTTCCATTCAAAAAGTCAAATGGCGCTCCTTCCCTTCTGAGCCCTGCCGTGCGCCCAAACAGTGGTTTATGACCACATATGAGGTATCTGTGTACTCAGGAGAAATTGCCCAACAAATTTTAGGATCCAATTTATACTGTTGCCCATGTGAAAATGAAAAAAACTGAGGCTAAAAGAAAATTTTTGTGAAAAAAAAGTACTTTCTTTTTTTTACAGATCAATTTGTGAAGCACCTTGGGGTTCAAAGAGATCACTATGCATCTAGATAAGTTCCTTAGGAGGTCTAGTTTCCAAAATGGGGTCACTTGTGGGGGAGCTCCAATGTTTAGGCACACAGGGACTCTCCAAGTGTGACATGGCAACCGCTAAATATTCCAGCATATTTTCTATTCAAAAAGTCAAATGGCGCTCCTTCCCTTCTGAACCCTGCTGTGCGCCCATACAGTGGTTTATGACCACATATGAGGTATCTGTGTACTCAGGAGAAATTGCCCAACAAATTTTAGGATCCATTTTATCCTGATGCCCATGTAAAAATAAAAAAAATTATGCTAAAAGAAAATTTTTGTTGGAAAAATTAAAATGTCCATTTTTTCCTTCCACGTTGTTTTAGTTCCTGTGAAGCACCTGAAGGGTTAATAATCTTCTTGAATGTAGTTTTGAGTAGCTTGAGGGGTGCAGTTTTTATAAAGGTGTCACTTTTGGGTATTTTCTGCCATATAGACCCCTCAAAGTGACTTCAAATGTGAGGTGGTCCCTAAAAAAAATGGTTTTGTAAATTTTGATGTAAAAAGGAGAAATCGCTGGTCAACTTTTAACCCTTATAACTTCCTAACAAAAAAAAATGTTGTTCCCAAAATTGTGCTGATGTAAAGTAGACATGTGGGAAATGTTATTTATTAACTATTTTGTGCCACATAACTCTCTGGTTTAACAGAATAAAAATTAAAAATTTGAAAATTACAAAATTTTCAGAATTTTCGCCAAATTTCCATTTTTTTCACAAATAAACGCAAAAATTATCGACCTTAATTTACCACTAACATGAAGCCCAATATGTCACGAAAAAACATTCTCAGAATCGCTAGGATCCGTTGAAGCGTTCCTGAGTTATTACCTCATAAAGGGACACTGGTCAGAATTGCAAAAAATGGCAAGGTCTTTAAGGTCAAAATAGGCTGGGTCATGAAGGGGTTAAAGGAGAAAAATGCCCCGACAGTGCATCAATCATCCGAGAAGATTCTGCTATGTGTGTGGTTCTTTTAAACCAAAAGGCCAATTACGGTCAATCACTCATGATATTAAAAAGATGTACCAGATGTACTTTAAGTGTCCACTTGGTGATCAAGACAAAAGCTGGGCCCTCATGTGATATGCTCATGGTGTCCATATGGTCTGCGTGACTGGTTGAATATGAGGAAAGTGGCTATGCCATTTGCTTTTCCCATGATTTGGAGAGAACCCAAAAATCATAGTGATGACTTCTACTTTTGTTTTGTCAAACTGAAGGGCTTTTCTACAAGGATCAAACATAAAATTTAATTACCCTGAACTTGAATCTGCGATTAGGCCAGTTCCACATGATGGTACCTTGCCAGTTCCTGTACCACCATTGTCTGGATTGGATGAAAATGAAGTAGATTATGAAAACTATGGAGCTGAAGCTACTGGCGAAGACATGGAGACCTCAAGTCATGCTGAGTATGCACCTGATGGAGCAGCCATGCAGCCAGAACGCTTTACTCAACATTAATTAAATTATCTCATCAGAGACCTTTCATTGTCAAAAGATAAAGCTGAACTTCTTGCATCTAGACTGAAACAGAAGAATCTTCTTCATGATGATGTCAAAGTGTGTTATTACCGAAACAGAACAAACACTGTAACACAATTTTTCACAGTTGATGGACCAGTGGTGTACTGTAACAATGTGAGTGGCCTCTTGGAAGAACTGAATCAAGAGGATTTTGTTGCAGATTGGCAATTGTTTACTGACTCATCCCAGAGAAGTTTGAAAGCAGTGTTGCTTCACAATAGAAATATGAACCCATCAATCCCTATTGCTCACTCATGTCATCTAAAGGAAAGTTATGAAAATCTGTCAGTTGTTTTGGATGCTATACAATATAAACATCATCAGTGGAATATCTGTGGAGATTTGAAAGTGATTGGTCTGCTAATGGGAATGCAAGGAGGTTTCACAAAATATTGTTGCTTCTTGTGTTTATGGGACAGTAGAAATACAGTAGAGCATTATGTTCGTCGTGATTGGGGACAGAGAAACATCTATGCTCCAGGTAGAGACAATGTTCAGCATAATCCTTTAGTTGCTCCAACAAAAATCTTTCTTCCTCCACTACATATAAAGTTGGGATTGATTAAAAACTTTGCGAAAGCCATGGCAAAGACAAATTCACAAGGGTTCCAGTACATTCCACAGAAATTCTCCAGCATTTCACCTGTGAAACTGAAGGAAGGGGTATTTGTTGTTCCTCAGATCAGAGAGCTTATGAGAGATGATGTGTTTGAAGGAACGCTAAATGATAAGGAATTGAGATCTTGGAAAAGCTTCAAGTGGATCTGTGAAAACTTCTTAGGAAAACAAAAATCTCCAGAATATGTTGAAGGTGTTGAGGAACTGCTAAATGCATACCAGTGTCTTGGATGTAGCATGTCTCTGAAAATGCACTTTATTCATTTACATTTAGATTTCTTCCCTCAAAATCCTAGGGATGTAAGCGATGAACAAGGCGATTAGTTTCACCAGGTCATTAAAGTAATGGAACCCGCTACCAGGGTTTTTGGAAAGACTCAATGATGGCAGATTACTGTTGGATGTTATATAGGGACAGCCATGAAAAAATCGTATCAACGATAGTCTAATGTCAAGCACTTTTAATTTCTGCTCATATTTTGGTTTATATTTTGCATGTGAAATTATTTTGGTTCAATAAAAACTGTTTTGTAAGGAGAAGCATTTTTTTCTGATATGTAGATTACTGTTTTCTTAATGTGCTACAGAAAAACTATATACATTTTTTAAATCAGGCAAAAAAGATGATTCAGAAAAGTACAAAGTCACCTGCGATGATTACAAAAAATATTTTTTGTAGACCTGTGAATTAGTTAAACTCTCTAAGGCCACGTTCACACGTTCAGTATTGGGTCAGTATTTTACATCAGTATTTGTAAGCCAAAACCAGGAGTGGAATAATCAGAGGAAAAGTATAATAGAAACACGTCACCACTTCTGCATTTTTCACCCACTCCTGGTTTCGGCTTACAAATACTGATGTAAAATACTGACCAAATACTGAATAAATTCAGCAAATTCTGCACTCCCAAATCCAAATTCCTTCCTTCCTTCTGAGCCCCAGTGTGCTTAAACCACATTTATCATCCACATATTTGGCATTTCTGTAGTGATGAGAGCTGGCCTAATTTGCAGGTGCGTGTCTCCAGAAGCATGAAATGGGCACCACAATGTACTTGGCATTACAACGTACTGATGACTACAACTTACTGGTCACTACAATGGCAGTTTTCAGTTTTCACTCAGCAACAACCAATGCTGTTTGTTTCTGGAAAACACCCATGGAGTCAAAAGTGTCAGTACACCTATAGATAAATTGCCAAAGGGGTATAATTTCCAAAATAGGGTTACTTGAGGGGGGATTCTGCTTTTCTTTCACTTAAGGTCTCTGTATATGGAGTCCACAAACTATTCTAGGAAAATCTGTGCTCCAGAAGGCAAATAGCGCTACGTTCCTCCTGGTCTCACCGCGTGGCTAAGCCGTACTGTACAGCCACATATGAGGTATTTCTACATTCAGCAGAAATTGTGAGACAAATTTTGGTGCCAATTTTACCCATTTCTTAGTGTGAAAATTTAAAATCTGAGGCTAAAGCAAAATTTTGGTGGTAAAAATGTAATTATTTTTTCTTCACTGCCCAATGGTATAAAATTCTGTGACACACTTATGGTGTCAATATAATCACTGCACCCCATAGATGAATTCATTGAGAGGTGTAGTTTATGAAATGGGTTCACTTACGGGGGGAAGTTCTGCTGTTCTGGCACTTCAGGAGCTCTACTGATGTGATATGGCACTCTCAAACCAGTCCAGCAAAATATCAACTCCAATATGGAGCTTCCTCTCATCTGAGCTTTGCACTGTGCCTCAAAAGTAGTTTTTGACCACAAATGAGGTACAGGTGTACTCAAGAGAAATTGCACAACACATTTTGTGGTCTATTGTCTCCTACTATCCTTTGGAAAATGAAAAAAAATTTGGGCTAAATCAATATTTTTTGAGGGAAAAAATATTTCTCGTTTTCACAGATCTACTTTATAAAATTCTGTGAAGCATCTGTGGATTCAAGGTGCTCACCACACATCTAGATAAGTTTACTGAAGGGTATAGTTTCAAAAATGGGGTCACTTGTGGGGGTTTCCACTCTTTAGGAGTATCATGTTCTCTAAGAACGTGACATCACACTCCAAGAACATTCCATCAAAATCTGCATTGCAAATCATCACTCCATCCTCCAAATATTTGGTGTCGGCGTACTAAGGAATAATTGCACAACAAATTGTATGGTGCATTTTCTCCTGTTACTCTTGTCAAAATAAATAAATTGAGGTTCACTTTTGTGTGAAAAATTTGATTTTTTATTTTCATGCCTCAATGTTATAAACTTCTGTGAAGCACCTGGGGGTTCAAGGCGCTCAATACACATCTATACAAGTTCCTTAAGACATCTAGTTTCAAAATGGGGTTACACAAAAGCGATATGGTTCCAGCAAATTTTTGCATTCAAAGAGTCAAATGGCACTCCTTCTCTTCTGATCCCTGCCGTGCGCCCAAGCAGTAGTTTTTCCCCACATATGGTGTATCAACGTACTCAGGAGAACTTGCACAACAAATTTTAGGGTTCATTTTCTCCTGCTAATCTTGTGAAAACAAAAAATTTGGTCTAAATTAACATTTTTGTGAAAAAAAGTTAAATGTTAATTTTCCCTTCCACATTGTAATTAATGTGAAGCACCTGAAGGTTTAAAAAAGTTCTTGAATGTGGTGTTGAGCATCTTGAGGGGGGTAGTTTTTAGAATGGTGTAAATTTTGGGTGGTCCTTTAAAAAATGGTTTTTAAAATCTTAATGTAGAAACAAGAAATCCTTATAACTTCCTAATAAAAAAATTATGTTTCCAAAATTGTGCCGATATGAAGTAGACATGTCAGAAATGTTATTTGTTAAATATTTTGCGTGACACCAATTGCTAATTGCTAAATTTTCAAAATTGTTAGCAAATTTCCGATATGTTCACAAAAATCTGACAAATTCAATCCGATAAAAAACCGGATTGAATTCGGACCAATGTTATTCTATGATTGTGTGCTCAACTGCGTTTTTTTTTCCAGCTCGGATCGGATCATGATCGGGCTGGAAAAAAATCGCAGCATGCAGCGATTGTAATCAGAAAACGGATATTATCCCACAATAGAAGTCAATGAGTGCAATAAAAAAATCGCATAGCACTCGCACAGCAATCGTACCATGCGAGTGCTGTGCGAATTTTACGCACCAGTGTCCTTTGAAAAGCCGGCATTTCGTATGCGGCTGCTGTAAAAACACACTGACAGGTTACAATAGAAAAGATACATTACATATATACACCTAGAATAGGTGTATGTATATATATATATATGTTTATGTCAGTGGGGACAGTGCCAAAATGTGTGTAAAATGCTGTGGAATTAATGGTGCTATATAAATGAGTAAAATAAATCAGTGAGATCCATTGAAGTGTTACCTCATAAAGTGACACTGGTCAGAATTGAAAAAAAAAATGGCCAGTTCAGGAAGCTAAACATGGGGTGAAGGGGTTAAATTATTGTTTTGTTCTATGATTAGGAGTCCAGCAGGAGGTCATGATCAGTGATAGACAGCCTTCCTTCTATGACTATGCTTTTAAAGATAGTTTTCACTAATCAAGAGTCCAAAAATCTAAAAAATTCGGAAGGGATCCAAATGAATAAAATTCAAGTGTAGGCCACATTCACACGTTTGTTATTTGGTCAGTATTTTACATCAGTATTTTTAAGCCAAAATCAGGAGTGGAACAATCAGAGTAAAGTATAATAGAAACACGTCACCACTTCTGCATTTATCACCCACTCCTGGTTTTGGCTTCCAAATACTGAGGTAAAATACTGACCAAATACTTAATGTGTGAATGTGGCCTTATATTGTTAATTCTCCTATGTTTCAATCTACTCATCTATTCCTGCTCTACACCTTGCTGTACATAGGTAGGTCAGCAATATAATATGATAGATTTCCTTTTATAAATTGTTGGCATGTCAACTCCTTACCAACATCCACATATGGGCAGAGACACACTAGCGATTTAAAAATCAGTCCGATTTCCATGCAGGAGAGTCGGACGAGTGTAATGCAATTGTCATGCGAGCGTCATGCGTTTTTTGTGCGAGTACAATCCGATTTTTCACACCAATTTACATACCAATGCAGTGCAATTGCTATCAGACTGCAATGCGATTTTAACATGAGCTTTTACATAGAACAGTTCTCAGTATGTAAAAGCTCATGTAAAATCACATTGTAATATACAACTGTACACATCGTTTTAAAGCCAAAAAATATTCAAAACACACATATATATATAATATATATATGTACATATATGTAATAGATATTTATATAATAAGTATATATATATATAATATATACAAATATGTAATAGATATATATATAATACCATATACAATATAAATATATAATATACATATAATATATATGCTATATATATATATATATATATATATATACATGTCAATGACAAATACAAGTAGTATAGTGTGTGTGCAGCTTACTGTACATGTATTTAATCATTAATTGGTGACTTTTTTTAAAAAAAATGGCGTGGACCAGTGACTGAGGGCAGATATTAAAAGACTAGAAAGGGACCATTGTTATAAGCTCCCCTGGCTCAAAACATCTGGCCCCATCCACCCCAGAAAAGGTGCATCCGGCAATTCCAGCACTTAGCCTCTCTCTTGCCATTGCCCTGTAGCTGTGGCATATAGGGTAATAAGGGGTTAATGTCACCTTGCTATTGTAAGGTGACATTAAGCCAGGTTAATAATGGAGAGATGTCAATAAGATACCTATCCATTATTAATCTTACAGCATGAAAGAGTTAAAAACACACACACATTAAAAATAAAGTCTTTTAATGAAATAATAAAACACACAAGTTTGCCTTCTTTATTAAACTCCCAATCCAATCGAAGCCCTTGTTCTACCGGAAAAAATTAAAAATTAAAAACCAACAATATACCCATACCTGTCCGCCGTACAGTTAAGTCCCACGGCGCAATCCATCTCAAAGGGTTAAACAGTTTACAACTGGGAGCAGTGCTAATGCGACCGCCCCAGCTGTAAACCACTGTGGAATGAATGAGAAGCTGCCGGTGGCAGCATCAGTGACTAGCGCTGATGTCACTGATGCTCCGCTCACTCACAGGTTGACCAGCGGTGAACTCTGCAGCATGGGAAAATGCCTGTTCATTTTCCCATACTGCAGAGTTCACCGCAAGTCAACCTGTGAGTGAGCAGAGCATCAGTGACGTCAGCGCTAGCCACTGAGTCACTGATGCTGCCGCGGGCAGCTTCTCACTCATTCCTCAGTAGTTTACAGCTGGGGCGGTCGCATTAGCACCTATCTCTTACACACATGAGAAATAAAAGACTGACAAGTTAACTTGGCCTAACAGCCATTGTCAGATCTGTTATCAGTGCAACACTTTATGTGCATATCATTTTTCTTTTTGGGCAAATTGTCCTTTTAGTGGTAAATATAAGTGTTGCATAATGTAAGACTTTTTAAAAACTCACCATTAATTTATTTAGTTTCAGTTCATTAACATAGCTAACCATGCCCATTTTCACAAGCACTATTCCAAAATATCTCATAGAGTAGCATATTGGTGACAGAAAAAAAAACATTATTCTGTACTTAACGCATGCTGCATTTTAAATAAAAACACACAGACCCAAATAATACATCAAAATTGCAGAAACAAAACCCGCAAAAACAATAAAAGCTTTGCTCTGAGTACAATATACTGTACATCTTAAAAAAGAAACTTCCAATTTGCACAGAAAACCATGGCTAAAAATGCAGTATATGTTCTGCTTTTAAAATTTAGTGGAAACAGCAGTTCCTTAGTACATATTGAATACTATAATACTGAGATTTAGGAAAGCCAGTATTCTGCCTATTCCAATGCAGAAATGACAGTGCTGCTGGACAATCCTTTCACTAATGTGAATGTGTCATGGAAATTACTTATTGCTTAGATAAAGCTTTTTTTGTTATTTTTTAGTGATGAGCTAACATGCTCGAAAAGGTGTTATCGGAGCATGCTTGGGTGCTCTCCGAGTCTCTTCGGCATGCTCAAATAATATGTTCAAGATCCCGTGGCTTATGTCTCCCAGCTGTTAAACAGGTAATCCATGGAAGTGTTGTGATTGTCTAACAGCCGTGAGACATGCGGCTGCGGGGACTCGAACATATTATTCAAACACGCCAAAGACACCTGGAAGCACCTTATCCAAGCATGTTTGCTCATCACTATTATTTTTATGATTTATTTTGTTTCATAATTTCTTTAATCCAAAATTTCTCAATTTTTTGCGCTAAACGCTAAGCCTAGTATTACAGTACGATGTTACTTCTTGTTCTGTACAAATCACTTTCCATGTCATTGTTGTCACTCAATGGATTAGGATGAAGAATAATTACCATATAAATAGATAACACAGTATCCACCATTCACAATAACTGTTGTTCACAACTCACTTCCTTCCTCTCTGCATAGTGTCTTCCGCACAGACAATAGAACATGCCCAGAAAAATCTCTATATAAAAATCATTGGGGCCAATCCATCAAAACTGTCTTGACGGAGTACATGGCACCTGATTCATTAAGAGGTGCACATCTCTTAATGAATTTGGAGCCTCTAGTAAGTGGTGTGCAACTCCATGTACTGTGCCATAAATTCTAAACCAGACTGGTCCATTTCGGCGGAGCTAATCTTAAGTAGGGTGAAAAAGAGTTACAAAATTTTTCGGTTTCTTTGGCCCCTTTTGTAGCATGAAAACTTTGATGAATCAGCCCCAATAAGTCTGAATCTGCCTTTTGCTGTCTATGGTCTTTGTGACTAATATAAGATGTATCTCTCAATACTAGTAATAGCAACTAAAGCACTGTAGAAACTGCAGGAACGTGGGATGTCGCCACAGACAGGAGGCAGATCAAGAGTTAAGTTAAGTTGCAGAGGGTTAGCAGGAATGGGGCAGAACTGGGAAGGAGGAAAGATGGGTAAAGGGCGAACGATAGTTCAATATGAAAAGAGGTGACACTTATCAAACTGATGCCTTCTGGTATGCAGAGTCTCAGGGTTCCAACAGCGGCACTTACAGCAGCAGCGCGGGTTGTCTCAATGATGGCTGCGACAGGTGAGGATCCAATAGTGGAACTGACAACAGCGGCACTTGACGTCTCACCGCAGTCTCTGAGGAGTGGGTAGAGGTAGATTTCCCGTACTTAACGGTGTCTGAGCCCAACGTGAGGAACCGCCGGAACGAGCCTTCGCTCCGCGGTGTGCGCAAGTCCTTGTTCAATAGGTCCATGCCTAGCCGAGCGTGTCTCACGGCGTTCTATTAACGACATGGTCTATGGCGTCGGCCCTGAGTCACCTCCTGGTGAGAAGGGTAGCGGGGAACTGTTAACTGGTTGCCTACCAGCAATGATCCTCTCTGTCGGGGGTCTGTCAGGATGGCCTGCACCAACGAGAAGCTCTGCATTAACAGCAGTCACAGAGCCCAACCAACCACTCAGCTTTCCCGCTTGAGCTCTCCCACTTTTCCCATGCAGTGCTATATAGTCCGCCTTGCCTTTCCCAGCCACATGACCCGGTTTGTCCTGCACTCTCGATATTCCCCTCCTACAACATGGGTGACAGCCCCGGCAGTTCAAGAACTGGCGTGTAAAAGGTACCCCTACTCTAGTACTCCTCCTTACAGCACGATGACCACCATAGTCATATGTAGAAAATTAAAAGAAAAAAGTCTTCAATGAAGAGACATTAGAATAACTCATGAAATATATTTTCGTTCTGGCTAGAAATAAACTTTTTCTAAGTGTTGGTAGGTAAGGACAGTCATGACTATTATCTATATAACCTTCTTGGCTTGATCCACTGTTCTCAAAAGTTACTTGCTTAGTATGACTTGTATACCTCAGATATCACCAATGTACAAAATTCCGCTGGCCGATATCACAGTAAGTATTTAAATCTACCTATCTATGCATCGACTTTCTTTTTAAACTGTGAAGATCGACCTTGCCCTTGACTGACCAAGAAACTTTTGTCAGTTATACCAGACAGTCATTAAACATTTACAGAATGGGATGCAGAAGCCAGATCAAGAGAAGTTGAAGAAGTGTTCTAAATCCTCTGCTATCTCTCCTTGTGCTTTATAAATAAATCACAAATTAGATTGCCACTAGATGTGAAGATGTTTTGACCTTGCAATATTCTGATATAATTATTGGTTGTAAGGTTAACCCATCATTATATAGGTTGACTGTGAAGAAGTGCCATCATTCACAAGCCCTTAATTTTGTGCTAAATGTTTTCTTAATGTTCCCTAAATTTTCTTACACTAATCTCTAAATCTCATGCATAGATGATACTTATAAAGTTAACCAAAATACGTATCCTCTCACTTCTGCATCGTAATTGAGCAGTGCCGATGACATTATTATGACCCACTCACCATCCGAGACAGGTGCAAGATTGGCAAGTTTTGTGCATGTGTCCTATTCTAATGAACAGTATATATGCACAATACGTGCCAACCGGCATACATCTCGGCATGTGTGCAGGTAGCAATTTCATTGCCATTACTCACTACCAATTCCGAAGTTACATCTATGGACGACACTAGATAACTTGTTTAATGTAGCCGTATTAAAGTGTATACATAATTTTCATCAAAACCACAGAAAAAGCATGATACTGTTGACCTCAACCGTCACAATAAGTTAAAATTGCTTTTGGTGCACATATCAGTCTAAGGCCATGTACACAAGTATATGAAAAAGTCTTTTTCAGCTCACTTGTCCACTTTGTGCATGGCTGGCATCCCACAAAAATCTAATCAGTAGTAAAAAAAAATCCAGCACCAAAAGGTTGCACGCCAACGAACTTTATTCCAGATTCTTGATATAAAAGCATGGACAACCGACGGTAAAAAATGGCAAAAGATAGCAGGTATTCCAGACACATGCTCACATTGACTATTTGGTGAGTATTTTGCTTCAGTAAAAGCCAAAATCAGGAGTGGGAAGAAAATGAGGAAGTGGTGAAGTGTTTCTGTTATACTTTTCCCTCTGATTGTTCCACTCCTGATTTTGGCTTAAAAATAGAGGTAAAAAAAAAAAATCACCAAACACTCAACATGTACATGTGGCCTAACTTGTCATTCACTTTTGTTCAATGGAGGATTCTTCATCATCATCATCATCATCATCATCACTATTCTGTCAATATAATGGGTGTTGGAACTTTTCTCACTACCCTGCATGCAATGCACCTATCATTGTCAAATGGCCTGTGTACCGACAACTGAAAGCCCACCCCTCTGTTATGCCTATGTGCAGTTTGACAGACAAGAGGGAAGGAGCAGATTACACTTGACAACAGGCAGGGAATATATACAGAATGAAGACAACTATAGGCCAGCACATAGGAGGCCTACTTTCTCCAGGTTGAAAATGTAGAATACCATTCATCGTAAAAGAGGTTGTCCCAAATTTCTTCAGCATTTACACCACCTAGGTCAGGAACTCAAGCTTGTTAGTGAAGATCAGCACCATTGTAGAGGATGGGACTTTGATACAGTAATGGACACAAACATTAAACACAGGTGGCATTCATTTTGCCTGGCAACGACTGTTTTCTCTGCAACCTCTGAAATTTCATTCATATTATTCAATGGAAAATATTAAAGGTTTTTCCATTTCATAGATTTTTAATTATAGTTATCTTGACCTTCACCTTGTTATTGCAAGGGGAGCCATTCTGTATCTATTCATCTCTCAAACAGAAAATAACTAAATATGGAGGTTATATGAATGTGTGTCTGCCTAAGTCATAGTCATTCAGCCGTAGAGTTGCATTTTAGGGTGCAGTCAAACTACCGTATAAATCACACCTAGATTGGACCACAATGCATGGACAATCTGGCGAATCTCCTGACCTAAGCGTGACAGCTTAATAGAAATATGTGCCCAGTCCGTGCATTGTGGTCCGAACTTGGTGCGGTTTATATGGTCTCCTGACTGTGCCCTTACTGTGGCCTTTCTTTTTGACCAATATAGAGTAGGCAAATCTACATACTCATCCATAACATGAGTGTAACATGAATAGCTCCTGGGCCCCAATGTAAAATCAGTACCAGGTCCCCCATCTACCATAGGCCCAATATAAAATCTGTACCAGGTCCCCATCTACCTGGACCCCAATATAAAATCAGTACCAGGTCCCCCATCTACATGGACCCCAATATAAAATCTGTACCAGGTCCCCCATCTACCATGGACCCCAATATAAAATCTGTACCAGGTCCCCCATCTACCATGGACCCCAATATAAAATCTGTACCAGGTCCCCCATCTACCATAGGCCCCAATATAAAATCTGTACCAGGTCCCCCATCTACCATGGACCCCAATATAAAATCAGTACCAGGTCCCCATCTACCATGGACCCCAATATAAAATCTGTACCAGGTCCCCCATCTACCATGGACCCCAATATAAAATCTGTACCAGGTCCCCCATCTACCATGGACCCCAATATAAAAGCTGTATTTGGCCCCCATCTACCATAGGCCTAATATAAAATCAGTACCAGGTCCCCCATCTACCATGGACCCCAATATAAAATCAGTACCAGGTCCCCCATCTACCATGGACCCAATATAAAATCTGTACCAGGTCTCCATCTATCATGGACCCCAATATAAAAGCTGTATCAGGTCCCCCATCTACCATAGGCGCTAATGTAAAATCAGTACCAGGTCCCCCATCTACCATGGACCCCAATATAAAATCTGTACCATGTCCCCATCTATCATGGACCCCAATATAAAAGCTGTATCAGGTCCCGCATCTACCATAGGCCCTAATGTAAAATCAGTACCATGTCCCCCATCTACTATGGACCCCAATATAAAATCAGTACCAGCTCCCCCATCTACCATGGACCCCAATGTAAAATCTGTACCCGGTCCCCCATCTAACATGGACCCCAATATAAAATCAGTATCAGGTCCCCCATCCACCATGGACCCCAATATAAAAGCTGTACCCGTTCCCCCATCTATCATGGGCCCTAATGTAAAATCTCTGCCAGTTCCCCATCTAACATGTGCAGTTTATAATATTGTTGTCTTTCTCTGTTACCAAGAAACTTTGTGCACCCCTAGGCACTCGGTGTAAATGCTACCTCTTTACCTGTTACAGTCCATCCTCAGTTAATAGGGGTTGTCCGAAGACACAAAAACACTTTAAGTTGAGTGATAATAACACAATATTGTCTTGATTTTTAATGTATGTGACACAAAATAGTTCATTAGTGGGAGAAACGATATCCATGAGGTGGTTTTCTTATTATATAAAGTAATTAGCTGTGAATTGTAAAGGCTGGCCGTGTTGTCTAATAAAGGCAAAACATGTTGTTCGTCTTTCATTGTAATGTTCTGCACACGGGCCGAGCATATGTAGCTAATGATCTGTCTCCTGTCATTTGAGCAGTAATTCATCACCTCCTCTCTCTACTTTGTTTGCAAAATAAAGGTGTGTGCATAGATTATACCGTTACATAATAAAAATTACATACATTTCACTCCAGAAATATTTCCATTCCATTGTGCCTTTAAAACTATCATCCATATGTATTTTTGCACTTTATGTGAAATTCATGTAATTTAATTAAATCATCATTTGTAGAATACAGTGAACAGGTTTGGAACCACAATTCTTGATAATTCAGAAAAAATTAACATAATTCCAATACTGGATTATCAAAAAATTATCAAAAGTACCTATAAAAGCCTTGTCCACTAATGGACAACAACTTATCAGTGCTGTAAAAATTGGTAAAAACCTATACTAATCTCCTGGTCCAACACTATTCCTCCATTCAGATGGCATTAACTGGAAGGGTTGAGAGCAGAAAAGCAGCTGAAAGTGGAGAAGCAATGGTTATAATGTCAGGATTCAGCATCTTGCAAACCGCCTCGATGGTGCTCACCAAGCAAAGTCCAAATTAATACAAAATGGAGAGAGTGGGGGCACTCACAACTGCATGTTAAAATGTAGCTTTATTGCAGTTTCAATACATACTGTAGATTGTGTGGACAAAAATTGTCTGACGGCCGTTTCGCATGAGAGTCACGCTTCCTCTGAGTGTCAGAGGAAACGTGATTCTCACCCAAAATGGCTGTTAGACAATTTTTGTCTCCAATTATCCCTGTAATAGAAGTACAATAAAGCTACATTTTAGCATGCACTGGCGAGTGCCCCACTCTCTTCATTTTGCACAGATTGGTTTTACTTTAACCCTTAACAACTGCCGATACGCCTTTTAACGGCGGTCATTAAGGGTACTTAAACCACAGCGCCGTTAATTAACGGTGCTGTGGAAAAAGTGAACAGCGCCCCCCAGAGGGCTTTTTTCCCGGGGGGGAAATGCCCAAAGAAAATTAATCGGGTCGATTTTTACCGACCCGATGTTGCATCACCGTTTTTTACCCATAACGGCAACGCAAAAAAAAAAAAAAATGGTTTTTCCATTAATTCTCTCTCCTCTGATGTGATCGGACATCAGAGGAGAGAGAAAAAGGGTCTGATCCCCCTTGTGGCCCCCCCCGATTCCTCCATGTGGCCCGGGCCTCGGTGTCCCCGGGGGGGGGTGGGCGCGCCAATTTGGGGCTAGGTGGTGGGGCTGTCGGGGGGGTGCGCCGCCGCGTGTGCGGGGGGGGGGGGGGGGCTTGGGGCAATTTTCTCTGGGGGGTCCTCGGCTGCCGAGGAAAGCCGAGACCAGAGGACATGATCGGGGTCGGTATTTACCGACTCCGGTGTTACAATCGCCGTATAATGAGTATAACGGCGACTGAAAAAAAAAAAAAAATGATTTCTCCCCATCTGATGTGATCGCACATCAGAGGGGAGAGAATTAGGGTCCCCAGTACCTCCGAACCACCCCCATACCTCCCGGTGTCTCGGCAGGCTCCCTGTGCTGCGATCCTCCCGGGACTTCTTCCTGTAAAAAAGCGGCAGATTCAAAAAATGTTTCATTCATTCAATAAAAAGACATTTTGATCACTGTATAAACTATACAGTGATCAAAATAAAAAAAAACAGTACATAACCCCCTTTATCACCCCTTAGTTAGTGGGAATTTATTATATATGAAAAAAAAAAGTTATAATTTTCATTTTTCCATTAGGGTTGGGCTGGGTTAGGATTAGGGTTAGGGTAGGGTTAGGGTTATAATTAGGGTTAGGTGGGTTCATACTGTTTATGGCAGGTCGTTAGATGGATGCGTTTATACGCGTTATAACGCGGTGTAACGCAGTCCGTTAACGCTGCCATCCACCCATTTGAGGGCGCATCGCGACGCATGCCGTAAAGCGGCATGCGTTCGCGACTGCCATCATTCAGTGATGAGTCTTGGACGCGGCCTGCAGCATCTGGGCTCTGTCACCGCTACTGCTAGTGAATCATCTGCTGATTTCCTCTGCGTTAGCAGGTAAGCATAACGCGATGCGTTATGCTATACTGTTACCAGCCCGTCAACGCTATGTGTTGAAAGGGCTGGAAAATGCAAAATGAACAAAGCCTTAGGGTTAGGGTTCTAATTAGGGTTAGGGTTACAATTAGGGTTAGGGTTACAATTAGGGTTGGAATTAAGGTTGGGTTAGGGTTAGGTTAGGGTTAGGGTTGTGATTAGGGTTAGGGGTGTGTTGGGGTTAGGGTTGGAGCTAGAATTGAGGGGTTTCCCTATTTAGGCACATCAGGGGGTCTCCAAACATGACGTGGCGTTCAAAAAGTCAAATGGCGCTCCTTCTGTTGTGAATGGGTTTGAGATGAGTTCTGAGCAGGGCTCCCTCTGGTGGTTAAAGCGGTGCTAGTCTGTCCAGTGAAGATTGTGAGGCTGGGAATCAGGTGTTACTGATTGGTCTTATTAAGGGAGTCACCTTCCCATCAGGGTTGCCGGTGATCAATTGTTCTGGTCTGGATCCTTATTCCTGTTTCCCTTGTAGCCTGCTGGTCGTGTCTTCATCTCCTGCTAACAGATAAGACATTTTCTTCTTTTGTGTTTGTGCTATATTTTTGCATTTTGTCCTGCACTTCTGTGGGGGGCCTTCAGGGTCCCCTCGGGGGCTTTGCCTCTCAGTTTTGTTCAGCCACTGATGTTTGTACTTTGCTTTTTCCAGTTTTTTCAGTGGCTGCTGTTTTGATTTTGTTACCACCAGAGAACTAATTTTAGGTGGTGGAGGTCGTGTGATCTCAGGTGTTTTTGAAATTAGTAGAGTTGGTGCTTTCAGGTTTTCTGGGATTGCAGTAAGTACCCTTCTATCCTTTTCTATTTAGTTAGTTTGGGCCCCAGCGTTTGCTCATTACTATTTTTCTTTCTGTGTCAGTATTTCATCTTGTCTAACCGCCATTACATGTTTGGGGGCTTTCTATATCTTTGGGGTTCTGCTCCGGGCCGATAGCTTTCCTATTTCTATCTTTAGGTGTAGTTAGTTTCTCAGGCTGTGACGAGGCGTCTAGGACCAACGTAGGAACGCTCCACGGCTGCCTCTAGTTGTGGGTGGTTAGTCAGGGTACTGCAATTCATAGATTCCAACTGCTCTGGTGTATTGCCTTTTTTACCTGCACTCCTCAGCTACCGAAACATAACAGTATCACCGGCCTAAAAATTGAAAATTGTATGGTACTCACAGAAGGGAAAAAATATTGTGAAAGAAAAAAGGTTGTCAGAGTTGTCAGAGATATTTTTCTGTTTGTTGCATTTTTTTTTTTCCTCTGTATCTCTGGGTGTGGGGAGGATCTTTTCTCTCAATGGAGTTTCACAGTTGTCTGGCCGTGTGGATCAGCTTGCCACTGAGGTTCGGAGTATGCTATCTATCTTGTGGGTTGCCTGTTGTGGAACCTAGGATTCCATGCCAGATTTGTTTTTAGGGGATCGAGCTAAGTTTCAGAATTTCAAAAATAATTGTAAATTGTTTTTTTGCCTTAAAACCTAAGTCCTCAGGGAACGCAGCGCGCAGGTTCAATTTATCATCTCTCTCCTGCGCGGCGATCCTCAGGATTGGGCTTTTTCCCTGATACCTGGGGATCCTGTTTTGAGTGATGTTGATGCGTTTTTTAAGGCCTTGGGGTTATTGTCGATGAGCCTAATGTCACTGATCAAGCTGAAAAGCCTTGTTGGCATTAAATCAGGGGCTTGATGACGCTGAGTTATACTGTCAGAGATTCGAAGGTGGGCAGTCCTGACCAAATGGAATGACGACGCTTTGGCAGCCCTTTCGGAAGGGTCTGTCTGATAATGTAAAGGATGTTATGGTGGGATTCCCTTGTTCCCTCTGGTTCCAATGATTCTATGTCATTAGCGATTCAAATTGACAGACGTTTGCGTGAGCGGAGAAGTATGCGTGGAATGGTGTTGCCTTGTGAACCAGCTTCTGAGCCCCTGCGGTGTGATGGAGTGTGTTGGGGCACAGCGTCATGAGTTTCGTGAGCGCAATGGGTTGTGTTTCTACTGTGGTGATGCCTCTCATGCTATTTCAGTCTGCCCTAAGCGGGGAAGACGTTTTGCACGCTCAGTTGTCTTGGGTAGTGTTCAGACTAAGTTTTTATTAACTGTCACTCTGATATGCTCTCTGTCCTCATTTTCTGCTCAGGCTTTCGTTGATTCTGGAGCAGCTATTAACCTGATGGATTTGATTTTTGCTAAACGTTGTGGATTTCCCTTGATACCCCTACAGAAGTCTATTCCCTACTGGGGATCGATTTCTACCCCTTTGGGCTGAGAATAAACCCCAGTTTTCTACTCAGGTAATAATGAGGGTTGAACTTGATCACCAGGAGTGCTGCAATTTTTGGTTCTGTATAATCTGCATGACATTATCGTGCTGGTTTTTCCTTGGTTACAGTCCATAATTCCTGTTTTGGATTGGAAATCTGTGTCTGTAACCAGTTGGGGCTGCCAATGTGTTAATACCAACACTACTGTTTTTTCTGCCTCCCCAGGCTCAGGATGTTCCAGACTTTTTGATTGATTTTCTGATGTGTTTAGCGAAAGTAAATCTGCATCCTTGCCTCCCACTTGGAGCTATGACTGCGCTATTGAATTAGTGCCGGGTAGTAAATTCCCTAAGGTCGCCTTTTTAACTGTCTGTACCTGAACATGACGCTATGCGGTCTTATATCAAGGAATCATTGGAGAAGGGTCATTTCAGACCATCCTCTTCACCCTTAGGTGCGGTTTTTTCTTTGAGGCCAAAAAGGATGGTTCATTAGGCCGTGTATTGATTATCGTCTCTTGAACAATATTTACTGTGAAATATCAATACCCGTTACCCTTGATTTCTGACCTGTTTTCCAGGTGAAAAACGCTACTTGGTTTACCAAGCTTGACCTCAGGGGGGGCGTATAACCTTATTCGCATTAAGCACGGGGATGAATGGAAGACGACATTCAATACCCCTGAAGGGCATTTTTGAGTACCTGGTGATGCCCTTTGGGCTCCTAATGCTCCTTCCGTCTTCCAGTCCTTCATGAAATGACTTTTTCAGGGATTTTGGTGGACAAATTTCTGATTGTTTATTTGGATGATATCTTGATTTTTTCTTATGACTGGGCTCTCATGTGAAACATGTTCGAACTGTATTCCAGATTTTGAGAGAGAATGCTCTGTATGTGAAGGGATCAAAGTGTCTTTTTGGCGTACAGGGACTCATTTCGGTGATTCATTTTGTCCCCATCTGTTATTGAAATGGACCCGGTCAAGGTTCAGGCCATCTGTGATTGGGGTCCAACCTACTTCATTAAAGGCTCTTCAGAGATTTTTGGGTTTTGCAATTTTTATCGTTAAATTTATTGGTAATTTTCTGGTTATTGTTAAACCATTAACTGATTTGACCAGAAAGGGTTCTGATGTGGTGAATTGGCCCTGAGGCAGTCTCTGCATTTCAGGAACTTAAGCAGAGATTCACTTCTGCTCCTGTTCTACGGCAGATGATGTTTCTCTGCCATTTCAGGTGGAGGTTGATGCCTCTGAAAATTGGGGCAGGTGCCGTTTTGTCCCAAAAAGATCCAGGACCTCTAAAAAGTAACCCTTGTGCCTTTTTCCTCGAAAATTTTCTCCTACTGAACGTAATTATGACGTGGGTTAATCGGGAGTTATTGGCCATGAGTGGGCTTTTGAAGAGTGGAGACATTGGCTGGGGGAGCCAAACATCAGGTGGTGGTCCTTACGGACCATAAGAATCTGGTCTATCTGGAATCTGCCAAGCGACTCAATCCTAGACGGCCATGTGGGCCTTGTTTTTCACATTTTAATTTTGTGGTTTCCTTTCTTCCTGGCACTAAGAATGTTTTGGCGGATGCCCTCTCGAGGAGTTTCCTTGCGGACCTCCTGAGTTATCTGATCCTCTGTTATTTTGAAAGAGGGGTGTAGTTCTTTCCGCCATCTCGCAAAATTTGAGACTTGCTTGGAGGGGTGTCAGGAGGATAGGCCCGAGCGCTGCCCTGTTGGAAAATTGTTTGTCCCGGACCAGTGGAAAAGAGTGTGATGTCTGAGATTCATTGTTCCGCATTGGTGGGCATCCCGGAATTTTTGGTCCAGGACTTGGTTAGTCGTCCTTTTGGTGGCCTACCTTGTCTCGTGATGTCAGGGAATTTGTGCAGTCCTGCGGGACTTGCTCTCGCTCCAAGCCTTGCTCTCGCTCTAGTGGTTTGTTGATGCATTGCCTGTGCCCAAGAGACCATGGACCCATATCTCTATGGATTTCATTTCCGACCTTCCTGTTTCTCAGAGATGACACCATCTGGGTAATTTGTGATAGGTTTTCCAAAATGATACATCTGTGCCATTACCTAAGTTGCCTTCCTCCTTGAATTGGTGCCGTTGTTCCTTCACACGTGGTTCGTTTACACGGCATTCCTGAGAACATTGTGTCTGACACAGGAAGTCCAGTTTGTTTCCAGATTTTGGAGGACTTTTTTTGTTCTAAACTGGGTGTTCAATGTCTTTTCTCCTCGGCATTTCATCCTCAGGACCAATGGTCAAACTGAGAGAACAAACCAGACATTGGAGACTATCTAAGATGCTTTGTGTCTGCTGACAGGATGACTGGGTCTCTTTTTTGCCTTTGGCTGAGTTTGCTCTTAATATAGGGCTAGCTCTGCCACTTTGATGTCTCATTTTTTTTGTAATTCTGGGTTTCACCCTCGATTTTCTTCAGGACAGACGGAGGCTTCTGTCTGTCCAGGTGTTGACTCTGTTGTGGAGCGTATGCAACAGATTTGGGACCAGGTAGTGGAGAGTTGTCCCTCTCTCAGGTGAGGGGCCCAGCGGTTTGCTAACCGGCATAGGACTGATGGTCCTCCGGTTTAAAGTGGGGGGCTTGGTCTGGTTGTCCTCAAAGAATATTCCTATGAGAGTAGCATCTCCTAAATTTAAGCCTAGGTTCATTGGACCTTAAAGATCATGGAGATTATTAATCCTGTTTCTTTTCGTTTGCTTCTTCAGGGACATTTAAGATCCATAACGTGTTCCACAAGTCCTTGTTGAAGAGGTTTGTTGAGCCAGTGGTTCCTGCTGCTGTGCTCCTGACCCTGTTTTGGTTGAGGGCAATCTGGAGTATGTGGTTGAGAAAATATTAGATTCTCGTTTTTCTAGACGGAAACTCCAGTATTTGGTTAAATGGAGAGGTTATGGTCAGGAAGACAATTCTTGGGTGTTTGCTTCGGACATCCATGCTAGGAGACTTATCCGTGGTATCATAGAACTCATCCTGACCAACCTGGTTGCTCAAATGAGGGTTCGGTGACCCCTCCTAAAGGGGGGGGGTACTGTTGTGAATGGGTTTGAGATGAGTTCTGAGCAGAGGCTCCCTCTGGTGGTTACAAGCGGTGCTAGTCTGTCCAGTGAAGATTGTGAGGACTGGGAATCAGGTGTTACTGATTGGTTTATATAAGGGAGTCACCTTCCCATCAGGGTTGCCGGTGATCAATTGTTCTGGTCTGGATCCTTTATTCCTGTTTCCCTTGTAGCCTGCTGTGTCGTGTCTTCATCCCCTGCTAACAGATAAGACATTTTCTTCTTTTGTGTTTGTGCTATATTTTTGCATTTTGTCCTGCACTTCTGTGGGGGCCTTCAGGGTCCCTCCGGGGGCTTTTGCCCTCTCAGTTTTGTTCAGCCACTGATGTTTGTACTTTTGCTTTTTCCAGTTTTTTCAGTGGCTGCTGTTTTGATTTTGTTACACCAGAGAACTAATTTAGGTGTGGAGGTCGTGTGATCTCAGGTGTTTTTGAAATTAGTAGAGTTGGTGCCTTTCAGGGTTTTCTGGGATTGCAGTAAGTACCCTTCCTATCCTTTTCTATTTAGTTAGTTTGGGCCCCAGCGTTTGCTCCCTACTATTTTCTTTCTGTGTCAGTATTTCATCTTGTCTAACCGCCATTACATGTTTTGGGGGCTTTCTATTATCTTTGGGGTTCTGCTCCGGGGCAGATAGCTTTCCTATTTCTATCTTTAGGTGTAGTTAGTTTCTCAGGCTGTGACGAGGCGTCTAGGACCAACGTAGGAACGCTCCACGGCTGCCTCTAGTTGTGGTGGTTAGTCTGGGTACTGCAATCTATAGATTCCAACTGCTCTGGTGTATTGCCTTTTTTACCTGCACTCCTCAGCTACCGAAAAAACATAACACCCTTCCTTCCGAGCCCTGCCGTGCCCAAACAGTGGTTTACCTCAACATATGGGGTATCAGGTACTCAGGACAAATTGCACACCAATTTTGGCATTCTAATTTTCTCTTGTTACCCTTGAGAAAATAAAAAATAGCTGGCTAAAAAAATCATTTTTGAGGAAAAAAATAATTTTTTATTTTCACGGCTCTGCGTTTATAAATTTCTGTGAAGCACTTTAGGGTTCAAAGTGCTCAACACACATCTAGATAAGTTCCTTAGGGGGTCTAGTTTCCAAAATGGGTCACTTGTGGGGGTTTTTCCACTGTCTAGGCACATCTGGGGTACTGCAAACGGAACATGACCCCCATCAACGTCTGCATTCCAAACGTTATTAATTCCTTTCCAGGCCCTGCTGTGTGCCAAAACAGTTCCCCCCACATATTTGGTATCAGCGTACTCAGGACAAATTGGACAGCAACTTTTTAGGGTCCAATTTCCTTGTGAAAATCAAAAATTTGGGACTAAAAATCATTTTTGTGGAAAATTGTTTTTTTTTTCACACCCAGGCATTATAAACTTTTGTGAAACACTTGGGGGTTCAAAGTGCTCACAACAGATCTAGATAAGTTCCATAGGGGGGCTAGTTTTCCCAAATGGTGTTACTTGTGGGGGGTTTCACTGTTTAGGCGCATCAGGGGCTCTCCAAATGCGACATGGTGTCCAATCTCATTCTAGCCAATTTTGGTTTGAAAAAGTCAAACAGCGTTGCTTCCCTTCCAAGCCCTGCCGTGCGCCCAAAAAGTAGTCCCTCCACATATGGGGTATCAGCGTACTCAGGACAAATTGGACAACAACTTTTGTGGTCTAATTTCTCCTGTTACTCTTGGGAAAATAAAAAAATGGGGACTAAAAGATCAGGTTTGTGGAAAAAATATGATTTTGTATTTTCACGCCCGGGCGTTATAAACTTCTGTGAAGCATTTGGGGGTTCAAAGTGCTCACCCACACTCTAGATAAGTTCCTTAAGGGGTCTAGTTTCCAAAATGGGTTCACTTGTTAGGAGTTTCCACTGTTTAGGCACATCAGGGGCTCTCTAACGCGACATGGCATCCAGCCAATTCTGCGTTGAAAAAGTCAAACGGCGCTCCTTCCCTTGCGACCTCTGCCGTGCGCCCAAAAAGTGGTTTACCCCCACATATGGGGTATCGGCATGCTCAGGACAAATTGCAAAAAAACTTTTGGGGTCTTGTTACCCTTGGGAAAATAAAAATTGGGTTGAAAAGATCATTTTTGTGGAAAAAATATGATTTTTTATTTTCACGGCTCTACGTTATAAACTTGTGTGAAGCACTTGGAGGTTCAAAGTGCTCACCACACATCTAGATAAGTTCCTTAAGTGGTCTAGTTTCCAAAATTGGGTCAATTGTTGGGGTTTCCACTGTTTAGGCACATCAGGGGCTCTCTAAACGCGACATGGCATCCAGCCAATTCTGCGTTGAAAAAGTCAAACGGCGCTCCTTCCCTTGCGACCTCTGCCGTGCACCCAAAAAGTGGTTTACCCCCACATATGGGGTATCGGCGTATTCAGGAGAAATTGCACAACAAATTTTGTGGTTCATTTTTTCTTTTAACACTTGTGAAAATAAAAAAAAATTGGTTCCGAACTAAAGCTTTTGCAAAAAAAGTTAAATGTCAATTTTTTCCTTCCACATTGCTTCAGCGCCTGTTAAGCACCTGAAGGGTTAATAAAACTTCTTGAATGTGGTTTTGAGCACCTTGAGGGGTGCAGTTTTTAGAATGGTGTCACTTTTGGGTATTTTCTATCATATAGACCCCTCAAAGTGACTTCAAATGTGATGTGGTCCCTAAAAAAAAATGGTGTTGTAAAAATGAGAAATCGCTGGTCAACTTTTAACCCTTATAACTTCGTAACAAAAGAAAATTTTGTTCCCAAAATTGTGCTGATGTAAAGTAGACATGTGGGAAATGTTATTTATTAAGAAATTTGTGTGACATATCTCTCTGATTAAAGGGCATAAAAATTTCAAATTTGAAAATTGCTAAATTTTCACCATATTTCCATTTTTTTCATGAATAAAAGCAAGACATATAAAAAATTTTTTACCACTAACGTAGAGTACAATATGTCACGAAAAAACATTCCCAGAATCAGCTAGATTCGTTAAGGCGTTCCAGAGTTATAACCTCATAAAGTGACAGTGGTCAGAATTGTAAAAATTGGCCCGGTCATTAAGCTGCAAAATTGCTCTGTCACTAAGGGGTTAACCTATATCCTGCAACCATTACTAAGGGGTTGTCAAGTTATAAGGGTCATTTGGTTCATGTATCACTGGTACAGTCCTGCTCATCATTATTGGCACTCATGAAGTAAAAGTACATAATGTGGAATATTTGCCGTGTTACAAAAAAAAGAGCAAATAATAAACAATAATTTAAAACAAAAAACAGTAGGAGGGAAAAATAGAAAAACCTAAAGCTTGCTGTGACACTGGTATTGGCACACTTTACATTAAATTAGTATGGAAACATATTTTGACTCGCCTTTGTTAAATCACAAATGAGAATTTCCTGTGATTAATTGTGATATGAATTAGCCAATGAATGACAACTTCAGTGTTTTAAAAAGCCACATTGTAGGCTCTGTTCCTTTGTCACAATGGTGAAGACAAAGGAGCTGTCTGAGGACATCAGAACTGCTAATATTAGCAAACACAAGACTTCCAAAGAGTATAATGCCATCTCCAAAGACCTTTGTATCCGAATTTCAACAATGCCAAATGTTATTAAGAAGTTTGCCAAACATGTAACCATCAAGAACCTCCCTGGACGTGGAGGAAAAAGGAAAATTGACAAAAGATGTCTTTGAAGGTTTGTGTGAATGATAGAAAAAACACCATGTCAAACATCCAACAACCTGAAGGCCAACCTGGAACAGTCTGGAGTCATGATTTCAACAAGTACCATACTCCACACACTAAACTAAGCAGAACTTTATGTGTGAAGGCCAAGGAAGAAACCATTGCTGAAGAAAAGACATAAAAAGGAGCGACTGATCTTTACCCTAAGAGCACCTTGACAAACCACACACCTCCTAATAAAATGGTCTGTCGACAGAAGAAACAAAAATATAACTTTTTGGCTATGCAAAGTAGCAGTTTGTTTACAGAAGGCGCAATGAAGCTTATAAGCAAAAGAATACCTTACCAACAGTTAAGCATGGTGGAGGATCCATAATGCTGTGGGGTTGCTTTGCTTATGGTACTGGAAACCTTGACCGTGTCATAGAAATCTTGAAATTATCAAAAGATTTCAGACCGCAATATCCTACCCAGTGTAAGAAAACTTGGTTTGAGTCAAAGATCGTGGGTCCCTCCAGCAAGACAATGACCGAACTGTATGACAACACCGGAGAAACTGGTTCCTCAGGCCGGCGTCACACTAGCGAGTTTGATGCGAGTTAGTCGCACGACTTACTCGCATCAACACCCGGCACGGCCGCCCGCTCTTGGAACCGAGTGTGCGGCTGCATGTATTTCTATGCCGCCGTGCACTCTGGTCCGAGAGCGGGCGGCCGTGCCGGGTGTTGATGCGAGTAAGTCGTGCGACTAACTCGCATCAAACTCGCTAGTGTGACTCCTGCCTCAGTGTGTTTGTGGGGTTAATATCTGCACCTATGGCTGCACCTTTTAAGATGGTATAGGAACCTCAAACTTACAGTATAAGAAAAGAAGGAATCAGTCCATCTTAGAAAAGGAAACTCTAAGGCTAAGTTCACACGTTGCGGAATTGCCGCGGAAATTTCCGCGGCAATCCCGCACTTCTCCCGCAGGAAATACGCACGTTTTTTTATGCTGATTCCCGCCAGAATAATAGCGTTTTGCAAGCGTAATTAGCTTGCAGAATGCTAGCGTTTTCCTAGCGATCTGTAGCATCGCTTGGAAAACTGATTGACAGGTTGGTCACACGAGTCAAACATAGTGTTTGACAAGTGTGACCAACTTTTTACTATTGATGCCGCCTATGCCGCATCAATAGTAAAAAGATCTAATGTAAAAATAATAAAAAAAAAATAAATAATGATATTCTCACCTTCCGGCGGCCCCCGCAGCCTTCCCGCGGCCCCCGCAGCCTTCCCGCCTTCAGCGACGCTCCCGGCAACTTCCGGTCCCAGGAGTGCTTTGCAACAAATCACACCGATGACGTAGCATCTCGCGAGACCGCTATGCCATCTGGGTGATTCTCGCAAAGGACTCTTGGGACCGGAAGTTGCCGGGAGCGTCGCTGAAGGCGGGAAGGCTGCGGGGGCCGCGGGAAGGCTGCGGGGGCCGCCGGAAGGTGAGAATATCATTATTTTTTATTTTAATTATTGTTTTACCAGGGATATGGTACCCAGGGCCTGGAGGAGAGTCTCCTCTGCTCCAGACCCTGGGTACCATCCGCACATGAACCGCTTACATTGCGCATAGTGGGCATAGCCACATGCGGAAAGTAAGCGGTTCAATGCATTCCTATGGCGGCGGAATCACCGCGGTTACGCTAAATTAATGAACATGTTGCTATTTTTTCCGCAAAGCGTTTTTTTCGCGGAAAAAAACGCAACATGTGGCCAAAACATGCGGAATCAATTAACATGTATAGGATGCTTAATGCTTGCGTTTTTATCGCGTTTTTACCGCGGAAAAACCGCGAAAAAAACGCAATTATTCCTGATCGTGTGCACTTAGCCTTAAACCTCTTAGAATCGTCAAGCCCTGTGCACACATTGAGCATTTATAGCAGATTATTCATAATAAAAAACCAGAGTTCACAGAAAAAAAAAACACTACATACTGTAAAACACGCACATTCTTGACAAAGAATGTCCCTTTTTTAACATTTGTTTGACTAGGTGGTTAACACTACAAAAAAAAAGCGCTAAATAAATTGACATATTGCAGATTAAAAAAAACAAACCTATGATTCGATTAACCAAGGCAAAAATAGGCTGAATGTGCATGACATTTCAGAAATTTCATTCACTTTGCTCGTACTGTTACATACACCATTTATTATTCTTGAAAAACGTGCTAAAAAAAAAACATTATAAACAAGCCCTTATTACATCTTCTGTTTCAAACAAAGGTATATACATAGTGGTTAGATATTGGCGGCAGATATTTTAGGTTATGTGCACACATAGCATTTTTCCTACTTTAAGCACATTTTTGCATTAAAAATGGCTGCATTTTACTGTCCCAGCAAAGTTCAGATTTCAAGCAGTTTTTAATCTACAGCACGTTAAATCTTTTCAGCATTTTTTCACTAATGACTATAAAAAATGCATGAAAGAATGCTTCATTAACCTATGTAAAAACACATTTTATTCCCCTGCCAATAGACACATTTTTGATGTGGAAATGTGTGCAGCAAATACTTAACATGTTATTACTCTCATACAGTGTCCAGCAGATACACAAACTCTGGCCATCCATCCTTTGATGTTAGAACTTTTCTTCTACTGCCTACAGCTGACTCCCAGTGTACAATCCCCGGCCCATCATGGCTATCTAGTCTTCTTTCTCTAAACTCCAAGTCTGGCTTACATGTAGCCTCTGCCCCTGATACCTTTTCCATGTCAGGGTCCTCATAAACAGATTGCTACCTTTCTGGACATCCAACTCCATACCACTGAACTTTCTTCCATCTCTTCTGCCCCAAATCTCTGTCCTGGTCAAAGGTCTTAGCAGTTGTACTCCAGATTCTCACCTACATATGAATAATTCAGTTCTATAACATATTTTAACATTATATCACCAAAACCAAATCTTCATGGGGGGAGGGTCAGCTATCTTCCTCTCCTTTACACCATAGTGGACAACCCCTTTAACAGCTGAGCCAACATTGTATATATCAGCAGTCCAAAACAGGGCAACCCTCAGAAAGGTATTAATAGGCTTTGGGGCATGTCAGAGAGGTAACTAGGACAAAACTTGTGCCATGCTTTGCTATATAGACGATGCATATTAAACTGTACACATCATTGTCTTTTTTAATGCTGTTGTCCAAGACAATTATTTTTTTACATTGCCATATTATTCTTAAAGAATAAGCTGATGTTCACACAGAGCTGTTTCATGTGGATTTTTCTGTAGAGTCAGGAAAGCCTCTGCCTTGAGGCGTTTTAAGCATCTCACCTCAAGCGACAGTCTGAGGTCTCTCTCAGAGAGTGATCCTAACCTAAAATCTCAGCCACAGAAGCAGGTAAGGTTGTGTAAACTTACATAACTATCATCTGTCTCTAACAGCAGCAGCTGGAGCTCAGCTCCTATTGCTGCTATTAACCATTTAGGTGCTGTTGTCAATCTCTCAAAATGGCATTGAAGTTTGAATTTGAGCGTTCACCTGTACACACAATCATGGGATATACCATGGCATCTGGACTCTGCTGAAGACATCAGTTGCTGCCATTTTGGTTGAAT
Source organism: Oophaga sylvatica (assembly GCA_033576555.1). Taxonomy (NCBI): domain Eukaryota; kingdom Metazoa; phylum Chordata; class Amphibia; order Anura; family Dendrobatidae; genus Oophaga; species Oophaga sylvatica. The sequence goes on from JARQOD010000001.1 coordinate 57,709,713, forward strand.
CTCAGCCAGAATATCAGCTTAGTCATCTGCTTATGTGCCATCTCACCTCCCACCTTGTCAAATTCTTGGTGATACAGTCACTAGCATAGCATTTAATGGATTCCACTACTTTTTCAGGAAATTATGGTGTGTGCTTAACCTTGCTGGAAGACAACCTGCTGCTTGCAGAAAGGACCGCCTGCACTGTGCTCTGATGTCCAGAAGAAAGTAGGATGCTCCCTGGACTTGGCATTGAGCTCAAAAGTGCACTGTACCATCAATAGAAAGAGCAACAATCATGTTCAGGAAAAGTAAATATTTTTTATGGCTCACTGGTCAAACTCTTTTTCAGCAGTGATACACTACCACAATCAGGACAGGTGGTTAAATGTTTGCGCAAAATAGCAAATGTGTAGGAGGAGAAGGAGCAGTAGTAGTTGGATATAACAAGGGGATTGAGTTATCCCAAAGCACAAGCAGGGAACAAGGCTGACAGTAAGTGTGATATCAATGACGATCATGACAACATTGGCTATGTTGACCAACAAACCTCGGTCATGATTGTAAAGGATCATTTGTAGCGAGGTTGGCTTCATGGTACCAGAGCACCAGATTATAGTACCCCTGAGTGAGTGTTGTTTTAGTGGGGTTTGGTGTCCGCCCCTATTCAGGTCACTAGTGGTTTGATGGTATGGGGACCTTCAAAATATGTGGTAAATCAGGGAGACCATAGTCCGATGTAACAAGATTAAAACATCTTTACTGGAATTCCTTAAATAGAACTCTTAAAATCGATAGCAATAAACTTTCGATACATATCCTCTGTGTCATACAGAGGCATTCTTATACATAACACACACAGCATTTTGATGGTATTGATATTACTGTATACATGAGTGTCAGTACTTCCCAAGCTTTCTAGCTCTGGCTTTCACTTTCTTTATTATCCACTACAGATGTGCCTTCATGTCCCCTCCTTCTTAGAATAGAAACTCATATCTTTCAGGACCGGATAATACCTTTTGCAGTCAAGAGGAGGTTCTGATTTGCCTCTGTAGTAATACTATGAGCAGCATTCATTGAAATTTTCCTTGGTCTTCCAGACCTTATCTTGACCTCTATTGCTCCTGTTAACTGCCATTTCTTAATCATATTTCAAAGGGGAAACATGAAAAAACGTTGCTATCTTCTTATAGCCTTCCCTTGCTTTGTGGGCCTCCACTATTTTCATTTTCAGTGTGCTAGGCAGCTGCTTAGAAGAACTCAAGGCTGCTGTTTTTTTGGCACGAAGTTAGAGGAGGCTGGGTTTTTATAAAGCAGGGAAATTTGCATCACCCGGCCTTTCCTAATGATGATATTGAATAAGCCATAATAACAGGCTAATTAAGGTCTGAAACCTTGGTCAAAGTTATCTGACCACACAAATCTCCAAGGGTTCCCAAACTTTTGCATCAGCCCATTTTCCATTTTGTAATTTTCACAATGTAAAAAATTACAATATATTTTTTGTGCCCTAAGACACCAAGGAAATGTGTCATCTTTAACTGTAGGGATTTTAGAGATCTAAAGATTTCATCTTCAACTTGCTTAACTGTTCACAATAACAGTAATTTTGACCAAGGGTGCACAAACTTTTATGTGCCACTGTATATTACAATGGCACATGATGCATATTGCTCCAAAAACTAATAATTTTTGGAACATTTTTAAATTTTAAAAAGCATAAAGGTCTGTTAGAGCAGTTTGTTACTGTTGATTACTACCAGTTACCATATGTTTGTCCATACCCATATATGCTGAGGTCACTTTGACACTAATAAAGCCCCCGTCTCACATAGCGATACACCAGCGATCCCGACAACGATCAGGATCGCTGGTGTGTCGCTACATGATGGCTGCTGAGCTGCCAAACAGGCAGCTTAGGCAGTGATCAGCACAGCGACACTGCGGGTAACATCGCTTAGTTACCCGCAGTGTACGTTGGATACCAGCGCCTGATGCAGGGAGCTGGTAACCAAGCTACACATTGGGTTTCCAGGCGCTGCGCGGTGCCTGGAAACCCGCTGTGTACCTTGGTTACCAGCTCCCTGCTTCAGGGCACTGGTATCCAAGGTACACATCGGGTTTCCAGGCACAGCCCCGCGCCTGGAAACCGGCTGTGTACCTTGGTTACCAGCGGATCGCTGGTCTCCCGCCTGTCACACGCAGCGATGCGTGCTGGCCAGTGGGAGACCAGAGATCAAAAAAATGTCCAGGACGTTCAGCGACGATCAGCGATACCCAGCAGGGGGGCTGATCATCGTTGAATGTCACACACAGCGATATCGCAGGGGAGATCGCTGCTGCATCACAAAACTAGTGACTCAACACCGATCTCGCTAGCGAGATCGCTGTGTGAAACGGGGGCTTTAGGCTATGTTTGTGTTAAAGACCTTGAAAGGGGTTGGATACAGTTCTTGGAGACCTGAATAACCTACACGTCTGTTCAGGGCAATGGGAGGCTACATTTAATTTGCAAAAAATCGGTTTTCTGTGTATCACATTTTTGAGAAAAATTTGGCAAAGTTGGCAAATTTGAATTTCAAAAGATTAGCTAATTTCTTGTGTTTCCTAGGGAAAAAAAACATGATTTAAGCATTTGTCTGCTTCCGCTAAATTTATTCCATGACTTTGATTAATAGCTAATTTATAATAAATGAAAATTTGAATAATCAAACATTAAACAGTTAAACATATCAATATAAAAGGATTTCTTTGAGTTCTTCATTGCTTTTAAGTGACAAGAGTTATCCTTAGCAAAGTGTAACTGCAGCTAATACTTCTATGTATCTTGTATAAGAAAGCCACTTATCAATTTTGTTCTTCATTGCACTTTATCAATCTCCTAAATAACGTGCTACATTTGAGAAAAGAATCTGACATAGTGTTGTACTCTCAGTGATGCCTATCCATGTTTCTGACAGAGGAAAAATGTCTTTTCTTTTCCCATTTTCTAAATGAATTGCGTTAAATAACTTAGCTTAGTTTTATATTTTCTTGAATCTATCAATAGGAAGGCCTCACAATAGTATATTCTAATAACTTGATGGGTACCCAAATGCACCGAATTGACCCCAAATACATAAAACATGTCTCTTTTAGAGTTTTGCAGTGGTTTCATCATTTCTGTGCTATTCTTGCTGCCCAATGGGTCAAAACTACAGACATAGCCTCTAAAGTCTCCAACAGTAGTGTGAGGATAATCTAAGATGGCTTTAAACTTTAGTTTAATTACCGTATATACTCATGTATAAGCCGACCCGTGTATAAGCCGACCCCCCTAATTTTGCCATAAAAAACTGGGAAAACTTATTGACTCGTGTATAAGCCTAGGGTATATGACTCACGTATAAGGCGAGAGGGGGATTTTCAGCCTTAAAAAATGGGCTGAAAATCTCGGCTTATACGCGAGTATATACGGTATGTATGAGTCCTTGCAACAACAGACTTCATGATGTGCCGAAGAATGAGGATTCAGAAGTCCATCAACTGGATAATCATTTTGCCTCGGCCCCAAACCTACCTGGCTGGAATAGGGCAGCAATTTGACATGTTCCTCTATATATCCTTGCATTCAGTATACTGTTTTGTAGGCAATATCAAACTAGGGTTTCTTGAGCCAACCATAGGAAACAATTCTGAGTGCACAAAGTCTTCGATAACGAGGAGATGCGAGAGCAAAATGGAATAGAAATTGCAATACTCACTGCAAGACCCAGCCCACCTCTGGCCTCTTTACCGCTGCATTCCCATCCATCTGGTATGCAAGTGCCATGAGAGACTAGCCAGGATTTCAGTGAAAAACAGCTGGATGTACACAGACCCCCTCCGGTCAGTAGGACCACAGCTGATATTTTGAACTGTCCCCCTGGATTTTGTGACTTTGAGTCACTACTTACAGGCAAGCCTTGTGACAGGGTAGTCAGGAGGCTTAAGGTCAGATACCAGGAGGGCTCATAGTACAGAGGGGTGATAAAGAAGAGTGGTTAGGTAACAGTCCGGGGTCAAATGCCAGGAGGGTTCATCAAAAGCAGAAGGGGAAATCCAAAAGAGTAGTCACAGCAAAATCCAGGGTCATGAGCAAGATCAGAGTCAGACACAGAGCAAGCAAACACAACTACCTAAAGCAAATCTTCAACTGGCACAGACTACTAACAGCTAGCCAGCTAAATACCTTGCAAATGATTAGGGATGGGAGGCACCTGAGGAAACGCCTGCAGACTAAACTAGATTGAGCAGCTGGGCTGTCAATCAAATTGTTGACAGCATGCCATAGGATAATATTGGATAACTGGACTGACACTTACAAAACTGACAGTCCAGCGCACTCCAGATCCCAATGGGCGGCTGAGCTATCACTCAGAGCGTTCCTTGGCCACAGTCAATGTAGAAACCGTGACAGATCTGAAATGGATACAAGTATGTTACAGGTAAGTTTGAGTTCAGGACCGGCCTCTGATTGGTCAATGCACAATGATATTTTGGAATTGCATGTTCCAACACACATAGTGCTGGTAGACAATGATCTTGTGTACATACCCACGGAAATCAAATGGATGGCTGAATGCTGCAAAACTGCTTCACGGCAGTCTGATGGAATAATTCAAATAAATGTCTGCCACAAATATTATAGAAACAGTAAGTGGTCTGAATAATATATTACATTGATTATTTTTACGAAACAACAGTGCAGCTCATTCACCTTAGCTTGTGTCTGGTAATTATTATGACTGGAACATCCCACGTGATAATCAGATTTGTCCCTATAGACAGAACATTCCTGCTTAGTGTTTACACCACACATCTGCTAATAAACCCTGAATTCTACATGTGGCTATTAACATAATAAAGTCATGATACTGCAACTATCCAATGAGGATCCATTGATTTCAAGGATTTCTCAGCTAAATCAATGAAGAAAGGCTTCCTCTGTGGTGCAGAGATGGTGATCACTCTTTGCTGACACAATGCAGAGTGCACGTTATAGAGCTGAGATGGCAGCTATTGAAATTCATGTAAATACACTGCGGATTATCGCATAACATATTTGTATCTAATGACCGTTAAAGATGACATCTATTCCGCAGGCAGAATATAGCTAGAATTTAATACCAAGTTTTGGAGATGGAGCTGAAGAATCATCTCCTGTTTATGATGCTTCGGAGACAAATTTTGAACATGTCAGTAAAAGTCAATCATAAAACACATGCTGTGGACATAGAATCACAAATGGTCAATAAATTAAGATTCATCGAAGTGCTGCTAGGCAATTCATTTATCAGAGTGTTAATTATTGTAACACCGTGGGTGACAGGCATATAAAAGAGGTTGTCCGGTTGGGAAAAAATATCTTTAGACGTGTACCTAATAAACACGTGCAACCCACTAATACATTTGTTCTGATGTAGCATTTTTTAATGGGGTTGTAACAATTATATTCCAGGCTTATGGTTAATACCTCTTTAAAAACCTGTCAACAGTCAAAAGTGGCAAATTTTTGTTAACAGTATTTTATTCCTGCTGTTCCCCCAAGTATTCTGTTGTTTTTGTTTTTTGCTCTTTGTTTGTTTTTATTCTTCCAGAACTATGGGCCTTTTTATGTAGTATCCTGAATACATAACAATCAGCATCAGGGTATGGTCACACAACTGTTTTTCTCTCATCTGAGAAAATCAGTCCGATTATGCTAATCACACTTTGTTCAGGCTCTGATTAGTGTGTGATACGATTTTCTCAGATCTGGAGAATGAACTCCTTTATGACCTATGACGTATACGTACGTCATAGGTCGCCACCCCGTTTGATGCGCACTCCGGCGCTAAGCCCGCATGTTTTCCGGCACATGCCAGCTGGTTTCCCAACTGACATGTGACATCACGATCCATCCGCTGCTGTCAACATTAGTGATGAGCGAGTATACTCGTTGCTCGGGTGTCCTCCGAGTATTTGGGCATGCTCAGAGATTTAGTTTTTTTCGCCGCAGCTTCATGATTTGCAGCTGCTTGACAGTCTGAGTACATGTGGGGATTTCCTAACAAACAGGCAATCCCCACATGTATTCAGGCTGTCTAGCAGTCGCAGATCATGCAGCTGCGGCGACAAAAACTAAATCTCCGAGCACACTCATATACTCAGAGGACACCCGAGCATGCTCTGGAAAACCCCAGCAATGAGTATACTTGCTCATGACTAATTAACATGCTAAATGCCTATGTCAATCTCTGACAGTGGCATTTAACATGGCAGCGCCGGAAGTGTGTCAGTAATCCTGTCCATCGGAGCCCCTGTCACATGATTACGGGGCACTGATAGGTTGGCATGACAACCTGGGGTCTGCAGGAGACCCCTGTGGTTGTCATTTCTGCTCTGCTTTGAGTGCCACCAAGCAGCTGGAATTCATAGCAGATGAGTATTTCTTCTTATTGGCAGCGGATTATTCAGGATACTCTCCAAGCATGTGACAACAGAGCTTCTTTATTCAGGAACAATATATGATAAGCTTAATAGATCAGGAATAAATCATTTGTGTGTCTCTATCTGTGCAGCATCTACAGCAGGCTGCTTCTCTCATACACAGACACAGGAAAACAGGAAATACAGTCACATGCTCTCCCTGTGTGAGCCTCTGGAAGTTTTTTTTTACTTTATAAACAGCATACAAATCTAGCAACTAAACACTTATAGACAGGAATAGAGTTGTTGCACCAAACATATTCCAACACCCCCACTCAACAACTAATCCTGTTAGTCCCATTGCAGTTCTAAAGTTCACAAACTTGGCTCTTGATAATGGCTTTGTAATACCATCAGCTATTATCTTGTCAGACTCACAATAAACAAATTTGAGTACAACATGTTCCACTAAGTGGTGATGGTTTACATCAATGTGCTTAGTAGAGTTGAGCAAAACAGGTCGGTCAGACTCAAAAAACACTGACTTTCTCCAAAGTCGGGTTTCGCCGAGCGAAACCCGACCATAGCGTGAGGTCGGCCATGCGTTCGGCGACCCGAGCGCCAAAGTCGGTTTTCCCATAATGCTTGCAGGCACCTTTTCTCAGCCAATGAGCAAGGACGTACTGTACACTGTGGGCAACGGGATGACATAGGCAGCGGCCACCACCATCTTAGAGAAGGGCACTGCAGCGATTGGCTTGCTTTGTGTGGCGTCACAGTGCCTATAAAAGCCCTCACTACTGACCGCCATTTTGCTTCTGATGATCTTAGTGAGTCGCTCAGCCAGGGCCTGTGGGGTACTCGGCACCGAGCCCGTTCACTTCAATGGGGAATGTCACGGGTAGCACAGCTCGGTCCGTGGCCCTGGGGCTCACTAAAAAGGGGAATATTTACAGGGGATTAAAGTATATACAGTTTGTTCGTGATGCCACCTGTGGTACCTGGTCAGGGTGACCAGCGCTGCAGGGTAGATCCACTGAGGGGTTGTTACTGGGCAGCAGGGTGTTAAGTCTTCCACAGGCAAGACTGGGTCCCTCAGGATAGATGGCGGTGTTGGGGTGCAGGACGGAAAAGGGGCTTTCAGCCGTAGGAGCAATAAGGCAGACACACACACGATAGTCTCTTTCGGTACCTTTACTGATGGTAGTTGCAGGCACGTCCCGGGAGGCTGGCAGGGTGGAGGATGCACATCCAGTATTCCCACTGAGTAGGTGTAGGGCCTCCGTACTCCTGTATGTGTGAGTTTCTGACCTGTATGAAATGAAGTCTAACTCTGTCTTCAATTTTACGCACGGCTGACTTTGTGGTGAGGCCTTCTCTAGGATAGAACAGTGTCTCTGTATGCAGGGTCCTGCTAGACTCCGTCTTCCTGACCCCGGTTACGTATCAGCACTTGTGGGCCCCTGCGACTTGAAGTCCCACAGGGTCTCCAGTATCTCCTACTAGTCGTGTAGATGCTAGCAAGCTCGGACCCGGTGTCCGGTGGTGCAGAGTAGAGGTAAGCTATCAATGCTGTTTCAACCTCCGTTACTCTCTTATTATCTTCCACTCGCCTTTCGTCCTACTCCGACCCTTAACATAAGCACACTAGCAGTAGATAGCTGATTCTTCCTTCTCTTCACCACTCTCAAAGCGTCGGCACGCTTGCTCACTGAAACTACACTCAGTTGACTCAGTTCTGACCAGGCTGAAGTGGCTATCTTCCTCCACTCGTACTGGCCTCCACACATTAAACTAAGCTCAAGCTGTAGTCTTCAGTCTTTCAGTCACTGCTGTTCCCTTTCCTTCTTCTCCTTCTAACGCTCAGTCTGAAGCAGCTATCAGGACCTTCCGTCTAACTGATCTATGCACACTTCAAGAGCTAACTTTCCACGCTCCAAGGGAATTAACAGTCTTTCAATCGTTCTGCGGTAATCTGAGATCTGAGGTAACTCTCCCTCTCAGCTCATCTCCTCTAATCAAATCTAATCTGACTGCTGTACCTCCACTACCCTTATATATACATACTCTTCAAGGGCTCCCTCTGGTGACTCCAGGAAATAGTGAAGGTGTGAATGAATATCAGGTGTGTGTGTGTTTACCTTCGGTGCATCCTCCTGGGTAAATGTGGCTCCAAGCGCAGCTGGGCTACACATCAGCATAGGGAGAGGTTGCTGCCGCTGTTTCTCAGTAGGGAGAGCGTTAGGCAGGAAAAAAAACTTATTCTGTGCTTGTGCTGATAGCGATTAGCTGTACAGTTAGTGTGCAGTGACAGGGGAGGATTTTGTTGTGTGAAGCAGCGCTGGTTATTAGGCTGCCTGCCAGTGACAGGGGAGAAATTTCTTGTGTGCAGCAGCAGAGCTGATTATTAGGCTGCCTGCCAGTGAGAGGGGAGGAATTTCTTGTGTGCAGCAGCAGAGCTGATTATTGGGCTGCCTGCTAGCTGTATTGCTGTGTGTACACTGCTGTCCAGAGTGCTTTTTAACACAGCACCTACACAGCAATAATACTTTTATTCTTTTTTTCTGCACAGTTACCGAGCGTTCATTTTTTCCCTCACCGTATAGAGCTGTACGCTCCTCACACACTACCGTGTACCGACTGGTATCACGGACAAATACATGCTGAATATCTGTGTTTGACTCCGGAAATATATACGGAGATTTCAATTTTCCCCAAAACCATATACAGCTGGTATCTTCTGATACAGTACAGTTTTTCTGCCTTCTGTATTACAGTCAAATCCATACTAAGAGAGCGTCTGTGTGTGACTCCGGAAATATATACGGAGATTTAATTTTTCACCAAAACTGTATACAGCTGGTATCTTCTGATACAGTACCGTTTTTCTGCCTTCTGTATTATGGTCAAATCCGTACTGAGAGAGCGTCTGTGTGTGACTCAGGAAATATATACGGAGATTTCAATTTTCCCCAAAACCGTATACAGCTGGTATCTTCTGATACAGTACCGTTTTTCTGCCTTCTATATTATGGTCAAATCCTTACTGAGAGAGCGTCTGTGTGTTACTCCGGAAATATATATGGAGATTTAAAATTACCTCAACACTGTATACAGCTGTACGCTACTGATACAATACACTTTTTCTGCTTTTCATATTCTGGTCTACTCCATACTGAGCCTGTGAGCATCTGTGTGTTACTCCTGAAATATATGCAGAGATATAAAATTACCCTAACACTGTATACAGCTGTAAGCTACTGATACAGTACACTTTTTATGCTTTTCATATTCTGGTCTAAACCATAGTGAGTCTGTGAGCATCTGTGTGTTACTCCTGAAATATATACGGAGATTTAAAGTTCCCCCAACACTGTATACAGCTGCACGCTACTGATACAGTACACTTTTTCTGCTTTTCATATTCTGGTCTACTCCAAACTGAGCCTGTGAGCGTCTGTGTGTTACTCCTGAAATATATACGGAGATTTAAAATTACCCCAGCACTGTATACAGCTGTACGCTTCTGAAACAGTACACTTTTTTGCTTTTTATATTCTGGTGTAATCCATACTGAGCCTGTGAGAGTCTGTGTCTGACTCTGGAAATATATACGGAGATTTAAAATTACCCCAGCACTGTATACGGCTGTACGCTTCTGATACAGTACACTTTTTTGCTTTTTATATTCTTGTTTTAATCCATACTGAGCTTGTGAGCGTCTGTTTGTGACTCTGGAAATATATATGGAGATTTAAAATTACCCCAGCACTGTATACGGCTGTATGCTTCTGATACATTGCCCTTTTTCTACTTTTTATATTCTGATCTAATCCATACTGAGCCTGTGAGATTCTGTGTCTGACTCTGGAAATATATACGGAGATTTAAAATTACCCCAACACTGTATACAGCTGTATGCTTCTGATACATTACGCTTTTTTTACTTTTGATATTCTGGTCTTATCCATACTGAGCCTGTGAGAGTCTGTGTCTGTTACTCCGTAAATATATACGGAGATTTAAATTTTTCACCTTCACCGTATACAGCTGTACGCTTCTGATACAGTACCATATATCTGCTGGTATTTTGGGTACATTTTCACAAATATGAGGAAGTATGGTGGAAGAGGCCACGGACGTGTGTGTGGGGGCCAGCTGGTACTGATGGTGGTGGTGGTGCATCTGCTGGTAGTGCCAAAAGCACAATAGCACCTAAGGCAGGAGGTGTTGAGCCTGCATCATCGTCTGGCTCCAGAAGGCCTGGAAGGCTCCCTTTTCTGTGAGTAGGTAAACAGGTTTTAAAGCCGGAGCATCAGGAACAGGTTTTGGTTTACATTGCCGAAACAGCCTCCAGCTCTATCGCCTCCTCTTCTGAAGTTTCAAAAACGCCAAGCACTGAGTCATCAGTGCAGGCTTCTGGTCAGGAACAACCCCTTTCCTTGGGTTCCTCACCCCACCAAAACTAAGGATGCGGCAGGCCACACTTCAGATTACTCCATGGAGCTCTTTTCACATACCATGCCTGGGTTATCAAGTCAAATCCTGAATTCCCCAGTCCAAGATGAATATGACATGGAGTGCACTGAAGCACAGCCACTGCTATATGATTCTGTTGGTACATTCACCCAGAGCACTACATTGCCCTCGCAGTCTACTGAGCCAGAATCTTACCCTGATGAAACTCAGGTGCCCCTTCCTGCATACTATACCACCATACACGGAGACACAGAGGAAGGTGCAGATGAAATTGAAGAGGAGGTGATGGATGACCCAGTTGTTGAACCGGATTGGCATCCAGTGGGGGAAGAGGGTGCCGCTGGCAATAACTCAGAAGAGGAGGAGGATCCTCAGCAGGTATCGACATTGCAGCTGTGGTTATCTGGCAGGCCCGTAGCAGTCCAAAAATGTGTTAAAAAAAACAAAAAGAGTTGCAGGACAGCTTGGCAAGACGGTCAAATTAGCACAGCATGCAAGCCCTGAAAATTTATACCATAGTAGGAAGAGTGCAGTGTGGCACTTTTTTGACCAAAATTCTATTGATGAGGCAAAGTTTATCTGTAAGAAGTGTGGAAGGACCTTTAGCCAAGGGAAAAATCTCCGAAATTTGAATACCAGTTGCATGCTTAGCCTTTTAATGAACATGCACTTGCAAGCGTGGATGTACTACAAAACCTCAGGTAGCACATGTGCACCAGCTCCGACTGAAGGTAGCCAGCAACGTTCCATTGTAAGCCCACCGGTTAGCACACCACCAGCAAGAAATGTTGAGGTGTCGTCGCAAGGCCAAAGCAGTCAGGGAATCACAATGTTTTTGCAACGAAAGACTGAATCTAGGCCATCACCACCACCACCATCAACATCACCAACCCCCTCTCAGTCCGTCATGTCCACCACTAGTTCCCCCATATGCAGCTCTCAAGTCCAGCTCACCCTACCAGACACTCTGAGTCGGACAAGAAAGTACTCATGCTCTCATCCGCGTACACTGGCTTTGAACGCCTACATTTCCAAACTGATCTCATTAGAGATGATGCCCTTCCATTTTCTTTGAAAGCGCAATGTTCAGAGACCTCATGGCCTACGCTGTCCCACGCTATGACCTACCCAGTTGGCACTTTTCTCGAAAAGCCATCCCTGCCCTCCACTGCATGTGAAAGACCGCATTGTCCATGCACTCAAACAATTAGTGAGTGGAAAGGTGCACCTCACAACAGATGCATGGGCCAGTAGGCATGGCCAGGGCCGTTACGTGTCCATCAATGCGCACTGGGTTAATGTGGTGGATGCAGGGTCCACAGGGGACAGCAGCGGTGGGACAGTGCTGCCTAGCCCACGGTATAGGCAACAGTTGGCTGTAGGAATTCGACCCGCCTCATCCTCCTCCAGAAGCGATAGCTCGTCGACAGAGCGCAGTCCATCCGCAGCTGCCAGTGTTTCAAATGAAATGTCCCAATATCGAACAGCTAGTGGTAAGCGTCAGCAGGCTGTTTTAAAAATGATGTCTTTGGGCGAAAACAGACACACGGCGGAAGTACTGGCCGACTACTTGCAGCGAGAAACTGAGTCATGGCTGGGCAGTCTACATCTTGAGCCAGGCTCACACCTTGAACCTGGTGGTGCAGTGCTTCTTAAATAATTATCCGGAGTTAACAGTCCTGCTCCATAAGGTGCGAAGACTGTGCTCGCACATCCGTCGCTCGCCCCTAGACTCCAGTCGTATGCAGAGGCTCCAGCGATCGCCTCCACCTCCCCAAGCACCGCCTAATCATAGACATTGCAACAAGGTGGAACTCCACCATACACATGGTTGAGAGGCTGTGCGAACAGAGGCAGGCTGTATTGCATTTATGGGAGGATACACGGGCAGGCAGTTTGAGGGCAGACATGGAGTTGTCGGGTGTGCAGTGGTAAAGTCTTTCAGTGTTTTGAGGAGTGCTGGTAAGCGCAGACGACGCATTCATAGGCATGAGCATCCCACTTATGCATCTGCTCATGCAAACTTTGACGCACATTAAGGATTAGGCGTCTGCAGTGGAGGAGGAAGAGGAGGAGGGAAGCCTTGATGACAGTCAGCCATTGTCTGCTCAGGGAACTGTCCTGTATGAGGTGGAGGAAGAAGAGGAAGAGGAGGAGGAGGATGAGGGGGATGATTATTTTGGGGAGGAGGATACTTCTCAGGGGGCAAGAGAAAATGTTGGCTTGCCAAGGTCAGGTACAGGGTTTGTGCGTGACTGGAGGGATGTGGATTTGGCAGAGAGTGCTCCTCCACCCACCACTGGCAGTGCATCATTGACACCAGAAACATTGGCCCATATGTGTGATTATGCCTTGCGAATCCTAAAAAGGGACCCCCGCCTTGCCAAAATTATGAAGGATGACAACTACTGGTTGGCCAGCATCCTCGATCCACGCTATAAAGGCAAATTACAGAACATCATGCCACAGGAGAACCTAGAGCTAATATTGGCGAACAAACAAGCAACTCTGGTAAACCGTTTGTTAGAGGCATTCCCAGCACACAGCAGCAGTGCAGGTTCTACCACGAGCCGTACTGAGCCAAATGGAAGAGGTGCTCGTGGTGCACACAGCCGAAGTAGCGTTGGAGACAGGGGTTTCATGACCATGTTGTGGACTGATTTCTCGAGTACCGCACACACGACTGGTAATAATGAATCAATTGCAACAGACAGGAGACAGCAGTTGTCAACTATGGTTCAAAATTACCTCTCCTCCCCTATCGATGTTCTCCCTCACAGTTCATTCCCCTTTGACTACTGGGCCTCTAAACTGGACACCTTGCCTGAATTGGCACAATATGCCTTACAGAAGCTCGCTTGCCCTGCTGGTAGTGTGCTATCAGAAAGAGTGTTCAGTGCAGCTGGATCAATCTTGACAGAAAGAAGGACCCGGCTGTCGACACAAAATGTTGGTGATCTCAACTTCATTAAAATGAACTATGCCTGGGTTTCAAAGGATTTTGTACCACCTTCCTCTGATGACACATAGGTTGTCAGCAAAATGGCTCGCTTTGTCCCCCTCTTCCTCCTACTTCTCCAATTCCTCCATTTGCAGCTGCTGAACGTCCAGCCTACACCTCAACATATGCCGGTTTTTCCACCTCCCTAACTGGGTTGTCCCCCCCCCAGGGCCGGCATCAGCACCTGGCGCACCCGGGCAAGTGCCGGTTCCCGGAGCAGGTGGGGGGGCCGACTCATGGGTGACGGCACTGGCACAGGGCCCTCATATTACGCAAAAGTGTCTCTGACGGTGGGGGGGCCCACTCGCCTTCAGACACACCTGCGTACTATGAGGGGCCCTGTGCCTGTGCCGTCGCCCACAAGTGGGCCCCCTGCTTGCTCAGGGCCACAGCACATGCAATACTTACCTCTCCCTGCTCCACCGCTGTGACGTCTTCCGCGTTTCCTGACAGTGACATTCAGGTCAGAGAGCACGAAGACGTCACGTCTGTACGCCCTCTGCCTAAACAGTCCAAGTGCAGAGAGCTGGAAGATGGTGATGCTAAGAAGTCCAGAGTAGAGCAGTGCCCAGCGAGGAGAGGTATTTAATTTTTCTTAATGCTGGGAGCAATATATGGGGAGCATTATACACTGGAGAATGATATATGGGACCCATCATAGACTGGAGCATCATCCATGAGGCCCATCATATATTGGAGCATTCCAAATGGGGACATCAGACACTTGAGCAGCATTTACGGGGCCCATTATGCACTGGAGCATTATAAATGGGGCTCATTATATGTGGAGCATTATATTAACCCATCATACACTGGAGCATCATCCATGTGGCCCATCATATACTGGAGCATTCTAAATGGTGCAGATCAGACACTGGAGCAGCATCTATGGGGCCCATTATACACTGGAGCATTATAAATGGGGCCCATTATATATGGAGCATTATTTTGGCCCATAAGACACTGGAGAATCATCCATGGGGCCCATCATATACTGGAGCATTCTAAATGGGGCAGATCAGACACTGGAGCAGCATCTATGGGGCCCATTATACACTGGAGCATTATAAATGGGGCCCATTATATATGGAGCATTATTTTGGCCCATAAGACACTGGAGAATCATCCATGGGGCCCATCATATACTGGAGCATTCTAAATGGGGCAGATCAGACACTGGAGCAGCATCTATGGGGCCCATTATACACTGAGCATTATAAATGGGGCCCATTATATATGGAACATTATTTTGGCCCATAAGACACTGGAGCATCATCCATGGGGCCCATCATATACTGGAGCATCATACAGGGTTCATTATTTATGGGCATCATATAGGTATGGAGCATCATATGGAGCACATATGGGGCCTATTCTGTATGGAGCATTATATGGAGCCCATTCTGTATGGAGCAATATATGGGGCCCATCATATACTGTATGGAGCTTTATATGCGATTCATTATACTGTATGGAGCAATATGTGGGGCTCATTGTACTCTATGGGGACCATCCTATACTGTATGGCACATTACATGGGTACCATCATTTACTGGAGCATTATGTGGAGCTCATCATATACTGTATGGAACATTATATGGGACCAAATATGTATGGAGCAATATATGGGGCTCATTACTCTGTATGGCACACTATGTGGTGGCCATAATACTGTATGGAGGAATATACTGTCCAGTTTTTGAGCTACTGTAGATTTTAAAATAGATATCAGTCATGTTGTGTAAGAAGTGAAGTTTTTGTCATTGTACTATACCTATATTTCTGTGCCGTATCAGAGCATCATGAATTGTGGTATGTGTTAAAGGGACGCACTGACACTCTTTGGCCAGGGCACATGAAAACCTGGAGCCAGCCCTACCCCCCACAACTTTAGCCAAATAACCCCCATTTTTCAATGCGTAACTATTATTATAAAGTAAATGAAGGTTGCCAAGCTTAAGTAACAAGAATTGATGTTGTTGGCATTGAAATGGGCACTGTAGGTGTTTTTACTGTCCTCCACTCCCTGCCGACTTTGCTTCCCCATTGACTTGTATTGGGTTTCGTGTTTCAGTCCGACCTCCGACTTTTTCTGATAGTCGGCCGATTTTGTTCGACTCGACTTTTGAGAAAGTCGGGTTTCATGAAACCCGACTCGACCCTAAAAAAGGCAAAGTCGCTTATCTCTAGTGCTTAGTCCTTGCACTAATCTTCTCACTGCTGGCAAGTTTAATGCATCCTTGGTTGTCCTCATAGATAACTGTTGGTTGAGATAATGGCTTGCCGAAATCTTCCAAAAGTTGTTTCAACCAAATTACTTCTTGACTTGCATAAGCAGCAGACATATATTCTGCTTCTGTAGAAGATAATCCGACTGACACTTGTTTTCTGCTCGACCTGGAAATTGAATTTTCTCCTAACTTGAACAAGTAACCACTTGTTGTTTTCCGATCACTTGAATCTCCTGCCCAATTTGCATCCACATAACCTCTGAGAGTGAGATCTCCTGACGCAGATATCTTAAGATTTAACCTTTGAGTTTCTTTAAGATATTGAAGAATTTGCTTAATTGCATTCCAGTCTCTTTGGCGTGGCTTGCTTACACGTCGGCAGAGAATTCCGACAGTGGCTGTGCTAATCGGACGAGTTGTGGTTGCTATGTACAGAAGCACCCCTACTGCTTGTCTGTAACTCTCATTGCTGGGTAGCAGATCCTCTTCTCCTTCCAACTTTGAGTAGGATGGGTCCATTGGTGTTGACGCACCTTTGGCTTCTGACATTCCAAACTGGTTAAGGATTATGGAAATTTTAGAACTTTGGTTGAGAAGAAAACTCCCATCTTCCTTTCTCTGGATTTGGATTCCCAAATAATATATCACGTTTCCAGGATCCTTAGTCTCAAAGTGCTGGTTGAGAATTTCACCTAGCTTTTTCATCTTGATGAGACATTATTACATCGTCTACATATAGGAGAACAACAATCATCCACTCCTTCGCTACATTTTACATATGCAAACATGGATCAGCTTGAGATCTTTTAAATCCTTCATCCATCAAAACTTTGTTCATTTTCGAGTTCCAAGCTCTTGCCGACTGCTTAAGTCCATAAAGAGATTTTTCCATTTTACCAACAAGGTGCTCTTCACCTTTTTGCGTGAGCTTCTTTACTGACAGAAGATTGCTTTCAAGGCTGAGAACATAGAGAACACCCTTTATTGGGATCTTTCTACTTTGTGCTGAGGAAACTGGACAGTGGAGGTAGAAGTCTCCTACTCCTTCTGAAGTCATACAGTTACCATTAGCTAAGATGACCTTTTCTGACTTTCTTTCATTAAGGTCAGTGAAGAAATCCTTGTTATTTGTCATATGGCTGCTTGCATCAGAATCTAAACACCATATTTGCTTTGCAGATGGCTCTGTACTGGCATTAAATGCAGCTTCAACACATGCAGAATCTTCCTTTATAGCTGTTTTAACCTTTTGATGACTATTTTGTTTTTTAAGCTGACTTTTCTTGCTTTCCAAATTCTGCAGTCTGCTTTAAGGTGGCCGGGCTTTTTACAGACAAAACATTCACGAGTTTCTCTTAGATTGCTCTTATACTTAGGGAAATCCTGTGTCTTTAATGCTGTTTCTGCTCTGGATTCATTACCGCTGCTTACATGCTACGTTTTTCTCTTGAATTCATCCACAAGTTTGCTTTTAACATACTCTAGTGTCAGCTCATCATCTGGCCATGCATCTGGTGCAGTCAGGAGTGTGTCATAACTCTCTGGATAGCCACTTAGAGGGAATCTGTCACCCCATTTTGGCTATATCAGATAAAGATATGACTGAATTGTGCATCACATAAGAAACCTATCGGTATGTATGATATATCCTGATACCCCCGTTTTGATGCCAAAATACCTTTGTAAACTTCGTATTTTGGTATGCTAATCAGGGCGGTCTCTCTTTTTTTCTGTTCTCCCCCTGCTCCTCGGCATCTCTTGCGCATGGCGTCCATGAATCGCAAAGACGGCGTTCGGCTTCCCGTGATTGCGCTTTTCAAATTCCCCCCGCGCATGCACAGTGTGCTTTGCCCAACAGTGGGCAAAGCATAAAATCATTACAGCACATGCGCAACTATTGTCCTTCACTTTCCTTGCATCGGAAGTTGTCCAAGTCAAGCAGTCATTTCCGGGGCAAGGAAAGAGTTCACAGATGGCCATACGCAAGAGATGCAGAGTAGCGGGGGGAGAAGAGAGAAAACGCCACCCTCCAGGCCGGACCGCCCTGATTAGCATACCAAATTACGAAGGTATTTTGGCATCAAAACAGGGGTATCAGGATATATGATACATACCGATAGGTTACTTATGGGATGCACTATTCAGTCATATCTTTATCTGATATAGCCAAAATGGGGTGACAGATTCCCTTTAATAGAAGTGCAGCAATATGGAAATCTTTAATTTCTTTTCAAATACTCCTGAGATGCTCCACAATATCTAGGGTATTTCTTACATAGTCCTGCATA
This sequence comes from Oophaga sylvatica, assembly GCA_033576555.1. Taxonomy (NCBI): domain Eukaryota; kingdom Metazoa; phylum Chordata; class Amphibia; order Anura; family Dendrobatidae; genus Oophaga; species Oophaga sylvatica. The sequence goes on from JARQOD010000001.1 coordinate 57,728,123, forward strand.
TTCTGTCCATCACTTAGCTTAGACTGATACAGCTTTTCTCATGAGATAAAGCTTATTGCTGAGATTTGATCTTTCATGCACTTTCTGTAACTCATCCCACATCTCCTTTGCCATTGCACACTTGCATATATGCACAATCTGATTATCATCTACACTGAGGGAGATCATGCTTTGTGTTTTCTGATCCTTCCTAGCCAATCATTTGTTAATGGATGAGGCACTTGTTCCTGAGTATATTTCCACGTACCTTCAATTATGAGCAGCATCTTTACCTTGAGTTTCCAGGACTGGTAGTTCTGGTTAGTGAGGCTTGGCACTGAGAACTTGACAGGATTGCTGCTAGTGGACATCTCTGTTGCTCTGTGCTGCTTTTGCTTTGGGCTTCTGTTGCTATGTTACTCTGGGGTTCAGTGTCACTCTGGGCCCATAACCTGTTGGCAGCTGATTATTCAGTATACTCTCCTAGCGTGTGACCACAGAGCTTCTTTATTCAGGAACAATTAGGAACAATATATGATAAGCTTAATGGATCAGAAATAAATCATTTGTGTGTCTCTATCTGTGCAGCATCTACAGCAGGCTGCTTCTCTCATACACAGACACAGGAAAAACAGGAAATACAGTCACATGCCCTCCCTGTGTGAACCTCATGGAGTTTAAACACTCATAAACAGGAATGAATTTGTTGCACCAAACATATTTCAACACTTCTACGCATAACAAAGTGATCGAACGATCGCAGCTTCAAGTTTCCTATTGAAGCAAGTGAAAAGTAAAAAGAAATGTTTTTAAAAATATTTAAAAAATTTAAAAAATATGAAAGTTCAAATCACACCCCTTTTTGCCACATTCAAAATAAAACAGTAAAAAAAATTAAAATTACACATATTTGGTATTGCTGCTTTCAGAAACAACAGATCTATCAAAATATAAAGATAATTAATGAAATCGGTAAATAATGTAACAAGAAAAAAAATCAAAATGCCACAATTAAGTTTATTTGGTTGCCACGAAGAAAGGAAACGCTGCCTGTCTTGGAAAGTAGCGTCATTTCGTTTTTACAAACTTTGGATTTTTTTAAAAGAACCTATATATGTTTGGTATGTATGAACTCGTAATGACCTGGAGAATCACAATCACAGGTCAGTTTTAGAATTCAGTGAACACAATGAAAAAAAACCTCAAAAAACAATTGTGGAATTGCACTTTTTTGTTTTTTCTCTCCACCTTTTCCATTCAGTCTGTCCGTGAAAATCGGAGACAAAATGTGCATTCTGCAAATTTTTTTCTTCGATTCCAGAAAAAAATCAGACATGTGCACGGCCTCATTGAATAACATAGTGATGAGTGCTGCTCGTTAAAATGATGGATAGCATACATCCGATTTTTATGATCGTGTGCATGAGACCTAATAATGAGCACACTAAATAAAACTGACCATTTTCAAAGTTGGACAGCGCAGTCATGCTTGCATCTTCCCGATTATCATGCCCATTAAACACAGACAATTGGCGCATGTCATAACTGATTCAGCTCTAAGGCTGGAGTCACACACAACGTATAAAAATACGGTCCATTTTTCTCGGACCAGAATCGCACAAATATTTCATGAACAGTGATCCGTATGTCATCCGATTGTAATTCGCGGAAGCGAGTTTCTCGCATCTAAGCATTCGTGAGACATCCGTTTTGCATCCGTATGGTGGGATTTTATCGATGGCTTGCAAAAGGACATATAATGGATCCCAATGACAGGTTTTAAAACACAAACGAAAGAATAGATATATACACATAGAATACATATATATATATGTCATTGAGACACACATATATATATATATATTTATGGTTCATAGAGTTCTACATAGCATAATCGCCACTAAATCAATTGCCGGCTTCTGTAAAATCATTACAGAACCCAAAATGAAATGACACATGGTTTACATACAGTAAGCCATTTCATTTCATTTAGTTTTATATATGTTTTTGACTTATAATTAGATTAGTGTATGTGTGAAAAATTTGGGACATGTTGGTGTTAAATTAGCGGGTAAATTCGTTGAAAAAAAATACGTGGGCTCCCACGGTATTTTCTCCACCAGAGAGGGAAAGCCAGTGACTGAGGACAGATATTAATAGCCTAGATAGGGACCATGGTTTTTGGGCCCCCCTGGCTACAAACATCTATAAGATGCGCCTTTTCCAGCACTTAACCTCTTTATTCCCATTGCCTACTGCTGACGTCACTTAGGCTGCACAGAATCCCGACTTGACCCGCGGTGAACTGACAGCATGGGAAAAAGTTCAGAAACTTTCCTCGCTAATCAGTTCATCCCGGTCAGGCGGGGAGCCTGTGCAGATATGATTTCATTCATTCTGCAGTGGTTTACAGCCGGGCCAGTAGCATTAGCACCGGTCCCTGTTGTAAACTAGTTAACCCTTGTGATGGATTGCAGCGGGGGACCTGACTGAACGGTGAAGAGGAATGGATATTGTTGGTTTTTCATTTTTTGTTGGTTACAGGAGAACAAGGGTTTCAGTTGGATTGGCAGCATAATAAATTTGGTCAAATCTTTGTGTAATTATTTCATAAAAATAATTTTTATTTAATATATGTATGTCTTTTTTAACCCTTTTATTACTATAGGATTAGTAATTGATAGTTGTCTTATTGACACCTCTCCATTATTAACCCAGATTAATGTCACCTTTCAATAGCAAAGTGACATTAACCCTTATTAACCAATGAGCCACCGCTAAAGGCAATGGGAATAGAGAGGCTAAGTGCCAGAAAAGGCGCATCTTATAGATGTGCCTTTTCTGGGGTGGCTGGGGCCAGATGTTTGTAGTCAGGGGGGCCCAAAAACCATGGACCCTCCGTAGGCTATTAATATCTGTCCTCAGTCACTGGCTTTCCCTCTCTGGCGGAGAAAATTGCGCGGGAGCCCACGCAATTTTTTTCCGCGACTATAGCCTTAAATTTAACCACTAGAGTTCCAAATTTTTCCTAGCACAAAACTAATAAATTTATTAAACACTGACATATATAGATCGTTTTGATATGACATGATTTACTATATGTAAGCCGTGTGTCATATCATGTCGGGTTCTGTAATGATTTTACATAAGCTGGCAATTAATTTAGCAGCTATTCTGCTATGTAGAACTCTATCAACTATAAATATATATATATATATATATATATATATGTGTCTCAATGACACGTATATATGTATATATATTCTATGTGTATATATCTATTCTTTCGATTCTTTATTAAACATGTCAGTGTTATTTTACATTATACCGCACTGAATTGCCGACTTTTCTAAAGGACACCGGTGCTTATATCTCGCAAGTAACACGTGTGGTCCGTGTGTAAACCATATTTTTCTCGCCCCCATAGACTTGCATTGGCGTTTTACAGGCGTAATATGGTGACATTCGCAGCATGCTGCGATTTTCTCAGCCCGTATAATACGGCCGAGAAAAAATCGGCTGATGGGAGCAGCCCCATAGATTAACATTGGTCTGAGTGGTATGCGATTTTTTCTCGCATAGCCCTCGTCCGTATTTCTCTCTAGTGCGACTCCGGCCTAAAAATTAAATTTGTTGACAGGTTTTTTCTATTTAATCTGAAGGCAGCATAACATAGGGGCTGAGACACTGATTTCAGCCATGTATCACTTATTAGGGGGCTTTCACATTGCGTTCAGGCATCCGTTCTGTGGCCCCTCGGAGTTTACATACAAACCCCCCGCAAAATGGGATTCAGACTTGTGCATTGACGATACCTTAGACTATAATGGTGCCGCCAGAGTGCACATGCGCTTTGCCGTGCATCAATTTCGGTTGTATATGCCAGATGGAGTCAGACAATCAGACCGTGCATCAATTTTGGTTGTATACGCCTAATGTAGACGCAGTTTACTAGGTCTGAGTGCCTGCCTCCAGTAGACGTATACACCCGAAAATGATGCACCATTATAGTCTATGGCCTTGTTGGAGCATATGTTCGAATCCCATTTTTGGATGTAAGCCCCAATGGGGCCACTGAATAGGAGGCTAGACACAATTGGACAGTAAGGAGCCAATGTCAATCAACATGATTTTGGCAAACATGCTCGTCAATAGAGCAGAGCAAAAGTTAAGCCGCTGCCCTGTCTACATGATATCAGCTGAAACTGATAAATCGCTGGCATTAGCAGTCTGTGACTGCACGGTGCCAGCAGAGATCGGCGTCGGGCACAGCAGGTAGATGGGTAGCAATTACCTGCCTGTTAGTTCTTAGGCCCATAGGTAAAAAATTAAATAGTCCAGGATAACCCCTTTAAGTGCATTATAATCAATATATCTTTCAAAGAGCCTCCAAATATTTATTATGGGGTAAAAAAAAAAGGAGTATTGGAAACGTGGGATCTGACTACTTTAGTAATTTTGCTAGTAAATTGGCAATAAAATGATAAATCATAGAACTATAGCCTGAAAGGTAAATTAATTGGTAGAAAGATTAAAGTACACCCTGGCGAGGATGACTCTGTTTGATCTGAAATATTGTGTTGAGATAGGTCTTGTGGGTTTTTTTTCTTAGATATTTAGTTGAGGTTACCTGTGAGCATTCATTTGGAAATTTCTTATATTTGTCTTCCGACCCCTGGCTGCCAGAATTAATTCACATTCAGCTCTAACAATGAAATGGATAACTTCATTGTGCCCAGTCTCTATGATCTTTTTGACACGTATAAACCATTTAGATGGTAGAAGCCGTTCATTTATGAAGGTATATGTCTGAGCTGCCATTAGTTCTAATGCTGAATGCTTCTCTCTGAACAGTAAACCATACATCAAGCAAACTGCAATTTACAGACCACGGGGAATACTGCTAGCGGAAATGAATGTGCATTCACAAACAACTGATCAGGACCATATGAAGAGAAATGAAGGCTTTGCTGTTTGTTGTCTATGTCCACATTCATATTCTCAAACAACGGGAAGATTTCCACTGTAACAAGGGTGACCAGGGTGGTAGTCCTGACCGAGTTCACACACAAAACACAGTCCGCAGACACCCCGGCCCCTTGCCCACTAATCACAGGACTGATACAGCTCTTCCCCACAGGTTACCTTTTCTTCCTCGGCCACAGTAGTCCAGGCAATTAAAGTCCAAGAACGCAGCTGCAGTCCCACAGGGAATAACTTTTAATAAAACGATGATGAGATAGAACGAACACAACACTGGTTTCCTGCTCTCTCCCTGACACTGTCCACGGTCGTACCCACAATGGCCACGATAGCCAAGTTCAAACAGTGGTCCACATGCTGGGATCTGGACGCTTATTGTTCCTTCAGTGGGGAGCCATTCCGAAGTACTGGGGCCCGTGTTGTGGTGCTTTAGTCCTTGAGTCCGGAGCAACAGATCTCCCTTCCTGGAGTCTGGCTGTTCTTATACGTCTGCCTTGGGCCAACGTGCCCGGGCTACTGACTGGGAGCAGCAGCTTCCTCCCCCTTTCTGCTGCTGGCCCAGCCCACAACATTAACTAGTTACTTTCCCTAACTCTACACATGACACATATTAGACATAAGACAGTACATACATTTCAATAGTACACATTAGGACCATACAAACACAGCATAGACATATATTAAACATTACATTACAAGTTTCACAACAAAATACAAATTTATCAAAATAAGGTTGCATAGGTTCCGTGAGAGGGGCGAATGAGGGTTCCTGTCACCTCTTTACACCACATCAAGTGTATATTCCACAGAGACTCCATACAACTTACCCGAATGTGGCAGCAATATATGGGGATGCAACAATTAATGTGCTAGGGAACGGTGGAAGTCTCAGGATTCAGAATCTCATAGATCATATCGACATGGAATAGTTGACCATTGTTATCGGTGGATTACCTCATTACCTCTTTTATCGATATTTCATAGTTCTAGGGTTGAACAGGTCACAGTATCATTTTCTCTGACTCCTATAGGGATAGTCGTTCTTATAGAATATTGTGTCCATGGGACCAGTCTAAGCTTCTAGAAGAAAATTATGCTGAAATTAACTTCTTAGTGACTAGACATTAAAGGGGTTGTCCACTATCGGACAATGCTTTCTGAATCACCCAAGCTGCCTCATAAAATTGAAAAATAAAAAACGCTAAATTTGGCACTAAGATCAAAAAAATTGCACTAGTCTAGGAGTATAGCATTTTTTTTAATTTTATTATTTTTTAATGTTTGCTTATTTAATTGACTGTTTGAGGCCTTTTTGTAAATTTTACTACTCTTCAGCAGTATTTTATGGGTATTTAAAGATCACTGTGTGATATTTTTTTGCAAAACAAATATAGAAAAAAGGCAATTTTTATGTTTTTCACTTTTTAATTTTTCTTGTTTTTTTACACCAAACAATTTAATGTAATATACGAGTATATATATATGGACTGTATTATATTTTTCAATTAAAAAAAATCAAATTCATTGCAAGGGAGGAATGTTTATTTTTTTTATTATTTTTGTTCTCTGATGTTTTGATATACTGTATTTTTTAAGTTGTCCCTCAAGACAAAGACAGATTAAACTGTCACTGGGGCATTAATGTGAGCACCGATTACTGTAAAACAGAAAACCTACCTGATCTGGGTCTCCTAGACTCTAGCAGCCATGCTGTGCCATATGGACATCATACGATTGCTTCATCATTGTCGATGCTTCTATCCACTAATAGCATTATTGAGTAAAATATAGATTACAAAAGAGAAGACAGAAATGGTAATAAATTGCTTCTGTCTTCTTTACAGGGTCCCTCTTCTGTCACAAAAGCAAGAGACCTGACTTGGTCCCGTAGAAGCATGAACTTAGAAGCCCAAATTGTAGATTTACAATTGAACGCTGAACCAAATGCCATACATTTATGGTGCCTTAATACTATCAGGTTTAAAGAGGTTACCCAGGTACTAAAAACAGTTTAAAATACTATAAAAATTCAAAAAAGTTATCATTTACATCATTAATCACCTGGTGTTCTAGCAGTTCTTCCATTCTTTATTTACCAGTTATCAGCACTTCACATCTGCAACCAATCAGAGATGGCTTCGGGGCGGTCCTATGCTTTATTATGGCATTAAAGGCCATATTGCTAAATCCCCAAACCAAAAAAGTCCAAAGAACTGTATGTTCCTGTATGTCACAAATATAGGATATAAGCGATGTTTTCACCACATAGTAACATAGTAACATAGTTATTAAGGTTGAAGGAAGACTTTAAGTCCATCTAGTTCAACCCATATCCTATCCTAACCTGCCCTAACATGTTGATCCAGAGGAAGGCAAAAAAAAACCCCCAAGTGGCAACAGTAAGCTTACATTGGGGAAAAAAAATTCCTTCCGACTCCACATACGGCAATCAGACTAGCTCCCTGGATCAACGCAGTATCTAGGAAACTAGTGAATATAGCTGTAATATTATACTTTTCAAGAAAGGCATCCAGTCCCTTCTTAAATTTTAGTAAGGAATCACTCATTACAACATAAGACGGCAGAGAGTTCCTTAGTCTCACTGCTCTTACAGTAAAGAATCTGCGTCTGTGATTATGGCTAAACCTTCTTTCCTCCAGACGTAGAGGATGCCCCCTTGTCCCGTCACAGGTCTAAGAGTAAAAAGATCATTAGAAAGGTCTTTGTACTGTCCCCTCATATATTTATACATTGTAATAAGATCACCCTAAGCCTTCGTTTTTCCAAACTAAATAACCCCAAGCGTAATAACCTGTCTTGGTATTGCAGACCCCCCAGTTCTCTAATAACCTTGGTCGCTCTTCTCTGCACCGCTCCAGTTCAGCTATGTCTTTCTTATACACCGGAGACCAGAACTGCACACAGTGTTCTAAGTGTGGTCGCACCAGTGACTTGTATAGAGGTAAAATTATGTTCTCCTCATGAGCATCTATGCCTCTTTTAATGCATCCATTATTTTATTTGCCTTGGCAGCAGCTGCCTGACATTGGCTACTAAATGTGAGTTTGTCATCCACCCATACACCCAGGTCTTTTTCAGTGACAGTTTTGCCCAGTGTTTTACAATTACGTGTTGTGAATGTGTTAGAAATGAATTCTGAGCAGAAGCTCCCCTGGTGGTTACAAACAGTGCTGAACTATTCAATGAAGATTGTGAGATTGGCAATCAGGTGTTACAGACTGGTCTTATATAAGGGAGGTTCCCTCCATCAGGGTTGCTGGTGATCAATTGTTCTTGTCTCAACTTTGGTTCCTGGTTCACTTGGAAGCTTGCTGTGTCTTGCCTGCATCTTCTGCTAACAGATAAGATATTTTCTGCTTTTATTTTTGTGCTTGCTTTTTGCATTTTGTCCTGCACTTCTGTGGAGGTCAGCCAGGTCCCTCCGGGGGCTTGTGCTCTCTCGGTTTATCTGAGCACTGTTATTTGTTCATTTGCCTTTTCCAGTTTTTTCAGTGGCTGCTGCTTAGTTTTGTTACACCAGAGAACTAATTTAGGTGGTAGAGGTCGTGTGATCTCAGGTGTTTTTGCAATTAGTGAGTTGGTATTTTTTTAGGGTTTTTTGGATTGCAGTAAGAGTCCTTCCTATCCTTTTCTTTCTAGGAGATTGGGCCCAACGTTTGCTCATACTATTTTCTGTCTGTGTCTGTATTTCTCTTGTCTAACCGCCATTACATGTTTGGGGGTTTCCTATGTTCTTTGGGGATCTGCTCTGGGGCAGATAGTTTTCCTTTTTCTATCTTTAGGTGTAGTTAGCTTCTCAGGCTGTGACGAGGGTCTAGGACCAACGTAGGTACGCTCCACGGCTGCTTTAGTTGTGGTGGTTAGTCAGGGTTATGCAATCCAGTAGATTCCAACCCCTCTGGTGTATTGCCTTGTTTGCCTGCTCTCCTCAGCTACCAAATCATAACCCGTATCAAACTGAAAACTGAAAATTATATGGTACTCACAGAAGGGAAGATAGTGTAAAAAAAAAAAAAGAAAAAAAAGTTGTCAGAGTTGTCAGAGATATTTTTTTTTCCTCTTTTTCTCTGGGTGCTGAGGATTTTTTTTTTCTCTCAATGGAGTTTGCCCAGTTGTCTGGCCGTGTGGATCAGCTTGCCATGAAGTTCGGAGTATTGCTACCTATCTTGCAGGGTTGCGGTTGTGGAACTAGGATCCCCTGCCAGATTTGTTTTTAGGGGATCGAGCTAAATTTTGAATTTCAAAATAACTGTAAGTTGTTTTTGCCCTTTAAAAACCCAAGTCCTCAGGGAACGCAGCACAGCAGGTTCAAATTGTCATCTCTTCCTGCGCGGCGATCTCAGGATTGGGCTTTTTCCCTGACACCTGGGGATATGTTTTGAGTAATGTTGATGCATTTTTTTGGCTCTGGGGTTATTGTACGATGAACCTAATGTCACTGGTCAGCTGAAAAAGCCTTGTTGGCATTAAATCAGGGGCTGAGGACGCTGAGTTATACTGTCAGAGATTCCGAAGGTGGGGCAGTCCTGACCAATGGAATGATGATGCTTTGGCAGCCCTTTTTCAGAAGGGTCTGTCAGAGAATGTAAAGTTGTTATGGTGGGTTTCCCCGCTCCTCTGGTCTCAATGATTCTATGTCATTAGCGATTCAAATTGAAGACGTTTGCGTGAGCGTAGAGGTATGCGTGGAATAGTGTTGCCTTGTGAACCAGCTTTTGAACCCATGCAGTGTGATAGAGTGGCTTCTGGGGCACAGCGTCTTGAGTTTCGAAAGCAATGGGTTATGTTTCTACTGTGGTGACGCCTTCATGCTATTTCAGTTGCCCTAAGGGGGAAGGCGTTTTGCACGCTCAGTTGTCTTGGGTAGTGTTCAGACTAAATTTCTGTTGACTGTTACCCTGATTTGTCCCTGTCCACATTTTTGCTCGGCTTTTGTTGTTTGGGAGCAGCTATTAACCTGATGGTTTTTGATTTTGCTAAATGTTTGGTTTCCCTTGAAAACCCTACGGAAAGTCTATTCCCTACTGGGGATGTTCTCCCCCTTTGGCTGAGAATAACCCCCAGTCTCTACTCAGGTGTAATGGGGTTGAACTGATCACCCGGAGAGTTGCAAATTTTTGGTGTGTAAAATCTGCATGACATTGTTGTTGGGTTTTCCTTGGTTTACAGTTCATAATCCTGTTTTGGATTGGAAATCTGTGTCTGTAACAGTTGGGGCTCCCAAATGTGTTAAGCCAACATCCGGTTTTTTCTGCCTCCCCCAGGCTCAGGATGTTCCGCTTTTTGATGATTTTTTGATGTGTTTAGCGAAAGTAAATTGCATCCTTGCCCCCCATAGGAGCTATGACTGCGCTATTGAATTAGTCCCGGGGGTTGTAAATTCCCTAAAGGTCGCCTTTTTTATTGTCTGTCCTGAAAACATGACGCTATGGGACTTTTTATCAAGGGGGGTCATTGGAGAAGGGTTTATCAGACCTCCTCTTACCTTGGGTGCGATTTTTTCTTTGTGGCCAAAAGGATGGTTATTAGGCCGTGTATTGATTTGTCTTTGAACCCAATCACTGTGAAATATCAATATCCGTTACCTTGATTTTGAACCTGTTTTCCAGGGTGAAAAGTGCTATTGGTTTACCAAGTTGACCTGGGGGGGGTATAACCTTTTCGCATTAAGCACGGGGGATAAAATGGAAGACGGCATTTAATACCCAGAGGGGATTTTAAAGTCCCTTTGTGATGCCCTTTGGGCTCCTAATGTCCTTCCGTCTTCCAGTCCTTCAGAATGACATTTTCAGGGATTTTGTGGATAAATTTTGATTTTTTTATTTGGTGATATCTTGATTTTTTCCAATGACGGGGACTCTATGTGAAACAGTTCGGACTGTGTTCCAGATTTTGAGAGAGAATGCTTGTAGGGAAGGGATCAAAAGTGTCTTTTTGGGTAAGGGGGATTCATTTCTGGGATTCATTTTGTCCCATCTGTTATTAAAATGGACCCGGTCAAGGTTTCAGGTCATCGTGATTGAGTCCAACCCTACTTCATTAAGGTTTCAGGGGATTCTTGGGTTTTGCCAATTTTTATGTAAATTTATTGGTAAATCTCTGTTAGTTAAAACCATTGACTGATTTGACCAAGAGGGTTCTGATGTGGTGAAAAGGCCTCCGGGGCCGTCTCCGCGTTTTCAGGAAATTAAGCGGAATTCACTTCTGCTCCTGTTTTCCCGGGAGCCCGAGTTTCTCTGCCTTTAGGTGGAGGTTTTATGCCTCTGAAATTGGGGCAGGTTGCCGTTTTGTCCAAAGAGATCAGAGCCTCTAAAAAGTAACCCTTGTGCCTTTTTCTCTCAAAAATTTTCTCCAATGAACGTAAATTATGACGTCGGTAATCGGGAGTTTTGGCCTGAAAAGGGCTTTTTTGGGGTGGGACTTTTTTGGGAGGGAGCCCAAAATTTAGGGGTGGTCCCCCCCCCCCCCCGGACCTGAATTGGTTTATTGGGGCAGCCCCGCGATTTTAACCCCGAAGGCCGGGGGGGCCTTGTTTTTCAAGTTTTTTTTTGTTTGGGCCCCTTTTTCTGGCATTTGAATGTTTAAAAGGTGCCCCCGAGGAGTTTCCGCGGACTCTCCGATTACGTTGCTGTTATTTTTTAAAAAGGGTGTAGTTTTTCCCCCCTTTTGCCCAATTTTAGCTGGTCTGGGGGGTGGAGGAAAACCCCCGGGCTGCCCATTGGGGGAAAATTTTTTCCCGACCGGGGAAAAAAAAGGGGGGGGTGTTTTTAGATTATTGTTTTTCCCGTTGGCCCCGGCTTCCCCGGGTTTTTGGTACAGGACTTGGATAGTCGGCCCCTTTTTGGGGCCTACTTTTTTTGTTTCCCCGGGGGAATTTTTCGTCCTGGGGCTTCTCTCGGGTCCGCTTTCTCTCGGTCTAGTGGGTTTTTTGATCCCTTGCCGTGCCCAAGGCCCCCCCCCCCTATCTCTATGGAAATTTTTAAATTTCACCCCCCGTTTTTTGGAATGCGTTTTGGGTGATTTTTTTATAGGTTTTCCAAAAAGATACATTTGGCCCCTTCCTAATTTCCTTCCTCCCCGATTGGTTCCTTGTTCCTTCAGCCGTGGGTTTTGGGTTTCAGGATTCCCCAAAAAAATTTTGTTGGGGAGGGGTCCAGTTTTTTTCCGGGGTTTTTGGGGGCTTTTTTTTTCTAAAAATTGGGGGTTTTTTAATTGGGCTTTCTCCTCGGCTTTTTTTTCCCCAGACCAATGGAAAAAGAAAAAGAACAAATCAGAAATTGGGCCTATCTGAGATGCTTTGGTTGTGTCAGGATGATGGGTTTTTTTGCTTTTTTGGTGGTTTGCTTTAATAATAGGGGTGCTCTGCCCCTTTGAAGTCTCATTTTTCTGCAATTTTTTGGGTTTCCCCGTTTTTTCGGGGGGAGCCCCGGGGCTTCTGTCTGTCCCGGGGTTTTACTTGTTGTGGAGCGTTGCAGCAGATTTTGGGGCCAGGTAGTGGAGGGGGTTTTTCCCCTTGGGAGGGCCCGGGTTTCCAACCGGGGTAGGCTGTGGTCCTCGGTTTTTGTGGGGGGATTGGGGGTTGTTTTCCCAAGAAATATCCCATGAGAGTTGCTCTCCCCAAATTTAAGCTAGGTTCTTTTGGCCAAAGTCATGGGTTTTTTTCCCGTTTCCTTGTTTATTCTTCCGGGACATTTAAGATCCATAACGTGTTCCACAAGTCCTTATTGAAGAGGTTTGTCGAGCCAGTGGTCCCTATGGCTGCGCCTCCTGACCCTGTTTTGGTTGATGGCAATATGGAGTATGTGGTTGAGAAAATATTGGATTCTCGTTTTTCTAGACGGAACTCCAGTATTTGGTTAAGTGGAGAGGTTATGGTCAGGAGGACAATTCTTGGGTGTTTGCTTCGGACATCCATGCTAGGAGACTGATCCGTGCGTATCACAGAGCTCATCCTGACCGACCTGGTTGCCCAAATGAGGGTTCGGTGACCCCTCCTCAAGGGGGGGGTACTGTTGTGAATGTGTTGGAAATGAATTCTGAGCAGAAGCTCCCTCTGGTGGCTACAAACAGTACTGAACTATTCAATGAAGATTGTGAAGATTGGCAATCAGGTGTTATAGACTGGTCTTATATAAGGGAGGTTCCCTCCCATCAGGGTTGCCAGTGATCAATTGTTCTTGTCTCAACTTTGGTTCCTGGTTCACTTGGAAGCTTGCTGTGTCTTGCCTGCATCTTCCGCTAACAGATAAGATCTTTTCTGCTTTTATTTTTGTGCTTGCTTTTTGCATTTTGTCCTGCACTTCTGTGGAGGTCAGCCAGGTCCCCTCCGGGGGCTTGTGCTCCTCTCGGTTTATCTGAGCCACTGTTATTTGTTCATTTGCCTTTTCCAGTTTTTTCAGTGGCTGCTGCTTAGTTTTTTTACACCAGAGAACTAATTTAGGTGGTAGAGGTCGTGTGATCTCAGGTGTTTTTGCAATTAGTGAGTTGGTATTTTTTTTAGGGTTTTTTGGATTGCAGTAAGAGTCTTTCCTATCCTTTTCTTTCTAGGAAGATTGGGCCCCAACGTTTGCTCATACTATTTTCTGTCTGTGTCTGTATTTCCTCTTGTCTAACCGCCATTACATGTTTGGGGGCTTCCTATGTTCTTTGGGGATCTGCTCTGGGGCAGATAGTTTTCCTCTTTCTATATTTATGTGTAGTTAGCTTCTCAGGCTGTGACGAGGCGTCTAGGACCAACGTAGGTACGCTCCACGGCTGCCTTTAGTTGTGGTGGTTAGTCAGGGTACTGCAATCCAGTAGATTCCAACCTCTCTGGTGTATTGCCTTTTTTGCCTGCTCTCCTCAGCTACCAAATCATAACAATTAAGCACATAATTATACATCTTGTTTTTTCTACCCAAGTGCATGACCTTACATTTATCCCCATTAAATTTCATTTGCCATTTATCAGCCCAAACTTCTAGTTTACATAAATCCTCCTGTAATATAAAATTGTCTTCCTCTGTATTTATTACCCTGCAGAGTTTAGTGTCATCTGCAAATATTGAAATACTACTCTGTATGCCCCATACAAGGTCATTAATAAATATGTTAAAGAGAAGCGGCCCCAATACTGACCCTGTGGTACCCCACTGCTAACCGTGACCCAGTTCAAGTGTGCTCCATTAATAACCACCCTTTGTTTTCTATCCATGAGCCAGTTCTTAACCCACTTACACATATTTTCCCCTATCTCCATTGTTCTCATTTTATGTATCAACCTTTTGTGTGGCACTGTATCAAAAGCTTTTGAAAAGTCCATGAACACCATGTCCACTGCATTCCCTTGGGCCAGTCCTGAACTTACCCCTTCATAAAAGCTTATCAGATTAGTCTGACAAGAACGGTCCCTCGTAAACCCATGCTGATACTGTGTCATGAGGTTATTCAGCCTCAGATACTCCAATATAGTATCCCTTAAAAACCCTCCAGGATTTTACCCACAGTAGATGTTAAGCTCACATGGGGCATTTTTCAAGCCATAAACAAAAAAAGTGCATTCTTTCTTGTATATGGTACACCACAAAAATATATGGCTTGAAAAAGGCCCTATGTGACCGAAACATCGCTTTGTTCTTTCTGTATATGCTGTGATATAATAAAAATAACTTTTTTGAGGGGAACATTTGGTGACATGGACTTTTTGGATTTAGCTGTTTGGTAAAATCGTTGTGAGTTGCAGGGACCTAGGAGATGCGCACAATTTATATCAAAGTGCATACTGAGCAGTGATTGCAATAACATAGAGCAAGTTGAATAATCTCATATGTGGGACCACTTGTCTTGCAACAGATATTGTGCTGAGAGTACAGTGCCAAGAGTAGGGTGCTGAGAGTAGGGTGCCAAGAGTAGGATGCTAAGAATAGAGTGCCTAGAGTAGAGTGCCTAGAGTAGGGTGCCAATAGTAGAGTGCCGAGAGTAGGGTGCCAACAGTAGGATGCCTAGAGTAGAGTGCCAAGGGTAGGGTGCTGAGAGTACAGTGCCGAGAGTAGGGTGCCGAGAATAGAGTGCGGAGAGTAGAGTTTCAAGAGTATGATGCCGAGAGTAGAGTAACCTAGTGTAGAGCACAGAGAGTAAGGTGCCGAGAGTAGGATGCTTGCTATAGAATGAGCCTTTTATTGGGGAGCTGCCTTCTATTATGAAATATAATTCACCAGTAATCATGTATTTCCATTACTAGTCCTGAAATGCATTCTAGTAGACAGACGGTAGGCTTGTTTTTTTTGTTCTTTTTAGCCCTTTTACCCACTGAGTCCCCTTTTGCAACTGCAATGATAGAAGGTCCACCCTTGATGTACTAACTTCTTGAAACCTTGAAGCATTTCACCCAACAAGGTTTAAACATTTGAGTCTTGGAGGGTAAGGCTGGATTCACACTTGCGAGTGCAATGCGAGAAACTCGCGCAAGTTTCTCACCTCAATACGCGGCACAGCCGCCAGCACTCAGACTGAAGTGTGTGGCTGCATGTATTACTATGCAGCTGAATGCTCCAGTCTGAGTGCTGGCTGCAGTGTCGGGTATTGAGGAGAGAGACTCGCACGAGTTTCTCGCATTGCACTCATAAGTGTGAACCCGGCCTAACAGGGAGTATTGCGTGATCGAAAGTAGCCATGAACAAATGAAGGTTCAATTAGAGATTTCTTCCAAGGCTTTACTTTCCGTACATGACTTATTTTTTTGCTGACCTGTTTTTCTCCCCTCTGTTATGGAGAAACAAACAACTCTAAATGAGACAGCCACTTTAAAAATAATAACCATTTCTATGTGAAACAGGAGGTTTCAGACCTCATTAAAAAGACCTTTTAAAGTATATGCGTAAGGCAGGCACACACATAAACTTCAGCCTGGGGGTACCAATATCTTTTTCATAGTGGGAAATTGCAGTGAAATTGAGAAGATTTATTCACTATTCAATAAAAAATGAGCACAAAATTTAGCATAGGAACTGCTAAATCAAGGGCCGAACCGACTGAAAAAAATAACTGTACAAAGATGCATTTGAGAAGAAATTACACATTGCAATATCTCCAAGCAATATTATTTCATCGGCAAGTAATTCTCATTTCTTTTTCTGCCATGTTAGGACGGTGACAGTTTTACTTTCAATCTCCATAATATATTTCATCTGACTAACACTGAGCTCTGGTGTATATGCAGATGACAAACCGGTCATGTTAGCGTAGAGGATAACATTTAATATGTGCGGTTTATCTCTAAATGGTAATGGATTATATCTATTCTGTGCCTAATGTTTTTATTTTTACCTCTCTTATTGCTCCTCAGGACTACATTTATGTTCTTTGGAAATCTAATAGATTTTTGAGACTGAAACGGGTTTCCACTTTCAAGAAAAAATATCAAGATGAGAAAATGTAATAAAAAGCTATAAGACAAAGTACCAACTTCTTAAGTCCGTCGATGTTCTAGAGCCATCTCTCTCGTTTCTCTTTATTTACTTGGCTGCAGTGATGACAGAGATGTCTTCTACACACATGACCATTGTAGTCAATCAATGGCCCTACCAGTTCCTCTCTACCCCATGAACTCTTTGAAGAGGAATTTGAATGGTAAATGTTAAGTAATCGCTCAACTGGGACAGACAGACAAGTATAACATTTGTCTTTCCCATAGACTTTGAAAATGGAGGAAGCTTTCACGGTTAAAGGGCCCGTCTCACATAGCGATATCGCTACCGAGATCGGTGCTGAGTCACTAGTTTTGTGACGCAGCAGCGAGCTCACCAGCGATATCGCTGTGTGTGACATTCAGCGACGATCAGTCCCCCTGCTGGGTATCGCTGATCGTCGCTGAAATGTCTGGACATTTTTTTGATCGCTGGTCTCCCGCTGACAGGCACGCATCGCTGCGTGTGACAGGCGGGAGACCAGCGATCCGCTGGTAACCAAGGTACACAGCGGGTTTCCAGGCGCGGGGCTGTGCCTAGAAACCCGCTGTGTACCTTGGATACCAGCGCCCTGCATCAGGGCGCTGGCATCCAAGGTACACTGCGGGTAACTAAGCGATGTTACCCGCAGTGTCCTTGTGCTGATCGCTGCCTGAGCTGCCTGTTTGACAGCTCAGCAGCGATCATGTAGCGATACACCAGCGATCCTGACAAGTGCATATCGTTGTCGGGATCACTGGTGTATCGTTATGTGAGACCCAGCCCTAACATTTGCTCCATTCAAATTTCATGACACGGGACCCTTGGGATTAGTGAGGCACCAATGAACAGACTTATAGTCTTTCCTAAGATTAAGAAATATTATAGGGGTAAAGTTTCTCATTGTAGAGAGTTATAGTAGATAAATGTGGATAAAATCCGCACTGCTGTGACAAAAACCGAATCCAGATATATTTGTATTACACTCTGGTGGTTTATTCAACGCGTTTCAAAGCTCATGGCTTCTTCTTCAGGAAATTACCACAGAAAGATGTCATGACTCATGGCTTCTTCTTCAGGAAATTACCACAGAAATATGTCATGACAGCTTTCTGTGGTAATTTCCTGAAGAAGCCATGAGCTTTGAAACGCGTTGAATAAACCACCAGAGTGTAATACAAATATATCTGAATTCGGTTTTTGTCACAGCAGCGTGGATTTTATCCACATATATCTACTATAACGGGTCTGAGAGGTTGGGTTTGCTGACCTGTGGATCTGCAGCAGCTGATATCTACACCCTCTTACTCTGAACCATCAGGTGAGCAGTTTTCATGCGGGTATTGAAATTAATCCTTGGGATAAGACCCTATTTGCGCCTTTTTGTCTCCTAATTTTCTACTAATACTCATTGTAGAGAGTGGCATGTCAAGCCTGGCATGTCAAAGTGAGGAGACTTATATGCCATGCTTGCATGCGCCTCTGGAAAATAAAATATGCAAATTGCCTCTTCAGAGAAGAAAACAACTTGAACTCTAGAGGCACCAGTTGGAAACCACGATCCTAAAAGTCAATATCGACCCTTTAACAAGCCTTGCTAGAGGGGCAACACTTCAAAACACTGTCTGCAAATTGAGATTTCAGTTTGCCTTTTATCCTAAGTCATATTGCAAGGCTCATTAAAGGGTCGATATTGACTTTTTAGTATCACTGTTTCCAATAAGTGGTGCTAGAGTTTAAGTCCTCTTCCTCTCTGAAGAGGCAACTTCCATGAATATTATAAGAAAATTCTTACACAGAGAAAGATATTTTTCCTACAACACTCAAGAAAAATATAGTAAATACATTGGAAGAATGCAATCAATACATTGAATAAATTATAATTTAATCAACTCGGCCTAATCTTTCCTAGATTTACTGCAAATAGATTTTAGTAAAAAAAAAAATTGGACAAAGAAAATAGAATCTTAAGCAATGTTTAAACAGGACGTACAGGTTAAAAAAGGATTTCATCAGGTTACATTTCAATCAATTTTAATTAACCTTCAAGAAAAGAGCGTTTTCTCTAAGAAGGAGTATGAATAGCCTCTTTATGCAGATTTGTAATTAACATTTTGGGCATCTACTGACATGATCAAAAAGTCTAAAAGATAAAATGTTTTGTGTTTTTTTTTTACTCATATGAAATGTCTGTCAGGTTTTTGCTGTCAATATCACGCCTCTGCTTTTTCAAAAAAATATTTCGGAATATTCTCAGAAATATGGAGATTTTTATGAGGTGTCAGTTGGTATTTACGCTCTTTTGATTAAAATTGTGTTACATGTACTATTACTATTATTTAAATTACTTACTACAGGTTACAGACACATATATGTTTATCTTAGGTTTTGTCTTTTAAATGTCCACAATGTGCACGTGCTCCTACACATTGCTGGTGTCTCCACAGTTGGGCCTGTGTCTTTCTCTGGTCTCATCTACATTGAGGTGGGCAGACACAAGGTGAGGCTTTAACCCCTTAACGACCGCCGATACGCCTTTTAACGGCGGTAGTTAAGGGTACTTAAAGCACAGCGCTGTTAATTAACGGCGCTGTGGAAAAAGTATATAGCGCCCTCCAGAGTCGGATTTTCTCCGGGGTCTCGGCTACCCCCAGAGAACATGATTCGGGTCGGTTTTTACAGTCCCCGCTTTTGCGATCGCCGTTATTAACCCTGTAACGGCGATCGCAAAAAAAAAAAACATAAGCCGCGATTCTCCATTCATTTTCTCTCTCCTCTGATGTGACCGCCGATCAGTCCCCCGTGCCTCCTGGTGTCGCCCCTGTCCTCGCATGTCTCTCCGAGCTCCCCGCGTCTTGTCCCGGCAACGAAAATAGCGGGCGCCTGTGCAGTGCGCAGTGCGCCCGCCGAGTCGGATTTTCTCCAGGGTCTTGGGGTAGCCGAGACCCCAGAGAACAAAATTCGGGTCCCCCACTTTTGCGATCGCCGTTATTAACCATATAACGGCGATCGCAAAAGAAAAAAAAAGCCGCAATCCTGCATGTAATTTCTCTCCCCTCTGATGTGATCGCACATCAGAGGGGAGAGAAATAGGGTCCCCGGGACCCCTGATCCCCCCGTACCTCCCGGTGTCCCCATGTCCTGCTATCGCTCCTGCAGCTCCTGGTCTTCATCCTGCAAAGAAAATGGCGGGCGTATGCGCAGTGCGCCCGCCGAATCTGCCGGCCGGCAGATTCATTCATTCAGTGCAGGACATTTTGACCACTGTGATGCTTTCACAGTGATCAAAATAAAAAAAATAGTAAATAAAACCCCCCTTTATCACCTCCTTAGTTAGGGACATATAATAAAATAAAGAAAATATATATTTTTTCATTTTTCCATTAGGGTTAGGGTTATGGTTAGGGTTAGGGTTAGGGTTACAATTAGGGTTAGGGTTAGGGTTACAATTAGGGTTAGGGTTACAATTAGTGTTGGAATTAGGGTTGGGATTAGGGTTAGGATTAGGGTTAGGGTTGGGATTAGAGTTAGGGTTGGGATTAGGGTTAGGGGTGTGTTGGGGTTAGGGTTGGAGCTAGAATTGAGGGGTTTCCACTATTTAGGCACATCAGGGGGTCTCCAAACACAACATGGAGTTCAAAAAGTCATATGGTGCTCCCTCCCTTCCGAGCCCTGCCGTGCGCCCAAACAGTGGTTTACCCCAACAAATGGGGTATCAGCGTACTCAGGACAAATTGTACAACAATTTTGGGGTTCTAATTTCTCCAGTTACCCTTGGGAAAATAAAAAATAGCTGGATAAAAATCTTTTTAGAGGAAAACAAATATTTTTTATTTTCACGGCTCTACGTTATAAACTTCTGTGAAGCACTTGGAGGCTCAAAGTGCTTACCACACATCTAGATAAGATCTTTTGGGGGTCTAGTTTCCAAAATGGGGTCACTTGTTGGGGGTTTCCACTCTTTAGGCACATCAGGGGCTCTCCAAACGCGACATGGTGTCCAGCCAATTCTGTGTTGAAAAAGTCAAATGGTGCCCCTTCCCTTGCGACCTCTGCAGTGCACCCAAAAAGTTGTTTACCCCCACATATGGGGTGTCGGCGTATTCAGGAGAAATTAGTCTACAAATTTTGTGGTTCATTTTCTCTTTTAACACTTGTGAAAATAAAAAAATTGGTTCTGAAGTAAATTTTTTTCAAAAAAAGTTAAATGTTATTTTTTCCCTTCCACATTGCTTCAGTTCCTGTGAAGCAAGTAAAGGGTTAATAAACTTTTTGAATGTGGTTTTTAGCACCTTGAGGGGTGCAGTTTTTAGAATGGTGTAACTTTTGGGTATTTTCTATCATATAGACCCTCAAAGTGACTTCAAATGTGATGTGGTCCCTAAAAAAAATGGTGTTGTAAAACTTAGAAATCGCTGGTCAACTTTTAACCCTTATAACTTCGTAAAAATTTGTTTCCAAAATTGTGTTGATGTAAAGTAGACATGTGGGAAATGTTATTTATGAAGAAATTTGTGTGACATATCTCTTTGATTTAAGGGCATAAAATTTTAAAGTTTGAAAATTGCTAAATTTTCAAAATTTTCGCCATATTTCCGTTTTTTTCATAAATAAACGCAAGTCATATAAAATTTTTTTTACCACTAATGTGAAGTACAATATGTCATGAAAAACCGTCTTAGAATCAGCGGGATTCGTTAAAGCGTTCCAGAGTTATAACCTCATAAAGTGACAGTGGTCAGAATTGTAAAAATTGGCCAGGTCATTAAGCTGCAAATTGGCTCTGTCACTAAGGGGTTAATACTAGAGGATATGACCGTCCCTATTGGGTATACTGTGTTACAGGGGAATTACTTTTACGTTTTTCTTTATCAAAATAGTACTAACTAAGTACCATATGTCATTTACATATACTATTACTATTGGGTATGTAGTTATGTTTTACTGAAAGTGACATGTGAAAGTTTGGACACTCCTGGTCAAAATTATGGTTATAGTGAGCAATTAAGCAAGATGAAGATGAAATGATCTCTAAAACGCCTAAAGTTAACAATGACACATTTCCTTTTTAATTTTAGGCAAAAAACAACAACACATCTTCATCTTTTACATTTTTAAAATTACAAAAAGGAAAATAGGCCAATGCAAAAGTTTGGGCAGGGTGCATGGTTAGTATCTAGCAGCAGGCACTTTTGAAAGTATTACAGCTTGTAAACACTTTTTGTTGCCAGACAAGAGTCTTTCAATTCTTGTTTGAGGGATTTTCACCCATTCTACCTTGGAAAATTCTTCCAGTTCTGTGAGATTCCTGGGTCGTCATGCATGCACTGCTATTCTGAGGTCTAGCCACAGATTTTTAATGATGTTCAGATCAGAGGACTGTGAGGGTCATTGTAAAACCTTCAATTTGCGCCTTTTGAGGAAGTCTATTGTGGATTTTGACTTGTGTTTAGGATCATTATTAGTGATGAGCGAGGACACCCAAGCATGCTGGGGAAAACCCATGCAATGAGTATACTCACTTATCACTAATCATTATCCATTTGTAGTGTGTAGCCCTGGTATGTAAGGCACACATTATTCTGGAGGATGTGTGGAGAGGTAACCGTTTAATGCTTGATATCCATTCACTCCAACATACACCTTAGACACACCCATTGAGTCAGCTTCCTGTCTTAGAACAGTAGAAGTTCAGTCAGTCTAGTCTGGACTTGGAGGGAGGAAGAAGTTTAGTCAGTCAGTTGCTCAAGAGTTGTCTGTCGTCAGAGAGACGGTTCAGAAAGTGGAGGCTAGTATGGGTGAGGTAGTTCATCCTAGTCTAGTCAGAGCTGTTCCTTAACCTGAAGACAGAGGCAGTTAAGAAAGAAAGAAGAGTTGCTACAGAGACTTCAGCCGCCTGTCCCAAGGACAGTGAAGTTCAGTCGATGTGTTCCTGAACTAGGAGAATACTGAGAATCTGTTAGCGAGCTCTAAGAAAGAAATAGAGAAAGAATCGACTCTTACCAAAGGAAAAGGAGGAGTGCTTATGTTAAGAGCGCGAGCAGGGCGAAGGGCGTAGTGAAAAGAAGACAGAGCAGTGCCTTAGATATTGGATTATCTGCACTATTAGCCGGTCACTGGGGACCGAAGTGTTGCTATCGCTTTATGCATAGTAATGAAACAACCAGAGATTCGCTGGACTACAAGTCGCAGGAACAAGCCCTAAAGAGTCGGTACGTAACCGGAGTCAGAGAGAGTAGGAACTTTGAGTCTCTGCAGGACAAAAGTAAGAACCTGGCTCTCCCAACATCTGCAAAGCAGAGATATGGAAGGCTCCACCACAATGCTGACCGGGCAGTACAGCTAAGGAGTTAGCTGGAGTTATTTGGAGTTAACTTAGCTTCATGCAAGTTGGACTCATCATATTGAACGTAAAGGAGGCCTCTAACCTGCTCAGCGGTTATCTCAAAACGCATTCTCCACCCCGACCAGCTCCCCGGGACCTGCCTAAACGGCTGACAAGTAAAAGGTATGGAAAGACGCTGGATGGTGTGAGACTGATTCATTTATCTGCACCCTACATCATTATAACCATAGACTTTGAGGGACCAGTCCCACCTGTGGGGGACCCGTCATCTAGCTGCCACAACACCCCCTCAGAGATCTACCGCAGCGCTGGTCTTAGTGATCAGAAAACTACAGGTGGCGTCACGAACTGTTATCTACTAATCCCCTGTAAATAATCCCCCCCATCATACGCCTGACCGCCAGGGACACGGAACGAGCCACCGCTGCCAGTGACAAATCCCATATACTTTCATGGGCTCGGCTCCGAGTACCCCATATCCCTGGAAACCCACAATTGTGGTGCGTGGTCGAGACAATTTGGCGTCACGAACAGGATCCGAAACTTGCAGCATTGCGAGCCCTGTGTGCCTGTGGAGTGTTTTGGTGAAAAAGACTGTTTGCTGTGTTTGGCGCCAAATTCCGCCATTTTACCGCCATATTCGCGCCCTAAGGCGCTGGAGAAGAAGGTGGGCGTGTACCCCCCTGTGGCGCGAAAGAAATGGCCGCCCTCTCCAAGTGTTATTACAATATGCGATCCTGCCCTACAGCAAAAGAAATCCGCCTCCTCTTCACCTTCCCTGCGAAGAGGAGGAGACGCAAACCCCGCCTCCACGGAAGAGACCAGACTGTTCTGGAAAAGAACCAGAGACGGACTTGGAGTGAGATGGAGGCAAGATGTGAGCAGTTGTGCGGGGAAGCGGAGGAGCCTAGGCCCCGTTCCCCAGCCAAGCTGCTACCGGAACCGGACCTATCCTCAGTCCGGGACCTTCAGATGATGTTGCTGGAGGTCAAAGAAGAGAATAACGAACTAAAGAGATTGCTGAGGCGACAAGCTGAAATGAAGGAAACCGAGAGACACTGGCGTACCCAGAAACAGCAGCTGCTGTGGGACGCAGTGTTATCTCCCACCGACACCACCGACCTCACTCCATGGCTCGATCTTCCAAAGGCCCTGCTGCTAAAGGCTAAAGGACGACCGGAGGCTACCCCCAAAAGTACCGACCCTGATCCCACCGATGGAGCGGTGGAGGCGAAGGAGGTTGAGGAGGTCCTGCCTGTTCCGGAACGCCCGCCCGGCCAGGAGGCCGCAGCAGATGATTGTTCCCGCGTAGGGACACCGGAGGGATCCTGTCCGTCATTGCCGGAGGTCGACTGGGACGCGATGGAGCGTCTTGATGACGTCGCATATGCCGTAAAATGGGAAAGTGCGTGGCAGCAACGTCAGGAGGAACAGCAACGCCGACAGGAGGAAGAACAGGAGGTCCAGCGTAACTGACAGCGGCAGCATGCAGAGCTCATCGCGGACAAGGAGACCGTTCGCCGCGATAAAGGTACCCGGAGGGAACCACGACGTCAGGGGTGCGTCACCGAATTCCAGTTCCGCAAGGGCTGGGGTTTTATCCGGGAACCGGGACTTTACCCAGGGGTATTTGTGAGCCGACGCGATGTAGAGTCCCACCTACCACAAGGCCATCCGGGAAGGGACCTGGTTAATGGGGACATAGTCACCTACACACGGCACTGGGGTATGAAGGGATGGTATGCCCTTAATGTCACAATCGTCCGTGACCCCGTCCCCGACGCAGGTAACGTCACCATTGCCAGGGCGTCACAGTCCCGAGCTCCCGCTGCACCAGGCCGTGCCCCGGCATCGCCCCCTGAATGTCCATCACAGTTTGAAGCGCCCCCGGCATATTCTTCTCTGCCAGTGCCTCGCACCAAATCGCAACCCGCGACCCCGTTCAAACCACAAATTATACCGCCGGTTGTAGCGGCACCAGCAGCGATGCAATCAGCATCTTGTAATGAAGAGATACCCGTTGCGCCCCCAGTGGTTCGCACGAGGACTGTAGCGACACAAACGTTGATAGCAAGTCACCACTTGTTTGTCATGAGATCTAAGGATCATCGCGTCGTTCCAGCACCCGGTGTGGAAGACGTCACTGAAATTAGTAAATGAAAAGACCGGTAGGACCCAGACAGGGTTTACCACATTCAATATGTATATAAGTTCATAAAAGTGAAAATAATTTGCACCTGTGATATAAGTATGTAATGTTTACATATTTTGCAATAAGTAGAATACCCGGCTGGGTAAGAGGATATACGAGTTATAAGATAATATACAAGGTTATGAGAAGATTTATTTGCACTTTATTGTAAGTTTTAAAAATGTGTTTTGATATGGATATAATATATGCGTCTTTTCCTCATAATGGACTGAGAGGCTGAGGACTGAGCCAGCCCAAGAACTGATCTTTGTAAATAGTTGCGCTACGGTGCATTATCTTGGTTTTACATAAAACCAGCACAACTACCTCTGAACACAAAACCCGTATGGTGTGGCACTGAGTGAGGTCTGCATTCAGATGTCCTGCAGCCCACCCAGGACCCACGTGGGAGGTTTGGTGCGGGTCCTCCACAAGAATATTGTATATTTATTGATGTGTCTTCATGTTTTGATACTTTTGTATTTTCCTATTGTACATACTGTAACGTTCAAGCTTCGTACCTCCCGGAGGGGATGAGTTACATGTTATTGTTTAAATGCAAAACAAAATGTCTTCCTTTTTTTATATTTTACAGCCCGGGAGTGCTGTGTTTTACCAAGGGGGGATGTGTAGCCCTGGTATGTAAGGCACACATTATTCTGGAGGATGCGTGGAGAGGTAACCGTTTAATGCTTGATATCCATTCACTCCAACATACACCTTAGACACACCCATTGAGTCAGCTTCCTGTCTTAGAACAGTAGAAGTTCAGTCAGTCTAGTCTGGACATGGAGGGAGGAAGAAGTTTAGTCAGTCAGTTGCTCAAGAGTTGTCTGTCGTCAGAGAGACGGTTCAGAAAGTGGAGGCTAGTATGGGTGAGGTAGTTCATCCTAGTCTAGTCAGAGCTGTTCCTTAACCTGAAGACAGAGGCAGTTAAGAAAGAAAGAAGAGTTGCCACAGAGACTTCAGCCGCCTGTCCCAAGGACAGTGAAGTTCAGTCGATGTGTTCCTGAACTAGGAGAATACTAAGAATCTGTTAGCGAGCTCTAAGAAAGAAATAGAGAAAGAATCGACTCTTACCAAAGGAAAAGGAGGAGTGCTTATGTTAAGAGCGCGAGCAGGGCGAAGGGCGTAAAGGAAAGAAGACAGAGCAGTGCCTTAGATATTGGATTATCTGCACTATTAGCCGGTCACTGGGGACCGAAGTGTTGCTATCGCTTTATGCATAGTAATGAAACAACCAGAGATTCGCTGGACTACAAGTCGCAGGAACAAGCCCTAAAGAGTCGGTACGTAACCGGAGTCAGAGAGAGTAGGAACTTTGAGTCTCTGCAGGACAAAAGTAAGAACCTGGCTCTCCCAACATCTGCAAAGCAGAGATATGGAAGGCTCCACCACAATGCTGACCGGGCAGTACAGCTAAGGAGTTAGCTGGAGTTATTTGGAGTTAACTTAGCTTCATGCAAGTTGGACTCATCATATTGAAAGTAAAGGAGGCCTCTAACCTGCTCAGCGGTTATCTCAAAACGCATTCTCCACCCCGACCAGCTCCCCGGGACCTGCCTAAACGGCTGACAAGTAAAAGGTATGGAAAGACGCTGGATGGTGTGAGACTGATTCATTTATCTGCACCCTACATCATTATAACCATAGACTTTGAGGGACCAGTCCCACCTGTGGGGGACCCGTCATCTAGCTGCCACAACATCCCCTCAGAGATCTACCGCAGCGCTGGTCTTAGTGATCAGAAAACTACAGGTGGCGTCACGAACTGTTATCTACTAATCCCCTGTAAATAATCCCCCCCATCATACGCCTGACCGCCAGGGACACGGAACGAGCCACCGCTGCCAGTGACAAATCCCATATACTTTCATGGGCTCGGCTCCGAGTACCCCATATCCCTGGAAACCCACAATTGTGGTGCGTGGTCGAGACAGTAGCCATCCTTCAGGTTTTTTACAGATGGCTGTCATGATCCTATGATAGGATTTGGATCTGCACATCATGGGTTAATGTTTGTGGCCTCTTTCTGGATCGGGGAGGGCTTTTTATACCCATAGGAAGCTCTAATCCCTGTCAGTTATACTTGTGCCCTCGGCTGAGTAGTTTGACCCTTGTGTGCTTGTGCCTTGTGCTTGCTCTTTGACTGATTCTCTGGTTCTGATCTGGTCTGTCCTCCCTTCTTGGTTTGTGCCTCGTGATTCTGTACTGATTACTGTCTGCCTTGTTACTGATTCCTGCTCTTTCCTGACTGACCGCTTTGCCTGTCTCTCTTGTACCTCATCCGTGCTCCACAGTTTCGACCCCTGGCCTGTATCTGTCTCCTCTGCTGTTATTCCCTTCAGTACCATTACTGCCCTCTCAGTTATCACCTCGGCTTGTCTGACCTTTATTTATCCTACCGGCACCCTCGCTGTCTCCCCGGCGAGTGACGCATCAGACTCCGCCCCAGTCCCGCCTTCTGCCGTCACGTGCCACAGGTTCTGTTACCCAGCGGTTTCGCCATGTCCCGTTAACCTGCGGGGACCACCCGGCCTCGCTCGTCTTAAAGGCATACCTGGATTCGTGCACGGATTGCACATTCTGGTTAGTGCCTGTGACAATGGCATTATATTTGCATCAAGAATTTGTTGAAATTTCATTAAATCCATTCTTCCCTCTACCCGTGAAATGTTCACCATGCCATTGGCTGCAACACGACCCTAAAATAAGATTGATCCAACCCCATCCTTAACCCCTTAAAGACCAGGAGTATTTCCGTTTTTTACATTTTTTGCTTTCTGTGGGACAAGTTGTACTTTTGATTGGCACCATTGATTTTACCAGATCGTGTATTGGAAAACGGGAAACAAATTCCAAGTGCGGTGAAATTACAAAAAAAAGTGCATTTTTGCATTTGTTTTTTGGATTATTGTTTTTACCATGTTCACTAAATGCTAAAACTGACCTGCTATTATGATTTTCCATGTCATTACGAGTTTAAAAACACTAAGCATGTCTAGGTTCTTTTTTATTTTAGTGGTGAAAAATAAAATCCAAAGTTTGTAAAAAAAAAAAAAGAAAAGTTGGTATTTTTCGAGACCCGTAGCGTATCCATTTTTTGGGATCTGGGGTGGGGTGAGGGCTTATTTTTTGTGTGCCGATCTGATGTTTTTATTGATACCATTTTGGTATAGATTTTATCTTTTGATCGCCCGTTAAAGCATTTTATTGCAATGTTGCAGTGACCAAAAAAGTAATTCTGGAATTTTGATTTTTTTTTCTCGCTACACCGTTTACCGATCGGATTAATTATTTTTATAGATTTATAGATCTGTGTTGTGAATGTGCTAGAAATGAATTCTGAGCAGAAGCTCCCTCTGGTGGTTACAAACAGTACTGAACTATCCAATGAAGATTGTGAAGATTGGCGATCAGGTGTTACTGACTGGTCTTATATAAGGGAGGTTCCCTCCCATCAGGGTTGCCGGTGTTCAATTGTTCTGGTCTCATCTTTGATTCCTGTTCACTCTGTAGCTTGCTGTTTCGTGCCTGCATCTTCTGCTAACAGATAAGACATTTTCTTCTTTTAGTTTTTTGTGCTTGCTTTTTGCATTTTGTCCTGCACTTCTGTGGGGGTCTGCCAGGTCCCCTCCGGGGGCTTGTGCTCCTCTCAGTTTATTTCAGCCACTGTTGTTTGTTCATTTGCCTTTTCCAGTTTTTTCAGTGGCTGCTGTTTAGTTTTGTTACACCAGAGAACTAATTTAGGTGGTAGAGGTCGTGTGATCTCAGGTGTTTTTGTAATTAGTAGAGTTGGTACTTTTCAGGGTTTTTTGGGATTGCAGTAAGTGTCCTTCCTATCCTTTTCTATTTAGGAAGTTTGGGCCCCAACGTTTGCTCATACTATTTTCTGTCTGTGTCTGTATTTCCTCTTGTCTAACCGCCATTACATGTTTGGGGGCTTTCTGTGTTCTTTGGGGATCTGCTCCGGGGCAGATAGTTTTCCTCTTTCTGTCTTTAGGTGTAGTTAGCTTCTCAGGCTGTGACGAGGCGTCTAGGACCAACGTAGGTACGCTCCACGGCTGCCTTTAGTTGTGGTGGTTAGTCAGGGTACTGCAATCCCATAGATTCCAACCTCTCTGGTGTATTTCCTTTTTTGCGTGCTCTCCTCAGCTACCAAATCATAACAGTATCACCGGCCCAAAAACTGATATTTGTATGGTACTCACAGAAGGGAAAAATAGTGTTAAAGAAAGAAGATTGTCAAAGTTGTCAGAGATTTTTTTTTTTTTCCCTCTGTTTCTCTGAATGCTGAGGAGGATTTTTTTTCTCTCAATGGAGTTTGCACAGTTGTCTGGCCGTGTGGATCAGCTTGCCACTGAAGTTCGGAGTATTGCTACCTATCTTGCAGGGTTGCCTGTTGTGGAACCTAGGATTCCCATGCCAGATTTGTTTTTAGGGGATCGAGCTAAATTTCTGAATTTCAAAAATAACTGTAAGTTGTTTTTTGCCTTGAAATCTAAGTCCTCAGGGAACGCAGCACAGCAGGTTCAAATTGTCATCTCTCTCCTGCGCAGCGATCTTCAGGATTGGGCTTTTTCCCTGACACCTGGGGATCCTGTTTTGAGTAATGTTGATGCATTTTTTCAGGCTCTGGGGTTATTGTACGATGAGCCTAATGTCACTGATCAAGCTGAAAAAGCCTTGTTGGCATTAAATCAGGGGCTTGAGGACGCTGAGTTATACTGTCAGAGATTCTGAAGGTGGGCAGTCCTGACCAAATGGAATGACGATGCTTTGGCAGCCCTTTTTCGAAAGGGTCTGTCAGAGGATGTAAAGGATGTTATGGTGGGATTCCCTGTCCCCTCTGGTCTCAATGATTCTATGTCATTAGTGATTCAAATTGACAGACGTTTGCGTGAGCGTAGAGGTATGCGTGGAACAGTGTTGCCTTGTAAACCAGCTTCTGAACCCATGCAGTGGCGCCGCTATAATGAGGCGACTTGAGCCTCTGTCTCAGGCGGCGGCAGCTAGGGGGCGGCAAAGCAGGGGCGCACAGTGAATGAAAAGGCCCATGGGCCCGCCGACATTGAACTGACAGTTCAGTGCCGGCGGGCCCTTTAATCGCGGGTGGAATGCTGTGAGTGAGGAAGGTCTTGCGGCCTTCCATATGCAGCACAGGCGACGTGATCGTCATCACACCGCCTGCGCGCCGTGATGACGTCACGCCGCCTGTGCCAGGAGAAGACGGAGTCCAGCGCGCTTCTTCAGAGCTGCGGGGGAGATAGGTGAGTACTGACTTTTTTTTTTTTTTTAACGCCGGGCCCGACTTATGGGGGACTATGCTGGCTATGGGGGATTATGCTGGCTATTGGGGGATTATGCTGGCTATTGAGGGATTATGCTTGCTATGGGGGGATTATGCTGGCTATTGGGGGATTATGCTGGCTATTGGGGATTATGCTGGCTATTGGGGGATTATGCTGGCTATGGGGGGATTATGCTGGCTATTGGGGGATTATGCTTGCTATGGGGGATTATGCTGGCTATTGGGGGATTATGCTGGCTATTGGGGGATTATGCTGGCTATTGGGGGATTATGCTGGCTATGGGGGGATTATGCTGGCTATTGGGGGATTATGCTGGCTATTGGGGATTATGCTGGCTATGGGGGGATTATGCTGGCTATGGGGGGATTATGCTGGCTATTGGGGGATTATGCTGGCTATTGGGGATTATGCTGGCTATTGGGGGATTATGCTGGCTATGGGGGGATTATGCTGGCTATTGGGGAATTATGCTGGCTATTGGGGGATTATGCTGGCTATTGGGGGATTATGCTGGCTATGGGGGGATTATGCTGGCTATTGGGGGATTATGCTGGCTATTGGGGGATTATGCTCGCTATGGGGGGATTATGCTGGCTATTGGGGGATTATGCTGGCTATTGGGGGATTCTGCTGGCTATTGGGGGATTATGCTGCGTATTGGGGACCTATGCTGCGTATTGGGGACCTATGCTGCCTATTGAGGACCTATGCTGCGTATTGGGGACCTATGCTGCCTATTGAGGACCTATGCTGCGTATTGGGGACCTATGCTGCCTATTGGGGTCCTATGCTGCCTATTGGGGACCTATGCTGCCTATTGGGGACCTATGCTGCCTATTGGGGACCTATGCTGCCTATTGAGGACCTATGCTGCGTATTGGGGACCTATGCTGCCTATTGAGGATCTATGCTGCGTATTGGTGACCTATGCTGCCTATTGGGGACCTATGCTGCCTATTGGGGTCCTATGCTGCCTATTGGGGACCTATGCTGCCTATTGGGGACCTATGCTGCCTATTGGGGACCTATGCTGCCTATTGAGGACCTATGCTGCATATTGGGGACCTATGCTGCCTATTGAGGACCTATGCTGCGTATTGGGGACCTATGCTGCCTATTGGGGTCCTATGCTGCCTATTGGGGACCTATGCTGCCTATTGGGGACCTATGCTGCGTATTGGGGACCTATGCTGCCTATTGGGGACCTATGCTGCCTATTGGTGACCTATGCTGCCTATTGGGGACCTATGCTGTCTATTGAGGACCTATGCTGCCTATTGGGGACCTATGCTGCATATTGGGGACCTATGCTGCCTATTGGGGACCTATGCTGCCTCTTGGTGACCTATGCTGCCTATTGGGGACCTATGCTGTCTATTGAGGACCTATGCTGTCTATTGAGGACCTATGCTGTCTATTGAGGACATATGCTGTCTATTGAGGACATATGCTGCCTATTGGGGACCAATGCTGCCTATTGGGGACATTTACCTGCCTATTAGGGATTCTCGCACCACACCAGTCTGAGCCTGAGCACCAATATGTGCACTGATGAGGATGGAATGATATGGATTGGCAAGGCTGCAGTGATGGGCAGTGCAGGCTGTATGTCTCTGTGTGGGCAGTTTTATTGCTGGTATATTGTTTTTGTAGCACTGTATATATATTGGTATTTTACTAATAGCAATTTGGAATCCCTAGGAAATAATGATATCAAGAAAGAGAAAAATTGCTTCACTTGTGACAAATATGGAACCGAACATTGACCATCTCATTAGCCAAAAGCAGGCCCATAGTTCCCACTGAAATACCAGTAAGTTTGTTGATTTTTAACTTTACTTGTTCTTTATTTTAAGTATTGTATTTGTTCCTGTTTCTTTTTTTTTTTTACTTCAAAATAAGAGTGTAGTATATGGTGTATACAGGGTCATACACATCGTGTGCGGTATATAGAGTGTAGTATATGGTGTATACAGGGTCATACACATCGTGTGCGGTATATAGAGTGTATATACACTGCTGTATTATACTTTTCATATACAGGTTATAATGCTCTTATTCTTTGTATAGAGGTGAGTGTGCCATGTATAATATATGGTATATACAGCGTAGTGTCACATACACTGCTGTATTATGCAATATACAACAGTTCTAATGCTCCATACCTAATATGCAGTATAATGTACAGTGTATATGATGTAACCTGTATAAGATGTGACATTGGCTTGCCCCCCCTAGTTTTGATCCTGGGTACGCCCATGCTCCTGCTGCTGGCTGCTGCGCACAGTGCTGCTTCCTTAATATCCTTGTGACTCCCTCCCCTCATGTCTAGAGTTAGGAGAAGTCAGGTCGGTGACTCGTTATTAATGCAACTACTTAAGTTACTATATGGGACTTGAAAACATGATCTCCCAACAATGGAAATACACAGGCCTGTGTAGCGCTGCGGTGATTCCGGATGTGTTCAATGAGCACATCCGGATTCACCGCGCGTTCAGAAGGGGGCGGAGCTTTGTACTGATTTTACAATGGAGGGGGCGCCGTTTTGCAGTTCGCCTCAGGCAGCAGAGAGGCTAGGTTCAACCCTGAACCCATGCAGTGTGATAGAGTGGCTTCTGGGGCACAGCGTCATGAGTTTCGAAAACGCAATAGGTTATGTTTCTACTGTGGTGATGCCTCTCATGCTATTTCAGTCTGCCCTAAGCGGGAAGACGTTTTGCACGTTTAGTTGTCTTGGGTAGTGTTAAGACTAAATTTTTGTTGACTGTTACCCTGATTTGCTCCCTGTCCACATTTTCTGCTCAGGCTTTTGTTGATTCGGGAGCAGCTATTAACCTGATGGATTTTGATTTTGCTAAACATTGTGGGTTTCCCTTGATACCCCTACGGAAGTCTATTCCCCTACTGGGGATCAATTCTACCCATTTGGCTGAGAATAAACCTCAGTTCTCTACTCAGGTGATAATGAGGGTTGAACCTGATCATCAGGAGAGTTGCAAATTTTTGGTGCTGTATAATCTGCATGACATTATCGTACTGGGTTTCCCTTGGTTACAGTCTCATAATCCTGTTTTGGATTGGAAATCTGTGTCTGTAACCAGTTGGGGCTGCAGTGTTAATACCAACACTCCTGTTTTTTTTTCTGCCTCCCCCCAGGCTCATGATGTTCCTGAACTTTTGACTGATTTTTCTGATGTGTTTAGCGAAAGTAAATCTGCATCCTTGCCCCCCATAGGAGCTATGACTGCGCTATTGAATTAGTGCCGGGTAGTAAATTCCCTAAAGGTCGCCTTTTTAACTTGTCTGTACCTGAACATGACGCTATGCGGTCTTATATCAAGGAGTCATTGGAGAAGGGTCATATCAGACCATCCTCTTCACCCTTGGGTGCCGGTTTTTTCTTTGTGGCCAAAAAGGATGGTTCATTAAGGCTGTGTATTGATTATCGTCTCTTGAACAATATCACTGTGAAATATCAATATCCGTTACCCTTGATTTCTGACCTGTTTTCCAGGGTGAAAAGTGCTACTTGGTTTACCAAGCTTGACCTCAGGGGGCATATAACCTTATTCGCATTAAGCACGGGGATGAATGGAAGACGGCATTTAATACCCCAGAGGGGCATTTTGAGTACCTAGTGATGCCCTTTGGGCTCACTAATGCTCCTTCTGTCTTCCAGTCCTTCATGAATGACATTTTCAGGGATTTTGTGGATAAATTTCTGATTGTTTATTTGGATGATATCTTGATTTTTTCCAATGACTGGGACTCTCATGTGAAACATGTTCGGACTGTGTTCCAGATTTTGAGAGAGAATGCACTTTATGTGAAGGGATCAAAGTGTCTTTTTGGCTTACAGAGGATCTCATTTCTGGGATTCATTTTGTCCCCATCTGTTATTGAAATGGACCCGGTCAAGGTTCAGGCCATCTGTGATTGGGTCCAACCTACTTCATTAAAGGCTCTTCAAAGATTCTTGGGTTTTGCCAATTTTTATCGTAAATTTATTGGTAATTTCTCTGTTATTGTTAAACCATTGACTGATTTGACCAAAAAGGGTTCTGATGTGGTGAATTGGCCTCCTGAGGCAGTCTCTGCATTTCAGGAACTTAAGCAGAGATTCATTTCTGCTCCTGTTCTACGGCAGCCTGATGTTTCTCTGCCATTTCAGGTGGAGGTTGATGCCTCTGAAATTGGGGCAGGTGCCGTTTTGTCCCAAAGAGATCCAGAGACCTCTAAAAGTAACCCTTGTGCCTTTTTCTCTCGAAAATTTTCTCCAACTGAACGTAATTATGACGTGGGTAATCAGGAGTTATTGGCCATGAAGTGGGCTTTTGAAGAGTGGAGACATTGGCTGGAGGGAGCCAAACATCAGGTGGTGGTCCTCACGGACCATAAGAATCCGGTTTATCTGGAATCAGCCAAGCGACTTAATCCTAGACAGGCCAGGTGGGCCTTGTTTTTCACACGTTTTAATTTTGTGGTTTCCTTTCTTCCTGGCACTAAGAATGTTAAGGCGGATGCCCTCTCGAGGAGTTTCCTTGCTGACTCTCCTTAGTTATCTGATCCTGCTGTTATTTTGAAAGAGGGTGTAGTTCTTTCCGCCATCTCGCCCAATTTGAGACTGGCTCTGGAAGGGTGTCAGGAGGATAAACCTGAGCGCTGCCCTATTGGGAAATTGTTTGTCCCAGACCCGTGAAAAAAGAGTGTGATGTCTGAGATTCATTGTTCCGCGTTGGCCGGTCATCCCGGAATTTTTGGTACCAGAGACTTGGTTAGTCGGTCCTTTTGGTGGCCTACTTTGTCTCGTGACGTCAGGGAATTTGTGCAGTCCTGCGGGACTTGCTCTCGCTCCAAGCCTTGCTCTCGCTCTAGTGGTTTGTTGATGCCATTGCCTGTGCCCAAGAGACCATGGACCCATATCTCTATGGATTTCATTTCCGACCTCCCTGTTTCTCAGAGAATGACCGTTATCTGGGTGATTTGTGATAGGTTTTCCAAAATGATACATCTTGTGCCATTACCTAAGTTGCCTTCCTCCTCCGAATTGGTGCCTTTGTTCCTTCAGCACGTGGTTCGGTTACACGGCATTCCTGAGAACATTGTGTCTGACAGAGGAGTCCAGTTTGTTTCCAGATTTTGGAGGACTTTTTGTTCTAAACTTGGTGTTCAATTGTGTTTCTCCTCGGCTTTTCATCCTCAGACCAATGGACAAACTGAGAGAACAAACCAGACATTGGAGACTTATCTGAGATGCTTTGTGTCTGCTGATCAGGATGACTGGGTCTCTTTTTTGCCTTTGGCTGAGTTTGCTCTTAATAATAGGGCTAGCTCTGCCACTTTGATGTCTCCATTTTTCTGCAATTTTGGGTTTCACCCTCGATTTTCTTCAGGACAGACGGAGGCTTCTGTCTGTCCAGGTGTTGACTCTGTTGTGGAGCGTATGCAGCGGATTTGGGACCAGGTAGTGGAGAGGTTGTCCCTCTCTCAGGAGAGGGCCCAGCGGTTTGCCAACCGGCATAGGACTGATGGTCCTCGGTTTGAAGTGGGGGACTTGGTCTGGTTGTCCTCAAGAAATATCCCTATGAGAGTTGCATCTCCTAAGTTTAAGCCTAGGTTCATTGGACCTTATAAGATCATGAAGATTCTTAATCCTGTTTCCTTTCGTTTACTTCTTCCAGGGACATTTAAGATCCATAACGTGTTCCACAAGTCCTTATTGAAGAGGTTTGTCGAGCCAGTGGTTCCTATGGCTGTGCCTCCTGACCCTGTTTTGGTTGAGGGCAATCTGGAGTATGTGGTTGAGAAAATATTGAATTCTCGTTTTTCTAGACGGAAACTCCAGTATTTGGTTAAGTGGAGAGGTTATGGTCAGGAGGACAATTCTTGGGTGTTTGCTTCGGACATCCATGCTAGGAGACTCATCCGTGCGTATCACAGAGCTCATCCTGACCGACCTGGTTGCTCAAATGAGGGTTCGGTGACCCCTCCTCAAGGGGGGATACTGTTGTGAATGTGCTAGAAATGAATTCTGAGCAGAAGCTCCCTCTGATGGTTACAAACAGTACTGAACTATCCAATGAAGATTGTGAAGATTGGCGATCAGGTGTTACTGACTGGTCTTATATAAGGGAGGTTCCCTCCCATCAGGGTTGCCGGTGTTCAATTGTCTGGTCTCATCTTTGATTCCTGTTCACTTCGTAGCTTGCTGGTTCGTGCCTGCATCTTCTGCTAACAGATAAGACATTTTCTTCTTTTAGTTTTTTGTGCTTGTTTTTTGCATTTTGTCCTGTACTCCTGTGGGGGTCTGCCAGGTCCCCTCCGGGGGCTTGTGCTCCTCTCAGTTTAGTTCAGCCACTGTTGTTTGTTCATTTGCCTTTTCCAGTTTTTTCAGTGGCTGCTGTTTAGTTTTGTTACACCAGAGAACTAATTTAGGTGGTAGAGGTCGTGTGATCTCAGGTGTTTTTGTAATTAGTAGAGTTGGTACTTTTCAGGGTTTTTTAGGATTGCAGTAAGTGTCCTTCCTATCCTTTTCTATTTAGGAAGTTTGGGCCCCAACGTTTGCTCATACTATTTTCTGTCTGTGTCTGTATTTCCTCTTGTCTAACCGCCATTACGTTTGGGGGCTTTCTATGTTCTTTGGGGATCTGCTCCGGGGCAGATAGTTTTCCTCTTTCTGTCTTTAGGTGTAGTTAGCTTCTCAGGCTGTGACGAGGCGTCTAGGACCAACGTAGGTACGCTCCACGGCTGCCTTTAGTTGTGGTGGTTAGTCAGGGTACTGCAATCCCATAGATTCCAACCTCTCTGGTGTATTTCCTTTTTTGCCTGCTCTCCTCAGCTACCAAATCATAACAGATCTGGTGATTCTGAAAGTGGCGATACCAAATATGTTTATATTTAATTTTTTTATTGTTTTATTTTGAATGGGGCGAATGGGGGTGATTTGAACTTTTATATTTTTTTATTTTTTCAATATTTTTAGAAACTTTTTTTTACTTTTTACTTGCTTCAATAGTCTCCATGGGAGACTAGAAGCTGCGATCTTCCGATCGCTTGTGCTTCTGATCGCTGCTGCAGCCCTGCTCTGTGTAGCAGAAATGCTGACTTGCTATGAGCGCAGACTGGAAATGGATATAAGAGGTAGATAGATATATGTGCTGCCAGTATCTGTGTGCACACAGTTGCTCAGGAGGGAAAACCCAACGCACGTTTCGCTGTCGCTTCTTCCTGGGAGGGCCGTAGAAGATATTGCTCACTTCTTCCCACCCAGGAAGAAGCAACATTGGAGTTTTCCCTTCTGAGCAACTGTGTTCACACAAGTACTGGCAGCACATTTATCTTTCTACCTCTTATACTTATGTCCTTTGGATTGTTTACAGCAATTGTACTTATTTACCCGAATGCTTCCACCCCCTATGCACTTGCACATTAGAACACTGTTTCTAATTTTGGGATAATTCTCTTTTTTGGCCCTATAAATAGATTGTCTTTCTGCTGTATGCATGTGTTCACATGTATTATCTTTGTAGATTACAATTTATCAGTGCTTTGCAATTGTACTCCTATAACATCTATTTTTTTATTCTTTTTACTACATCTGTGTATAATTTATCTCAACCACTTGGCTTTTATTGTTACTATAAGGCTGGGGTCACACTTGCGAGTGTGATGCGAGAAACTTACATGAGTCTCTCGCATCAATACCCGGCACTGCCGCCGGCACTCGGAGTGTGCGGCTGCATGTATTTCTATGCAGCCACACACTCCTGTCCGAGTGCTGGCGGCAGTGTCTGGTATTGAAGCGAGAGACTCGCAAGTGTGACCCCGGCCTAATATTTTATGTGGCCATCACTATTTTACAT
This sequence comes from Oophaga sylvatica, assembly GCA_033576555.1. Taxonomy (NCBI): domain Eukaryota; kingdom Metazoa; phylum Chordata; class Amphibia; order Anura; family Dendrobatidae; genus Oophaga; species Oophaga sylvatica. Next base: position 57,766,240 of record JARQOD010000001.1, read on the forward strand.
CCTCATTATGTACCTACCTATTTTACTTTTTTTTTCATCTATGAACTTGGTTGCTCAGGGGTCACTATGCCTTGTTCTATACCCTTTTCAATATTTACCTGTTTCATTGTTGTTGTTTTTTTAAAAAAATTCCTTTTATCTGATATATTAATAAATATTTTCTATTATATTTTGGGCTGTGTACTTCTCTTCTTTCGGGTTTCCTAATGCAAAATACGGCCACTATCTGTAAGACCACTTTCTATTCTAGTAAGCGATACTGTATGTATGTCCCTAATCTCCTCTGCATAGTGCAGAAAATACATTTTATTATCCCTCTATATGATTGGCATCACAGGTCTTGCTTCGGCACCTTCTCTTTTGTCGGAAATTGCGGTGAGCCTGCCCTGCTTCATGTGGATGATGCGTCCTACGTCATCCACACACTGTCTGCCAATCATGCTCCTGTGCAGGCGAACTTCATTCTGCCCTGCTAAGGTCAGAGAATAGTACTGCGATGTAAATGTGCCGGCTTTACTTCCGGGTCTTCAGCGTTCTTTGGTCCTTCCCGGCATATGCGCAGTACAGTATTTTACTCTGACCTCAGCAGGTCAGTGAGCCGTACGCCTGCGCAGGAGTGAGTTTGGGGGACACTATGTGGATGTCATAGGACATGTCATCCATATGAAGTAGGGCAGGAGGAAAGCGCTTGCGACCAGAGAGGAGGCGCCAAAATAAGAACAGCGACGACTATGAGACTGGACTGCACCGTATGAGGGGATAATAAAAGCTATTTATTTGTGCTGTGAAGAGGAGTTTGAGGACTTATGTACATCTTACTAAAATACTGTAAAAGAGGCCTTAAAAGTGGTGGCTGTACTTTATATAGGGAAAACCTGGCTACAGGTTCCCTTTAAGTTTGATGCAGTTTTGCCATTAATCACCCATCTATAGAATAGATGATAAATATTTGATTGCTAGAGCACCAGCATGGAAACCGGCAGTCATACCTAGTCCTGTGTCACAAACGAGTTACCTTTAAATTAAAAGTAGTTTATTAGAAAACCAAAATACAATCATATACCTTAAGATGTAGACTTACTGTACTCATGCAGGTAATAGCTTTATCATTACTACATTCTTAATTTTGTTGCCCATTTTGCATTTACGTCATTTCATTATTTTTAAGATCTGCCTGTAATTATACCTAAAAATGGACACCTTTACATTTACCTTCTATTGATCAGCAAGTGATACTCTGGCAAGAAAGGAGAAACCATTGCATAGGCTAACATATATTGATTGAAATGCACCCTATCTAGAGATTTGATGACCTTGATATTCCCAACTTGTTTCTCTCAACCATCATCCTACCTCTTTGCTAAAGACATTCAATCTTTGTCAAGATTTCCCAGGTCCTTTTCTTGTAATGTGTTACAACCTCCTCAAAGTATCATTTCCTAAGTATCATTTGTTTAGTCTATCAAAATAAATGTGGATTTAAAAGCTCTTTATTCAAACTACATTGTTGAGAAAATTATATACAATGTGTATAAAATATGTTTAGCCAAATTTCAGATTTTTTTTTAAAGAACCTGACAGCTGACACATGCTGCCCAAACCAGGGGTAGCATGTATCAGGCACTAGTTGTATGATTTCGGCCATGTTTGATTGATTCTTAAACACCGCAGCATTTTAGAGTAAAACATTAAAAGCCATATGGGAGACTTGTGAAAACTTAACTCCTGATAATGAATCACAGGTCTCTTCCTATACACGCATGCAGGGAGACATCCATCATTCAAAGGGAATGGGAGGGAAAAAGTCCCAAGACAGAAGGATAAGGAAGAAAAAAAACCTTTTTAGGGGCACAGGCCCTTTAAAGTGCAGGCAGGGGCTCACGCATGCAGTCCAGACTCACTGTGACAGCCAGCATCACCACCCGGTGCACCAGGATAAGTGCCTCCGGGGCCCTGGACAAACAGGGGGGACCCACTCACCATCAGGGTTACCGGCACGTAATGATACTCATGAATCGGGGAAGCCCAGTGCCAATTCTGGCATCAGCCCCCCTTAAATACTCACCTATCCTTACTCCCAGCAGCTGCAGTGTCTTCAGCGTCTCTGACGTCTTAGGGCAGAGGGCACGATGATGTTACTACTGTGTGCCCTCTGTCCTGAGCAGTGCAGAGAGACAAAAGAAGCTGAGCAGATTGGACCTGCAGGGAATGGGAGAGGTGAGTATTTGATTTTTTTTTCATGTATGGAGTATCGTATGGGGCCCATTATACTGCATGGAAAAATATATGGGGTTATTATACTGTATGGAGAAATATATGGGGCATATTATATACTGCATGGGGCATTATATGAGACCATTATACTGTACAGAGCATTATATGGGGCCAGTATATTGTATGGAGCAATATATGGGGCTCATTATACTGTATGGAGCATTATATGGGGCCATTATATTGTATTGAGCAGTATATGGGGTCATTATACTGTCTGGAGGATTATATGTGCCCATTAGTCCTTATGGAGCAATATATGGGGCCCAGTATTCTGTATGGAGCAATATATGGGGTCCATTTATACTGTGTGGACCATGGTATGGGGCTATTATACTACATGGAGCATTAAATGGGGCTCATTGTGTGGAGCATTATATGAGGCCCATTAAACTGCATAGATCATTATATGGGGCTATTATACTGTATGGAGCAATATATGAGGCCCATTATATACTGTGTGGACCATGGTATGGGGCTATTATACTACATGGAGCATTAAATGGGGCTCGTTATACTATATGGAGCATTATATGGGCCCATTATACTATATGGAGCATTATATGGAGCCATTATACTGTATTGAGCATTATATGGGGCTATTATAATGCATGGAGCAATATATGGGGACATTGTAAAATAAGCAAAAAGATAGCCTCATCGTGTCCTGTAATATAATTCAGTCTGTCTTGCAATATAGTGGGTCTCCAGCCAATAGTCGTGACTTGTGGCTTATCATAGAAAATAAATTTTGGCGAGTCCCAAAATAGATAAAATCCTCGATTTATTTAAAAAAATGTAAAAGATCATACAGGTTGGGGATACATCTCAACGCGTTTCTGGCAAAAGCCCTTATTCACTGAGATACAGATTCCTTAAGATACATGGTATAAAAGTTACCATTTGTTTTTATACCATGTATCATAAGGAATCTGTATCTCAGTGAATAAGGGCTTTTGCTAGAAACGCGTTGAGATCTATCCCCAACCTGTATGATCTTTTAAATTTTTTTAAATAAATTGAGGATTTTATCTAATTTGGGACTCGCCAAAATTTCTCTTTTATATGGGGACATTATACTGTATGATGGAGCAATATATGAGGTCTTTAAACTATATGAAGCATTATATTGGCCCATTGCACTGTATGGAGCAATATATGAGGCCGATTATATACTGTGTGGAGCATTATATGGGGCCTACTGTATGGAGCATTATATGGGGTCATTATACTCTAACATAGAGCAATATATGGGGCCATTATATTGTATGGAGCATTATATGAGGCACATTATACTGTACGGAATATTATATGGGCCCATTATACTATATAAATCATTACATGGGGCCACTATACTATATGAAGAATTATATGAGTCCATTATACTGTATGGAGCATTATATGGAGCCATTATACTGTAAGATAGAGCAATATATGGGGCCTTTATATTGTATGAAGCATTATATGGGACACATTATACTGTACGGAATATTATATGGGCCCATTATACTATATGAATCATTACATGGGGCCACTATACTATATGAAGCATTATATGGGTCCATTATACTATAGGGAGCATTATATGGGCCCATTATACTACATGAAACATTATGTAGGGCCCTTTATACTACATGGAGAATTATATGGGCCCAATATACTGTATAAAGCATTATATGGGGCCCATTATATTGTATGGAGCATTATATGTGGTCATTATACTGAATGGAGCACTATGTGGTGCCCATAATACTGTTTGGAGGACTATATGAAGCCCATAATACTGTATGGAGGACTATGTGGTGCCAATAATATTGTATGAAGGACTATACTGTCTGGTCTAAAATGATAAGTCTGCAGTCACTCTGCTGTGCGTTGGGAGGATTCACCAGTTTATGATCTATTGTAGAATTTACAATATATATAACTCATGTAATGTAAGAAGTAAGTGAAATCTTTGGCATTGTACTATAACTATATTTCTTATCTGTGCACCATGAATGGATGGGGAAATTATTAAATAAAGGAGCCCAGGATGTGGACATTAAATAAAGGTGCCCAGGACCTGGGACGTTATTAATTAAAAAGGGGTGACAGAATTATTGTATGGGGTCAGCATAAGGAACATACATTATTGGTTTATGGTGGCAAGTGGGGACATAATTACTGTAGATGCCAATCAGGAGACATTATTACTGCTGTAATTTAATTTACTTTTGAGGATACTGTGTTTCATGGAGGGGACAAAATGGGGGTCCTATTACTGTGCAGGGTGGCACTATGTCACTTTTTTCTTTATCTAACAGTGTAGAAGTTGGGGGAAAAAGTGGGTAATGTGCTCTGGAAGTGATCAGCTATGGCTATCTGTGTCTTATTTTCTGCAGAAACGATTCCTGGCTGTAAGAAGTGATGGCGGTCTGCACTCGATGAAGAAGAAAAGCGAAGATGAATAGCTTAAACTACAGACATCACTTGTGAGTCAGTGTGTTACCTGTACACTGACACTGAGTACACTGTATACTATATATACAGTTCCTGTGTCACCAGTAGTCACTGTATTACCTGTACACTATAAACACTGCTCCTGTGTAGAGTGTTTCCAGTGGTCACTTTATTAACTGTACACTATATACACAACTTGAATGTATAATGGCACTGGTGATCACTATATTACCTGCATACTATATACACAGGAGCTCTGTATATATTTACATAGTTGATCCAGAGGAAGGCAAAAAAAAAACATGCGGCAAACACTAAGCTGCACATTGGGGAAAAAATAATACTGTAATGTCACTGGTGATCACTGTACACTGACACTATATACTGTACAGCGCTCCTGTGCATAATGTCACTGGTGATCAATGCATTACCTGTACACTGGAACTATATACAGTGCTCCTGTGTATAATGTCATCAGTGGTAATATTAGTGTTATTAGTATTGTGGTTTTTAATAATTATTAGTATTGTAGTATTCGGTCACTATGTGGTGGTAATATGTGCTCGGGCCATGGTGTGGTTTTATTTTTCCCTTGTATGCAGGAGGTGCCGGAGGTATCGGGAGAACTCAAGGGACCCCATTTCTCTCTCCTCAGATGTGCTAGATCATATCAGAGGAGAGAGAAATAAATAGGAAATCAGACTTTTTTTTTTCCTGTCGCAGTTATTCCATGTATAACGGTGATCGCAACACTGGGGTCGGTAAAAACGGACTCGAATCAACATAATAAACAGTTCCAGTAACAAGTCCTGACATGCACGTAGCATAAAGATGACCTAATGGGTACGCCCATTTTAGCGTGTATATAACAACTGGCTTGGAATAAAGCAGTCATGTGACATTTTGATTCAGATACTCTTGTCTGTGTCTATTTGTCCATCACCTTGCTCGAGCAAGTACATCCAATTCGGCAGCCGTTCAATATACTTGAGGGTCTCACGCCCATCCAAACCCAACATCTGGTGTCCCTGGGTGGGTTGGTGAAAAGGAGGAGACTCAATAATACCTGAAGCCCGGCGCCTGTGCAGAGTGAGGCAGTGGAGACACAGAAAAATCCCGGGAAGGTAAGAACCTTTGATTTCTTACAAACACTCTCTGTGTCTCCCCTGTTTCACAACCTGCTGGCCGGACCCAAGGTATGTTATAGCTTAGTTTCCCCATAGACCAGCTCATATTGTTTGGCAAAGAACCGCTGTAGAATATCCTTGTGATACCAGAAAAAACAGTATATTGGATTGGTGAACCTCTGTTGCTGCTATTACAGTATGTGTTTGTTACATGTTGTTATATGTTTAGTGTGTGATTGGAACATGAATGTATGACCCAACCTTGAGGGTACTGATCAAGTCTCTGATGGTCTGTCACTAAGAGTGTCTCTCCATGCTCACTGGTTTGCCAGGATTCATATGAGGATACGTCTATGATGGCAGATACACGGAGAAAAGCTACGTACGTCCTCTTGGGGAGTGACAGAGATACGGTGTTAAATGCCGATCGCATCGGGATAGGTCCTCTGCAGTTCTCTTTGGTGACTACAGTGTGGCACCTTGAGTCAGGGGATAAGTCTATCTGTCTTCTGTCTTTTACGCACAGGCTGCTCCCACATGATGCTAAAAAACTTTGAGGTAATTTGGATCACATTAGCCTGCATATTGCTACTTGGTTTAGTTTTCTGGTTGACATATAAGATCTCTGAATATACAAAGTCAGTCTGAAGTTTAATTGCGGGAGTTGTGCCATTTCTCACTGAGAGGCCGTTTGGGTTTTAGTGAAGTGACCATGGAGTAGTCACATTGGCCAAACCACTAAATACCGTTCCTGACGGGTCTTCACACCTAAATCTGTAATTCCAGTATAGGTTACACAAGAAAAGAGATAATAAGAGGAACAATTGGGTCTGCACACCTATAGACTGTAAACTCAGTTTTAGGTTACTAAAGCTGCGGACAAACAAATGGGTCTGCACACCTAGCAACTGTAAATTCAGGTTTAGGTTACTAAAGCTGTGGCAAACAAATTTTGGGTGCTATAGACAGCCAAAACGAGGCCAGGAGAAGTGAGCATAAGTGGTACTATATGTTAAGAGCACAATAAAACATCAACCAGAAAAGGGAAATAGGCAGGAATAAGGTAAATATGAAGTCAGAAGCACCAGGAAGGAGGGGAAGTTGCAGTGTATAAGTAGCTATGAAGAATTCAGGACAGTTGTGAAAAGTCTAGTCAGTTAAGGTAGAGCTTTTTTGTGTTTGTTTGGTACATAATTGTGTATGAAAGAAAGTGACTGATATATGAGACTCCATGAATGAATTGAATGACAGTGTGCAAGTAATAAGGATTTAAACATAAAAATCCTGCATGAAAGGAGTCCACTTAGGTGTGCTAAGGTGTGATTCTTTGGTCAGTTGGCACCAAGGATATAATAGAGGTACACTAATTAAGTGAAAACTCATAGTTACATGTGCGAGTGAAAACAGTTGTGCTAAATGATCTGCAGATTTTGTGTTGCACATGTTTCAGAAGAAGAATAGATGACAATTGTGTACTTTATGGTAGATGGTTACTAAACAAAGTATATCCAGAGACCAGACCGCCGAGAGTGAGGTTTATAAGACGAGGTGGTAGGCAGTAGGTACTCTGGTATGTGAATATCCATGCCCGTATAAGTGATTCCCATTTGAACCATGCCGGCAGACTTGAAAAACAACGCTCTGTACTTACAGCAAAGTTCGGATGAACAGGTCTTTCACACCAAGCGCATATGTAATAGAAACAGAACTTCTAATTAGATGAATGTATGTATATGGAAAACATTATTGATCATTGGAAAATACTTTAATGTATTGCATTGTGTGTGTGTGTGTCTTATAATCACCTGAGGATTATACCCAGTTTGCAAAACTCTGTTCTCCACAGTAGATTCACACTGACATAAGTCACATGCCAGGTTAAAGAGTAAACTGGACTGTGTTTATAGAAGGTGATGTTAAGTTGATTTAGAATGTTTAACGCTGTTATGTTGATAAGTGGGAAAAGACGTATGGTTTCAAAGTAAACGGATCGTTATCGTGATAGCTGGGGCGTCACTATGTGTGAAGGGGTCTTTAGGGCCACACCAGCGATCCCGACAACGATATGCACTTGTCAGGATCGCTGGTGTGTCACTACATGATCGCTGGTGAGCTGCAAAACAGACAGCTCAGGCAGCGATCAGGACAACAACACTGTGGGTAACGTCGCTTAGTTACCCACAGTGTACATTGGATACCAGCCCGCTGGTGCAGGGCGCTGGTAACCAAGGTACACATTGGGTTTCCAGGCGCTGCATGGCACCTGGAAACCCGATGTGTATCTTGGTTACCAGCTCTCCTGCAGCAGCGAGCTGGTATCCAATGTACACATCGGGTTTCCAGGCACAGCCCCGCGCTGGAAACCCGATGTGTACCTTGGTTACCAGCTGATCGCTGGTCTCCTGCCTGCCACACGCAGCGATGCGTGCTGGCCAGCAGGAGACCAAGGATCAAAAAAATGTCCAGGACATTCAGCGACGATCAGCGATATCCTGCAGGGGGGCTGATCGTCGCTGAATGTCACATACAACGATATCGCTGGGGAGATCGCTGCTGCGTCACAAAACTAGTGACTCAGCAGCGATCTAGCTAACGAGATCGCTGTGTGTGACGGAGGCTTTAGTCTGAGTCAGAGTGATATCAGTGAAGGCAATTGTGAAGTAGCAGAAGATAAGGAAAAAGAAGGTTGCTAGATTCTTAGTAAGACAGAAGGTTTCCAGCAGAAGGCATTGCAAAGAGTGTTGGCATCATGCCAATTGTCAGTGAAAAGTTGGCACTCTGTCAAGTGGCAAACATTTGCACATAGGTTCCATGTCCTAAGAGTACTTTACCCTAAAAACAAAATTGTCTGTACTTATTTAGTTAAAAAGTTATTGAAGTTTTAAAAATTTTGGCTTCGTGCCAAGAAGTTTTATTTTTCTTTTCTCTCTCTTCAACAGTGTACTTTGCAACTTGAATGATTTTGAATCCAGCTACTCTAATAATTCTGTCTAGTTAGGACTTTATATCCGTTCTTTTGCATACAGAGGTATAGAGGTGAGCTTGAGGGAGAGTAATATTTTATCTATTTCTGTGGTTGAGAAGGATCTATTTAGCTCCTGTTCCTATTTACTTAGGAAGGGGGGTTTTATGGGCATCGAAGGGAGATAAATTTGTTGTATAAATTTGCAGCAGTCTTTTTCTGAGGCTTTTTCTGGGCCAGAAGTGTTTGAAACTTTGTTAATTGTTAGTTCGAGTCCAGGTTATTTACGATGGATTTGAAGAGGGGCATGTATTTATGAAAATGGAGAGCATGTAATGGGGTATTTAGGAGTACTTCCACTTACTCTCTGGTGGGGACTAGTCCTGTTTCCAGTAAATCTTGTAGAGGTTTGTTGAAACGCCTCACATTACCGCATAGTGTTCTCAAGGTATAAGACTAGCGGTTATCGTGTGCTATGATGGTGGGATTTTACTAGACTCCCCTGAAGAATTTGTTATAAAGGAAATGCTTTGTGAGCAGTGCACCACTAGATCTGACCATATTCCAGACGTTGTATGGTGATCCATGGCATAATGTGACGGACTACGTCAGACCAGACCTCTTCTGTCTTGTTCATCTAATTGGGTGAGAGTGTTCCTACTTGTATATACAATATTTTGTATTGGCTCACACCCTTTGATGTAACTGGGTTATCTCATATTGTTTGACCTATGTGCCAGTATGTATGTCATTGTCTAATGCTGCAAGGAGTTATTATCTCCTATATGGGCTATTTTTTAGAGATGTGACACATGTTTCTCTGACACATGGATGCATAGGTCTTATCTCGATCATATAATATACGTGGACATCACTGTTATGTTTCGGTAGCTGAGGAGTGCAGGCAAAAAAGGCAATAAACCAGAGCAGTTGGAATCTATGAGATTGCAGTACCCTGACTAACCACAACAACTAGAGGCAGCCGTGGAGCGTTCCTACGTTGGTCCTAGACGCCTCGTCACAGCCTGAGAAACTAACTACACCTAAAGATAGATATAGGAAAGCTATCTGCCCCGGAGCAGAACCCCAAAGATAATAGAAAGCCCCCAAACATGTAATGGCGGTTAGACAAGAAGAAATACTGACACAGACAGAAAATAGTATGAGCAAACGTTGGGGCCCAAACTAACTAAATAGAAAAGGATAGGAAGGGTACTTACTGCAATCCCAGAAAACCCTGAAAAGCACCAACTCTACTAATTTCAAAAACACCTGAGATTACACGACCTCTACCACCTAAATTAGTTCTCTGGTGCAACAAAATCAAAACAGCAGCCACTGAAAAAACTGGAAAAAGCAAAAGTACAAACGTCAGTGGCTGAACTAAACTGAGAGGGCAAAAGCCCCCGGAGGGGACCCTGAAGGCCCCACAGAAGTGCAGGACAAAATGCAAAAATCAAGCACAAAAACAAAAAGAAGAAAAAGTCTTATCTGTTAGCAGGAGATGCAGACACGACACAGCAGACTACAAGGGAAACAGGAATCAAGGATAGAGACCAGAACAATTGATCACCGGCAACCCTGATGGGAAGGTGACTCCCTTATATAAGACCAGTCAGTAACACCTGATTCCCAATCCTCACAATCTTCACAATCTTCACTGGACAGACCAGTACCGCTTGTAACCACCAGAGGGAGCCTCTGCTCAGAACTCATCTCAAGCCCATTCACAACACATCACTATTTGAATACTGCCTGGATTAATATTCCTATATGTTGGTCAGTGTTGGGGACGTGACATATTTGGTTTCTCCCGATGATGGGTATACCCTACCCAGGTGTATATATGAAATTACATGATTCATTAATGTTGTGTTGCACTGTCTTTGCACTTTAAGTCCGGCTGGACTTTACTTTTCTATAGGTTTGTTATTTTTATTGACTAAGAGACTAAAAGTTAAGATTTATACTACCACATACTGCTATAGCAATAATGTTCACATAAGGCACAAATAATACCCATACAATCAAAAAGAAAAAACTGTGTGCTGGAGATGCAAATCATAAACAAATAACCGGTTAAAAAATCAAGACTTTATTTAGACTATAATTAAAGCAATTTTAACAAGTAACACCAAGTATAAACAAGTAGACTAAACAGTTGGTTGGTGAGCTATTGCATCAAAATAAAAAAGCCAGAGTTGGTTAATTAGAAATTGCATTACTATATTGCTCCAGCACTGTAACAAGTCCATGTTAGGTGGGAACATTTTCCTGTGCTAGTATTCCTGCAAATTTTTTTCAGCAGACAAATATTATACAGGATTTATACTGCGCCAGTCCTGCATCAAAATAAAAAAGCCAGAGTTGGTTGGTTCGAAATAGCATTGCTATTTTGCTCCGGCACTGTAACAAGTCCATGTGAGGTGGGCAAATTTATGTATTCTAGTATTCCTATCAATTTTTTTTAGCAGACAAATATTATCCGCCATTTGTACTGTGCCTGTTCTGCATCAAAATACAAAATCTATAGTTAGTGGGTTAGAAAAAGCATCGCTATATTGATACTGCAGTGTGGGAAACCCATCTGAGGTGGACCAATTTTCCTACAATAGTATTACTGCAAAAAATTTTCCGCAGTGAAATTATACAGCATTTATACTGTGCCAAATATACAAATTAGGACAAAATGCATATTGTATACATAATCAATTAACCCTTTCCTGAATTTTCAAGAGTTTAAAGGTATGTAAATATCACGTGGTACACTATTAGAATAACTATAAACATGAAGAACAAAGTGTATACACACCACTAGTATAATAAAATATAAATTTTATTGGTATCAAAAAAAGAATCTTTTTTATACAAAAATACAAAAACGCCTATGAGGCACAAATAAGGGAAAAGACAAGCGACCATATATAGTGTTGTGGTCCATAATATCACGAGGTGGGGGGTGATGCTAGAAATAATATATATACATAAATATAGCCTGCTAGAATGATGACAGTCAAGGGTATATAAAATACTATATGTATAAAGGACTATATTCCCAAAAGAAGAGCTAAGTCACAATAGTATAGGTTAATCGGTGACGTCATCCGGTATCTTTAGCTACAACACTATACACATGAAAGCACCTCGATCATGGTAGACCATAGCAGAAGTTACAATGGTATTTCAAAAGCATCCACACTCACCCATAGTGCCTCGTATCAATAAACACGTTAGCCCCGACGCGCGTTTCGCGTGGGCTTCTTCGGGGGGCCGTGTGTATAAAGTGCGCCCTACCTGCTATATATGCCCATGTTACTCCCAAATCACAGGTGAATCGAGTAACGGCGCGTGTACAGCTCCGTCGCGCCGGAAGTTACGTCACGCTAGGCGTCCCTGGCACTGCGGGTCACGGGAAAACCCCGTGATGACGTCAATGACCCGCACGTGTCATCAATGGACGCCCTGTGCGACGCTCCAGCCGACAGCGGGACTGCACACGCGCACCGGTTAACAATCAGCTAATACAAAAAATGAATTGAATGAATGGGATAACGTAGAATAATAATAAAACTAACACTGCAATAAGTATCCGAGTGCAAGTGAAGGATGGGAAATGGTGAAAAAAATATATAATTGTGCACATATCAATATACCAAGTGTAATAATAATTTAAACGCTTATGATATATACTAGCATGTGTATACATTGTATCAAATTGTGTAAAACATAATAAAAAAGAAATAATAATAAAAAAAATAATAATAAAAATAAAAAATATAAAAGAGAAATAAGAAATAGTAAATAATAATAAATAATAATTAATAATGATAATAATAATAATGAAAAAAATAATAAAAAATAAATAAATGTGTAATATATAATATATTCAAAAGATATGACAAAAGAAAAACAGAAAACAATTTGCGGTGTAAGTACGACAATAAGAGGCAAAGCTAGAAAATAAAAGTAGCATTAGGGCACACGAAAAAAGAACACTATACAGAAAAACACAGATTAAAAACAAAGAACATGAACACATAATTAAAAAAAGGGGGGTATAAGAAAATATTTATAAATTGTTTTCTGAAGAATGCAAGGATTCTACTATCTTGGATGAAGTTCTGCACAAGCACTTTAATTGAATGAAATATTGTCTTCTCTCTTATTTATAAAATCACTTTTGTCATATCTTTTGAATATATTATATATTACACATTTATTTTTTTTTTATTTATTTTTTCATTATTATTATTATCATTATTAATTATTATTTATTATTATTTACTATTTCTTATTTCTCTTTTATATTTTTTATTTTTATTATTATTTTTTTATTATTATTTCTTTTTTATTATGTTTTACACAATTTGATACAATGTATACACATGCTAGTATATATCATAAGCGTTTAAATTATTATTACACTTGGTATATTGATATGTGCACAATTATATATTTTTTTCACCATTTCCCATCCTTCACTTGCACTCGGACACTTATTGCAGTGTTAGTTTTATTATTATTCTACGTTATCCATTCATTCAATTCATTTTTTGTATTAGCTGATTGTGAACCGGTGCGTGTGCGCAGTCCCGCTGTCGGCTGGAGCGTCGCACAGGGCGTCCATTGATGACACGTGCGGGTCATTGACGTAATCACGGGGTTTTCCCGTGACCCGAAGTGCCAGGGACGCCTAGCGTGACGTAACTTCCGGCGCGACGGAGCTGTACACGCGCCGTTACTCGATTCACCTGTGATTTGGGAGTAACATGGGCATATATAGCAGGTAGGGCGCACTTTATACACACGGCCCCCCGAAGAAGCCCACGCGAAACGCGCGTCGGGGCTAACGTGTTTATTGATACGAGGCACTATAGGTGAGTGTGGATGCTTTTGAAATACCATTGTAACTTCTGCTATGGTCTACCATGATCGAGGTGCTTTCATGTGTATAGTGTTGTAGCTAAAGATACCGGGTGACGTCACCGATTAACCTATACTATTGTGACTTAGCTCTTCTTTTGGGAATATAGTCCTTTATACATATAGTATTTTATATACCCTTGACTGTCATCATTCTAGCAGGCTATATTTATATATATATATATTATTTCTAGCATCACCCCCCACCTCGTGATATTATGGACCACAACACTATATATGGTCGCTTGTCTTTTCCCTTATTTGTGCCTCATAGGCGTTTTTGTATTTTTGTATAAAAAAGATTTTTTTTGATACCAATAAAATTTATATTTTATTATACTAGTGGTGTGTATACACTTTGTTCTTCATGTTTATATTTATACTGTGCCAGTTGTGCATCAAAATAAAAAAGTAAGGGAGAGGTATCCACAGCATAACAAGCAGGAAGAGGCAGTAGGGTGGTCAGCAGCGTTGGTCAAGTCATGGCTGTTGTCATGGGACACATGCTTGTGTAAGGCGGGGACGGCACACCAGGAGAAATAGTGATGGCTGGGTATCGATGTTTCTTAACATTCTATCAAGAAAAATCCATTTTATTGTCGCTTTTGTATGTTTTATTGTCAGTCCGTAAAAGTGGCGTAATACTATAACAACATTGTTCACAGCAGCGATCTGGGATTCAAAGATGCTTCCAGGGTCTTCCCCATGCTGTTCCCATGTCATTTCAACTCTGTTGCCACCAATTTTAGCAATTTTTAGACCCCTTCGAGACCTCTAGGAGGAGGGAGGTTTGCCAGAATAATGCTTGAGTTTCCCATTGACTTCCATTATATTTATTACTCAGGTCGAGCACCCGAGTATTACGATTTGCTCGACCCGAGTAACGAGCACCAGAGCATTTTATTGCTCGCTCAGAACTAGTGGTCATAGTGAAGTAGGGCCCCATTCAAAGTTTTTTGGTTACTTGCTATGCTCTTGGCTCCTGTCAACATTCTAAGATATGGAATGAATTTCTTCTTTCTGGCAATTAAGAAGTATTTTTTTGCACCTGCACATTCTTTGCATTAGAAGATAATGATGTACTTGGTACAACACTTCAGAATTTTATTATTATTATTATTTTTTTATATAGCGCCATTAATTCAATGGTGCTGTACATGAGAAGGGGTTACATACAAAGTTATAGATATCGTTTACAGTAAACAAATTTACAATGACAGACTGGTACAGAGGGGAGAGGACCCTGTCCTTGCGGACTTACATTCTAGGGGATAATGGGGAAGAAACAGAAGGTCGGGGGTGCGGCAGCTCTGGTGGTGGTGGCGACGAGGCGGCAGCTCTGGTGGTGGCGGTGTGGTGGCAGCTCTGGTGGTGGCGGTGAGGCAGCAGCTCGGGTGGTGGCGGCGAGGTGGAATGGTTATTGCAGTCTGTAGGCTTTCCTGAAGAGATGGGTTTTCAGGTTCCGTCTGAAGGATCCAAGGGTGGTGGATAATCGTACATGTTGAGGCGTGGAATTCCAGAGGATGGGGATATTCGGGAGAAATCTTGGAGGCGGTTGTGTGAGGAACAAATAAGTGTGGAGGATAGTAGGAGGTCTTGGGAGGATCGAAGATTGCGTGAAGGAAGATATTGGGAGATTAGTTCAGAGATATAGGGAGGGGACAGGTTGTGGACGGCTTTGTAGGTCAGTGTTAGTAGTTTGAACTGGATTCGTTGGGGAATTGGGAGCCAGTGGAGGGATTTGCAGAGGGGAGAAGCAGGGGAATAGCGAGGGGAGAGATGGATTAGTCGGGCAGCAGAGTTGAGGACAGACTGGAGTGGTGCAAGAGAGTTGACGGGGAGGCCACAGAGGAGGGTGTTGCAGTAATCAAGGCGGGAGATGATGAGGGCATGCACAAGAGTTTTAGTAGATTGAGGGCAGAGGAAGGGACGGATTCTGGAAATGTTTTTAAGTTGTAGGCGACAAGAGGTGGCAAGAGTTTGGATGTGTGGTTTGAAGGACAGGCCAGAGTCAAGAGTTACTCCGAGGCAGTGGATTTCAGGTACGGGAAAGATTGTGATGCCATTTACCATAATAGATAGATCAGGTAGGGAAGATATGTGAGATGGAGGAAAGATGATGAGTTCGGTTTTGTCTACATTGAGTTTTAGGAAGCGAGAGGTGAAGAAGGAGGATATTGCTGGTAGACACTCTGGGATTCTGGACAGCAGAGAGGTGACATCTGGGCCAGAGAGGTAGATATGAGTATCGTCCGCATACAGGTGGTACTGGAAGCCATGGGACTTTATGAGTTGTCCTAGGCCAAGGGTATAGATGGAAAAAAGTAGGGGTCCCAGGGCAGAGCCTTGAGGGACTCCAATAGATAGAGGGCGGGATGAGGAGGTAGAGTGGGAGTGGAAGACACTAAATGTGCGGTTGGAAAGGTAAGTGGCGATCAAGGACAGGGCAAGGTTTTTGATGCCATGGGAAGAAAGAATCTGTAGCAGTAGGCAGTGGTCGACTGTGTCAAAGGCAGAGGACAGGTCAAGGAGGAGGAGGATGGAGAACTGTCTGTTAGCTTTGGCTGTGAGTAAGTCATTAGTAATTTTGGTCAGGGCAGTTTCAGTGGAGTGGTGGGGGCAGAAGCCAGATTGGAGGTTGTCACGGAGAGCGTTAGATGAGAGGTGGGAGGAAAGTTGAGCGTGGACATGCTGCTCAAGGAGTTTGGAAGCAAACGGGAGCAATGATATTGGGCGTTAGCTGGGCATATTTTAATGAGAATGGCTATTTTAGTTTGGTCTTAATTGGTCACAGCATTTTCAATACACTCACTGGTCCGCGAGTCTTGTTTCTGCAGTATGATGTCATGATGACGTCACAGTTTCCTACATTATTCTAGTTATTTTATTACATTAATACTTTACTAGTAAATATGTGGATATGACATATCACAAGCATGGAAGAAGCTACGGCTCACAGCTATGTACAGTTAGGTCCATAAATATTTGGACAGAGACAACATTTATCTAATTTTGGTTCTAGACATTACCACAATGAATTTGAAACAAAACAAATCAGATGCAGTTGAAGTTCAGACTTTCAGCTTTCATTTGAGGGTATCCACATTAAAATTGGAT
Organism: Oophaga sylvatica; assembly: GCA_033576555.1. NCBI lineage: Eukaryota > Metazoa > Chordata > Amphibia > Anura > Dendrobatidae > Oophaga > Oophaga sylvatica. Next base: position 57,783,082 of record JARQOD010000001.1, read on the forward strand.
GAAGGGTTTAGGAGTTTCAGCTCCTTAACATGTGCCACCCTGTTTTTAAAGGGACCAAAAGTAATTGGACAAATGACTCCAAGGCTATTTCATGGACAGGTGTGGGCAATCCCTTTGTTATGTCATTCTCAATTAAGCAGATGAAAGGACCGGAGTTGATTTGAGGTGTGGTGTTTGCATTTGGAAGGTTTTGCTGTGAAGGAAACATGTGGTCACAGGAGCTCTCCATGCAGGTGAAACAAGCCATCCTTAAGCTGCAAGAACAGAAAAAAACCCATCCAAGAAATTGCTACAACATTAGAAGTGGCAAAATCTACAATTTGGTACATCCTGAGAAAGAAAGAAAGCACTGGTGAACTCATCAATCCAAAAAGACCTGGGAGCCCACGGAAGACAACAGTGGTGGATGATTGCCGCATACTTTCTTTGGTGAAGAAGAACCCGTTCACAACATCAACTGAAGTCCAGAACACTCTCAGTGAAGTAGGTGTATCTGTCTCTAAGTCAACAGTAAAGAGAAGACTCCATGAAAGTAAATACAAAGGGTTCACATCTAGATGCAAACCATTCATCAATTCCAAAAATAGACAGGCCAGAGTTAAATTTGCTGAAAAACACCTCCAGAAGCCAGCTCAGTTCTGGAAAAGTATTCTATGGACAGATGAGACAAAGATCAACCTGTACCAGAATGATGGGAAGCCAAAAGTTTGGAGAAGAAAGGGAACGGCACATGATCCAAGGCACACCACATCCTCTGTAAAACATGGTGGAGGCAACGTGATGGCATGGCCATGCATGGCTTTCAATGGCACTGGGTCACTTGTGTTTATTGATGACATAACAGCAGACAAGAGTAGCCGGATGAATTCTGAAGTGTACCGGGATATACTTTCAGCCCAGATTCAGCCAAATGCTGCAAACTTGATTGGACGGCGCTTCATAGTACAGATGGATAATGACCCCAAGCATACAGCCAAAGCTACACAGGAGTTCATGAGTGCAAAAAAGTGGAACATTCTTCAATGGCCAAGTCAATCACCAGATCTTAACCCAATTGAGCATGCATTTCACTTGCTCAAATCCAGACTTAAGAGGGAAAGACCCACAAACAAGCAAGACCTGAAGGCTGCGGCTGTAAAGGCCTGGCAAAGCATTAAGAAGGAGGAAACCCAGCGTTTGGTGATGTCCATGGGTTCCAGACTTAAGGCAGTGATTGCCTCCAAAGGATTCGCCACAAAATTTTGAAAATAAAAATATTTTGTTTGGGTTATGTTTATTTGTCCAATTACTTTTGACCTCCTAAAATGTGGAGTGTTTGTAAAGAAATGTGTACAATTCCTACATTTTCTAACACATATTTTTGTTCAACCCTTCAAATTAAACGTTACAATCTGCACTTGAATTCTGTTGTAGAGGTTTCATTTCAAATCCAATGTGGTGGCATGCAGAGCCAAACTCACGAAAATTGTGTCACTGTCCAAATATTTCTGGCCCTGACTGTATATTAGAAAAGCTTTGCTGAAAAGGGGCTGCAAGCATGAAACGCCTCCGCTGGGATAGATGTGACAGACTTGTCTGTTGCTATCAGCAATCCATTTCATTCCCCATGGAGAGGCACATTCTTTACAACAGGCAGTGTGGATTTGTGATAGGAAGTAGGGACAACTATAGGTGCCAATGAGACCCTTGCAATCTTGATTGATTTTTACAGCAAAATAGTCTAACACTTTCTTTTCCATTTGACTTATTTATGTTCTCACCAACACAACAGTACATCAGTGTTTAACTGAGTCGTTGCAATTTTTCTCCTTCACTGTACGTCTTGTTCATCTCCGCACCTGTGGATAGCACAATTCTACTTCTTACATCTAAGAACACAACTTCAAAATGAATGGCTTTGTAGAGAGATAAGAAGGCTTTAGTGAGTGTCAACGGTCTTTTAAGAAGGATTTTCTGTACAATCTGAAGGTAGATAATATCCAGGATTAAATCATATGGAAACTGAAATTCTAATCACATCAGATGCTCAGAAAAATATCACTACCACAGAATTGTGTTAGGTCAGGGAATGTTGGGCTATGCTGGAATTGCACAATTGTAATTGTCTAATAATTCCAGAAAACAAAAAGTAAAATCCAGCATCGGAAAAGATTTTATGAGAAGCAGTAGGTTGACGAGCAGTGGGTAAGCAAACCTTTAGTTAGCGCAGTAGTCTGACGCATTTCAGGTAAGTACACTTTTAATCATGGTCGAGGAAGTGCTCACCCAAAATGTGTCGCACTATTGCTGTTGAATACAACCCAAAATGTGTCGGCCTACCCCTGCCAACTGTAATGTCTATATTGTGTACTTTTAATCTGACTGAAAAAAGTTTGTGATTTTTATAGAATCCATTTTTATACCTTGATTTTTTTCCTTGGTATTCTGCAACCTTAGCATACACTCACTGGTCAATGAGTCTCCATACACTGTTAAAGCTCCATTTTCTTATATATTTATTTGTTACTCATGGCACCTAAAGAGTGAGCAGTGTCAGAGCTTTCTTTCCCAAAGAGCGACCGGGAATAAACTGCAAAAAATGCAAGAGCGCAATAGGGTCTTATTCACGTTAGAGGCTTGATATAAATAAATAGAACTGCTCACCTTGTGTGGTTGTGGTTTTTATCCATTTCATTTGCATCACCTCTTCAGAATCAGCTCTCTTTAGCGGTAGGTGGTACTTGATAAAGGGTGGTCAGTACAGTTGAGCGAAATAGGTCGGTCAGATTCATAAGTCGCCGACTTTCGCTAAAGTCGAGTTTCGCCGAGCGAAACCCGACCATAGCATGAAGTCGGCCATGCGGTCGTCGACCCAAGAGCCAAAGTCGGTTTTCCCAGAATGCTTTCAGGTGCCTTTTTTCAGCCAATGAGCAAGGACGTACACTGTGGGCAACGAAATGACATGGGCAGCGTCCACCACCATCTTGGAGAAGGGCATTGCAGTGACTGGCTTGCTTTGGCGGGCGTCATAGTGTCTATAAAAGCCCTGACCGCCGACCTCCATTTTACTTCTGCTGATCTTAACAGTAGGGAGAGGTTGCTGATGCTGTTTATCAGTAGGGAGAGAGTTAGGGCTGGAAAGAGAAGTTCTTATGTGCTTGTGCTTATAGCAATTGTGCTGTACAGTTAGTGTGCAGTGACAAGGGAGGATTTTCTTGTGTGCAGCAGCGCTGGTTATTAGGCTGCCTGATAGCTGTATTGCTGTGTGTACACTGATGTGCAGACTGCTTTTTATACAGCACTAATACTTTTATTCTTTTTTTCTGCACAGTTACCGAGCATTAATTTTTTCCCACACCATATAGAGCTGTATGCTCCTCACACACTACCGTGTACCGGCTGGTATCACGGACAAATACATGCTGACTATCTGTGTGTGACTCCGGAAATATATATGGAGATTAACAATTTCCCTACACTGTGTACAGCTGTCTGCTTCTGATACAGTACCCTTTTTCTGCTTTTTATATTCTGGTCTAATCCATACTGAGTGAGCGTCTATGTGTTACTCCGGAAATATATACGGAAATTTAAAATTACACCAGCACTGTATACAGCTGTACGCTTCTGATACAGTACCGTTTTTCAGTTTTTTGTATTCTGGTCAAATCCATACTGAGTGAGCGTCTGTGTGTTACTCGGGAAATATATTCGGAGATTTAAAATTACCCCAACACTGTCTACAGCTGTACGCTTCTGATACAGTACCGTTTTTCTGCTTTTTATATTCTGGTCTAATTCATGCTGAGCCTGTGAGCATCTGTGTGTGACTCCGGCAATATATACGGAGATTTAAAATTACCCCAATACTGTATACAGCTGTACACTTCTGATACAGTACTGTTTTTCTGCTTTTTATATTCTGGTATAATCCATACTGAGTGTGTGTCTGTGTGTTACTGTCGAAATATATACGGAGATTGAAAATTTCTCCAACACTGTATACAGCGGTATGCTTCTGATAAAGTACCGTTTTTCTGCTTTTTATATTCTGGTCTAATCCATACTGAGCCTGTGAACGTCTGTGTGTGACTCCAGCAATATATACGGAGATTTAAAATTACCCCAACACTGTATACAGCTTTTTGCTTCTGATACAGTACCCTTTTTCTGCTTTTTATATTCTGTTCTAAACCATACTGAATGTGCGTCTGTGTGTTACTGTTGAAATATATACGGAGATTTACAATTACCCCCACACTGTATACAGCTTTTTGCTTCTGATACAGTACCCTTTTTCTGCTTTTTATAATCTGGTCTAATCCATACTGAGTGTGCGTCTGGGTGTTACTCTCGAAATATATGCGGAGATTTAAATTTTCCCCTTCACCGTATACAGCTGTACGCTTCTGATACAGTACCATATATCTGCTGGTATTTTTGGTGCATTTTCCGAAACATGGGGAAGTATCGTGGAAGAGGCCGCTGACGGGGGGCGGGGGGGCCAGCTGGTACTGATGGTGGTGGTGGTGCATCTGCTGGTAGTGCCAAAAGACCAATAGCACCTAAGGCAGGAGGTGTTAAGCCTGCATCATCATCTGGCTCCAGAAGGCCTGGAAGGCTCCCTTTTCTGGGAGTAGGTTAACCACTTTTAAAGCCAGAGCATCAGGAACAGGTTTTGGCTTACATTGCCGAAACAGCCTCCAGCTCTATCGCCTCCTCTTCTGAAGTTTCAAACAATGCAAGCACTGAGTGCAGGCTCCTGGTCAGGAACAACACCTTTCTTTGTGTCCTTAACCCCCCAAAAGTGAAGGATGCGGCAGCCCGCACTTCAGATTACTCCATGGAGCTCTTTTCACGTACCATGCCTCGGTTGTCAAGTCAAATCCTGAATTCCCCAGTCCAAGATGAATCTGACATGGTGTGCACTGATGCACAGCCACTGCTATATGATTCTGCTGGTACATTCACCCAGAGCGCTACATTGCCCTCGCAGTCTACTGAGCAAGAATCTGACCCTGATGAAGCTCAGGTGCCCCTTCCCGCATACTATACCACCTTACATGGTGACACAGAGGAAGGTGCAGATGAAATTGAAGAGGAGTTGATGGATGACCCAGTTGTTGACCCGGATTGGCATCCATTGGGGGAAGAGGGTGCCGCTGGCAATAGCTCAGAAGAGGAGGAGGATCCGCAGCAGGCATCGACATCGCTGCTGCGGTTATCTGGCAGCCCCATAGCAGTCCAAAAACGTGTTAAAAAAACAAAAAGTGTTGCAGGACAGCTTGGCCAGACGGTCAAATTAGCACAGCGTGCAAGCCCTGAAAATTTATCCCATAGTAGGAGGAGTGCAGTGTGGCACTTTTTTGACCAAAATCCTATTGATGAGGCAAAGGTTATCTGTAAGAAGTGCGGAAGGACCTTTAGCCGAGGGAAAAATCTCCGAAATTTGAATATCAGTTGCATGCTTAGACATTTAAACACCATGCACTTGCAAGCGTGGACGGACTACAAAACCTCAGTTAGCACATGTGCACCTGCTCCGACTGAAGTTAGCCAGCAACTTTACATCGCTTCCCCACTGTAAGCCCATCGGTTAGCACATCACCAGCAAGAAATGTTGAGGTGTCGTCGCAAGGCCAAAGTAGTCAGGGAATCACAATGTTTTTGCAACGAAAGACTGAATCTAGGCCATCACCACCACATCACCATCACCAACCCCCTCTCAGTCCGCCATGTCCACCGCTAGTTGCCCCATATGCTGCTCTTAAGTCCAGCTCACCCTAGCAGACACTCTGAGTAGGACAAGAAAGTACTCATCCTCTCATCCGCGTATACTGGCTTTGAACGCCTACATTGCCAAACTGATCTCATTAGAGATGATGCCCTTCCGTTTGGTTGAAAGCGCAGCGTTCTGAGAGCTCATGGCCTACGCTTTCCCACGCTATGACCTACCCAGTCGGCACTTCTTTTCTAGAAAAGCCATCCTTGCCCTCCACCTGCATGTGAAAAACCACATTGTCCATGCACTCAAACAATTAGTGAGTCGAAAGCTGCACCTCATAACAGATGCATGGGCCAGTAGGCATGGCCAGGGCCATTACGTGTCCATCACTGCGCACTGGGTTAATGTGGTGAATGCAGGGTCCACAGGGGACAGCGGCGGTGGGACAGTGCTGTCTAGCCCACGGTATAGGCAACAGTTGGCTGTAGGCTTTCGACCCTCCTACTCCTCCAGAAGCGAAAGCTCATCGACAGAGCGCAATCGCACGAGCACTCCATCCGCAGCTGCCAGTGTTGCACACGAGGTGTCCCACTATCGAACAGCTAGTGGTAAACTTCAGCAGGCTGTTCTAAAGATGATGTCTTTGGGCGACAACAGACACACCGCGGAGGTCCTGGCCGACTACTTGCAGCGAGAAACTGAGTCATGGCTGGGCAGTCTACATCTTGAGCCAGGCAAGGTAGTCAGTGATAACGGCCATAATTTTGCAGCGGCCATAGCCAAGGCAAAACTCAGACATATACCTTGCCTGGCTCACACCTTGAACCTGGTGGTGCAGTGCTTCATAAATAATTATCCGGAGTTAACAGCCCTGCTCCATAAGGTGCGAAGACTGTGCTCGCACATCCGTCGCTCACCCGTAAACTCGTCGTATGCAGAGGCTGCAGCGATCGCTCCACCTCCCCAAGCACCGCCTAATCATAGACATTGCAACAAGGTAGAACTCCACCATGCACATGGTTGAGAGGCTGTGCGAACAGAGGCAGGCTGTAATGCATTTGTGGGAGGATACACGGGCAGGCAGTTTGAGGGCATACATGGAGTTTTCGGTTGTGCAGTGGTCAAACCTGAAAGACCTCTATAAGTCCTTCAGAGTTTTGAGGAATGCACACGGCTGGTAAGCGCAGAAGACGCCATCATAAGCATGAGCATCCCACTTATGCGTCTGCTCATGCAACCTTTGACGCACATTAAGGATCATGCGTCTGCAGCGGAGGAGGAAGAGGAGGAGGAGGAGGGAAGCCTTGATGACAGTCAGCCATTGTTTGCTCAGGGAACTGTGAAGGAAGAAGAGGAAGAAGAGGAGGATGAGAGGGATGATTATTTTGAGGACGAGGATGCTTCTCAGGGGGCAAGATAAAATGTTGGCTTGCCTAGGTCAGGTACAGGGTTTGTGCGTGACTGAGGGATGTGGATTTGGCAGAAAGTGCTCCTCCGCCCACCACTGGCAGTGCATCATTGACACCTGGAACATTGGCCCACATGTATGATTATGTCTTGCGGATCCTAAAAAGGGATCCCCGCATTGCCAAAATTATGAAGGATGACGACTACTGGTTGGACAACATCCTTGATCCACGCTGTAAAGGCAAATTACAGAACACCATGCCACAGGAGAACCTAGAGCTAATATTGGCAAACAAACAAGCAACTTTGGTAAACCATTTGTTAGTGGCATTCCCAGCACACAGCAGCGGTTCAGGTTCTGCCATGAGCTGTACTGGGCAACATGGAAGAGGTGTTCGTGGTGCACACAGCCGAAGTAGCATTGGAGACAGGGGTTTCATGATCATGTTGTGGACTAATCTCTCGAGGACCGCTCACACGACTGTTAATACTGAATTGATTGCAGCAGACAGGAGACATCAGTTGTCAACTATGGTTTAAAATTACCTCTCCTCCCCTATCGATGTTCTCCCTCACAGTTCATTCCCCTTTGATTACTGGGCCTGTAAACTGGACACCTGGCCTGAATTGGCACAATATGCCTTACAGGCGCTCCTTTGCCCTGCTGGTAGTGTGCTATCAGAAAGAGTCTTCAGTGCTGCTGGATCAATCCTGACAGAAAGAAGGACCCGGCTGTCGACCAAAAATGTTGGCGATCTCACCTTCATTAAAATGAACCATGCCTGGGTTTCAAAGGATTTTGTACCACCTTCCCCTGATGACACATAGGTTGCCATCAAAATGGCTCGCTTTGTCCTCCTCTTCCTCCGACTTCTCCAATTCCTCCATTTGCAGCTGCTGAACGTCCAGCCTACACCTCAACATATGCCAGTTTTTCCACCTCCCTAATTCGGCTGTACCCCCCCAGGGCCGGCGTCAGCACCTGGCGCACCAGGGCAAGTGCCGGGCCCTGAGCAGGTGGAGGGGCCCACGTGCCGACAGAGACACCGGCGTACTATGAGGGGCCCTGTGCCAGTGCCGGCACCCACGAGTGTGCCCCCCTGCTTGCTCAGGGCCCCAGCACTTGCAATACTTATGTCTCCCTGCTCCACCGCTGTGACGTCTTCCGCGTTTCCTGACAGTGACAATCAGGTCAGACAGTGCGATGACATCACGTCTATGCGACCTCTGCCTGAACAGTCACAGTACAGAGAGCTGGAAGATGGCGATGAGGAGGAGTCCAGAGTAGAGCAGTGCCCAGCGAGGAGAGGTATTTCATTTTTTTTACTGTTTGGAGCAATTTATGGGGAGCATTATACACTGGAGCATTATATATGGGGCACATCATACACTGGGGCATCATATACGGGGCCCATCATACACTGGGGCATCATCCATAGCGCCCATCATATACTGGAGCATCATATGGGGCCCATCATATACTAGAGCATCATATGGGGTTCATTATTTATGGAGCATCACAAGGAGCCCATAATATATGGAGCATTATATATGGGGACCATTATATTTCGAGCATTATATGGGGCTCATCTGGAGCATTATAAATGGGGCCCATCATACACTGGAGCATCATATAAGGGGCCCATTATACACTGGAGCATCATATGGGGCCCATTATATATGGAGCATTATATAGGCCCATCATACACTGGAGCATCATCCATGGGGCCCATCAAATACTGGAGCATCATATGGGGCCCATCATATACTAGAGCATCATATGGGGTTCATTATTTATGGGGCATCACATGGAGCCCATAATATATGGAGCATTATATATGGGGACCATTTGTAAGGTTCTTTGTCTCTTTTGACATGTTTCTTGAAACTCAGTTTTTTCCCTCGGCCATTTTGCTTTCTGTCTTGCTGCAGCTATCTTGCCCTCAGTCAATATGGAGTTTCCAGCTTTCATGTTCCCGCCCTGATTTTCTCCCTCTTGCCTCTTAAGCAGCCTCAGCTGAGCAATCAGTGCTTCAGAATCAAGCCTGCAGTCAGCCTGTGACCTGACTCCTGGAAACCTTGGACTTTGTACTCCAGCCATTTCCTACTGAGGAACTTTTGAACACTTGTGGACTCTGGAGACCTGCTGTTTGGTAAATCCACGTTTGCAAGGGAATTACGGTAACAGAGAAGAGATCCTGAACCTGTTGTGGAGAGTTATTGCTGAGCTTAAAGTTACTCTGGCCTGCTGTGTCTCCTGCCTCTGTACCTGCAAACTGTGTGACCCTTTTGCCTACTTGTATGAAGTAATACAAGTCCTTCCATATCAAACCTGTGTCTCATGTGTTTTCCTTGCACCCAAGCACAAGACGCTATATGAACTGTATACCATACATCACATCATTATATTTCGAGCATTATATGGGGGTCATCATACACTGAAGCATTATAAATGGGGCCCATCATACACTGGAGCATCATATATGGGGCCCATTATACACTGGAGCATCATATGGGGTTCATTATTTATGGGGCATCATATGGAGCCCATTATATATGGAGCTTTATATATGGGGACCATTATATTTCGATCATTATATGGGGCTCATCATGCACTGGAGCATTATAAATGGGGCCCATCATACACTGGAGCATCATATACGGGCCCATTATACACTGGAGCGTCATATGGGGCCCTTTATGTAGGGAGCATTGTATAGGCCCATCATACACTGGAGCATCATCCATGGGCCCATTTTATATGGAGCATTATATAGGCCCATCATACACTGGAGCATCATCCATGGGGCCCATCATATACTGGAGCATCATATGAGGCCCATCATATACTAGAGCATCATATGGGGTTCATTATTTATGGGGCATCACATGGAGCCCATTGTATATGGAGCATCATATGGAGCACATATTTGGCCTATTCTGTATGGAGCATTATATGGAGCCCATTCTGTATGGCGCACTATGTGGTGGCCATACTACTGTATGGTGGACTACACTGTCTGGTTTTTGAGCTATTGTAGAATTTACAATAGATATCACTCATGTAATGTAAGAATTTAAGTATTTGGCATTGTACTATACCTATATTTCTCTGCCGTATATGAGCATCATGAATTGTGGTATGTGTTAAAGGGGCCAACTAAGACTCTTTCGCCCGGGGCCCACGAAAACCTGGAGCCAGTCCTGCCCCCCTACAATTTTAGCCAAATAACACCCAGTTTTGAATGTGTTACTATTATTATAAAGTAAATTAAGGTTGACAAGCTTAAGTAATAAGAATTGATGTCGCTGGCATTGAAATGGGCACTGTAGGTGTGTTTACTGTCCTCCACTCCCTGCCGACTTTTCTTCCCCATTGACTTGCATTGGGGTCGGTTCGAGTTTCAGTCGGACCTTCAATTTTTTCCGTTAGTCGGCCGATTTCGTTCGACTCGACTTTTGCGAAAGTCTGCTGATCCGACACCCAACTCTATCCTCCCGGAGGCAAAGTCGCTTATCTCTAGTGGTCAGATATGGAAAAAATAAATTCTTCCAAAATCTCCTGTGAATTTTGGTGAAGAATATACGTGGCCATATAGGTATTATTGTTATGATTTGGTAGCTGAGGAGGACAGGAGCAAAACAGCAAGGCAGCCGAACACCTGAGCGGTTGGGAACTTATGGGTTACAGATCACTAAACAAACCGCACAACTAGAAGCAGCCGTGGAGCGTACCTACGGTGATCCTAGATGCCTCGGCACTGCCGGAGAGCTAGATACACCTAAAGACAGAAACAGGAAAACTAACTGCCCCGGAGTAAAACCTCAAAGGGATATGCAGCCCACAAACATATAATGGCGGTTAGACAAGATGAAACACAAACGCAGACAGAAAATAGAGTGAGCAAACGCAGGGTCCAAACACTGACTAAATAGGACAGGAAAGAACAGAATACTATCTGCAACCCAGCAAAACCCTAGCAAAACTTCCAACACTTCTGATTACAAAAATGCTGAGATCACACGTTCTCGCCACCCACTAAATCAGATCTCAGAGTGAACAAGGCTAACCCACAGCCACTCAAAAAGCAGGGAAAGAGCAATTGAACAAATAACAGTGGCTACAGAAAACAGAGAGAAGCACAGGCCCCAGGAGGGGACCCGGCTAACCTCCACAAAGGTGCAGACAAAAATGGAAATAGCAAACACAATAGAAATAAGCAGAAAATATCTTATCGGAAAGTAGCAGACGCAGGCAAGACACCAGCAGACTTCCAAATGAACCAGGAAACAACAAATGATCACCGGCGAGGATCATGGGAAGGCAGCTCCCTTTTATCAGTCCAGTCAATGACTCCTGATTGCCAGGTATCGCTGCCAGCTGAGGAGGCCCAGTCATTTGATACAGCTTCAGTACCGACAGCAACCACCAAAGGGAGCCTCCGCTCAGAAATTGTCTCCAATACGTTCACAACAGTACCCCCCTTGAGGAGGGGTCGCCAAACCCTCACCTGCTCCACCAGGCTGATCAGGATGAGCTCGGTGATAGGCATGAACCAGTCTCTACGCATGAATGTCGGAAGCAAACACCCAAGAATTTTCCTCCTGACCATAACCTTTCCACTTAACCAAGTACTGGAGTCTCCATCTAGCGAAACGAGAATCCAATATCTTCTCCACTTCATACTCCAGATTGCCCTCAACCAGAACAGGCTCAGGAGGCACAGCCATAGGAACCACTGGCTCGACAAACCTTTTCAATAAAGATTTGTGGAAGACGTTATGAATCTTAAACATCCCTGGAAGAGCCAAGCGAAAAGAAACTGGATTAAGGACTTTCAAGATCCTATAAGGTCCAATGAACCTTGGCTTAAACTTTGGAGATGCAACCGTCATAGGGATATTCTTTGAAGACAACCAAACCAAGTCACCCATTTTAAATGGAGGACCATCAGTCCTATGCCGGTTGGCAAACCGTTGGGCCTTCTCCTAAGAGAGAGACAACTTATCCACTACTTGATCCCAAATCTGCTGCATTCTCTCTACCACAGAGTCAACACCTGGACAGACAGAAGCCTCCTTCTGCCCCGAAGAAAATCGAGGATGAAACCTGGAATTGCAGATGAAAGGGGACATCAAAGTGGCAGAACTGGCCCTATTATTAAGAGTGAATTCAGCCAGGGGCAAAAAAAAGACCCAGTCATCCTGATCCGCAGACATAAAACATCTCAAATAGGTCTCCAAGGTCTGGCTTGTTCTCTCAGTCTGCCCATTGGTCTGAGGATGAAACGCAGAGGAGAAAGACAGCTGAACTCCCAGTTTAGAACAAAATGTCCTCCAAAATCTGGAAACAAACTGGACTCCCCTGTCAGACACAATGTTCTCCGGAATGCCGTGCAAACGAACCACATGCTGAAAAAACAAGGGTACCAACTCGGAAGAGGATGGCAACTTAGGCAGTGGCACAAGATGGATCATCTTGGAGAATCTATCACAGATCACCCAAATGACAGTCAAAATTCCTGACATCGCGAGATAAAGTGGGCCACCAAAAGGACCGACTCACCAAATCTCTAGTACCAAAAATACCAGGATGACCAGCCAACGCAGAGCAATGAACTTCAGACATAACTTTTTCTCTCCATTGGTCTGGGACATACAATTTCCCTGCAGGGCAACGCTCAGGTTTATCCCCCTGAAATTGCTCCAGGGCCAGTCTCAAATCGTGTGAGACAGCAGAAAGAATGACACCCTCCTTCAGAATGGCAGTAGGCTCAGCCACATCAATAGAATCTGCAAGGAAACTCCTAGAGAGAGCATCCACCTTAACATTCTTAGTACCCGGGAGAAAAGAGACCACAAAGTTAAAACGTGTGAAAAACAAGGCCCATCTGGCCTGTCTGGGATTCAATCGTTTGGCTGATTCAAGATAGATCAAGTTTTTGTTGTCAGTAAAGACCACAACTTGATGTTTGGCTCCCTCCAACCAATGTCTCCACTCTTCGAACGCCCACTTCATAGCCAATAATTCCCGATTCCCCACATCATAATTATGCTCAGCTGGGGAAAATTTTCGAGAGAAGAAGGCACAAGGGTTACTCTTAGAGGTCTCCGGATCCCTTTGGGACAAAATGGCTCCTGCACCAATCTCAGAAGCTTCTATCTCCACCTGAAATGGTAGAGAAACATCAGGTTGCCGTAGAACAGGAGCAGAAGTGAATCTGCGCTTAAGCTCCTGAAACACAGAAACTGCCTCAGGAGACCAATTTACAACATCAGAACCCTTTTTGGTTAAATCAGTCAGTGGTTTTACAATACCAGAGAAATTACTTATAAATTTAAGGTAGAAATTAGCAAAACCCAAAAATATCTGAAGAGCCTTCAATGAAGTGGGCTGAACCCAATCACAAATGGCCTTAACCTTGACTGGGTCCACTTCAATAGCAGACGGGGACAAAACGAAACCTTCTGTATTCCAAAGAGACATTTCAATCCTTTAACATACAAAGCATTCTCTCTCAAAATCCGGAATACGCTCCGAACATGTTCCACATGAGAATTCCAGTCATTGGAAAATATCAAAATATCGTCCAAATAAACGATCAGAAACTTATCCACCAAGTCCTGGAAAATATCATTCATGAACGACTGGAAGACGGAAGGGGCATTAGTGTGCCCAAAAGGCATCACTAGGTACTCAAAATGCCCCTCAGAGGTATTAAACGCTGTCTTCCATTCATCTCCGTGGTTAATGCGAATAAGATTATATGCCCCCATAAGGTCAAGCTTGGTAAACCAACTGGCACCTTTCACACTGGAAAACAAATCAGAAATCAGGGGTAACGGATATTGATATTTAACTGTGATCTTATTAAGGAGACGATAGTCAATACATGGCCTCAATGAACCATCCTTCTTGGCCACAAAGTAAAAGCCGGCGCCCAAGGGTGAAGAGGATGGTGTGATAAGACCCTTTTCCAAAGCCTCTTTGATATATGATCGCATAGCATCATGCTCGGATACAGATGAATTGAAGAGCTGACCCTTGGGAAATTTACAACCGGGTACCATCTCAATCGCACAATCATAACTCCTATGCAGAGGCAAGGATGCAAATTTACTCTCACTAAATACATCAGAAAAAGCAGCCAAATAGTCGAGGACATCTTCCGACTGGGGATAGGTAGAAAAAACAGGAGTGTCACTACGAACACATTGACAACCCCAACTGACCACAGACACAGACTTCCAATCCAAAACAGGATTATGAGTCTGTAACCATGGAAAACCCAGTACAATAATGTCATGTAAATTATGTAACACCAAAAATTTACAATTCTCTTGGTGGTCTGGGTCAACCCGCATTATCACCTGGGTCGAAAACTGGGTTTATTCTCCGCCAAAGGGGTAGAATCAATACCCAGCAAAGGAATAGACTTCCGCAGGGGTATCATGGGAAAACCACAACGTTTGGCAAAATCAAAATCCATGAGGTTTAGAGCTGCTCCTGAATCAACAAAAGCCTGAGCCAAAAATGTGGACATGGAGCAAATCAAGGTAACAGTCAAAAGAAACCTAGTCTGATTACCACCCAAAACAACTGAGCACGCAAAACGTCTTCCCAGCTTGGGGCAGATGGAAATAGCATGATAAGCGTCTGCACAGTAGAAGCACAACTTATTACGCTTACGAAACTCCTGACGCTGAGCCCCAGAAGCCACTCCATCACACTGCATAGGCTCAGGGGCTGGCTCGCAAGGCATCACCACCTCTCGCATATTTCTACGCTCATGCAGAAGTCTGTCAATTTGAATAGCCAATGCCATAAAGTCATTGAGCCCAGAGGGGACAGGAAATCCCACCATAATGTCCTTTACAGTCTCTGCCAGACCCTTCCGAAAAAGAGCTGCCAGGGCATCGTCATTCCATTTAGTAAGGACTGCCCACTTTCAGAATTTCTGACAGTATAGCTCTGCAGCTTCCTGACCCTGTTTTAATGCCAACAAGGTTCTCTCAGCTTGATCAGTAACATTGGGTTCATCATACAACAACCCCAGAGCCTGAAAAAACACATCAACATCAGTCAAGACAGGATCCCCTGGTGTCAGGGAAAAGGCCCAATCCTGAGGGTCGCCGCGCAACAGGGAGATGACAATTTGAAACTGCTGTGCAGCGTTCCCCGAGGACTTAGGCCTCAAGGCAAAAAACAACTTACAGTTATTTTTAAAATTCAAAAATTTTAGATCGATCCCCAAAAACAACTCTGGAGTAGGAATCTTAGGCTCTACAACAGGCATCCGAGTGAGATAGATTGCCATACTCCGAACTTCAGCAGAAAGCTGCTCCACACGCTCGGACTATTGCTTGATTTCCATTGAAGAAAAAATTCCTCCTCAGCCCCCAGAGAAAAAGAGGGAAAAATGTATACATAAAAAAAAAAATTTCTGACTTTTTTTTTTTTCTGACAACTTTTTTTTTACTATTTTTCCCTTCTGTTGAGTACCATAGAATTTTCAGTAAGGCCGGTGATTCTGTTCTGATTAAGTAACAGAGGAGGACAGGAGCAAAACAGCAAGGCAGCCGAACACCTGAGAGGTTGGGAGCTTATGAGTTACAGATCCCTAAACTAACCGCACAACTAGAAGCAGCCGTGGAGGGAACCTACGGTGATCCTAGATGCCTCGGCACAGCCGGAGAGCTAGCTACACCTAAAGACAGAAACAGGAAAGCTAACTGCCCCGGAGTAGAGCCCCAAAGGAATAGGCAGCCCCAAATATATAATGGCGGTTAGACAAGATGAAACACAAACGCAGACAGAAAATAGAGTGAGCAAACGCAGGGGCCAAACACTGACTAAATAGGACAGGAAAGAACAGAATACTATCTGCAACCTAGCAAAACCCTAGCAAAACTTCCAACACTTCTGATTACAAAAATGCTGAGATCACACAATCTCGCCACCCACTAAATCAGATCTCAGAGTGAACAAGGCTAACCCACAGCCACTCAAAAAGCAGGGAAAGAGCAATGGAACAAATAACAGTGGCTACAGAAAACAGAGAGAAGCACAGGCCCCAGGAGGGGACCCGGCTAAGGCCTCTTTCACACTTCAGTCGTGCGACGTCCGCCAAAGAGTGAAAATGGAGAAAAGTGTAAAAACGGATGCAAGCGGATCAGTTTTCTGACGGATCGGTCATGAACTTTACAACCCGGAAAAATTAATTTTCTACCCGGAAAATGCAGATACGCATGTCCGGACCGAGGAGAGAGAGAGAGAGACCCCGGACAGTTTTGTCAGCATTTTCAATGGTTTTCTATGGAAGCGACGGATCCACTGGCGGATTCCGTCAAAGACAGATGCCAGGGGATCCGCCGCCCATAGGCGGCCATTATACAAAATGGCGGACCAAAAAAACGTTGCATTGGACATTTTTCTGAAACGACGGACGCCAAATTTTTGGCGGATCCGTCAAAAAACGGACCTAACGGACGACCATCCGTCAAAATCCGTCACTAATGCAAGTCAATGGGAAAAAAGCGGATCCGCCAAAAAAAATGGCGGATCCGTTTTTTTCACATTTTGACGGATTTTGACTGACGTCACATGACTGAAGTGTGAAAGAGGCCTAACCTCCACAAAGGTGGAGACAAAAATGGAAATAGCAAACACAATAGAAATAAGCAGAAAATATCTTATCTGAAAGTAGCAGACGCAGGCAAGACACCAGCAGACTTCCAAATGAACCAGGAAACAATAATTGATCACCGGCGAAGATCATGGGAAGGCAGCTCCCTTATATCAGTCCAGTCAGTGACTCCTGATTGCCAGGTATCGCTGCCAGCTGAGGAGGCCCAGTCATTCAATACAGCTTCAGTACCGACAGCAACCACCAGAGGGAGCCTCCACTCAGAAATTGTCTCCAATACGTTCACAACATATTATTATATTAAGTGTAAACATTTACTTTATAGGAGAATCATCTTATGAAGAATTTCATTTTATTTAAAGGGTTGGGAATGAGCTGACTGTCTCCATAAGAAGAAAACAATACACCTAGACCAACTTCAAAAGCTTCTTACCATACCCAATCAGTACTCCAACACCGGTGTCTGCCGGTGGGTTTCTCTGTCTATTTCTTTTAAAAGTTACTCCAATTTTTAACCCCCATAGGCTTAAACATTGACATTATAGGTTAAAATCTCATTAGCTGACACTAGGAAACGGTATTGTTGCGGAGGAGACTTAATTTGCATGCCTTCATGTAAAGGAGCATTATCTTGGCCATAAGACTGCTGACAACAGCTGCTGGTATCCACGAGGAGAAGGTGCCCTCTATTTTTCTTCCTTCTTATTATAATTTCTGTCTCATTAAATAGCTATTTATGAAAGTTCATAACAAATTATGTACACAGTATATAGGGATCAATATGCTCATATTAAATCAAAATAGGCCATGTATAACCATTCCAATTCTTAGCATAATAGCTGTCAATTAATTATACCAAACTTTCTGATTGACCATACTTGCTAAATTTTATGTGGCCTCCATATCACTACCATATCACCTTACACCTCTGCCATACTCAACCAATACTCTACCATGCCCCCTAAATGTGTATTTAGATGTCCGAACTTTGACTAATCCAAGTGTCGCGAATAAGAAAATGTTGTTTTCTTGGAGGGTTCAGTAGAGGAGATTTGCCTACCCTTATGGGAGTCTGAGAGGTGTTCCATTTTTCTGGAAGCCTCCCAGATATCCCAGAAGAGCTGGAAAGTACAGTATCTACTGTAACTGAGGGAGTACCTAGAAATTCCTAAGTCTAAACATGAAATGTAAACCATCTACTATATAATCGTCTAATTCTGTCTGTCTGTAATGGAAATCCCGTGTCGCTGACTGGTCGCGCCCGGCCGGACGCGACCGCCCACCTCTCTGCTCAGCTGCCTCCAGATTGGATGTGGGTGTTGCTGGGGGAGTGGTGCGGGCACGCCTCTTGGATACTCGACCGCGGCCTTAGCAACATCACAGGGACTGTCACAGAACCTGTGTTAGAGAGCAAATGGAGGGGAAAATTAGCAAATGGAGGGGAAAATAATTATTGCGGCGAAATGATGTGTGTAGGCGGCGGTGGGTGCTGACGCCAGCCCTGCGTAGTTCACTCATGTTTACTAAACAAGTTCTGTCAGTCACAGTGTGATGTAGTTCAGTCACGTTTACTGGACAAGTTCTGTGTATTCCTATGTATTCATTGCATTATTCTTAAATCTTCATAAATAAACTACATACATATTCTAGAATACCCGATGCATTAGAATCGGGCCACCATCTAGTATACCAACTGGTGGGTGCAGAAGTAGTTGGAGTAGTACTTGGATGTCCACATAGGGTGACTCTAAGGCAGGGGACACACTTGCAAGTGCAATGCGACAAACTCGCGTTAGTCTCTTGCCTCAGTACCCTGCACTGCCGCCGGCACTTGGACTGGACTGTGCGGCTGCACGTATTTCTATGCAGCCAAACGCACCGGTCCGAGTGCCGGCGGCAGTACAGGTATTGAGGCGAGAGATTCGCGCAAGTTTCTCGCATTACACTTGCAAGTATTACCCCGGCCTAATATTATAAATGTCATGTAGAAGGTGGGGGGTACAGATGATACCTCTCTTATGGAAGTGAGAAAGCCCTGCTTAGCATCACTGCAACATTTTGCAATTATTATGGCACACCATGACACCTCTCTGCTGTCCTATGTAATACTGGAGAACTCTTATTCATATGAGGCATGAGAGGATTTCAAAAGCGCAGATCCTTGGGTAACACTACAACTTCTGCACCCTCCATCACTGATACTACTATTTACATTTATAAGCCATCAAAAATGAGTGTAAGTAGAAAACTGTTAATTTTCTAAGTTCTCCATTTAATAACAATCTGTCTATGGTGAATTAATTGCATAAGGACACGTGTAACATGCCTTGTACAGTATAATACTGGCTCTCTGGAGCTCATTCACTCCAGCTTGTAGAGTAAGAAACGTTAGGAGAAGAACTAAACGGTCCCAGAGGAGTATGTTGTCTTTTAACTCCTATTAAAGTCTCCCCTTACCTCAATTTTAAATATTAATTGGAATCTGTGAATGATTTATGCTAACAAATGGTGGATAGTGTTGATGCTGGGGGTCTGCTTTAGTTCAGAGAGGCTGCCTAATGAAACAGACACTGGTTTACAAGCATAGCAAAAGTGCTAAATTGATGTATGAGGTCATTACCACACTGCAAAGGCTTTTAAACTCTTTTCTTGTAAGATAAACACAATATCTTTTTTAACCTTGTGTATAGGGATTCTGCTCAAAAGGGAGTGATCATGAAACAGTGTACAGGCCAAAGGCATGGGGACATCCAAATCCCATCTATGCATGCATGATTAACATACATTCCAAAATATGGGCAATCTATAAGAGCCTCCACTGTTTATGAGGCTTTCCAATAGGCCTTGGATGTTGACATTTACATTTCATAGAAGTAATGTAATGAGATCAGGCATTTACAATTTAGAGAGATAAGACATGAATTTGGAGAGATCTTGGAAAACCATTGCATCCATGGACCATTGACATGCTGAAAGAGAAGAACTTTTCTATAGTGTTGCCTCAAACTCTGAGACCTACAATTCATACAATATCCATAAACAAAAGGAGACAGCGCCTCATACGTTGGTGAATAGAAAATTACATTTATTCTGCCTTCTGTGTAGCCACAGAAGGCAGAATAAATGTGATTTTCAATTCACCAACGTATGAGGCGCTGTCTCCTTTTATTTATGGATATTGGACACTTTTACAAGAAGGACTCCTTGGATATGACGTGCGCTTCTCTTATGGGTAAATTTAACCCTATATTCCCATGAGGTGCTATGTACCATCATTGTATTGATATACTACAATTCATACAAGTCATTGTGTAGGAAGAAGGACTGGGCCGTGGGTACTTGCTCTGCGCCGGGTCTGGAACTGTCGGAGCTGTCACCTCTCTTGCCCGGAAGAAAGCTTAGGGGACCAGACAAACCGTTGCACCAGGAAGCAGGGGGAGTGGCTAAGTGGCAGCAGCTTCAGCGCGCGTTGAAGCAGTCAGACTTGACGGGAACAGACAGCGCGCAGAAGGCAGTAGCAGCGCAGGCCCGCACCCGAGCATCACCGCTGATATCTGCAGAGACTGTGACCATAGACAGGACCTATGATATTTGGTCCAAGCAGGGCAAGCTGCCAAACACTCCGGGCCCATTAGTGTTGTGTGCGTGCCACCTAAAAGAGACCTGGCGAGTGACCATGAACTGATTCCTGACTCCCCGGTCTATGTTTACAGAGCCACGTTGGGCTCAGAGTATGCTGTGGCCTGTATGCCTTCTCCCATATCAACATATGGACTGAGGACCTTGCAGAAGGTGCAGAGGACTAATTGCCGCCTCCAGGACCTGGATCATCGTGGTCAACAGGACCTCACCGGACCAACCCCACGTCGTCTGCCTCAAGAACGCCATTGCCTGGAGACTGCCTGTTTGGATAAGTTATACTTTACAGAACTGTACTGTAACCACGTTAGTTCCCCCTTTAACCCATTATATACTTTTCATCTGCTGTCCATTTTCCCCGTTTAACCAGTTACCTCCCTGTGTGGAGTATACCCCTGTTAATTAAAAGCATTAACCCTTGCTCTGTCTCCTGTCCGTCGCTGCATCCCGCAACCCGCACACAATTGTATGGGGTAGCGCTATTTTTTCTGCTGGATATATGCAGTGAAAAGAAGCCCCAGATCTCTGGATTTATAGTAGCCCTTACTTTATTGGGTAAAAAATGTTCTCTTGAGATCAAACTCAAATTCATCCATCAAAACTGCAGATAGAGGTGTACAATAAATCATGAGAGTTTAATCAAACTGTGCTTTATATCATTCCAGGAAACACTATTGGTCATGGTAATCTCAGTCATGGAGCCTCTGGCTACGAAACCCCAAAGAACAATTCTCGTGCTGTGCTTATTGGAAGTTTGAAACATTAGTAAGAGTTTCTAAGTGAAAGCAACTGGGGACATATGATTCCTATGCTGCTATAAAAGTGCTTCAAGAAGAGCAAACAAATCAATTTTGGAACAAATCTAGCCAGACACGTCACTCGAAGCAAGGATCACCAAGCCACGACTTGCCTACTTTAGACACACTATAGAAAGACAGAAATCACTGGAGAAGTACATCATGGTAGGAAGTATATAAGAAACACTGTGAAGGGAAATACCAGCAATCCGATGACTTGATACTATCAATATAACATTCGAGAAGACACTGGTTGAACTATCTACTATTGGACAAGACCAAGTTTCCTGCAGATCGTTCATCCATCAAGTTGCCATGGCTCGAGATTGAGCTTAGGAATCACATTGTGTAAAGCTTGTGTGAATCTGTTATCTCTCCGAGATCTTTGAACTTGATCGTAAAGTCTCATATAAAATCAGCTGGACCTGCTCATTTTGAAGAGCCCTGTTAAAAATCTAATCTTTATGAAAGATTATTTGCCCATTGAAAATATATGCATGGTTAGTTTAGCTAAAGAATAAGAAAGCATCTGAAGAGATGCCTGTTAGCCAGACAAAGTTATATGAGCATCTTAACACATTAAGTTGGCAATCCATTCTAGGCAACACAACAAAAACGACTGAACTCCTTAACATGTCCATTCCTATTTCAATGTTTGTCTATCGCAATTGCTGTCTTTTGCAATTGGTTTGTGCTTAAAAAAGCAAATAACATAACTGATTTATGCACTTCTCCATAATACCCTGTAGCTATGACATCACATGGTCCATCCCAGCTTATCCAGTGGATTATCATATCTTAGCTTATCTTAACATATCTTATGTTTTCTATTTGAAGAGTAAGATTGCCTTCACAGGGCTCTGTCACATTATTTTTCCTTCCATATCCCACTTTGGACATCAATATTAGGAGCTCCAAGTGCCTTAACCTTATGCTTCCTTACCATGCCTTGGATCAAAAATCAAAAAGGCCTGGAGAAGCGCAGTGCTGAAATTTACACAGCAGAGTTGGATTCCAAATTTATTCGACGAAAATTTAATTTTAAGGGAAAATTCAGCAAACCTGACAAATTTGATTTTCAAAAAATACACTCATCTCTGCCCATCACAAATAAAAATTTAAATAGATCACCATATAGTTTTAGAATTAGTGAATATGTGGGCATCCACATTGAGTTGTATCATTTCATAATCAATACGTTTATTAACCCTTATGATGCTTCACAGGAATTAATGGAATGAAGAAGGAAAAAATGAACATTTCACTTTTTTACACAAAAGTTTTCACTTTAGACTCAGATTTTTTATTTTCTCAAGAATAACAGGAGAAAATGGACAATTGTTGTGCAATTTCTCCTGAGCATGTAAATACCCCATATGTAGGGGAAAACTACTGTTTGGGAACTTGGCAGGTCTCAGAAGGGAAGGAGCACCATTTGACTTTTTGAATGCAAAATTTGCTGGAATCATTAGTAGATGCCATGTCGCTTTTGGAAAGACCTTATGTGCCTAAAGAGTGTAAACCCTCCACAAGTGAGCCCAATTGGGAAACTATACCCTCAAGGAACTTATCTAGATGTGTCTTGAGCACCTTGAACCCCCAGGTGCTTCACAGAAGTTTATAACTTTGTGCCGTGATTATTTAAAAATCACATTTTTTCACAAAAATGTTCTTTGAGCCCCAATTTTTTTTATTTTCACAATGGTAACAGGAGACCATGCACCATACAATTCATTGTGCAATTTCTCCTGAGTACGCCGATAACCAATATGTGGTCGAAAACTACTTTTGAAGCACAGTGCAAAGCTCAGAAAGGAATAAACGTCATAATGGAGTTCAGATTTTGCTGCACTAATTTGAGGGTGCCATAACACATTGGCAGAGCTCTTGAGGTGTCAGAACAGCAGACCACTCATAAGTGACCCCATTTTACAAAAGTGAATTCATCTAGGGGTTCAGTGATCATATTGACACCACAAATGTGTCACAGAAATTTTTACCATTAGGCAGTGAAGAAAAAAATAATTACATTTTACCAACAAAATGTTTTAGCCACATATTTTAAATTTTCACACTGGGAAATGCGTACAAAAAATATGTCCCTGTTCTGATCAATGTAGAAAGACCCCATATGTGTTTGTACAGTACTGCTTCTTCAAACAGCGAAACTCAGGAGGTACAGAGCGCTGTTTGCCTCCAGAAGTGCAGATTTTCCTAGAAAAAGAGCTCTGGATGTGGAGTCCCCAACTAAGTGCTAGAATAGCAGAATCCTGCCTCAAGTGACTTAATTTTGGAAATTATACCCCTTTTGAGAATTTATCTACAGGTGTAGTGACGATTTTGACTCCATGGGTGTTTTCCAGAAACAAGCAGCAGTGGATGTTGCTAAGTGAAATTTACAAACAGCCATTGTAGTTCCCAGTATGTTGTAGTCACTTTGTAGTACCCAGTACGTTTTGGTGCCTGCTCATGCTTATGGAGACATGCACCTGTAAATTAGGTGGGCTCTCATCGTGACAGAAATGCCAAACATGTGGACACTATATGTGGTTTAGCTATACTGTACGACTCAGAAGGGAGGGGGCATTTGAATTTGGGAGCGCAGAAATTTTTGCAGGGCGAGGAGCTATAATGCTTTTTCAGAGCCTTTGAACTACCAGTAACGTGTAAGCCCCCTATATTTCCATTAACAGATGACGGATCTTAGTGAGGACTTCCTTTTTTTGTAAACTGATTTGTAACTTTTGTTAGGAACATTTTACATAACATTTCAGATTACATTTATCTTGGACTCTACCCTGAGCATTTATTTTGGGGTTTCCATCTAAATCCTGTAGCCCTTACCTGTTGAGTTTGAATTAAAGTACAGAACTGAACAAATAGGAGATGGATCGTTTTCCCAAAATAGTAAAGATAAATATATCTATATAGATATAAAAATATTTTTGCATTGCTTTATTCTGAAAGCTATAACTTTTTTATTTTTCCTGTATAATGGCTAATTTTTGCAGGACAAGATAATATTTTCAGAGATATCAAGGTAAACTGTTTAAATTTGCTGATGACACATCAGCTAATACTTGAAAACAGAGAGAGGATTCAAAAAGATCTAAACAAACTGGAACTGTGGGCAGATACTAACAGAATAATTTTTAACAGGGAGAAATGCAATGTCCTACATCTGGGCAATAAAAGTGAAAAAAAGCATATACAGAATGGGAGGAATAGGACTAAGTAACAACAGCACATGTGAAAAAGACCAATAGTTCACAGACTGAACAAGAGTCAACATTGTGATGCAGCATCTAAAAGGCAAACACAATTCTGGGTTGTATTAACAGATGCAGATCATCTTTTGTCAGACCTCATCTGGAATACTGTGACAAGTTCTGGGCACCACATTTTACAAAAGACATGAACAACCTGGAGCAAGTTCAGAGAAGAGCGACCAGAATGGTGACCGGTCTGCAAAAAATGTCCTATGAAGCACAGTTAGAGGATTTAAGAATTCTTAGCTTGCAAAAGAAAAGACTGAGAGGAGACCTCATTTTTATTCATTTTTTAACTGTGTTCACTGATGGGGTTAACTAGGGACAGTTTCATAGGTCGGGTCATTCCGAACAAAACGATAACAAATTTGTGTACATTTTTATGTTTATTTTTTTTACATAAATAAATGTATTTATTGGATTAATATTTTTTCAGTTTTTGTTCTTTATTTTGTGTTTTTTTTATGTATATTTGCAATTTTTAAAAACTTTTTTAACTTTTTTTTACATTGTCCCAGGATGGAACATCAACTTCCCCTGCTCTGATCGCTGATCTAACACTCTACAATGCTTTTGCATTGAGGGCATTAGTTAAGCATTTCACAAGCATTGAGGAGGCATGTCAGCTCCTGCTCTGAGCAGGAGCTTACAGGCCACCATCCCTGGGTGACCTCGTTTCCATCATTGGGTCCAAGGTAATGCAATGGCATTGAGCCGATCGGAGCAGAGAGGGAGCTCCCTCCCTATGTGATACCCCTCAATGTCACTGTCACTATTGACAGCAGCATTAAAGAGGTTAATCACCCATGATCGGTGCTAACACCGATCTTAGGTGTTGCTGCAGGGTGTCAGCTCTTATATAGAGCTGACACCTGCATTTGATCGAGGCAGCTATCACCTTGAGCCGGCGAGATCATCACACCGTATATATATATATATATAATCCTCCTTTCTCACAAATGGAGGGATTTTTAATTCTATTGTGATATATTATGTACTGTTTTTAGCCTAGTTTGCTGGCTGCTTTCCTGTTATGCGCTCGGTTGCAACAACTTTATTGTATAATGGATCGCAATCCAACACGGGGTCCGCGATGCAGTTTATAGTCACTGCTGCCGAACACCCCTAGAGTATGAGGGTCAAACTGACAACAGAAATATAATATTAGATCTCGCCTGTGTTACTTCACACTAGTGGAGATGTAGAATTGGCACTATCTCCGTTAACGTCACGGGAGATGTGCTATAGACTGGCGTAGATGTAGCCCTGTTAATGGCACAGAAGCCACTTGCCAGATATTAGGTTTGCACTATGTGCCGCAAGCTGGTATAGACGTAGCCCTGTTGACTGCACATAAGCTACGTGCCAGCCGCTAGGAAGTGCGTGCGACTAACGCCAGGCGTACGTGCTACCAGCGTCCGGTCTGGTACGTGCTACCAGACCGGACTGAGCAACTCTCTGTTCAGCTTGGCAGGCGATGCCCAGGTTATGCGCCCCGCAGTCTGCTCAGGGTGTATAGCTACCCTATATTCGTAGCAAGACTGCGCAACATTGGCTACAGGTTACGCGCCCCGCAGTCTGCTCAGGTTTTATAGCTACCCTATATTCGTAGCAAGACTGCGTCACATTGGCTACCTGCCTGGCATAAGCTAAACCTGCCTCAAGGCCCTGTGCTAATTAGCCGAGCAAACTCTGGCATCGGCAGGTCCCGGAGAGCAAAGCTAGAGAACACGTGGAGCCCAGATTCTGGCACGTACACACAAGAGCACTGCCTAAATTAGTATAATCTGACCGCGACGCGCCGCGGACAGACAAGCTATTTAAGGGCTAAGCTCCGCCCCCAGCCATCTCGTTAATCGCATCATCGGTGACGTCATCCGTGACCAATCAGGCGGTGCCAGGTCAGAGGATCAGCTGATATTAACCACCAATCATGGCTTGCCATGTCACGGACATGCTCAGTGCAGGCATTTCTGGACGTAGGCTTACAACAGTCTTTCCTGTTCTGTAACCTAGGTTTAAGGCTACTATGAGCAAAGACCCAAGTAACTACTTGTGCCTCTTGGGTATTGGCTAGGCGTTGGGATCGATGGTGAAGCTGAGCAGCATCTGCCTCGGCTGGGTCTGGATGGGAGACCACAGACTCTTCTGATCCTGCTGTCGCCCGATGCTTAACATTTCCTTTGTATGGAGCGCTTGCAGGCACTATGCTTTAGAGCTAGAATCACTAGATCTGACTAGCTGGAGTCTCCTTGCCCTTCTCCCTAGCAGCATGTGAGAACACTCGATGTGGACAAGAGGCTCAGCCACGCTGCTGGTCTGAACCAGAGGTGTATCTAGGCTTTCTGGCACCCGGGGCAAGAATTCGGTTCGGCGCCCCCCCCCCCTGCACACATGCGATTTGCACACTTAGTCATGTACGGACAAGCTGCTATCCCTAATGCTCTCTATGTTCAGTGAAAAACAGAAGCAGGAAGAGAAGCTCGTTGTCACTGGACCATAAGTATGAAAATCGCATATGAGTGAAGTGTCCATGTGACGACTGCTGGAACCTGCAGAGCTGAATCCTGACATTGCAGCTTCTGAATTCTCACAACGAATGCACTGAACACTTTTAGGATTCTCCCTTGCCTGTGGACGGTCATGTCAGCACAAGCATGTGATTTATATACTTCTGGCCACATTCCCACTAGATGTGCCCGGCCTCGCTCTGTTCATTTTCATTGAGCGAGGCCACACATGTCTAGTCAGCATGTAACCACATGTATGTAAATCGCCGGCACGAGAGAATCCTTACAGCGTGCAGTGCGCACTGTGAGAATTCAGAAGTCTGCAGTCACATGGAATGACTGCAGACTCAGCACAGACCAGGACAACTCCTTTAATGCTCCTAACATAAATAAAAACATGAGAATTAGTCAATATCACAAATAACATTTATATCCAGGTACCTCATAGAGGACGTCATCTCTGGAGTCATTCTTCTTTTCTTCATCTTGTCCAGACCCCATGATGAGTCTTCTCATCCACAGCCGTCTCTGCAGACTTCCATCTTCTCCGGTCTTTTGCACCAACTCGCCACACGATGCCCTTAAAGATAGAAGTGTCATTATAATGCTCCTAAAAAAAAAATATCTGCAATATACTGTCGCCTCACACTATTCCCCTCCCTCCTCATACTGTCTCCTCTCACATCCCCCTGTTCACCATACTGTCTCCTCATATATTTACCCCCTCACTCTCTATACTGTCTGATCACACATACACCCGACTACCCATACTGTGTCTGCACACATCCCATCACCCTCGCTCCCCATACTGTGTCCACATACAATCACCCGTTCGCTCCCCATACTGTCTGCACCCACCCCCCATACTGTTTCCTCATACATACTCTTCAGTGTCCTCAAATCCCCCACACACATTAAATCTCCCATCCCCACTCCAAATCCCCCACACAATAAAATAACCCCCCATCCCCACTCCAAATCCCCCCACACATAAAGTAACTCCCCTCCCCTAATTCCCCCACACATAAAGTACACCCCCATCTCCAGTCCAAATCCCCCCACACATAAAATAACCCCCATCCCCACTCCAAATCCCCCACACATAAAGTACCCCCATCTCCACTCCAAATCCCCTCACACATAAAGTACCGCCACATCCCACTCCTAATCCCCCCACAAAAAGTACTCCCCTATCACCACTCCTAATCCCCACACAAAAAATTACTCCCCCATCATTTCCACTCCTAATCCCCCCACAATAAAGTACTCCCCCATCATTCCCACTCCTAATCCTCCCACAAAAAAGTATTCCCCCATCATTTCCACTCCTAATCCCCCCACAATAAAGTACTCCCCCATCATTCCCACTCCTAATCCCCCCACAATAAAGTACTCCCCCCATCATTCCCACTCCTAATCCCCCACAATAAAGTACTCCCCCATCATTCCCACTCCTAATCCTCCCACAAAAAAGTATTCCCCCATCATTTCCACTCCTAATCCCCCACAATAAAGTACTCCCCCCATCATTCCCACTCCTAATCCCCCACAATAAAGTACTCCCCCCATCATTCCCACTCCTAATCCCCCCACAATAAAGTATTCCCCCATCATTCCCACTCCTAATCCCCCACAATAAAGTACTCCCCCCATCATTTCCACTCCTAATCCCCCACAAAAAAGTACTCCCCCCATCATTCCCACTCCTAATCCCCCACAAAAAAGTATTCCTCCATCATTCCCACTCCTAATCCCCCCACAAAAAAATACTCCCTCATTATTCCCACTCCTAATCCCCCCACAAAAAAGTACTCCCCCATGCCACCCCATATTATGTACCCCCGTCTTCAGTGGTTTCTTCAGGTCCTCTGGAGCACACTCACCACTAAGAGCAAGTCCCCCTTCTGGGCGCCGCCGGCGAGTGACGTCAGCAGCGTGATCACATGACCTGATCACGCTGCTGGCGTCTCTCTGACCCAGAGGTCAGAGCTTCAATAGTACTGGCGTCTGTATAGACGCCAGTACAATTGATCCCTGGGAGCCGGCACTCAGCAGCTTCTCTGCGCCTGCTGTAAGCTTGACAGCCGGCACAGGGAACCGCCGACTCTCAGGCCGGGGGAGGCAGAATGCAGCCGCGGGGGAGACACTGCGGACCGCCGCATTAGACGGCCCGACTGCGCCCCCTGCCGGCTGCGCCCGGGGCACATGCCCCGGCTGCCCCCCCCAGATACGCCCCTGGTCTGAACTGTCAATCTTAAGGAGTACACAGCCCCCAGGAAAAAAGAAAATCTCTTTCACACTATATTCAAACACAAATATCATTTTTTAGACTTATATACTACATTGCTTTGTTAAAGAATTATGGTGTACCACTATTCTGCATTTATAATACTTGAAATCATTTTGAGTTAAAATATAAATGTACTGAAACTACCCAATACTGATGTACTTTTGTGATTTGCTATACTTTATGCAGGAGAAAGAAATCAGGAATGAATATTTTGAGTCGAGGTAGAAAATATAAGCTGCCCATTTAAGTGACTATGACTTTATTGTACATTCTTGAACATCGGCCTGGGCTGCAAAATACAAACAGATCAGCAATTTATGAAGGTTAGCTCTGCAACTCCCTCTGAAATGCAAACCCACCATCTCTCAAGATCAAGTTCTCCCAGCCCTGGGTCTAGGACAAGCTTTTCCCTGAATTCTCTATGGTATTGTAAGGTCTCATAATGCAAATTCAGCACTTTCCAACAATTGAAAGAATTCACTGAATGGAGCAGAATTATTAAATGGCTCATACACAATTCATATTTGTCCTCAACACCATCACATATCATTCCTTCATATACCCAGCTCTTATTCAAAATGTTATTAAATAAATCACCATGGACTCAAAACTGAATAAAAGTTGACCCCAGAAAAAAAAACACCAAAAAGAGACCCTCGTAATCAGGGCCGTATTTAGAGTTTATGCTGCCCTAGGCACTTTTCGTTCTGCTTCCCCCATTGGTGAGTATGACTAATGCAGACACTGTCGTCAGTGACTTAGGCTACTTGCACATCAGCGATTTTTGCCATTCGCGGCAGATCCGGCAGTTTTTCCGCATCTGCCATGTAACGGATCACTTATGGCAACACTGCATTCGGCCTCATTCATTCCTTATGCGACTTGCAGACATGTGCAACACTTGCGGTTTGGACGCGATCCCGCAAATCTGATACTTGCAGCAGCGGAAAAAAAAAACGCTACTAGCAGTGTTTTTTTGTCTCACCGCAAGTGCCGCACATGTTTGCAAGTCCCATAAGGAATGAATGAGGCTGAATCTATGTGTATGCCCATGTAGCTCTTTCAAAGACAGTGGCTTCCTACCACACTCAAAAGACATACAAATAGGATGTTTAGATTGTGAGCCCCAATGGGGACAGTGTTGATGATGTCTGTAAAGTGCTGTGGAGTTAATAGCGCAATATCAATGAATAAATATTATTCTTAATATTATGTTACAATACCAGGATCTGAGGAGTTTCTGTTTCGAGGTCAAGAGCTCTCTGATGTGATGTTGCTGCCTGTCTCGCTGTCTTCCTCTTTTGACACTGCAGTGTGGTGGACAAGAAAACATTAACTGGTTAACAGCAAGAAGTCTGGTGTCTGTGTACTAACTGAACTAGAAACTCTCCCCATACCATGTCCAGCAGACATTGGAGCATTACGGATAGATTTTATTATTCTATTACTGCCCAGACTCTGACTAAGGCCTTATTCATATGTCTGGGTGTAAACATATACTTACATATAAATCTGGACAGTTTATCTTATAGATCTCCCGGTATATTATTTATATAGATCTATAATATATAATGTACAAGGAGACCTAGAGTATAAAATGTCCAGAATTATCTGTAATATATGACGTACAATCTATTATATATAATGTCCAGGGTGATCTATAATATATAATGCTCAGGTAGTAGATTTATAATAATGTACAGTCCAGGCAAATCTATACTATATAATGTCCAGAGGCAGAGATATATTTAGGGTCTCCACGTTCAGGAAACACTGCAGGTTGGACGCTGAGAACAGCCGCAGAGTCCAATCCGCAGCGTCCAAATGTTACAGCATAGTGGAGGGGATGTTATGAAATCCCATATCCACTATGTGTACAAAGATGCAGGTGGCAGACTTGCGTATATGCACATGTGGCGCGTCTTTCTTGACCGCAGCACGTCTATGTATCTCGCGGAGATGCTGAGTCTACGCAAGATAAATAACACCGTCCTATGAAAAGGATGCGGTGATTCCTGAACGTGGAAACATAGCCTTAGGGTATGTGCACACGTTGCAGATTTGTCTGCAGAGGTTTCTGTACATAATCCGCATCTTTTGGCAGAAAACGCAGGTGCGTATTTGATGCGTTTTTTACATGCGGATTTGTATGCCTTTTTGTAAGCTAAATAAATATGTTATTTAACAAAAAAAAAGATTTGTGATGTCATTTCTGTCCAACCTCCTGTTTTACATTAGTACAGCGCTCATTCCCCCCTCAGCGCTCATTCCCCACCTCAGCACTCATTCCGCCAGCGCTCATTCCCCCCTGCGCTCATTCCCCCCAGCGCTCATTCCCCCAGCGCTCATTCCCCACCTCAGTGCTCATTCTCCCCAGTGCTCAATCCCCCCAGCGCTCATTCCCCCAGCGCTCATTCCCCCAGTGCTCATTACTCCCCCATCACTCATTCCTCCCCAAGCGCTCATTCTCCCAGCGCTCATTCTCCCCAGCGCTCATTCTCCCCAGTGCTCATTCCCCCCAGCTCTCATTCTCCCCAGCGCTCATTCCCCACCTCAGCGCTCATTCCCCACCTCAGCGCTCATGACTCCCCAGCGCTCATTCCCCCCAGCGCTCATTCCCCCAGCGCTCATTCCTCCCCACTGCCCAAGCGCTCACTCCCCCCACTGCCCCAGCACTCACTCCCCCCCACTGCCCCAGCGCTCATTCCCCTCCACTGCACCAGCGCTCACTCCTACCCACTGCCCCAGCGCTCAATCCCCTCCACTGCCCCAACGCTCACTCCTCCCCACTGCCCCAGCGCTCACTCCCCCCACTGCCCCAGCGCTCATTCCTCCCCACTGCCCCAGCGCTCACTCCCTCCACTGCCCCAGCGCTCACTCCCTCCCACTGCCCCAGTGCTCACTCTCCTCCATTGCCCCAGCGCTCACTCCCCCCCACTGCCCCAGCGCTCACTCCCCTCCACTGCCCCAGCACTCATTCCTCCCCACTGCCCCAGCGCTCACTCCCCCCCACTGCCCCAGTGCTCATTCCTCCCCACTGACCCAGCGCTCACTCCCCTCCACTGCCCAGCGCTCATTCCTCCCCACTTCCCCAGCGCTCATTCCTCCCCACTGCCCCAGCACTCACTCCCCTCCACTGCCCCAGTGCTCATTCCTCCCCACTGCCCCAGTACTCACTCCCCCCACTGCCCCAGCGCTCATTCCTCCCTACTGCCCCAGCGCTCAATCCCCCCACTGCCCCAGCGCTCATTCCTCCCCACTGCCCCAGTGCTCAATCCCCCCCACTGCCCCAGCGCTGATTCCTCAACACTGCCGCAGCGCTCATTCCTCCCCACTGCCCCCGCGCTCACTCCCCTCCACTGCCTCAGCACTCATTCCTCCCCACTGCCCCAGCTCTCACTCCCCCCCACTGCCCCAGCACTCATTCCTCCCATTGCCCCAGCGCTCACTCCCCTCCACTGCCCTAGCGCTCATTCCTCCCCACTGCCCCAGCGCTCATTCCACCCCACTGCCCCAGCGCTCACTCCCCTCCACTGCCCCAGCGCTCATTCCTCCCCACTGCCCCAGTGCTCACTCCCCCCACTGCCCTAGCGATCATTCCTCTCCACTGCCCCAGCGCTCAATCTCCCCCACTGCCCAGCCCTCATTCCTCCCCACTGCCCCAGCGCTCAATCCCCCCACTGCCCCAGCACTGATTCCTCAACACTACCCCAGCGCTCATTCCTCCCCACTGCCCCAGCGCTCACTCTCCTCCACTGCCCCAGCGCTCATTCCTCCCCACTGCCCCAGCGCTCATTCCTCCCCACTGCCCCAGCGCTCACTCCCCTCCACTGCCCTAGCGCTCATTCCTCCCCACTGCCCCAGCGCTCATTCCACCCCACTGCCCCAGCGCTCACTCCCCTGCACTGCCCCAGCGCTCATTCCTCCCCACTGCCCCAGTGCTCACTCCCCCCACTGCCCTAGCGATCATTCCTCTCCACTGCCCCAGCGCTCAATCCCCCCACTGCCCCAGCCCTCATTCCTCCCCACTGCCCCAGCGCTCAATCCCCCCCACTGCCCCAGCGCTGATTCCTCAACACTGCCCCAGCGCTCATTCCTCCCCACTGCCCCAGCGCTCACTCTCCTCCACTGCCCCAGTGCTCATTCCTCCCCACTGCCCCAGCGCTCATTCCTCCCCACTGCCCCAGCGCTCACTCCCCTCCACTGCCCCAGTGCTCATTCCTCCTCACTGCCCCAGCGCTCACTCCCTCCCACTGCCCCAGTGCTCACTCTCCTCCATTGCCCCAGCACTCACTCCCCCACTGCCCCAGCACTCACTCCCTCCCACTGCCCCAGCACTCATTCCTCCCCACTGCCCCAGCGCTCACTCCCCTCCACTGCCCTAGCGCTCATTCCTCCCCACTGCCCCAGCGCTCATTCCTCCCCACTGCCCCAGCGCTCACTCCCCTCCACTGCCCCAGCGCTCATTCCTCCCCACTGCCCCAGTGCTCACTCCCCCACTGCCCCAGCACTCATTCCTCCCCACTGCCCCAGTGCTCAATCCCCCCACTGCCCCAGCGCTCATTCCTCCCCACTGCCCAGCGCTCAATCCCCCCACTGCCCCAGCGCTCATTCCTCCCCACTTCTCCAGCGCTCATTCCTCCCCACTGCACCAGCGCTCATTCCTCCCCACTGCTCCAGCGCTCACTCCCCTCCACTGCCCCAGAGCTCATTCCTCCCCACTGCCCCAGCGCTCACTCCCCCCTTGCCCAGCGCTCATTCCTCTCCACTGCCCCAGCGCTAAATCCCCCCTTTGCCCCAGCGCTCATTCCTCCCCACTGCCCCAGTGATCATTCCTCCCCACTGCCCCAGTGCTCCCTCCCCCCACTGCCCCAGAGCTCACTCCCCCCCACTGCCCCAGCGCTCACAACCCCCACCCACTCACACCCCATCGCGCTCATTCCCCCATCATTATACTCACCTCCTCCTGCTCCTGCTGCAGCTCCGATGGTCCAGCGCCGACATCTTCTTCCTGTTTGAGCGCCAGCCACACGTCACGTGTTACCGCTCACTAAACTCTTGAATATGGGTGCCACGCCTATGAGAGTGGAGTGGCATCCATATTCATGAGCTTAATGAGCGGTACCACGAGTGACCGCTCGCTCAGTACAGGAAGACATCGGCGCTGGACCATCGGAGTTGCAGCAGGACGAGGTGAGTATAATGATGGGGGGTGAAGGAAGCAAGGGGAGGGCCGAACCCCAGACCGAAAAAAAAAAAAAAGTCTTGCTCAGGTGCCGCCCCCCGCAGAGTCCTGCGCTAGGCACGTGCCCACGAGTGCCTAGTGGCAAATACGGCCCTGCTCGTAATCAAAACAAAGTTCTCTATCCATTCTCTCCTTGTGCATCTTTTCTTGGCCACATAAACATTATTGCAATTTGCATGAAAGGAAAAGCATGTATTGTAAGTCTCTCTATTAATCGCCATGCATACAGAAAAGCTCCATCTGATGTCATGTGTACAGAGATAGAAGATTATGTAGGGCATCCAATTTTATTACTTATATATATAGGTCCTTCCAATAATAGAATGCAGAAGACGCTGTTAGATCTGATTTGTCAGTATTAAATTGTGTGGCAAACTGCACTGACAAAAGGAAATTGTCACAACCAGTTATCAATGGTCAATGTGTTCATACATTTCCAGAAGGAATAACAGAGGAATAATATAATGGAGAATTTAAACAAAATGATGCCCCAGAATTGCTTCTTATTTCTATGTTCAAGAGATGATCAAATCGATTCCATGCAAACTATATTTGAGTTTAAATTTATGAAATTAATAGATTCCTGCAAATTCAAACTATATGCCCCCCAGTATTGCAGAAGATTGCATCAGTCACAAAAGTCTGACATTCCTCCAGGTGCAAGCATGTGGGCTTCCCCATAATGCCTTACACATCACATGGTATTGTACAGCCAATCATGAAACACCATCTGTGGACACAAGGGGGTCAGTTGGTGCTCTAGTCCGCTGGCCCGAGACCACATGGACCAGGGCTCATCCAACTGAACGCCCGCTCTCCTTTTCACGTAAGCACAATACTACTCAGACAATATAGGGTGAGAAAGTAAATCAGCATGGCAATACTTTATTGAACCACCAACAGACAATATCATATAGAACAGTCCCAGCAAAACACACAAGATAGTGCCAATTACTGAGTCTCACACTTCCGCTGATTCTCACTGGGATTAGAGCAGATGCAACTTTGGGGCTTACAGGGTCAACTACCCCCACCAGTGGCATCCCACGTTTGGCAGGCACCCACAGAGAGGAGGTAATGGCAAGCTGACAGTCTATTGAGGCACGTGGCCAGATGACAATATGGTCCCAACCTGGATTCTCCGAATGTCTCCATGGAGCGAGGTGAGTGGAGAGTCTTAATCTGGCCTCTCCATACGTATCCATTGGGGTAAGGTGACTGGAGGATCCCAACCTGGTTTCCCCAAATGTCTCCATGGATTCAGTAACAGTCAATGGAGCCGATTTGTATTCTGCCAGCTAGGGTCATGGTCCTTAAGCCAGAATCCTGCAGAAATAAAATCTGTGCTCCTCTTGAAGGTGCCATGGTGTCATGGCAGCTGTCCGGTAGAGTCTTCCAGGCTGTGGTTTTGTAAAGTCACCCTGAGCCTTGATGTCCTGGCTGTAGTTTTGTAAAGTGTCTCCTCTAATTTCCCCTTTCAGAACAATAGAATTCCCTTTTTATACCCACATCTGTGGTTCAGGTCATCATCCACAGATCAGTTGGAGTTGGCATGAGTTTAACTCTCATTGTTTGAGTATTTAATCAATCTGAATAGTTTATCATACACTGCCTTCAGGTCAACAAGCCCCACAGACCCACACAATGGTCAATCAACATATTAACAAACATTGATTGCTCAATTACCTAGTTGGCATTTATCCTGATGCATATTAATTACAAATACACTTAGTTTCTTCATTCTTAATGCACAAGGAAGCATCAGCAATGTTAAGAGAATATTTTCTGCAGAAACAAAAAATCTGAAATCAGTGTCAGAGACCGTGTAGTTTGTCATAAGTGACTGTTAACTATCATGTTGTACAAAATGTATGGTAAAAAGCAAAGGTGGCAATGGACTAGCTAATGTAAAGAAAAATCCCAAATCATATCATGGCTCAGAATATGGGAGCCGTTATCAACAGAAGCACTATTGCCACTTGAATGAACCTTTAGTACTACTAAACACAGGTCACAACTGGCATCCTTCAATTCAAAGCATATTTGTGGGGAGGAAGAAAAGGCATTATGGAATATATGGCACATCACAGATCTGAGTAAAAGCAGGATGATGTTACCTCTGACAGTGACACCGTATTTTTGAGACAGTGTTCTGCAAAGAATGATCAGCCTGATCACAAATGACTAAGAAGGCACTTTTCTTGTCTAGTTTTTAGTATTTGTGCCTATTTTTCATTTTGCCTAATTCTTCATGTAATTTACACCTTTTTTAGTCTATTTTATGTGTTAGCCTGTTTTTTTAATTAGCAATTGTGTGCAGAATATTATAAATTCATTTCTTGCAAGTTTTCATAAAGTCAAAAATATATCTCAGCCCAGTGATTTCAAATATATCAGAAAATGTTTGCACAATTTTTGACTCTTTATGAAACAGTCAAAATTTTTCACCAAAAAGTTACAAAAAAGATTAGAGATATAAATAATGATGATTTCATAATTTGTGCAAAGCCCATGATTCATGTGCACCATTTTGAAGAATTTGGTGCAAAAAATCCTCAGAAATGCCACAAGACAAAAAAAGAAATATGACTCAAATGATAAATCGGACCTGAAAATTCTGTCTGTGCGCTCTGTTAAGTGGACTGTTGGTGTCCACCAGGTTACCAGGTTACATTTCTATTGTTAGGTCACTTTAACATTACTAAGGCTATGTTTGCTCTAAAGAGGTTGAAATAAGTTTGTATGAGGTTCTAGAACAGCAAAATTCAAATTTTCAATAATTCAATTTTCTCTATTGATTTTCACTGATGAAAAAATTAATAAATTAATTTCAAAGCTTCTCCTATTCATTACAATGTTAATCCCAGGCAGCACTTGCCTGCGCACTGGTGCCATTCATGTGTTGTTCATAAGTTTTACTGACTCATAGACTTGTAGGGGTTACGGTATTTTGTTGTGATTTTTTTCGGATCACACAGTCATGTGAACAGCCTCTTAGACTATCATGGGCACATGTTATACACATACAGTGGGTTTGGAAAGTATTCAGACCCCTTTAAATTTTTAACTCTTTGTTTCATTGCAGCCATTTGGTAAATGCAAAAAAGTTCATTTTTTTCTCATTAATGTACACTCTGCTCCCCATCTTGACTGATAAAAACCAGAAATGTAGAAATTTTTGTAAATTTATTAAAAAAATAACTGAAATATCACATGGTCATAGGTATTCAGACCCGTTGCTCAGACAGTCATATTTCAGTCACATGCTGTCCATTTCCTTGTGATCCTCCTTGAGATGGTTCTACTCCTTCATTGGAGTCCAGCTGTGTTTAATTAAACTGATAGGACTTGATTTGTAAAAGGCGCACACCTGTCTAAGACCTCACAGCTCACAGTGCATGTCAGACCAAATGAGAATAATGAGGTCAAAGGAACTGGCCAAGGAGCTCAGAGACAGAATAGTAGCAAGGAACACGTCTGTTCAAGGTTACAAAAGAATTTCTGCAGTTATCAAGGTTCCTAATGCAGCACATAGGACATTTCAGGTAAATAAGAACTTATATACATGGGTGCAGAAACACCTTCATTACTTAAAGTGCACAGGGGGTCATACGGAAGGAGAGGGCACAACTGGGGGGGGGCCTGCCATCCCCATTACACTAGCATGAACTCCGGGTTTCTGACCCGGATCAACTCTACAAGCCACTTGTGCACCTGAAGGATTATTTCACCAGATTAGTTAGTATGAAATATGTATTTTATACACAAAATACCCCCAAAACATCACTTTTCTTAAACCAAAAAGTATGTAGAAATATCACACTAACATTTATGCCCCCTCAAACACTGCCAAAAAATAATACATTTTATCCCACATAATACTTTTTATTATTATTATTGTTTATTTCATTGATTCCATGGTGCTGTACATGAGAAGGGGTTACATACAAATTACAGGTATCACTTACAGTAAACAAACTAACAATGACAGACTGATACAGAGGGGAGAGGACCCTGCCCTTTCGGGCTTACATTCTACAGGATTGTGAGGCAGGAGACAGTAGATCGGGGGGTTGCAGCAGTTCCGGTGTTGGTTGAGGCAATATCTCCGGTAGTGGTGAGGAGGTAGCAGGGTCATTGCAGGCTGTAGGCTTTCCTGAAGAGGTGAGTTTTCAGGTTCCGTCTGAAGGATCCGAATGTGTTTGATAGTCGGACGTGTTGGGGCAAAGAATTCCAGAGGATGGGGGATATTCGGGAGAAGACTTGGAGGCGGTTGGGTGAGGAGCGAATAAGTGTGGAGGAGAGAAGGATGTCTTGGGAGGATCGGAGATTACGTGAGGGAAGATATCGGGAGATTAGTTCAGAGATATAAGGAGGAGACAGATTATAGATGGCCTTGTAGGTCAGTATTAGTAATTTGAACTGGATACGCTGAGGGAATGGGAGCCAGTGAAGAGATTTGCAGAGGGGAGAAGCGGAGTAGTAGCGAGGAGAGAGGTGAATTAGTCGTGCAGCAGAGTTAAGGATGGACTGGAGAGGTGTGAGGGTGTTAGCAGGGAGGCCAGAGAAAAGGGTGTTGCAGTAGTCGAGGCGGGAGATGATGAGGGCGTGCACAATCATTTTAGTAGATTGAGGGTTGAGGAAAGGACGGATTCTTGAAATATTTTTGAGCTGAAGGCGACAGGAGGTAGAAAGAGCTTGGATGTGCGGTTTGAAGGACAGGGCAGAGTCAAGGGTTACTCCGAGGCAGCGGACTTCTGGTACGGGGGAAAGCGTGATGTCGTTAATTGTGATAGATAGGTCAGATACAACCACATCAGTGAAAAAATTGCAAAGTCTGTATGTTCACCCACTGCAATTTTTTGTGGTCACTTTCCACAGTAAATCCACAAGTATTTGCAAGTAAGTCAGAAGTGACAAATCTACACAACATCGTATGGGACAGAACACCTGCTCAGGAGGCTGGGAGGCTCAGAAACTGGCATAGAGGCCCTGCTAGAACAAAAGAATTTGCCAACAGAGTTGAAAGCACATAATCTATTTATATAATTGTCTTATCCTGTCTGTCTGTCCAGGAAATCCCGCGTCGCTGATTGGTCCGGCCGCGGCCAATCAGCGATGCAGGGCTAACTCTGCCCATGTGGTCATGTGACTCACCAACTGCCCATGATGTACTGTACATGTTTTGTCAGTTACAGTGTCTGATGTACTTCTGTCACGTTTACTGAACACAGGTAATACACAGTGACATGAGGTAATACACAGGTGACATGAGGTAATACATAAGTAACATAAGGTAATACACAGTAAAATGGGGTAATATACAGTAACATGAGGTAATACACAGTAATATGAGGTAATACACAGTAATATGAGGTAATACACAGGTAACATGAGGTAATATACGGTAACATGAGGTAATACACAGTGATATGAGGTAATACACAGTAATATGAGGTAATACACAGTAACATGAGGTAATACACAGTGACATGAGGTAATATACAGGTAACATGAGGTAATATACAGTAACATGTGGTAATATACAGTAACATGTGGTAATATACAGTAACATGAGGTAATGCACAGTAAAATGAGGTAATATACAGTAACATGAGGTAATACACAGTAATATGAGGTAATACACAGGTAACATGAGGTAATATGAGGTAATATACGTTAACATGAGGTAATACACAGTAATATGAGGTAATACACAGTGACATGAGGTAATACACAGTAACATCTACTATTAAATCGTCTAATTCTGTCTGTCTGTAACGGAAATCCCATGTCGCTGATTGGTCGCGTCCGGCCGGGCGCAACCAATCAGCGACAGGCGCAGTCGACTGTGAATTTGCTCAGGATTTGAACCACGCATGCCACCCCTATCGTCGGGAGATCAGCGGTGCTAGCCGCTGATCTCCTGACGGTAGCCGCGGGTCATCTCTTGCAGCATGGAGGTCAGCGGCACCAGCCAGTCATCTCCCGGCTGCTCGCAACGGAAGTACCCTGACCGGCGGCCTCCACGAAAACTCCAGCAGCAGCCTCAACGTACACCCTACCAGTAGCAGCCTCTATATACCCCAGCAGCAGTCTCTATATACCCCAGCAGCAGCCTCCACATATACCCCAGCAGCAGCAGCCTCCACATATGACCCAGCAGCAGCAGCCTCCACATATACCCCAGCAGCAGTCTCCACATATACCCCAGCAGCAGCAGCAGTCTCCACATATTCCCCAGCAGCAGTCTCCACATATACCCCAGCAGCAGCAGCCTCCACATATACCCCAGCAGCAGCAGTCTCCACATATGCCCCAGCAGCAGCCTCCACATATACCCCAGCAGCAGCCGCCACATATACCCCAGCAGCAGCAGTCTCCACATATTCCCCTGCAGCAGTCTCCACATATACTCCAGCAGCAGTCTCCACATATACCCCAGCAGCAGCAGCCTCCACATATACCCCAGCAGCAGCAGCCTCCACATATACCCAGCAGCAGAAGTCTCCACATATACTCCAGCAGCAACCTCCACATACACCCCAGCAGCAGCAGCCTTCACATATACCCCAGCAGTAGCAGCCTCCACATATACCCAGCAGTAGCAGCTTCCACATGTACCCCAGCAGCAGCCTCCACATATACCCCAGCAGCAGCAGCCTCCACATACACCCCAGCAGCAGCCTCTATATACACCCCAGCATCCTCTATATACACCCCAGCAGCAGCAGCCTCTATATACACCGCAGCAGCCTCTATATACACCCCAGCAGCCTCTATATACACCCAGAAGCCTCTATATACACCCACCAGCCTCTATATTCACCCCAGAAGCCTCTATATACACCATGAAGCCTCTATATACACCCCAGCAGCAGCTGCAGCAGCCTCTATATACACCCCAGCAGCCTTTATATACACCCCAGCAGCAGCTGCAGCAGCCTCTATATACACCCCAGCAGCCTCTATATACACCCCAGCAGCCTCTATATATACCCAAGAAGCCTCTATATACAGCCCAACAACCTCTATATACACCCCAGCAGCCTCTATATACACCCCAGCAGCCTCTATATAAATCCCCAGAAGCCTCTATATAAATGTGGTGTACAAAAATATTTTGGGTTGATATTGTTAACAAATATATTATAGTGTCGATGTATTTCTTTCGTTCGATGATTTATTTAAATACAGTTAGATATTCATGTAATAGTTCATATATTTTGATGATCTGTTTAATAATTTTATTCAGTTTGTATTACATTCTATGAGCAATAACATTTAATGATAATGTATATATTTTACCCAGAAAATCCTGTGTATTCATTGCATTAATCTTAAATCTTCATAAATAAGCTACATACATATTCTAGAATACCCGATGCATTAGAATCGGGCCACCTTCTAGTATTATTATACTTTTCTTAATTTTTAATGTTTTCACATGTGGATTTGTCCCATAGCAAATTCCACTGTGTCAAGCGTGTGTTGTGGATTGAAGTAATCTATTGTGGTCTATAATCCGCTATCTTCAAAAATCTGCAATAAATCTGCATTATTTACCCACGTGCAATTGACAAGTCATTTTTGAGCCCGAAAATAAAAGTATAGCGTAAGTGAAATTAGTAAAATCTCAGCCACCTTGGTAGGACTGTATTCCATTGCAGATTTTCCATCTAAAAGTAAGGAAATTCACAAAAAGAAACTTTACATGTGAACATACACTTGTTGAGTATTTGGTCAGTTTTTATTTCACTATTTTTAAGCCAAAGCCTTGAGTGAAACAAACAGAGGAAAAGTTTAATAGAAACACAACACCACTTCTGCATTTATCACCCATTCCTGGTTTTGACTTACAAATACTGATGCAAAATAATGACCAAATACTTAACGTGTGCACTGGTCTAAGGAAGCTGAAATGTGGAAAGGCACAAATAAAAAACCTAGCCTGGCGAATTTATTCGAGTGGAATTGAATTCTACTCAAATTTTCCAAAAATCCGCATTCGTCAAAATACAGATTTTTTTTTTTAAATTCACTTGCACAATTATTCAGCAACATGGTGGTCAATCTTGACCACAATCTTACTGAACAGTAAATGGCTGGTAAAAGAATGAAAAGAAAAAAAAGAACATACTCACAGTACCATTCACCTCTCTGGACACTCCCACTGCGCCCGTCCTTTGTCCTGTCCACTGTGCCTCTGTTGCGTCACATCTCTGGCCCAGTGTACACTCTAGACTGTGACTTTACGCCACAAGCACTCCCTGGGGTTCACTACACATGCTCGGGGCCTACTAGCGAGTGGAAGTCATGGAATAGAACGAACACATGCTCGTGGCAGGAAACCACCCTGTCAGAGATGTGACGTGAAGGAGGTACAGAGGACCGGACTGCAGCCCGGGAGCAGCAAGGGGGCGATGTGAGCGGTGAGGTGATGTGCTTTTTATCTTTTTAACCTTTTGCCACCCCTCTGCGACGTAATTCACGCAAGGCATCACTGGGAACGGGTGTTGCCGGGAGTGTCGCTCAGGACCGGGAAAGCTGCGGGGGCCGCCGGAAGGTGAGAATATCACTATTTTTTATTTTAATTATTTTTTTAACAGGGATATTGTACCCAGGGCCTGGAGGAGAGTCTCCTCTCCTCCAGACCCTGGGTACCATCCGCACATGAACTGCTCACTTTGCGTATGGTGGGCACAGCCACATGCAGAAAGTAAGCGGTTCAATGCATTCCTATGGCGGCGGAATCACAAAAAGAATGAGCATGCTGCGGATTTTTCCGCAATGCGATTCCGCCGTGGAAACATACACAGCATTAGCATAGCTATGCGGAATGACATAGAATGTAATGGGTTGGGTTGTGTAAGCGTTTTTGAGCCAGAAAAACCTGGCAAAAATGCTTATATTCCGCAAGGTATGCACATAGCTTTAGGATTCTATTTTAATTTTTACATGTTACGTTACCCGGGAACAGAGGGTATGTAAGTGTTATACATATTCTGGCCCATGGGCATGACCTCACTCTCTATACACTGGCCAGGGGTATATATAACTCATTCATACCCTCCGTTTCCGGGTCTGAAATCTACGAATCTCCGGAGCGTGACTACAGACTTATCGGTTTTGACCGGAAAACTCCTTCAATAAATGAAGTCCAAATATAATGTTAAACAAGATATGTGAGTTTGGGAAGAAAATGAGGGATTGCTTTATTTAGTTTAATTTTTTACCATTCCATAGAATAAAACCAATTTGCAATTCCAGACACAGCCTATGAAAAGGTTTAGCGCTCATCTTTTAAGTTCCAAAATCCAAATGTAAAAGTGATTAAAATGTAAAAGTCAATAATCTGGCAACACGCACACCAGAAAGTTTAATTCTTACTTTCCCGCTGGTACCATTTTACAACTGTTTGCTTTAAAAATTTTCCAAATGTCAATAAACTAGTCCGTACAGCTGTTTTAATTCATTTCTAACCCATTCTCATCTTCCAGAGATGTTTAATCATATACTAAAGTTGCCAGTCCTTTATAATACCTAGTTTTTATGGCCAATCCTCGGAATAAAATAACTAGTATTGCAAATACCGCAATCTCATGGGAAAACATTATTCCTGCCGAAGAAAATAAAATTTAATTCTTCAATCTCCAGCAGTATTAAAGGTTGTATTTAAGATGCATGCAGCATTAAAAAGACATCAAAATTAAAATAAACCTATAAATCTCTTCATTTAAAGACTTCTCGTATACAGGAGAACGCAGGAAACAGCTGCCCCGAAGACCCTTCAGCTGTAAATTATCTCTATCTTAATGTTGTTGTCTTTTTTAGTTTCTTTTTGGAACATCTTCAGGATTCTTGAAAAGATCTTCTAAGACTAATTATATTACTGAAGGGAGGCAACTGCCCCAACATCAGCCATTTCTGCAAATTGTAAATTATTTTCATTCGTTTTTTTTTTTTTCAAGGGAAATGTTAAAATTCTTCAAACTATCACCAGACCAAATGATCATTTTCAGGGGAAAGAAGAAGATGAATGCAAGCAGAAATGAGCTTTATATGCAAAACTGATAAAATAAATCATGATGTCAATTCCTTCCGGAATAACTATAATGAGAGCTTTACAAACTTTGGTGACTCAGAGCGTCAAGGCCACGTTTCTTTTGCCATCTGAATTT
Source organism: Oophaga sylvatica (assembly GCA_033576555.1). Lineage (NCBI taxonomy): Eukaryota > Metazoa > Chordata > Amphibia > Anura > Dendrobatidae > Oophaga > Oophaga sylvatica. Next base: position 57,827,771 of record JARQOD010000001.1, read on the forward strand.
ATTACACGGTGTCGGTAGCGAGAGGAAAAATCATCCGTTGCGTCGTTGTAAAAACAATTCATATTTTCACTCAAAAAGTGACAAGTGGGTTTCAAAAAAATAATGTTCCAAATCATCAGGCTGTCATTTGTCAGGTTAATTGCCTAGTTTTAAGTAAAATTAAACCGTGGTGTAGATTGCCCCTGAAAGCAGCTGAACTCTGACAAACGAACAAAGCATGAGAGAATCAAAATGAGGATTCACTCCATTTAACATACCTTCAGCTATATTCAGGGCTGTGCTTAACTACGGAGTGTCTGCTCTGTGAGCGCTCAGGCAGAAGACGCTAAAGAGTCTATTTTCTATAATTAGGGCTGAACACAGCAGATATACAAATAGCTACAAAATGGGAAAAAATACAATTATTTATCTATATAGTTCATATTTATCTATACTGTGTGTATCTATACAAGCCTTTACCTCAAAACTATTTATCTATCTACATACAGTGAAGGAAATAATTATTTGATCCCTTGCTGATTTTGTAAGTTTGCCCACTCACAAAGACATGAACAGTCTATAATTTTAAGAGTAGGTTAATTTTAACATTGAGAGATAGAATATCAAAAAGAAAATCCAGAAAATCACATTGTATAAAATATATACATTTATTTATATTTTGCAGTGAGAAGTAAGTATTTGATCCCCTACCAACCATTAAGAATTCTGGCTCCTACAGACCAGTTAGGCGCCCCTAATCAACTCGCTACCTGCATTAAAGACAGGTGTCTTACATAGTCACCTTTATAAAAGACTCCTGTCCATAGACTCAATTAATCAGTCAGACCCTAACTAGTGATGAGCGAGTATGCTCGTTACTCAACATTTCCGATCATGCCCGGGTGTTCTCCGAGTAGTTTGGGTGTGCTAGGCGATTTAGTTTGTGACGCTGCAGCTGCATGATATATGGCTGCTAGACAGTCTGAATACACGTGGGGATTGCTGTTTGTTAAGGAATCCCCACATGTATTCAGGCTGTCTAGCAGCCACAAATCTTGCAGCTGCCGTGACACAAACTTAATCTCCGAGCACGCCCAAACTACTCGGAGAACACCCGAGCATGCTCAGAAAACCGGAGCAATGAGCATACTCGCTCATCACTAACCCTAACCTCTACAATATGGGCAAGACCAAAGAGCTTTAAAAGGATGTCAGGGACTAGATCACCTGCACAAAGCTGGAATGGACTACAAAACCATAAGTACGGTGCTGGGTGAGAAGGAGACAACTGTTGGTGTAATAGTAAGAAAATTGAAGAAATACAACATGACTGTCAATCAACATCAATCTGGGGCACCATGCAAAATCTCACCTCGTGGGGTATCATTGATCATGAGGAAGGTGAGAGATCAGCCTAAAACTACAGAGGGGGAACTTGTTAATGATCTCAAGGCAGCTGGGTCTACAGTCACCAAGAAAACTATTGGTAACACATTACGCCGTAAAGGTTTAAAATCCTGCAGTGCCCGCAAGGTCCCCCTGCTCAAGTAGGCAGATGTGCAGGGCATGGTTTGAAGTTTGCCAATGAACATCTGGATGATTCTGTGAGTGTTTGGGAGAAGGTGCTGTGGTCAGATGAGACAAAAATTGAGCTCTTTGGCATTAACTCAATCGCTGTGTTTGGAGGAAGAGAAATGTAGACTATGACCCAAAGAACACCGTCCCCACTGTCAAGCATGGAGGTGGAAACATTATGTTTTGGGGTGTTTCTCAGCTAAGGGCACAGGATTACTTCACCGAATCAATGGGAGAATGGATGGAGCCATGTACTGTAAAATCCTGAGTCACAACCTCAGTGAGTTGTGGCTGGGTCTTCGAGCAAGACAATGACCCAAAACATACAGTCAAGGCAACAAAGGAGTGGCTCAAAAAGAAGCACATTAAGGTCATGGAGTGGCCTAGCCAGTCTCCAGACCTTAATAACATAGAAAACTTACAGAGGGAGGTGAAGCTCCAAGTTGCCAAGCGACAGTCTCAAAATCTTAATAATGAAAGAGGAGTGGACAAAAATTCCTCCTGCGCAAACCTCATCATTAACTACAAAAAAGTCTGACTGCTGTGCTTGCCAACAAGGTTTTTGCCACCAAGTATTAAGTCTTGTTTGCCAGAAGGATCAAATACTTATTTCTCACTGGAAAATGCAAATACATTTATATAATTTATACAATGTGATTTTCTGGCTATTATTTTTAATATTCTATCTTTCAATGTTAAAATTAACCTACCCTTAAAATTATAGACTGTTCATGTCTGTCATTGGGCAAACCTACAAAATAAGCAAGGGATCAAATAATTATTTCCTTCACTGTAGATAGACTGTACTTCTGTTATTGTGTCACTATGCGTCATTTTATGTAATATCACTTACATTATGTGCTGTAACACACTTTTATATTAAATTCAGTGTATTTTTATGGACACTCTGCTCTAAATAGATAAAATAGTAAATGATTTGCCTTCTAAAAAAATTTTTTCAAAGCAATGAGTGTACTAGATAATGAGTATTGCAGAGAACACTATAAAAGCTCCTGGTTTCAGCTGCTTTGCATGCTATTAACAGATGATATTGTAAAAATTCTCTTTGGACTGCATTGGTTTGTGATAAACTTCGAAATGATAAACATTTAGCTAAAGTCCAAAGTAAAACCATAATTAACAATACAAGGTGAATTCGTCTTTGCAGCATGTATGTAAATATTTTTACTAAATGCTTTTATTTTTTTTCCACATTTCTTCTTGAAGCTAAAGACAGAAGGTGGACGGTTCACTAGCGTACTTGCAAACCTAATTGTTTTCTAAAAACACAAAACAATGAAATTGCAGGTTAAAAGGTACATTCTCTCGCTCTCTCCATAAAATGTGCTTGTCCTTACTAATGCATAAGGATAAATTTAGCTTGTTCATCAACACTCTGTATGTGAATGTGACCCTACATTCATATAAAGAAGCACACAGCATGACTCACAGCTGCTTGCATAAACAGCTGACAACCGCAATGCCAAGGGTCGTTCCTCTTGTGCACATGCAACTTACCCATCTTAAGTGGACAGCAATTTTTTAGAAAGCAAATTCCCTATTATTATGTTAAATATTGCGCTTAGGACCAGTTTTCTTTCTCAAAGTAAAGTCATGGGAATGTCAGTCTGATGTCTATGTGTCCAGCGGCCACATTAATCTTGTGCAATGGAATGACGGTGAAGGGTACGAGGGAACAAAGCATTTAAAAAAGCAACATAGTCCATTAAGCCATTGGAAGTCTCCATTATAGCATGGATATTATGAAAGGGTAGAAGGATACTATGGCCAAGTCTTGACACAGGCAGCAACCAGGATCGTATGTGCATTAGTTCATTAACCAATTAAAATTCATGAAGACCAGGTTTGGCTTAAAAAACAAGGTACAAATAACACAAGAGGGCAGAAGACAAATTATCCTTGTTTAAAAAGGGATAAACGTATGATTTCCTTATGTTGAAGTCTGCATATATATCCTTTAAAAAATGTCTTAATTTATGTTGTCTGTCTACTTTCAAGTGTACTATATAATAGTATTATAACTAAGTTGTTTGTATGCAATCTAATGCATAAAACGTATACTCCAGAAAGAAGTGAACTTTCTGTGCTGTTGATGGAGATCCAAAAGAAAATTCCATGAGACGATGTTAACTCTTGCGGTTTATTATCAACACGTTTCAAAGTTATCCAACTTGTCATCTGGATAAACCACATACTATTGTCTTTTACCTTATTGCACTCTTTGTCCCTCAGAATTTTCTACATAAAAGATTATACTGTTAAATTCACTACATTAGAAGTCAATTTTGCTGCAGAAATAGGGAACTTATATAAAGAGCTGTATTCCAGGAAGTGAGTTAGGTTGTGGCTGAGGCCACATTGATTGCAGAACTTCTCAGTACTGAAGAGGAAGAACTAGGCTGGAGCAAAGGCTTGACTAAAGGAGAGCCCTAGAGGAATCTGCAAATAATGCTGCAGAAAGACATGCTAGGGAGGGATAGCTTGTAGTAAGCTCCAATTTACTATGATGACCCTATGGAGTGGAAGGACAACAAATGTAAAGATAGCAGGCTGAGGTATGAGAATCAGACCCATAGACTTTTATTGTGTTACTGTGGGCTTGTTTACTGGTGGGCATTGGTGACATATAGACCATAAAGTGTATATTTGATAGAATATCATGAATTATGAATAATAACCCTAGACAAAAATAACATCTCTATTACCTACAAGAAAAAAAGCTTTGCATCTTGGCCCATCCAGTTAAACAAAGCTGAAGCAAACTGCAAATAAATACATTCATTACACACATAAGTGTATTTATTGAACATCATCAAACAAGAATTACATAAAATATGTTCTTGACAGTTACATTGTACTTGGCCATATTTTTCTATCACTTTCATCATACAGCTATGTTTACATAAAGGAGGTTTCCAGCATCCACTATGTAAAAGTAAGAAAATGCCTTAAGCCTTAGGCCCTGCTGCACCAAAGCTGCCTGTCTGCCCCTGCTCTGAGTCTTTGTTGATGCTGCTGCAGCATTGAGAACACAACAACAGCACGTGACCGCTGCAGCCAATGACTGGGCAAAGAGGCAGGAAAGGTTGTGCTGGAGCAGCACAGGGTTGCATAAGGTTCACTTTCTTGCATTTTTCTGCAATGACATTGTGGACACAATTTTCCTGTACTAGTGTCCTCACTGTTGCCATTAGTTTCTTCCATTTACACCACTTTGTGCATTTTCCCCACACTATGACATCAGTTTGTATACTATTAGTATTACATCACTGTTTGCATTACTCTTCTATACTAATAACATCAAATACATTTTTTTGCACTGTGACATTTTCTGCAGTGAGGTTTATATTTCTATTATGACATTGCTTTGTGCATGCCTGTGCAATGTTCTATTTCTGTGTATTATCTATTACTGCATTAAGTGATTCATAAATACAAATAAATTATTAATTACATATCTAGAACACCAGAAAAATGTATGAAATTAAAAGTATTTAATCTAACTAAGTGGAAAAAAACTGCAATCCATAAAAATTAATATCCCCAGAAAGGGCAAAATGAAAATAGCCGAAAATAGCAAATTCCTAATAACAAAAGGCACCAACCAAAGGTAGATTTATAACAAATGCACCAAAATGTTACAGGTGGGCCTCGATCAGCAGCTGTGAAGAAGCATTGCATGGGTAGAAGTTTTGCACCAATGCTCATAAGTAGTGATGAGCGAGCATTAAAATGCTTGGGTGCTCGTTGTTCGGGTCAAGCAAATAGGAATACTTGGGTACTCGACCCGAGCAACGAGCCCAATGTAAGTCTATGGGAAAACCGAGCATTTTTGCCGCTATCCCCCCCGGGGGTCCTTTTAAAGTCTAAAAACGTCTGAAAATCATGGAAGCAGTGCTCAAATAATACGGGAGCATCATGAGGATCGCCCCTGGAAGCATTTCTGACTCCTAGTTCACAGCTTTAAACAATGTCAGAGTCTTACGCCATTTTTACAGGCGCACCAAAAAACATTCAAAACGAAACCAAAATGGATTTTCCTGGAAAAAATGTTAAGGAACATCCTTTCCAGGGTAATGTGTTATGAATGTGCTAGACATGATTTCTGAGCAGAGGCTCCCTCTGGTGGTTACAGACAGTACTGAACCTTTCAGCGAGGAATGGCAATCTGGGATCACTGACTGGTCTGATATAAGGGAGGTTCCCTCCCATGATGGTTGCTGGTGATCAATTGTTCTTGTCTCAATTGTGGTTCCTGGTTCATTTGGAAGTTTGCTGAGTCTTGCCTACTTCTTCTGCTTTCAGATAAGATATTTTCTGCTTTTATTTTTGTGCTTGCTTTTTGCATAGTTCTCTGCACTTTTGTGGAGGTCAGCCGGGTCCCCTCCTGGGTCCTGTGCTCCTCTCAGTTTATCTGTAGCCACTGTTATTTGTTCATTTGCTTTTTCCTGTTTTTTCAGTGGCTGCGGCTTAGTTTTGTTACACCAGAGATCTGATTTAGGTGGTGGAGATCGTGTGATCTCAGGTATTTTTGCAATCAGAAGAGTTGGTATTTTTTAGGGTTTTTTTTGGATTGCAGTAAGAATCCTTTCCTGTACTTTTCTGCCTAGACAGATTGGGCCCCAGCGTTTGCTCATTCCATTTTCTGTCTGTGTCTGTGCTTCTTCTTGTCTAACCACCATTACATGTTTGGGGGCTTCCTATTTTCTTTGGGGATCTGCTCCGGGGCAGATAGCTTTCCTCTTTCTGCCTTTAGGTGTAGTTATCTCTCAGGCTGTGACGAGGCGTCTAGGATCAACGTAGGAACGCTCCACGGCTACCTCTAGTTGTGTGGTTACTTCAGGTTACTGCAATCCAATAGGTTCCAGCCTCTCTGGTGTATTGCCGTTTTTGCTTTTTCTCCTCAGCTACCTAAACATAACAGTAATGACTTTTATATAAGGCAAATTAATTAACCCAAAACAAAAAAAGTTCCTCCACCACTTGGGCTATGTTCACACGTAGCATTTATGATGCGTTTCTCAACTTTACCATTGCTTTCAACCAATACAAATGCATTCTATGGGAAATGTCATTTTAACATTTAACCACCTTAGCTGGCCATGTGGTGTGTGACACATCATCAGACACACCCTGTTTCATTTATGAAGGAAGGACTCTGAAAATCACAAAGCCTATTTTGGGGAATCAGGCAGCATTAATCTTCTTAAAGGGCCATCTGCCAGCTATGCTTTGTTGTTCCCATTATTAAACAGTGGGTCTTCTATACTGTTATTGACTATGCAGTGAGTGGCTCGGCTGCCAAAAATTTGGACGCACCCCCATACCCCTTTGACAAGACGTACAGTAGGGCCTCATGAAAAAGTGTTCCAATTATAAGAAAATGGGTCTCCCATAGTGTTAGCCTATGCATTGATTGCAAGGCCTGCCCTGCAGCAAAGTAACACGCACCACAATAACTCTTGGAACAGACGTCCTGGATGGCCACATGAAACCAAAGTTCCCATTTTTTCCATTTGGTACTGCAAAACTGTTAGCCTAGGCATTTAATGCACCAAAGTTACAAGCACCCAAATAAGCTTTTGAACCCACGTACTGGATGGCCACATGAAAACCAAGTTCACATTATTCATTTGTGACTTCCATACTGTTTGCCTATGCATTGAATGCAAGGTCTGCCCTGCACCAAAGTAATACACACCTCAATTAGCCTTTGAACCCGCGTACTGGATGGCCACCTGAAAACATTGTTCCTATTAATTTGGTACTCCCATTGTTTGGCTACTCAGTGAATTGTTGAGCCTGAAAAACCTGCATTGGAGAATGTCAGAGTTGAGGCTGAAGACCCGGAAGTGGACAATTGCAGTGTTGATGCTAAAGACCCGGCAGTGGACAATTGCAGTGTTGAGGCTGAACACCCGGCAGTGGACAATTGCAGTGTTGAGGCTAAAGACCCTGCAGTGGACAATTGCATTGTTGACACTGAAGACCCTGCAGTGGAGCATTTCAGTGTTCAGCCTGAAGAACCATCAGTGGATAATTGCACTGTTGAGGCTTAAGAACCTGCATTAGTGAATTGTTGTGGTGAGGCAGAAGACCCTGCATTTTAGCATTGCAGTACTGAGGCTGAAGAACTGGCATTGAAGAATTGCATTGTTGAAGATGAACAACCAACAAAGTTCACATTATTAGGAAGTGGGTCTCCAATACTGTTTTTCAATTCAAACGCACCCCAATAAGCCTTTGAACCCACGTACTGGATGGCCACAGGAAAACTAAGTTCACTTTATTCTTTTGGCACTGCCATACTGTTAACCTATGCATTCAATGCAAGGCCTGCCCTGCACCAAATTCAAACACACCCCAAAAAGCCTTTGAACCCAGGTACTGGATGGACACAGGAAAACCAAGTACACATTATTCTTTTGGCACTGCCATACTGTTAGCCTATGCATTCAATGCAAGGCCTGCCCCTCACCAAATTCAAATGCACCCCAAAAGCCTTTGAACCGACGTACTAGATGGACACAGGAAAACCAAGTTCACATAATTCTGTTTGTACTGCCTTACTGTTATCTTATGCATTGAATGCAAGGCCCGCCCTGTATCAAATTCAAACGCACCCCAAAAAGCCTTTGAACCGACGTACTGGATGGACACAGGAAAACCAAGTTCACATTATTCTTTTAAAAATGCCATACTGTTATCGTATGCATTGAATGCAAGGCCCACCCTGCACCAAATCCTAACGCACCCCAAAAGCATTTGAACCAATGTACTGTCTGGACACAGGAAAACCAAGGTCACATTATTCCATTGGCACTGCCATAGTGTTAGCCTATGCACTGAATGCAAGGCCTGCACTGCACCAAATTCAAATGCACCCCAATAAGCCTGTGAACCAATGTACTGGATGACAACAGGAAAACCAAGTTCACATTATTCTTTTGACACTGCCATACTGTTATCCTATGCATTGAATGCTAGGCCCACCCTTCACCAAATTCTAAATCACCCCAAAAAGCCTCTGAACCAACGTACTGGCTGGACACTGGAAAACCAAGGTCACATTATTCCATTTGCACTGCCATAGTGTTAGCCTATGCATTGAATGCATGGCCTGCCCTGCACCAAATTCAAACGCACCCCAAAAAGCCTTTGAACCGACGTACATGATGGCCAGCTGAAGGCATTGTTCCTATTAATTTGTTACTCCTATATTGTTTGGCTACGCAGTGAATTGTTGACCCTGAAGACCCAGCAGTGTACAATTGCAGTTTTTATGCTAAAGACCCAGATGTGGACAATTGCAGTGTTGACGCTAAAGACCCTGCTGTGGAAAATTGCAGTGTTGACGCTGAAGACTCGGCAGTGTACAATTGCGGTGTTGACGCTGAAGACCCAGCAGTCAGTTCACAATTGCAGTGCTGATGCTAAAGACCCTGCAGTGTAGCATTTCAGTGTTGAGCCTGAAGAACCATCAGTGGATAATTGCACTGTTGAGGCTTAAGAACCTGCATTGGTGAATTGCTGTGGTGAGGCAGAAGACCCCTTATTTTAGTATTTTAGTGTTGAGGCTGAAGAACTGGCAGTGAAGAATTGCATTGTTGAAGATGAACAACCAACAAAGTTCACATTATTAGGAAGTGGGTCTCCCATACTGTTTGCCTATGCAGTGAATGCAAGGACTGCCCCAAATTTGAACAAACCAAATTACCATTGGAAGAGACATGAATGAAGTTCTCCTAAAAATCTGTTTCCATTGCAAAGGAGCGGGTCTCCTATTCTTGGAATGCCCATACAGTAAGTGTATGGGCTGAAAAACATTTCCCCAGGGGGAACACATCAACCTACTGTTTAAATGTTTTTGTTATGGACATCCAACACCCTTGCAAAACAATGTAGTGGCTGTTTCATCACGGAACACGGTCAACCTCGTGTTATAGTGGTGGTGTCTGAAGAGACGTGTAGTATGGGCTGTGAAAAAAGTTCTTCCCAGTTTAAAGGAGCGGGTCTCCTATACTTGTAATGCCCATACACGAAGTGCATAGGTTGAAAAACATTTTCCCCTGGGGGGGACACATCAACCTACTGTGTAAATAATTGTTGTTACGGGCATCCAACACCCTTGCAAAACAATCTAGTGGCTGTTTCATCATGGAACGTGTTAACCCTGGTGATCTAGGGGTGGTGTAGGAAGAGACTTGTAGTAAGGCCTGCATAAAAGCTCTTCCCAGTTTAAAGGAGTGGGACTCCTGTACTTGGAATGCCCATGAAAAAATGTATACTGTTTGTTGCATCACGGACCGCAGTCACCCTCGTGTTATAGTGGTGGTGGATGATGAGTATGAGGAGAAGGAGGAGGATAATAACACTAATAACACACCAAATAGCCAAAGTCAGGAATCGTATTCCCATGTGTGGGTGTGAAGAGGTGCACTGCATGGTAATACACCTTCCAAAAAATACACTGTATTGGAGGTCATGTTTCGCTGTTATCATTCGGTAGTGTACAGAAGTCTGCCCCTATCCAGGCCTTGTTCATTTTTATAAAAGTGAGCCTGTCCGCATTTTCAGTTGACAGGCGGATGCGCTTATGAGTTATTATTCCACCAGCAGCACTAAAAATCCGCTCTGACAAAATGCTAGCTACAGGGCAGGCCAGGACCTCCAAGGCGTAGAGAGCCAGTTCATGCCACGTATAATTAAAAGGCACAGAAGAATCACGGAGGACGTTGGTACGGTCAGCAAGTTACTCCTTCAACATCTTTACAAGCTTTCTAGGCATTGTGAGACTACCCTGCGACTCTGGGCCAGGGTGATGGGAGGGTCTGAGAAAAGTGTCCCAGTATTTTGCCAGTGTTCCCTTGCCTCTGCTGAATTGCAGTTGGGTCTCTCTCACCTCTACTCCTTGGTTGTTCAACGAACTGAGAACTCTGCCGCCAGCGTTTTCAGATGGGATTTTTTTCAGTAATTCCACAATGGCCCTCTGGTTCTGCATCATTTTAATACACCTATCTGACTCTGGAATAAGAGATTAAAAGTTCTCCTTGTAGCGTGGGTCTAGAAGTGTCACCAACCAGTACTGTCAGCAAAAATTTTGATAATGCGAGGGTCACGGAAAAGGCAGTGCAGCATAAAATCTGACATGCGTGTCAGACTGATAACTGGCAAGCCTTCTGTATTCTCACCAACAGGACGACTGACCATGCTGTCCTCCTCCTCCTCCCTGTCCTCAGGCCATCCAGGCTGAACAGACGGTATGACAGTTGTGCTTGTAGTACCGTCTATAGCGCAGGAAAGTAGCTCCTGTTATTCCACCTCCTCCTCTTCCTCATTGGTAGCCAATCCATGCTGGGATGATAAGAGGCTGGGCTGTGTGTAATCACCCTGCATGGTTCCTTGCTCCATCTCATTGTGCTCCGCCTGCAATGCATTCTCTTTGATTGTGAGCAGAGAGCTTTTCAGAATACAGAGAAGCGGGGTGATGAAGCTAATTATTGCGTCATCGCCACTCACCATCTTGGTGGACTCCTCAAAGTTTTAAAGAATGGTACATATGTCTGACATCCATGACCACTCCTGAGTTCTTATGTGTGGAGTTTGAACTGAATACAGATGCCCCTGTTGATGCTGGTACTCAACAACTGCCCTCTTCTGCTCACAAATCCTTTCCAGCATATGCAGTGTAGAGTTCCAACGCGTGGGGACATCACACACTACTCGGTGAACCGGAAACTGCAAACACTGCTGAAGCACTGCAAGGGCAGCTGAAGCTGAAGCTGACTTTCTAAAATGGGCACACAGGCCAATTATCTGGAATGTACTTTATGTGTTTAACAAACTGGTGTCAATAACTGTGGTATGACCAATAAAAAACTGTGTAATGTAGCCCTGAAATGTCACAATTTTTAGCACACAGAGAGATAGGAGTCTGACACAGATAACACACTGGTCAATATGAGGGCTGAATTTATTTTTTTTACCCAAAAAGACTGTATACAAATAGGGTAACAGTCAGCAAAAAAGGGGAATGTAGGCCTGAAATGCCACAATTTTTAGCACACTGATAGATCAGGCGTCTGACAAAGAGAGTCCACTTTCAAATATCTGCCTTGTATTTTTTTTTTGGCCAGCAAAATTGTGTCAATAAGTAGGCTATGAGTGACACAACAAAAAAAATTCTATGGAGGCCTGAAAAGGCAAAATTTTTAGCGCAATAATATGCAATCCATGTGGCAGACAAAACCCAGTGTAATATATCTGCCCTGTAGCTAAATATTTTTTGGGCAGATAAATATTTTTTGGGCAGCAAAATGATGTAAAAAAAAATTACAAGACACTCCAAAACAATTCTACAGTACCACAAAAAATGGCAGATTTTTAGATGCATTCAGATGTCATGCCTGGGACAGGCAAACCCCTTTAACCCCTTAACCCCAAGGGTGGTTTGCACGTTAATGACCGGGCCAATTTTTACAATTCTGACCACTGTCTTATTATGAGGTTATAACTCTGGAACGCTTCAACGGATCTTCGCTATTCTGAGAATGTTTTCTCGTGACATATTGTACTTCACGTTAGTGGTAAAATTTCTTCGATATAACTTGCGTTTATTTTTGAAAAAAAAAACACAAATATGGCGAAAATGTAGAAAATTGTGCAATTTTCAAACTTTGAATTTTTATTCCCTTAAAATAGAGAAATATGTCTCACAAAATAGTTAATAAATAACATTTCCCACATGTCTACTTTACATCAGCACAATTTTAGAACCAAATTTTTTTTTGTTAGGAAATTATAAGGGTTAAAAGTTGACCAGCGATTTCTCATTTTTACAACAAAATTAACAAAGCCATTTTTTTTAGGGACCACCTCACATTTGAAGTCACTTTGAGGGGTCTATATGGCAGAAAATACCCAAAAGTGACACCATTCTAAAAACTGCACCCCTCAAGGTACTCAAAACCACATTCAAGAAGTTTATTAACCCCTCAAGTGCTTCACAGGAGCTGAAGCAACATGGAAGGAAAAAATTAATATTTAACTTTTTAGTCACAAAAATTATCTTTTACAAACTTTTTTTTATTTTCACAAGGGTAAAAGGAGAAAATGGACAGAGAAAGTTGTTGTGAAATTTCTCCTGAGTACGCCAATACTCCATATGTGGGGGAAAACCATTGTTTGGGCGCACGGCAGAACTCGTAAGGGAAGGAGTGTCGTTTGACTTTTTCAAACAAAATTGGCTGGAATTGAGATTGGATGCCATGTCGCTTTTTAAGAGCCTCTGATGTGCCTAAACAGTGGAAACCCCCCACAAGTATCATTTTGGAAACTAGACCCCCTATGGAATTTATCTAGATCTGTTGTGAGCACTTTGAACCCCAAGTGTTTCACAAAAGTTTATAATGCCTGGGTGTGAAAAAAAAAAACAATTTTCCACAAAAATGATTTTTTAGACTCAAATTTTTTATTTTTCCCAAGGAAATTGGACCCCAAAAGATGTTGTCCAATTTGTCCTGAGTACACTGATACCCCATATGTGGGGGGGAAACTGTTTGGGCTTGGAAAGGAAGTAATAATGTTTTGGAATGCAGACGTTGATGGGGGTCATGTTCCGTTTGCAGTGCCCCAGATGTGCCTAAACAGTGGAAACCCCCACAAGTGACCCCATTTTGGAAACTAGAACCCCTAAGGAACTTATCTAGATTTGACTTTTTCAACGCAGAATTGGCTGGATGCCATGTCGTGTTTGGAGAGCTCCTGATCTGCCTAAACAGTGGAAACCCCCCACAAATGACACCATTTTGGAAACTAGACCCCTCGAGGAACTATCTAGATGTGTGGTGAGAACTTTGAATCCCCAGGTGTTTCACTAAAGTTTATAACGCCCAAGCATGAAAATAAAAAAAATCATATTTTTTCCACAAACATGATCAACTTTTTATTTTCCTAAGGGTAACAGGAGAAATTGGACCCCAAAAGTTGTTGTCCAATTTGTCCTGAGTATGATGATACCCCATATGTGGGAGAAAACTACTGTATGGGCACACGTCAGGGCTCGGAAGGGAAGTAGTGACGCTTTGGATTGCAGACTTTGATGGAATGGTTTGCGGGCGTCATATCGTGTTTGGAGAGCCCCTGATGTACCTAAACAGTAGAAACCCCCCACAAGTGACCCCATTTTGGAAATTGATCCCACAACGAACTTATCTAGATGTGTGGTGAGCACTTTGAACCCCGAAGAAGAAGTTTATAACGCACAGTGTTATGTTACGGTAGCTGAGGAGTGCAGGCAAAAAAGGAAATACACCAGAGCAGTTGGAATCTATGAGATTGCAGTACCCTGACTAACCACCGCAACTAGAGGCAGCCGTGGAGCGTTCCTACGTTGGTCCTAGACGCCTCGTCACAGCCTGAGAAACTAACTACACCTAAAGATAGAAATAGGAAAGCTATCTGCCCCGTAGCAGAACCCCAAAGATAATAGAAAGCCCCCAAACATGTAATGGCGGTTAGACAAGAGGAAATACTGACACAGAAAGAAAATAGTATGAGCAAACGCTGGGGCCCAAACTATCTAAATAGAAAAGTATAGGAAGGGTACTTACTGCAATCCCAGAAAACCCTGAAAAACACCAACTCTACTAATTTCAAAATCACCTGAGATCACACGACCTCTACCACCTAAATTAGTTCTCTGGTGTAACAAAAACAGCAGCCACTGAAAAAACTGGAAAAAGCAAAAGTACAAAACACAGTGGCTGAACTAAACTGAGAGGGCAAAAGCCCCCGGAGGGGACCCAGAAGGCCCCCACAGAAGTGCAGGACCAAATGCAAAAATATAGCAAAAACACAAAATAAGAAATTGTCTTATCTGATAGCAGGAGATGCAGACACGACACAGCAGGCTACAAGGGAAACTGGAAAGAAGGATTCAGACCAGAACAATTGATCACCGGCAACCCTGATGGGAAAATGATTCCCTTAAATAAGACCAATCAGTAACACCTGATTCCCAGTCCTCACAATCCTCACTAGTACCGCTTGTAACCACCAGAGGGAGCCTCTGCTCAGAACTCATCTCAAACCCATTCACAACAGCACAGCCGTAAAAATAAAAAATCTTTTTTTTTTTTTACAAAAATGATTTTTTCGCCCCAATATTTTATTTGCACAAGGGTAACATGAGAAATTGGACCCCAAAAGTTGTTGTCCAATTTGTCCTGAGTATGCTGAAACTCAATATGTGGGAGAAAACTACTGTATGGGCACACGTCGGGGTTCTGAAGGGCAGTAGTGACGTTTTGGATTTCAAACTTTGATGGAATGGTCTGCGGGCGTCATGTCGCATTTGGAGAGCCCCTGATGTGCCTAAACCGTGGAAACCCCCACAAGTGACCCCATTTTGGAAAATAGACCCCCCCAAGGAACTTATCTAGATGTGTGGTGAGAACTTTGAACCCTGAAGTGCTTCATAGAAGTTTATAACGTACAGCCGTAAAAATAAAAAATCCTTTTTTTTTTTACAAAAATGATTTTTCGCCCCCAATATTTTATCTTCACAAGGGTAACAGGAGAAATTGGACCCCAAAAGTTGTCCAATTTGTCCTGAGTACGCTGATACTCAATATGTGGTTGAAAACTACTGTATGGTCACACGTCGGGACTCGGAAGGGAAGTAGTGACGTTTTGGATTGCAGACTTTGATGGAATGGTCTGCGGGCGTCATGTCGCATTTGGAGAGCCCCTGATGTGCCTAAACAGTGAAATCCCCTCACAAGTGACCCCATTTTGGAACTTGACCCCACAAGGAACTTATCTAGATGTGTGGTGAGCGCTATGAAGCCCCAAGTGCTTCACAGAAGTTTATAACGTACAGCCATAAAAACAAAAAATCATTTTTTTTTTACAAAAATGATTTCTTCGCCCCCAATTTTTTATTTTCCCAAGGGTAACAGAAGAAATTGGACCCCAAGAGTTATTGTGCATTTGTCCTGAGTACGCTGATACCCCATATGTGGGGGTAAACTACTGATTGGGCGCATAGCAGAGCTCAGAAATGAAGGAACACCGTTTGACTTTTTCAACGTAGAATTGGCTGGAATTGAGATCAGACGCCATGTCACATTTGGAGAGCCCCTGATGTGCCTAAACAGTGGAAACCACCCAATTCTAACTCCAACCCTATCCCCAACACACCCCTAACCCTAGTCACAACCCCAACCATAACCCTAACCACAAATTTAACACTAACACACCCCTAACCCTAATCCCAACCCTAACCCTAATCCTAACTTTACCCCCAACTCTAACCCTAACTTTAGCCGCAACCCTAACCCTAACCCTAATGGGAAAATGGGAATAAATACATTTTTTTAATTTTATTATTTTTCCCTAACTAAGGGGGTGATAAAGGGGGGTTTGATTTACTATTTATAGCGGGTTTTTATATCGGGTTTTTATGATTGGCAGCTGTCACTCTAAAAGACGCTTTTTGTTGCAAAAAATAGTTTTTGCATCACCACATTTTGTGAGCTATAATTTTTGCACATTTTGGCCCACAGAGTCATGTGAGGTCTTATTTTTTGCGGTACGAGTTGACATTTTTATTGGTACCATTTTTGAGCACCTGACAATTTTTGATCGCTTTTTATTTCGATTTTTGCGAGGTTAGAATGAGCAAAAATCAGCAATTCTTGAATTTCTTTTGGGGGGGGAGTTTATACCGTTCCACGTGTAGTAAAATTGATAAAGCATTTTTATTCTTTGGGTTAGTACGATTACGGCGATACCTCATTTATATCATTATTTTATGTTTTGGTGCTCTAATACAATAAAAACAATTTTTATAAAAAATAATTATTTTTGCATCGCTTTATTCTATGAGCTATAACTTTTTTATTTTTTCGCTAATGATGCTGTATGGTGGCTCGTTTTTTGCGCGTTTTTGTGACCCTATTTTCAGCCATTTATATGGAATTGGTTAGGCTTACATGCATACATATAAACCTTGTGCAACACGTTTTTCATATTTATACTATTGCATATGTATTTCCTATATTTACACAGCCACATGGGTTTCAGGGAGCTATGTACCCCTTTTTGGGGATTGTTTGCTCATTTTTAATTGTTTTTAATTGTTCAGTGTGTTGTATTGTATTGTAGTTTTCAATAAAACTGATTTTTGTTTGATATATTGGAGTTCCCTGGTGCATAGTATGTCCTTTTTTCTTTTCTTGTTCTAATCATACTTGACATACTCCAGGTTGAGCCCTTATTCTTATATTCTGGGGTTGTGCCCTCCACCCTTGTCTTTTTCCTTTTCAGCGGTACCATGTTTATGTATATCGGTCTTTTTGATCGCGCGTTATTCCACTTTTTGCTCGACGGTATGATTGATTTTTTGCTTTGTTTTTTTTTTTAGGGGTTCACTCAAGGGGTTAACTAGTGGGACAGTTCTAAAGGGTGGGTTGCTACGGACGCGGCGATACCAAATATGTGTACTTTTATTGTTTTTTTTTTTTTATTTACAGGAAGAAATGAATTTATTGGGGAATTTTTTTTTTTTCCTTTTTTCCTTTGTCTCAGGGTGGGACATCACTGTAGAATGTCAGATCGCTGGTCTGACAGTGTGCACAGCACTCTGTGAGACCAGCAATCTCACAGGCACTGCTGCAGGCTTCCTCAGCTCCTGCTCTCAGCAGGCACTGAGGAAGCCGCCTCCCTGAAGGACCCGGCGGCCATCTTGGATCCGGGGTCTTGCAGGGAGGAAGGCCCCAGAACAGCGCGATCACATCGCGCTGTTCTGAGGGTCTCAGGGGAGCACGCAGGGAGCCCCCTCCCTGCGCTATGCTTCCCTGTGCCTCCGGTACACTGCGATCATGTTTGATCGCGGTGTGCCAGGGGTTAATGTGCCGGGAGCGGTCCGTGACCGCTCCTGGCACAAAGTGCCGGGTGTCAGCTGTGATAATCAGCTGACACCCGGCCGCAATCAGCGGCGCTCCCCACGGGAGCACAGCTGATCGCCTATGACATACTATCCCGTCCCTGGGAATTAAGTCCCAGGGCACATGGATGGGATAGTACGTCGGATGACAGAAAGGGGTTAAAATAGCTGTATTTTCACACTGTGCTATTGTAAGGGATAGGCAGGTACGCGGGATGCAGTGACACACAGGAGGCAGATCAAGAGTTAACAGGGGGTTTATTACAGTGATACTCCATGCAGGGAGGTAGTAACTGGGGAACGGTTGGCTGACTTTAAACAACAAACAAGGGTTCAATAAACGATTGCACTTATCAGTCAGTTGCTCTCAGGGGATGAAGGCGGGCAGGATCCGCAATGACGTTGTAAGCGATGTGTGAAGACCCTGGCCTGGTTCCGGAGGAACGTGAGACATTGGCTCCGGACAGTTGCGACGTATACTGATGCTCCTGGAGGTGATCTGAAAGTTCCGGTGTGAAGTCTCAGTGAAGGGGAAACAGAAGGCTCCAGAATGTCAGCGCCACGAGGAACTGGAGAACCCGGGAGAGAGTCAGTCGACTCCGAGTCCGTTCCCAGCTCCGGTCCACAAAAAGCACTGCCAACAGTCAGTGGTATGGTACAGAATGTCTGTGCAGTATTGGGGGTTGAAGTGGTAACGGTCACACGCTGGAAACAGTCTGACAACGTGTGCAGGGAGATTCGGCCATCTGGCATGGCTTTCAGGAGCTAAGGTGAGGAGAGCGAGTTAACTTTCTCCTGCTGCGCACTCTGTCTTCCCGCGAAAAGCCCTACTTTCTCACACTCCGCCCCTTTTATATCCGATCTGCCCCATGCAGTCAGGTGCAAAGGTCGGTATGAAAAGGATCTGCCTGTATTCTGCAATGTCAACGAGCAATTAGACAAAGAAAAAGGGGTTCTGGATTGCTTTGGAAAAAAATTGTCAGGATTAAGATGCCAAAAAAATGTGCTGCCCACTGAGACCTAGGGCTGTGTAGATACAGTCAATATAGCTTAGAGGCATTAGTAGACAGTAATAGAATGGACCCTCTTGATGTATGCAATGAAGTATGCCACATAGAATGCCTGTCTGCTACTGAGATCTATATACCCACATAGAGTGCGTGCATACCTTGCACTGATATGTATATGCGCTCATAAACTCACTGCCTACCTAGCACTGCAATCTATATACGCCATAATTAGTCCTTAGAAGGACTGTTGATTTAGCTGGATGTGTGTCTTCTTTCGTGTTAGACCCACACTACCTCCTAAAACCCCAAAGCTGACCCTCTCTCGGCAGCAACTATCCCTACACTTGCTAAGTCAGAAACAGACAGAGCGGAGCATGGCGCCGCCTGGTCTCTTATACACCTGGTGACGCTGTGCAACCAGCCAATCACTGTAATACCACAACAAAGATGGCTGCGGCATTACAGTGCATGGCAGACAATCCCTGCATGTTGCGCCAAAAATGCAGGGCATGCACCAGAACTCCTGCCAAGCAAACACGGAAATGCTGGCTGCTCGCCGAGTACCGCGAGTACAGTGATGCTCGGGCTAGTAACAAGCATTACCAAGCACGTTCACGCATCACTACTCATTAGTCTTTTGTTGCACTCATGCAACCAAAATTGCAGGTCAACTGTAGAAATCAATGGTCAACCAATTACAGAGATCTACCCTACACTAAACATCTGTAGGTTACTTATTGTCACGTGGTTACTTTGGTTTTATCGCAAACTAGTCCTTTACCTTTCTCCTCTACTAAGGCCGGCTTAACACGTCAATCCAAGAATGGACCACAATATCTGGATAAACTAAGCATCTTCTGACCAAAATTCAGCAGCCTTTAAGAGGCTGAGGAGTTCAGGTCAGGAGACCAGCGGTCAGTCAGACATGGCACTTCATACTTGGACCATGAATGTTGGACCAGTAAAACCAGATTTACTAGGTCAAAAAGCCTTGAAAATGGAAAAGCCATTACAAAAATGTTTTCTGTAGAGTATTCTTCAGGATGGCTTCGCGAAAATTTACCTGGAAAATTACAAAATTCATGTTTCCTCCTACAATTCAGAGTTGAACCTGCTTATTTTACCATAACTTAATGCAACTTATAGGGGTATTACCGCAATTGAAAGTTATCCCCTTTAGGGTTTGAAAATTTTGACAGTCCCACTCATTGATTGAGGTGATCATTGGACAAAGAATGCTTCTGCTAGGGAGTTTAGATTCTGTGCCCCCATGGAGACAGTGAGGATGATGTCTGTAGGGCGCTGTGGAATATGATGGCCTTATACTGGGCCGGCTCCAGGTTTTTATGGGCCCAGGGCGAAAGAGTCTCAGTGGGCCCCTTTAACACAGACCACGATTCATGATGCACAGATACCGCAGAGAAATATGGGTATAGTACAATGCCAAACACTTCTCTTCTTCCATTACATGTATGATATCTATTGTAAATTCTGCAATAGCTCAGAAACCGCCAAATCCTCACAGCGCACAGTACAGACTGGACAGTACAGTCCTCCATACAATATTATGGGCACCACATAGTCCTCCATACAGTATTATGGGCCAAATATAATGCTCCATAAAGAATATTGGACCCCAAATAATGCTCCATACAGGATACTGGTCCCCATATAATGCTCCATACAAAATATGGAGCTCTCCTCTGCACTGTGCTGCGTTCTGCACTGTTACGGCTCAGGAAAGGGTGCTGTGGAAAGACTCCCCATTATCATCATCATTGCCTCCCCATTATCATCATCATTGCCTCCCCATCATCATCTCCTCCACATCATCATCATTGCCTCCCGATTATCATCATCATTGCCTCCCCATCATCATCATCATTGCCTCCCCATTATCATCAAAATTGTCTCCCCGTCATCATCATTGCCTCCCCATCATCATCATCATTGCCTCCCCATTATCATCATTGCCTCCCCATCATTATCATTGCTTCCCCATCATCGTCATTGCCTCCTCACCACCATCACTGCCTCCCCTCACCACCATCACACATACAGCACCACACACAGACAGCACCGCAGCACTCGCTCACATACACACAAACAAAGCACCGCACTACATACACACACGCAGGCAGACACAGACACACACAGACACACATACCTCACATCTCACCTGTCC
Source organism: Oophaga sylvatica (assembly GCA_033576555.1). NCBI lineage: Eukaryota > Metazoa > Chordata > Amphibia > Anura > Dendrobatidae > Oophaga > Oophaga sylvatica. The sequence continues at coordinate 57,848,490 of JARQOD010000001.1, forward strand.
CTGCAGGCGACCCCTGGAGCCCGAGGCTGCGGAGGCACAGGGAGAGGTAAGTATTGTGCCAGCTGCTACCGGGGCCCTGAGCAAGCAGGGGGCCCAGTGGCGGCGCTGGTACCACTCTCATCCGCTAACGGGCGCTGGGGTGCCCGACAGCAAGTGGGACCCCTGCCTGCTCAGGGCCCCTGCACTTGCCCGGGTAGGCCGGGTGCGGACGCCGGCCCTGGCCTTATATAGCGAGTATAATAAAAAAAATTAAAATATTGATACACATCACATTCCTTGTTAAATATCAAATCTGAAAACAATCTGTTGTTAGAGCCATGTAGTTCGTTGATGATGATGGTGATGATGATGAGCAATGTCAGCACAAATACAAATGTTATATGGAAATCTTTAATGCAGTTACATGTACAGATTTCTCAGATACCGCATGGAACATGAAGCTCGTCATCAATCATAGTACTAAGTCCACATTAGCAAATTGGCTATGCATTCAAACTAACAGTAAAGCATGACTGGATTACTTAATAGCCTCAATTATGTAATAGAGTAGGGTTACAGTGTCTCCTACTTGAAAGTAGCAATGGTCACTAGGGGCATAACTTGGTAGCATCAGGAGTTGCTGTCACACTCAGATCCTTGAGCCTAGAAAGGCCCCAAAAGGTCTATTTGGTAAAAATGAGAAAAATAAAAATATTTAAGATCCATAATAATTAAGTATCCTCTTGGAAATTTTGCTTTAGATTACGCAAGTGATGGGTACGTAGACGCACACCCGGAGATAGCTGAATATAGCGTTCCGTTATCTACCTCATTCAGATATGAATCAAAGTAGTGACCGCTACATTCAAACAGGGATTCTAGAGCCCCAACTGGAGATGTGCGGACGGGTGTCCCAGAGGTTGGTCCACCAATGATCAGACATATCATCTACCTGTAGATTGGTGAAAAGTTGCTTGGTGGGCAAGCCCTTTTGGATTTTGGTATGGAGAAAGATAGGGAAAGTTCAGATAAATTCATATATTAACATTCAACATTATAATATACAATATATTATACACGTGGATAATCATATCTGGAGGGATAAGAACATTAGTCTATGGTCGTCTCATAGGATGCAGGCTATGATCTTACAAAATTAGATCAACAAAAGGATGTCCAAAATCATATAGGGCGCTTCAATCAGAATGAACACAATAATCCCATATACTCAAATCTCATGGGAAAAAGGAAGAGATCCCAACAATTAAAACCAATATATTTTATTATTAGACAATAAAAATCAAATAAAAATATTATGAAAAGCAAAATACTGTCCAGGGGACACTGGGCGGCACAAATTACCTGCAAACAATAATGTATGATAAATACAAAACACTGATGTGCAAAAGCACCATAAAAAATCATATCAGGCTGCATATAACGGGTGTCATACAAGACAATACAGATATACCAGAACCATACATAAGTTGCATAAAAATGTTTCCATGGGCACAGAAAATGAGCCAGAAGGACCTCCCTATGTGTATAACCCAAAAACACAATATATATAGAAACTCCAAACATCACAGTTCATAATACATATTACTGTGATGTGGCATGATAACCATATTAATGCATGGAGTATAAATAGATTTTTCCATGATAAAGGTGTTGATAACCCTAATCAATGAAAACACACCCAAGGACAGTCACCAGCCGTAATATAGTGAACAGTGCGTAATAGATGAAATATATAAATTATTTACCAGGTAACAGTGGTATGACAGCTTGGCGTCCCCTCATCCCGACGCGCGTTTTGCCACTTGCTTCTTCCAGGGGCGTCTTACAAAATTGCAGATTGCTGTACAATCTCAAAGTAGCTGCCAGGTGCTCATATATAATACAGTATGTTCCCATGGGTTATGCTGTAGTAAGTAGGCACAAATTCTAGTACATATCTGCTGGCCAAACTGCAACTATTTCTTCAAAACGGTGGTCATGAAACCTAGGATTTTTCACCATGATAAATTGTTATGGGATCTAGGGCAGATAATAAAGATGAGCGAATTGTCTCAAATTCAAATTTGCCAGCGTTGTTGAATTTGTCTAACAAATCTGATTTATAGCTACAGTAATCAATTTGCTGAAAATTCCAAGTAAAACAAATCCTCCAATTGCCCTGAAAACATGTATAAACACTCTGAGGTCTCCTAGGACTGTATTGAACAATTCTCTAGTTCTTTAATGCAAACATGGTCTTAGCAATGTCTAAGTGACATCAACATTAATGGCTATAAATGAAACTGTTTTTCACTGCTGTCTGGCCGCACACACTATATGTAAAGTTTATTCAGTGTTTTAAAGCTTGATCTCCTAATCTCTATAACTAGGCAGTGAGCTATGATGTCATCTCACTATGTAGATTCACTGCAAAGTGGGTGCTGCATTCCCTGCCTTTGCTTTTATACAGTCTATGAAAGTCTCTTCTTATCAGCTGTTTTATATCAAGTGATGTGACAGATGCAAAGCATAATGTAAAAACCTGCACAGACATACCAGTGGTCATGTCAGCAATTCCTGGTTCTTGTAATCTTCTGTTCTGCTTTGTGTAAAATGATGGTGGTAATTTTTTTATGGATCTCATGATTCAAATCACATGATTCCTCCCATCAGGGGGAGTGGTGCAGGGGTGTGCTGAGCCTTCAGTGTGTTAAATGACAGCTCAGTCATCCCTTCTGGTGCAGGGGCATGCTGAGGTCCTGTGGGAGGTCCTGTGCTTCTTGCAGCTGCTCTCTGTTTCTAATTAATTCCTTGCTACTCAGCTGAACTCTCAGCTATGATCTATGCCTATCATAGCATTTGCTCGGTGGTGCTGTTTTTTTTTTTTTTTTTGGGCTCTGTTCATAGATCTATCGCTGCCTGACTTTGGACCTTATCTGACTATCCACTTGCTCAACTCCTTTGCTTTGCACCATCGTTCTTCTGGTATTCTGACTTCGGACCGTGACCTGACTTTGTCTTTATCTTTTCCCTTTTGCTTATTAAGTGCTCTCTTGGTATCTGACTGCTGAACATTTGACTATCCTATCTCATGGCTTGTCCATGAACAGTGACTGGTGTTATAATGCCCAAACACCCCCAGCCCAGCCAGTATTAACACTAGGAGGCTAGTACCACAAAAATAATTACATCAAAATAGATAGTGTCAGAATTTTGCAGACTCATACAGTAGTTTTGAACTCCAATTATTTCCTGTAAATACTGAAAATGCTGGATTTATTTGCCCAAAACAAAATACTAGCATCATCAGGACTATTTAAAGACTGAAGACTATTGTTGAGCGATACTGCCCGATATCAAGAAGTATCGGATCGGATTGGATCGGACCGATACCCAAAAAGTATCGGGTATCGCCGATTCCGTTACCGGAAACCAATGCAAGTCAAAGGGACAGAAATATCGTAATTAAAATAAACCCTTTCTTTCCTTGTAAACACTATATATACACACTTAGAATACATATATATATATATATACATGTCATTGTGACATATATATATACATATATTTATAGTTCATACAATTTTACATAGTAAAATAGCCGCTAATTCAATTGCCGGGCAATGCCGGCTTTTGTGAAATTACAGAACCACCCGACATGAAATGACACATGGTTTACATTTTACGTTGTAAAAAAAACACATTTTTTTTCTACGAATTTACACCTTTAATTAACCCCTACATATGTGAAATTTTGCACACATACACTCATGTAATTGTTAGTGAAAACCATATATCAAACTACATGAAATGACATGGTTAACTCTATGTAAACCATGTGTCATTTCATGTCAGGTCTGTAATTTCACAAAAGCTGGCAATTGAATTAGTGGCTATTATACTATGTAGAATTGTATGTACTATAAATATATATATATATATGTGTCACAATGACATGTATATATATATATATATGAGGTGTAAAATTGTTGAAAAAAATGCTTGGGTTCCCGCACTATTTTCTCAACCAGACAGACAAAGCCAGCGAGTGGGGGGCAGATAATATTAGCCCAGAGAGGGACCATTATTTTTGGGCCCCCCCTGGCAACTAACATCTGCCCCCAGACACCACAGAAAATGCAAATTTATAATTAGATTCGCCCTTTCTGGCACTTAGCCCGTCTATTCCCATTGCCCTGTAGCGGTGGCAAATGGGTTAATAATGGGTTAAAGCCACCTTGCTATTGAAAGGTGACTTTAAGCCAGGTTAATAATTGAGACCTGTCAATTAGACAACTATCAATTATTAATCCTATTATATGAAATAAAAAAAAACGCACACACATTAATGAAAAATAATTTTAATGAAATAAATACACAGTTTTTGACCATATTCTATTGTACTGGTAATCCTCGATTCCCTTGTTCTCCTGTAATAAAAGTAAAATAATAAAGCAACATTATTCTTACCTATCCGACGCACAGTCAGGTCCCCCGATGTAATCCTTGTGAAAGGGTTAACGTTTACTGCAGGGACCGCAGCTAATGCTGCCAGCCTTGCAGTAAACCCCCGAATGAATCATCTCCTCTCCTGGCTGACAGGAGAGGAAGTGGTTAGCTGGGAAGCTTAATTGATTGCTTCCCACTTTCACTTCAGGTCAGCCAGGGACACCGCACAGCATCAGTGACGTCAGAGGGAATCCCGACTGACCTGAAGTGAACTGATTAACAAAAATAGGGGATCCCCTCGAAAAAAAAAATGGCGTGGGGTCCCCCCTATTTTTTTTAACCAGCCTGATGAAGTAGACTACTGAGGCCTGGTATTTAAGGCTGTTAAGAATCCAAGATCCATGAACCTTGCAAGCCTGATAATACCAGGCCACAGCAATCTGCTTATTTTGGCTGGTTAACAAAAATAGGGGATCCCCTCAAGAAAAAAATGGCGTGGGGGTCCCCCTATTTTTGTTAACCAGCCAAGTAAAAAGCAGACTGCTGCGGCCTGGTATTAAAAGACTGTCAAGGCCCATGGAGTTTGGCCCTCAACAGCCTAAAAATACCAGGCTCCAGCAGCCCCATAATTGGCGCATCTAAAGATGCGCCAATTGTGGCACTTTACCCGGCTCTTCCCACTTGCCCTGTAGCGGTGGCAAGTGGGGTAATAAGGGGTTAATGTCACCTTTGATTGAACAGTGACAATAAGCCCGGTTAATAATGGAGAGGCGTCAATAAGACACCGATCCATTATTAATCATAAAGTTTGTAAATTTTTAAAAAAAGACACAGCCAGAATAAAGTCTTTTAATGAAATAATACACAACACAGTTTTCATTATTTTTATTGTACTCTCATCCTGCGACGCCATCGATCTCCTGTAAAAAAACAAAAATAACAAACCAACACAAATACTCCCTGTCCGACGCAGTCCAAAATCACGAGTGTCCCACGACGAGTCCAGCTCTGCTACATCTGGATGCCGGCTGAGCCTGACATCCAGACACAGCAGAGCTGCTTACAATAGGAGATTCCCCGGCGGTGACGTCATCCGGACTGCTTTACGGCCAGCTGTCGCGAGAGTACAGCTGGCCGAGATTACCCAGTACCCGGCAGTCACATGCAGTTATCGTGAGAAGCTGCACATGACCGCCAGGGAGAGGGTAATGGCCGGCCATCAAGGATGTGACCACCGGGGATCTTCTGCCAGGTAAGTGCTGAGTCCTGACTCCTGACAGACCCGACCGACACTGACAGTGACTCTTTCGGGAAGTTCCTGTGTCACGTACTTCGTTCTGTGACACAGGAACTCTCCATATACTTTACAGGAAAACTCCGATTCCGGTGTCCGATATGCAAAAAATATCGGATCTCAGAATCTGAATTCCGATAAGCGAATATTGGCCGATACCCAATATTTGCGGTATCGGAATGCTCAACACTACTGAAGACTGAGATCAGTTGCAGCCTGACAGTCAAGAGCAGATGCCATACTTTGTTTGAGGTTTCCAGATCTATGAAGAAAACTTACACTTATTGAGAGTTCACAATCCCACACCCATTTCCATTTTTTAACCATGTTTTGGTATATTGGAAAGTGCTGCTTTTATGGCTTTTTTTCCGATTTGAAGTGCATTTGAATACACCAAAAATAATTACAAAACAATTTATATAACCACACTTACACTTACTTGCAGAGCAGCGCCTTTCCTCACCCTTAAAATATGGCTGAATACCGAGGTTCCGCATCATGACAAAGAAAACCTTGTGGCGGCACTGCTCTCCAGGAGACTTTTTTCAGGACCAGTAAATTTTGCCAATCTATATTGCTCACAACATGATGAAGTATCAGCTCACTGAGGGATCAGATTACAACTGCCTATTGAACTCTATGGAGAGAGCAGAGTAAGGTGGAGGAAGGAACAGAGCGAAGGAGAAGCAAAGAGATACGCATACATTGTGTTGCTGTTTTTCTAGTAAGTGTTTTATTTCATTCCTGGGCTGGATTCACAGCTACGCTGCTCATTACTGCTGTATAAAGTCCTCCATACTGCTATTGCTTTCTTGTCTTTTATTTCTTAAAAAAGCTGTGTTCTCATTTCAGTAATGGGTTAATGTCCTCTGTGCTGCTGTTTTCCACTGTTTACTTCAGCCCACTGATGGATTCACAGCTACACCGCTAAGTACTGCTGTATAATGTCCCCCCATTCTGTTGCTGCTATTGCTGCTACTGTTTTTGCATGTTCTACATGACAGAAACATAGAAATCCTAGGTGGGAAATTTATTGGAAAAAAAAATAGTTAATGCTCTTGCATATATGTGGCATCTTATTCTGAAAAGTTACCTGAAATAGAACGTACACTTCAATGACTGTACATATTATATATTATGCACAAAATCAAAATGTACTTAGTTTCCTTTACTGTTTTTTGGACAAAAGGAGAACTGGCTTTAATCCTTTCTTTAAAATATTATCAGTAAAGATTATATCTTCATTTTTGATAGCACTAAATCTATGACTTTAAAAAATACAGAACAAACTCTGCAGAAAACTGATGGATTTGGCCCATTAAAATCCCACAGATTATATTTCACATTGATATATATGTTCGGCGACTCCATGAATGTAGTTTATTCCACACGACTAAGTGACAACATTCATTGGTTAGATCTGACATACAAAGCAAGACAAAATGCTTTTATGCAAATGTGATTTGCCTGTAATAATCTAAACTGTTCTGCTAAAAGGAATTATCCCTGCAGGCTGGCAGCTGCAGACGGTGAATTAAAAATGGCTTTATATATGAGGAAATCTGTTCTATAATCAGCTCTATCCTTGGTGGTGGCATTAATCTCCTATAGCAGCTATGAAGGCACACAACGAATGACATGCTAGTGTGATGTAGAAGCTCTGATTGCATCACATTCATTGGTTCCACCGCATGACAGGAGTGCACACATTTCTCCCCTAAAAACAGCCCCTTTGTCTTCACAGATGTCAAATAACACGTTTTTCTCTGGAGGAAGGAGAAAAAGTACCATAACTCTGATTTATGTAACATGACTTCAAAATAAACTGCACTAACTTGGAAGATCATGGAAAGACATCAAAGTTTATAGACATCCTTTTTTAAGGAGAGAATTTTCTGGCCTGGTCACACAGTTTTTTTTGCCATTATATTTCAAGTACAGTGCCTTGCGAAAGTATTCGGCTCCCTGGAACTTTTCAACCTTTTCCCACATATAACGCTTCAAACATAAAGATACCAAATGTAAATTTTTGGTGAAGAATCAACAACAAGTGGGACACAATTGTGAAGTTGAATGAAACTTATTGGTTATTTTAAATTTTTGTGGAAATACAAAAACTGGAAAGTGGGGTGTGCAATATTATTCTGCCCCTTTACTTTCAGTGTAGCAAACTCACTCCAAAAGTTCATTGTGGATCTCTGAATGATCCAATGTTGTCCTAAATGACTAATGATGATAAATATCATCCACCTGTGTGTAATCAAGTCTCCGTATAAATGCACCTGCTCTGTGATAGTCTCAGGGTTCTGTTTGAAGCACAGAGAGCATCATGAAGACGAAGGAACACAACAGGCAGGTCCGTGATACTGTTGTGGAGAAGCTTAAAGCTGGATTTGGATACAAAATGATTTCCAAAACTTTAAACAGCCCAAGGAGCACTGTGCAAGTGATCATATTGAAAGAGTATCATACCACTGCAAATCTACCAAGACCCGGCCGTCCCTCTAAACTTTCATCTCAAACAAGGAGAAGAGTGATCAGAGATGCAGCCAAGAGGCCCATGATCACTCTGGATGAACTGCAGAGATCTACAGCTGAGATGGGACAGCATGTCCATAGGACAATAATCAGTCGTACACTGCACAAATCCGGCCTTTATGGAAGAGTGGCACGAAGAAAGCCATTTCTCAAAGATATCCATAAAAAGTGTCATTTAAAGTTTGCAACAAGCCACCTGGGAACACACCGAACTTGTGGAAGAACGTGCTCTGGTCAGATGAAACCAAAATTGAACTTTTTGGCAACAATGCCAAACGATATGTTTGGCGTAAAGGCAACAGCTGATCACCCTGAACACACCATCCCCACTGTCAAACATGGTGGTGGCAGCATCATGGTTTGGGCCTGCTTTTCTTCAGCAGGGACAGGGAAGATGGTTAAAATTGATGGTAAGATGGATGGAGCCAAATACAGGACCATTCTTGAAGGAAACCTGTTGGCGTCTGCAAAAGACCTGAGACTGGGAAGGAGATTTGTCTTCCAACAAGACAATGATCCCAAACATAAAGTAAAATCTACAATGGAATGGTTCACAAATAAACGTATCCAGGTGTTAGAATGGCCAAGTCAAAGTCCAGACCTGAATCCAATCGAGAATCTGTGGAAAGAGCTGAAAACTACTGTTCACAAATGATCTCCATCCAACCTCATTGAGCTCGAGCTGTTTGCCAAGGAAGAATGGGCAAGAATTTCATTCTCTCGATGTACAAAACTGATAGAGACCTACCCCAAGCGACTTGCAGCTGTAATCGCAGCAAAAGGTGGCGCAACAAAGTATTAAGTTAAAGGGGCCGAATAATATTGCACGCCCCACTTTTCAGTTTTTGCATTTCCACAAAAATTTAAAATAACCAATAAATTTAGTTCAACTTCACAATTGTGTCCCACTTGTTGCTGATTCTTCACCAAAAATTTACATTTGGTATCTTTATGTTTGAAGCCTGATATGTGGGAAAAGGTTGAAAAGTTCCAGGGAGCCAAATACTTTCGCAAGGCACTGTAGCAAAACTAAAAACATATAGGCAGGAAAAAAAAGGGACACTCATAGGTAATTTCCCCTTTTATTGTTTGACTTATATTAATGGGGTTTCCTACAACTAGGATAAAGGGTCTGCTCTTATATTCCAGAAATGTCATATCTGATAATAGATAGTGTAGAGTATTGTACCTCATCTACATTCAGGTGATTGAACCTGAACTGTAATACCAGACAAAGTCTATGGACAAGACAGCAGGAAAAAATCCTGGAGGCAACGTGGTGGAAGTACTGGAATCCCTCAAAGAGACTTGTTGAGTATGGAGTCTTACAGGCAATGCTAGATATTAGACAGTATGCAAATTAACTCTCTTGAAGGACAAAGCTGATCTAGGAGAGGTAGTTACAACCCTTTAAGTCAGTGCCTGACCTTTCCCCTAGGTTGCCTCAAAAGCACTGCAGTCAGTCAGCCAGAGACAAATATACATGGATGAAGGGCAAACATCCCGAAATCGGATGTCTGTAGATGAGTTTCTGGCTTGGATTTTGTTGCTGGTCTAGTAACAAAGCTCGTTAAAGGGTTGGACATTGACTTATTGGGTAGTTACTTCACCAAGGTAGTATTTTGTGAGATAGTTTCTTTTGTTCTGATAGAGAGATCATTTGTAAACCTTGACAAACCCAGAAAGGGAAAATTACAACCAACATTTTATGGCATATTGACTAGAAGTTTGAAAGTTAAAAGTCCGACTTCTTTCAGTTCCTTCAAATTACTTTTATAAAGCCAAAAGAAATTAAGACAAGACACTCCTGCTCTCAGGATAAATAGTAGTTTGATCATTGGGACAGAACTGATCAGTTGACTTTTCTAATATTTGGGAAAACACCATTACAGGGAATCTGTCCCTTTTGAAAATGCTACATGTTGCAATGAAAAATTGCCGCCTTACTGAAAGTCCAGCTACCTGGAGAAATGAATTTGTTTCCCCAGGAGCTGCCATATTTCACTCATGGTGACATGCATGGAGTGGCTGCTGTAAGCATGCAGGGCGTGCTTACAACCACCTCTCACAGTGTAGTGAGTAGTGCTGTGAGCGGTTACTGCGGTCTTTCCATGCACACCCCCATGACTGAAAGCTGGTGGCTCCTGGGGAAATAAATAAATAAATTTTCTCCCAGTAACCGCGCTTTAGGTAAGGAGGCCAGGCAGGATTGTAATATTATTTACATGCAGATTAGCCATATATCAGCAGGTAAACACACAGAAGAGGTCCCCTGTGCAAGAAAAATATATGGGCACTTTGCAGTGTAATTGCTCATCATAATGCACAATTCCACCAGCTTTGCAAGTGTAAATTATCCCCATTACCTCTTGGGCCCTTGTGAAGATGCACAGGTTGCACCAATGAGATATCTGCCCTTGTCTGCAGGTAACCAGCATTTTCTGAGGTGAACGGTTACCTTTAAAGACGTTGACCAGGAATTAAAAAATAAAAAAATAAATAAAAAATGCAGACAGGTAAACTAAAAAAACCAATCCATTACTTCCTTGTTCAATTCCCCACTGCCCTAGTGATCAAGCTCTGGTTCTTCCAAAGATAATTCTTGGTATAAGACCATTGCGGCCAGAGTGTAGGTGCTGAGGCAGCCATGGATGTAGCAGGTGTGTATAGGTTACGCTTAATTATATTACATTTCTTGCTGTTAGGCTATTTTTTTTTTTTTAAATCTTGGACCCTTCTTAAAATAGCAAATTCAGCCCTCCTACACCTGTACATGTACGTAATAATACAAAGTGCGCAGGCAATCACTGCAGATCTTTACATAAGACGCCATCGCCACTCAGTGCAGCTGTGTGACACGACAAAACGCATTTCATGGTGATGATTATATTTCCAAGTTAACTGCTGCGCTTTAAGCTTTGGCAGGGCTATTGTGATAACAATTACATTTTCGAAAACTCCAGACAAAGCTCACAGAATAATTACGCCCCGGTAAATCTGACCGTGGTATATTCTCTGTAATCTACGGTATGCTTCACAAGTTTAGTAATCCTCTCCTTCGTCACCCTAGCTTCAAATTGTCTCTGTCTAAGTGATGGATGTGACAATTAAAACTCCTGAAAGGCTCACCGTTGTTAATGTTATGTAAAATTTACACATAACACTACAGCTCTTGGGACTGAGGAATAAACGAGAATGAATTTTAATTCCTGCTCTTTGTTCCGCGCTGTCATTATGGAAGAGGCTTTTTTTGTTCTATTTTTAATATACAGAATTGTATGAAAACAGAGAAAAAGCAAACATTATTTACATTGAGGCAAAAAATAATTAAGCGCTAGCTTCCTCTCCATACACAATGTTTATTTTAGGTCCAAAATTCTGTGCTAATTAGCTTCCTAATATAATTTTGTAGCGGCTGGGGATTCATTTATCTAATACAGAAAGAGACTGTTAAATCTTTCCCCAGACCTACTCCAGCGACGTTTGCCTCCATCACTAGGCGCTGCCGTGCTCATCCTGCAGGAGACGCTGATAATAAAGGAGATGTTATAGGCAATATCGTGATCTGGGGCAGGCTCTGTCCAGCCAAGTATATAGGTGTTGGCCGGGCCCAGTCTGGGTGTGTGACGTCCAATAGGCAAATATTGTTGCAGAAATTGATTTTGCTGAAAATCAGTTCCATTTGTGGAAATATAATTGTTTTGGTAAAGAGCACATGAATTTTTGGAAGTTCTTTTCAGATGAATGGTACAAATTAGGGATGAGTGAGCGCTAAAATGCTAGGAAGCTCGTTACTCCAATCAAGCAATTCCTAATGCGCGGATGCTCGTTTCGAGTAACAAGTATAATGAGAGTCAATTGGAAATCCAAGCATTTTTCTGGCAGACCCTACAAGGAGGTCAGAGAGGCAGTGAAAATGTTGAAATGGATGGAAAAGGTGGTAAATGGAAGGAGAACAGCATGGGGAAGACTCCTGGAAGCATCTCTGACTCACAGATCACTGCTGTGAAGAATGGTGTCACACTTTTACTCCACTTTAAGGACTGAAAATAAAACATTCAAAATCAAAGAGAAATTGGAGTTTACAGGAAAAAAAATGTTAGCAAACATTCTTTCCTGTATAATGACTTTTATATAAGGCAAAAAATTTTAAAAATAATATTTTAGGTAAATCAAAATTTAAATTTTATTAAAAAATGGAAATTTCAGTGCAATTTATGAAGGGAGCAAGAACTGCCAAAAATTTGATGGAAGAGGGACATTCTGTTCAGATTGTCATGTAGTAGTACTTCTAGACTCATAAAAGGTATGCACTAAGTACAAAGGCTGCCAAAAATTACAAGTAGTGTCATCCATACACCCTTGAAGGCACCAACTGTAGTGTCTCATTCAAATATTGTGAATAAAGTGCAGTTCTGGTACTCCCATACTCAAAATCTCTGCACACAGTGGTAAGCCTCCCAAAAATTATAAGGAGGGTCACCCATATACCCTTGAAGGCACCGACTGGAGTGCCTCAGTCATAATTAAATTAAGAATGTGTAGTCTGTAGCCCCAGCTTCCCAGCATGCTGCCCCTCTACTCTCACAGGGACGCTGACTCACTCACTGCTGTGGCCTCAGTTCTCCTCTCTCTCCTCACTGTTCATCTGGTGCCGAGCCTAACACCAACATCAGGGGCTCTAGTGAAGAGTCAGATGCTCACCGAGTCATGCCCTTCCAGGCTCGCCTCGGACCATGGCACAGTGGTTCCACCATCCCATTACATAGTTCTGGTACTCTACACCCATAAAGGCTCTGCACACAGTGCAAAGCCTGAAATAAAATTATAAAGAGAGTCATACATACACCCTTGAAGGCACCAACTGGAGTGCCTCATGAAAAAATTAAAAAAGTGTAGTTGTGATGCTACTACACTTAAAAAATATCTGCGCACAGTGCAAAGCCAGAAAAAAAATACTAAGGAGGGTCATCTATACATCCTTGAAGGTCCAAACTGGAGTGCATCATAAAATAATTAAGAAAATGTAGTTTTGATACTTTTACACACATAAAGGCTCTGCACACAGTGCAAAGCCCCAAAAAATTATGAGGGTCATCCATACACCCTTGAAGGCAACAACTGGAGGGCCTCATTAAAATATTAAAGATTAAACATACTTTTTGTGCTTCTGTCATCTGGTGGTGCTGAAAAGTCAGAGCTAATCCAGGCTTTGCTAATTTTTGTCAAAGTCCTGGCCTCCATAATGTTCACCCAGCAGGGAAATATAGCATCCCTGGCCACAAGCGCTTTTCTACGTGTCGGTCATTAAGTGGACAATCCCAGTAGCTGTGTTTCCAATGTGTAAGGGTGATGTTTCTGGACATGTGCTGGTACAAGATGGGGATGCCACACTGGGAGAAGTAGTGGCATTGAGGACCGAGTACAGAGGGACAGCGGTCGCCATGAGTCAGCAAAAATCCTCTGAGTATGCAAGTCTAAATGGCAACATTTTCACTGCAAGCAGCCTGGAGATGTTCCCCTTTACTAAAGGGCCTTTAGCATTAGGGCCTGTGGATGTGTGGCTGGGAACTTTCTTTTTTGCTCCATGTCTTGGCGTAGGGACAGTTTTCCCGAAGTGCGCTGGAAATTCCGCCCATCAGTGACCCCATCACATGATCGCGGGTCACCGATGGGTTGGCATGACAACCAAAGGTCTCCAGCAGACCTCTATGGTTGTCAATTCCGGATTGCTATGAGCGTTGCCCGGTGGTCGGCGCTCATAGCAAGTGGGCATTTCTGCTACATACAGGGGATCTGAACATCGCCTGTACTATATATAGTAGAGCCGATCAAAGTAGTGCAGCTTCTAGTCTCACATGGAGGCTAATGAAGCATGGGAAAAAGAAAAAAGAAATGTTTTTTAAAAATATTAAGAAAATTAAAAAAAAAAAAAATTCAAATCACCCCCCTTTCGCCCCATTCAAAATAAAACAATAAAAAAATCAAATATACACATATTTGGTATCGCCGCATTCAGAATCACCTGATCTATTAATATAAACAAAGAATTCAACCAAGCGCTATACGGCGTAATGAGAAAAAAATGTAAAACTTCAGAATTACGTTTTTTTGGTCATCGCTACATAGCACTAAAATGTAATAACTGGCGATCAAAAGACCGAATCTACACGAAAATGATATAAATTAAAACATCAGCACAGTGTGCAAAAAAAAGCCCTCAGCCAGCCCAAGATCATGAAAAATAGAGATGCTACAGGTCTCGGAAAATGGCACCATTTTTTTTTTACCAAAGTTTGGATTTTTTTTCACCACTTAAATAAAAAAGAACCTAGACATGTTTGGTGTCTATGAACTTGTAATGACCTGGAGAATCAATATAGCAGGTCAATTTATTTAGTGAACACGGTAAAAAAATATAAAAAAACAGCTGTGGAATTGCACTTTTTTTTGCAATGTCACAGCACTTGGAATTTTTTCCTGTTTTTCAGTACACAATATTTTAAAAATAATGATGTCTTTCAAAAGTACAACTCTTCTTGCAAAAAAAACAAGCCCTCACATGTCTATTTTAAAATAAAAAAAAAGTTATGGGTCTGGGAAGAATGGGATCAAAAAACGAAAAGGCAAAAACAAAAATACCTCTGGTCATTAAGGAGATAAACTGTATGGATGACAATACAGTCAATTTTTTTCGCACCCCCCCCAAAAAAATGTGTTCACCTGCAGCAGCTATATATTTAGCAATGGACTGCAAAGCCATAAGACCTGCAGAGAGAATGTATTCAGCCACTCTGCCTGCTCCAGCTGTCCCTAGGTTACATGAAGAAGCAAGAAAGCACAAGATCAGCCCTAAGAAGAACTTTTAGTATGATGGTACAGCAAAGTATCACCACTAGAGGACTCTGATTCCAGAAACTCTGCACATGGAAGGGGTTGCAAAGTATAGTATCCCCCTCTAATCCCTTTAAGTTACGTCCTGGTTTGATATAATTGTGGTTTATTAATATTGTATATTACTGTGTATTTATGTACATTATTTTAGCTTTTCTTTTCCAATGTACAATGTCTTGTTATAGTGAAAGCGCAGTTCTAAGTTTAGTCACTAGATGGGGGCATAGAGATCATTGAACTGTATAGTATAGTAGGAGTAAGGGTTTAGTATAAAGATAGTTAATATAGGAGGGATCACGGTGGGTAAGACAGGATGGACTTCCTTATAGAGTCAGTTGGGGCCTGGGTGCCCGGTGAGCTCGGGTGGGCTACTTAGCCCCAATCCACACCATGTCACACAACGTTTGGCAAGTGCAGGGCCCAGCCATCCAGTATCTGTGGCCAGAACATCAGCAGTGAAATAGTGACAACAGTGTTAGCAGTGCAGTATTAGTGGGACTGCAGTTGCTAGTGAAGTCTAAGCAGTACAGGCAGGTCGCTCAACATGTGGCAGCTGATTGCATGGGCTGATGCCCTCAGAACCCAGGTGAAATGGCTGAGGGAACTCCCAAACAAAGTAAGTCTGGACAGGGAGGACACTGAGGAACCGAAAGATAAGGTCCGTCCCGGAAGCGAGCTTAGTGTTAGCAGGAGAACAGGGAAAGAGGAAGAATTGTGTACTGTGAAACCTGATGTAAAGGCTGTGAAGAATTTGGATGTGCTGCGTACAGAAACCAGTAAAGCTGTCTGTTTGAAAGTTAAAATGGACTGTGTCTCTACGCGGAACCGTCTACAGGAAGCCATCAGCCAAACAGAGGAGACCCTGATGATGCAGAAAGGGAAGACATAGGTATGCAAAGTAATGGACATTCTTTCTCTGTGATGGGAGGCCAGGGCGTGTTAAAGCAAATGTTCTCAGCCACGACTACCACCCTTGCACTCCCTCACACACACAGGCCTGGACAACTACTCTCTACCTTCAATGAGAACCATCCCTGAGCTGTGCAATAGCATCAATGAGACATTTCTTTTAAAACCTCTAATGAGATATTATGGCCAGCTAATCACAGTAATGCCACTACCAAGTTGGCTAAGGCATTACAGTGACTGCCAGGCAATTCCTGCATGTTTATTGGCTGTACAACAGGCGCCAAAAATTCAGTGAGGGGGCTCGAGCATTCAATCCGAGCACCAGCCAATGCTCGATGAGTGCGAAGCATATCCCAGCACCCACATACTTGAGTGATGTGCGTGTATCAATGAATCAATGAACACGTTCACTCATTGCTAGTACAAATGCAAAAATTGCTCAAACAGTATCTACCACATGTGACTCCAGCATCACATGTACCATTACACTTGACTTTTAGGTGAGTTCACATCATTTCTGTATACTATGTTGAATTATTGATGGCAGTTTGTGCAGTTAGTGTGCATTGGTTCCCAACCCCATGAATATAGAGGTGCATCTCACAAAATTAGAATATCATCAAAAAGTTAGTTTATTTCAGTTCTTCAATACAAAAAGTGAAATTCATATATTCTGTGGCACTGCAGAGGTGTTTTGGAAGCCCAGGTTGCATTGATTGCAGCCTCCAGCTTGTCTGCATTGTTGGGTCTGGTGTCTCTCATCTTCCTCTTTACAATTCCCCATAGATTCTCTATGGGGTTAAAGTCAGGCGAGTTTGCTGACGAATACCATAACATAACACCTCAGCAGTGCCACAGACTGATCACCTCCATGCCTCACCGCATTGATGCAGTAATTGATGCCAAAGGAGCTCATACCAAGTATTGAGTGCATTTACTGAACACACATTTCAGGAGGCCAACATTTTGGATTTTAAAATCATTTTTCAAGCTGGTGTTATAAAGTATTCTAATTTACTGAGATAATGACTTGTGGAGGGTTTTCATTGGCTGTAAGCCATAATCATCAACATTAAAGGGAATCTGTCACTCTAAATTGGTGGGATATTTAAATGATGGCAGTCAGGTCAGATGGGCGGTGTTTTGGGTACTTGCCTTAACATGCTGTTCTCCACTGTCTCCATTATTTCTGGGAATTGTAGTCGTTGCCCTCCATATAACGCGACTGCGCATTGCAATCTTGAATTGCGCACGCGCAGTATGCTTTGCCCGCAGATTGCAATGCGCAGGCGCGTTATATGGAGGGCAACGACTATAATTCCCAGAAATAATGGAGACAGCGGCGAACAACATGTTAAGGCAACTACCCAAAACACCGCCCATCTGACCTGACTGCCATCATTTAAATATCCCGCCAATTTAGGATGACAGATTCCCTTTAACAGAAATAAACACTTGAAATACATCACTCTGTAATGACTCTATCTAATATCTGAGTTTCACTTTTTGCATTGAAGAACTTAAATAAATTAACATTTTGATGATATTCTAATTTTGTGAGATGCAACTGTACAAACAAAAATGTTTGTCTGGGACATTCATAACATTAGTGAGGGACTGCAACATAAGGAATTCTAAAAAATTAAATATATTAGCTGCAAGGATTCTGTTCTGTTTCACACTCTTGGCATTTATCACTTGACCGTTCTTATTTGGTTTGCATGCTTGTAATCACACCCTTTTCTTTTCTGCTCCTCTTAATTGACACCACAGAGAAAAGCACAAGAGGAAAAAGTTGGCTCATGATCTTAAGTATGTAAATCACATACGAGTAGTCAAGTGACACGAACTCCAGGAGTGTGAAAAAGAATGGAATCCTAGCAGTTAGTACATTACACACTCTTAGGATTCTACATCTTACACTCCCTCGTAAATTTTACACCTGTCCCCGAAAACTATTTAAACTTTAGCACTTCTAGATGTTTTATTGTGCAGTCAATCCCAACAATAGGTTTTATTGTGAACAGAGATAACGGAATTGATTTCATACTTATTGAATTTGTGTTGAATTTTTGTAAAATCGATGGACTTATTGAATATGGAAAAATTGCAACTGGCTTAGTGCAAATCAATAAAAATGCTTGCTGACATTTTAAACAATGCATAAGATTGTTTCAGCCAGAGAAGGCTCACACTACCTCTGACCACTCATGGGTAGGCAATGCAACTTACTTGTCCATTGGTGGCCTATAACATTTTATTACAGGCTAAAAACTTAGTAGTGCCATGTATCTTTCAGTAGAAGCAGTAGAAGAAGCTACAAATAGGCAAGAATGAACACTGGAAAACAGTTGTAAGGGTTTTTCCTGGGTAGCAAGTTCAAGTGGAAAAGAATAAATTCAATTATCTTAAATAAGTCCATCATATTGGATTAAAAGAACTTTTCTAATTTGTAAAAAGTTTGTTCAAACAACAGATCAAGAATTAGACTGGTTAGTAATGGGCTCCTAAACTCTGACATGCAATCTTATTTTTGTTAGATTGAAATATGATGTGACTGTTGCTAGTTCCATAATTATTTCTGGCTAAAGCCAGTCCACAACGATCATTACCCCTGTCATTATAACACCTGTATTTTACCAATGACAAGGTGTTTTATTAGTGTCACAAACACCCATCTGTAATTGACAATTGGTCCTATGCAATTATCATTTGTATTTGATAAAAATAGATAATGGTATAATGTAATAATGAATCCGTATTATTTTAACCAATCCCCTGCTTCTCAAAGGGTTAACAGTATGCAGCGAAACCATGTATACAAGGTCCCTTCTAAATTGTGGACAGCTGGACTATCTGCCCTCAAACCAAACCTATAAAACACAGCTTAACTTTAATGTTCCCCCTACAGCCAAGAAATATTACTTCAACAAATGGATAAATGAAATGAGGCAAATGCACATAAGAGGAAAGAAAAACATAAAGTGGCGCTTGTTGTAATGGTTCCACCTCTAAGTTCATCATTTGTCACCAGCAGTGGAAAGTGGTAACTTCAGGGCTAATAGAGAACTAATAGAAAATACTGCGGCATCATAGCAGTGCGATTTCAGGTCATATCCCATTACGAATGTTTGGTGGCAGAGAAGTTTATTCTGTAGCATGAAAATATATGAACAGTTGTAAACACTAATCATGATCTATAATCGGCCTTGTTTATAGAATTTTTCTACGCCCCCGTTCACATGGCGGTAATCATATTCCAAATTACACAAATCCCAGACACTTCTGTGTGTCTCCGCAGGTTTAAGAAGGTGCATGAACGTAATTTATCAAAAAAAAAAAATCAAGGCATGTTTTAATTTATATCAAGTTACAATACAGCTTTACGGCTCATTCCAACTTGTGATGAATTCAGACAAATTAATTAAAACCAGACTGCATTCGGACCGATGTTATTGCATCATTGTGTGTTCATCTGCAATTTATCGAATTCGACAATAGAAGTCAATGGGTGTAAAAAAAAAAAATCACACAGCATTCGGACCATGCAAATGCTATCCGATTTTTACACACCAATGTCCTTTGAAAAGCCGGCAATTCATCTACCGCGTACAATAAAATCACAGCGGGACCCGACAGGATAGAATAGATGGATTACATACAGTATATACACAAACAGTGGTATGGAAAGTATTCAGACCCCTTTAAATTTTTCACTCTTTGTTTTATTGCAGCCATTTGGTAAATTCAAAAAGGTTCATTTTTTTTCTGCACCCCATGTTGACTGAAAAAAAACAGAAATGTAGACATTTTTGCAAATTTATTAAAAAGAAAAACTGAAGAGTGAAAAATTTAAAGGGGTCTGGATGCTTTCCATACCCACTGTAGAATAGATAGATATACGATTGTCAGTGACATATACAATTAGTACAGTGTGTGTGCAGCTTACTGTACATGTATTTAATTATTAAAAGATTATTTTTCTTAAAAAAAATGACTTGTGCACCTGCATAATTTTCTTAACCAGCAGACGGAAAGCCGACAGCTGGGGGTAGATGTTTATAGCCTGGGAAGGGGGTAATAACCATGGAGCTTCGCAGGCTATTAATATCAGCTGACAGCTGTATACTTAGCCTTTGCTGGCTATTAAAATGGGGACCCCCCTTATAATTAACAACCAGCAAAGTCTAGGTAGACAGCTGCAGGCTGATATTAATAGCCTAGGAAGGGGCCATGGATACTGGACCCTCAGGCTAAAAAAATCAGCTCTCAGCCGCTCCAGAAAAGGCACATCTCTAAGATGCACCAATTATGGCACTTAAGGGTATGCCACACTAAGCGAGATCGCAAGCGAGATCGCTAACGAAATCGCTACTGCGTCACCATTTATGACGCAGTAGCGATCTCGTTAGCGACTTAACTGTGTGTGACATGTAGCAGCGATGTGGCCCCTACTGAGATGTCGCTGATCGCTTATGAACGTTCTGAGCCATTTTTTGGTCGTTGGTGTCCCGCTGGTGAGCCTGAATCGCTGAGTGTGACACCCTTTATGAACGACTTCACCAGCGTCGCAGATGGGACTAGGTTTTCCCAACGACCGCAGAGGTCGTTATACAGATCGCTGATGAGATGTGTTTGGAATCACAGATCACTGATGAGATGTGTTTGGAATCTTACTAGCGATCACATAACGATCGCACTAGCGATCTCGCCTGGTTAAGTCGTTGTCATGATCGCTAGTGCGATCGCTAAGTGTGACAGTGCCATTAGTCTCACTCTTCTCACTTGCCCTGATGCAGTGGTAAGTGGGGTGATAGTTGGGGGGGTTGATGCCATCTTTGTATTATCAGGTGACATCAAGCCCCGAGGTTAGTAATGGAGAGTCAGACGCATCTATAATATGCCCCCATTATTAACTCCATAGTCATATTTATAAAAACACACACAAAATAAACATTGCCACTTAAGTGCACTTTAGTGGTAGTCTGTACTCACACATTAGTGGGGCATGTACTTAATCATGCACTATGCCACATACATATGACCCACCATTGTTAAACCATGCACTAAACACTTTGTTAGTCAATGTAAACTAAAGTCACTTTGATGCTGAATTATGCACTAAGCACTTTTTTCATTCTATACCAGTTAAAAGCCACTTTAATAGGCAATTGACGATCTGCAGAGATATATCTTTTATGTGGTCTTTCTTTATTATTAGTATATACTGTATGTACTCTGTATTTGTCATGACTAAGCCCATGTGGTATACACTCAGCCATGTATAAAACCTACTAAATCTTTACCCATAATAGATAAAAGGGATTGATATAAGGAATCCTCTGTAATAGGATTTATACAGGCCTGTTGTGTGAAGCATATTTTGCATCTGTACCTCCGTTAATAACTTTTATAAAACATTTTTTATTGTGTATGTTCAATGCAGGAATATTTTTTCATTACCTGGCATTGGTTTCCTTCTGTTTGTAGGATAGTACTTATTTAAACCATACTTACAGTCGCACATTTCAGTGAAGTCAATGTCCCCTATAAGAGCATTAAAATAACAATATTCCTCACCTTCCCGCTGAGATGATAATCTATTTGTCCCACGATGGGTTTAGCTCTGCTACATCTAGATGGCAGGCGGCATGGTTGCATGATACAACTATACAGCCTGCCAACCAGCAGAGACACTGAGCAGCGTCTGCTACTGCTGCTCAGTGCTAGCGGTAAACTCCTATAACCAGTCTGACGTCACCGCGAGAGTGAGAAAGTTCTTATGCTAGCAGTGTCATCCGAAAGGTCCTGGGAGTTCAGAGCCAATTAACTCACTTCAGCTATATGACGTCAGTGCGAGTGCCCTGGGAATACTTCATTAATTAATAATTACTAAAGAGGGGAAAAACAATTCTAAACTCCCCATAAAGAAGATTGTTAACTTAAAGGCTGTACTCCTCTCAGTAGTTGCTATGTTTAAAAGTTTTCAAGCATATTTTTCTTTCAGACATTTCTTTTTCACACAGCACTTACATGAAAAGAATAGAGGATTTTAATCAGTGTTTTGGATCAGATTTTTATCAGTATTTTGTCAGTGTGTCAGTTTTTTACGATCAGTGTTTCATCAGTTTTTTTCCCATATGTTAAAAAAAAATTACCAGGTTCTCCCTACCTATTAAAATGTTAAAAGACAGACAGCACATGAATTGCATCCTGGATGACATTGGTGTGTTTTCAGGAATTTTAACAGATCCATAGACTTGCATTAGTGAGTCAGACTCAAATGAAAAGCAGACTGGTCTCATTTGTGAAGAGCCAAATAGACTGTATTGGGCATATGTTCTATCTGGGAAAACAACTGATAGTCCTGAAAAATGGATGTGTTAACGAGGCATTAGCCAATAATTGTATTGTAAAGCTGTGGGCCCATCATACTGTGTATAGGGGAGCTGTGGGCATATCATACTGTGTATAGGGGAGCTGTGGAGTATTATACTGTGTATAGGGGAGCTGTGGGCCCACAATACTCTGTATATGGGACCTGTAGGGCATTATAATGTGTATAGGGGAGTGTTATGTAAGGTAGCTGAGGAGGACAGGAACAACAGCAGGGCAGCCGAACACCTGAGATGTTGGTAACTAATGGGTTGCAGAAACCTGAACTAACCACACAACTAGAGGTAGCCGTGGAGCATTCCTACGTTGATCCTAGACGCCTCGTCACAGCCTGAGAGCTAGCTATACCTAAAGATAGAAACAGGAAAGCTAACTGCCCGGAGTAGAGCCCCAAAGGAATAGGCAGCCCCCAAACATATAATGGCGGTTAGACAAGATGAAAACACAAACGCAGGCAGAAAACAGATCGAGCAAACGCTGGGGCCACAAGCTGACTAAATAGGAAAGGACAGGATTACTTCTGCAACCCAGAAAACCCTACAAAAATCCAACAATTCTGATTACAAAAATACTGAGATCACACGATCTCGCCACCCACTAAATCAGATCTCAGTGTGAACAAAACCAAGCTGCAGCCACTGAAAAAGCAGGAAAAAGCAAATGAAAAAACAACAGTGGCTACAGACAAACTGTGAGGAGCACAGGCCCCAGGAGGGGACCCGGCTGTCCTCCACAAATGTGCAGAAAACTATGCAAATAGCAAGCACAAAAAGAAAAGCAGAAAATATCTTATCTGAAAGCAGCAGATGCAAGCAAGACACCAGCAAACTTCCAAATGAACCAGGAACCACAATTGAGACCAGAACAATTGATCACCGGCGACCATCATGGGAGGGAACCTCCTTTATATCAGTCCAGTCAGTGATCCCAGATTGCCATTCCTCTCTGGAAGGTTCAGTACTGTCTGTAACCACCAGAGGGAGCCTCTGCTCATTCACAACAGGGGAGCTTTGGGCCCACCATACTGTGTATAGGGGAGCTGTGGGGCATTATACTGTGCATCGGGGCGCTGTGGTCCCACCATACTGAGTATAGGAGAGCTGTGAGCCCATACTGAGTATAGAGGAGCTGTCCATTGGGGGACTAAGGGGACATTATTAAATGTTAAGTGGGCACTAAAGAAGCATTATTTTTATAGGGGCACTCAGTGTACTATGACCATAAAAGGTGCACAGCGGACATTACTTTCTAGGAGAAAATTGTGGTCATAGTTTTCTGGGGCATTTGCATAGGGCATTAAGATTTTCTAGGGGGCAATTTTACCATCTATAGTGAACAAAGGAGACATTATTACTATGTAAGGAGCACCGTGGTGGCGTTATTATGTGGGACAATAAAAGGACCACTGTTTTTGTGTCACACAGCAGGTGCAGTAACAGGGATACGTATGGTGGGAGCAGTGGCTCAATAACTGGGTATCAATACGATGAGGAGTTTGAGCAGGTTGGGTATAGATGGGGATGGTGCAGGAAATGTCAGAAGTCAATCGAGTCTTTGTTATAAACTCTGCAGAAGAGCTGTGGCCGGTGAAGTCAGGTCAGTCTGGGCCAGATGGAAAAGTGAGCAACTATCAGAAAAAACATCAGCTGTAAATTACTATTTTTAACTGTACTGTAGTCTCTTACATGTTCTGCTGGACTGGTATCTATCACTATAAGGTCACATCATGAATGGTGAAAATATCCGTGTGGGTCTTTGTATAGAGATTTATCTTCATTAACACCATGATCATCTAGGTTCCCTTATACCAACAGTTAGGGTGCACCCCTATAGTTGTAATCAGGGTTACCTGGTTAGGGCCCCCTGAGCTGAACCCCTCTGCATTTGTAAGTATTGCATTTTGTATTTCTTTTTTTTATGTGTTTAACCCCTTCACCCCGAAGCCTGTTTTCAACTTCCTGGCCAGGCCATGTTTTTCAATTCTGACCACTGTCACTTTATGAGGCCATAATTCTGGAACGCTTCAATGGATCCCAGCGAATCCAAAATTATTTTCTCATGACTAGAGTTGAGCGATACTTTCCGATATCCAAAAGTATCGGAATCGGAATGGTATCGCCGATACCCCAAAAATATCGGCGATACTCGATACCGATACCGGAAATCCAATGTAAGTCTATGGGAACAAAATATCGGAATTAAAAAAAGCCCATTCTTGCCTTGTTGGTTAATTGTACATGAAGGAAAACAACAAAGAGTAATGTAGAATGTATTGGGGGAGGTTGAGGAGACATTAAAGGCATAGATGTTTAACCCAATCAAATGGAATAGCATTAATATTTTTTTTAAAGATGTTCGGATTGACGAAGAAATTGACAATGTTGTTAACCTTTTTCTATTTTGGCAAATATGTATGTTTCACAACTTCCATGCTCTTCACCTTTTTAACTTTTGCCACACTTTCTCCTTCATAATCTTCAGCAGCATCATCTTTTTCATCAAATTATTCTTCATCTTCACCTTCTTTATCTTCTTTTTAAACTTATTCCTATTCATCTTTTTGTTAACATTACTCATATTATTCTTATTAAACTATTATTCTTCTTCATATTCTACTTCTTCATCTTCTTCCTCTTCATCTTCTTCATCATATTCTTATTTGTGACAGAGATTCCTGTACTTGTAATCTTTAAAAGTATGAATATTTCATCCTTGCGTTCTTGCTGTCACAAAAGATTTAAATTACAACAGTATTTGTCCGTGTTCAGTTTAGCCTGCAGCAGCAGGCATTTTCCAGGGGCACCACGAAGAGGAACGGACTCACCCCCATACACTGCTTAGTCTTCTTCTGCTTATAATTTAGAGCATATATTTAGCTCTTCATTTTGGTCTTATACTTCATGTTCTGCTTTTTGATCTTCTGCTTATTGTTCTTCTGTCTCTTGGTCTGTATCTTGTAGTTTGTCTTAACCTTCTTTGTCCTGTTGGTGATCTTCTGGGTAATCTTTTATTTCTTCTTTGTGATGGTGTTCAGGCTGGTTGGCTTGATGCTCGTCGTCCTTGTGGTCATCATCTTCTTCGGGGTGGTCATCAGGGTCGTCGTCTTCATTGTTGGAGATCCCGAGTGATTACCCAAAAAAACATTTCAAAAATCTTCAATTTGTAAATGTAGCTGAAGGTACAAGAAGGCTGACTAACTTCCACGAACCAGCTGACGTTACTGGAACGCGGACGGGTATCAAATGGTACAAGAGACAATGGAAGTAACGAAGACCAGCTGACTGTGCTGGAACCCGGAGGGGCAGCAGAAGGAAAAGAGCCAATGGCACAACCGAGGACCAGCTGACGTTACTGGGACACGGTTACTAAGCAGGAGGTACCTGTGCTCCAAAGCACTACCAAGGACCAGCAGACGTTGCTGGAACTCGGATACCGAGATGGAGGCACCTAGGCCAAAGGCACTGCGGAGAACCAGTTGACGGTACTGGAACCCGGACGGGTACCAGAAGGTACAAGAGCCAATGCAAGTAACGAGGACCAGCTGACTGTGCTGGAACCCGGAGGGGCAGCAGAAGGAAAAGAGCCAATGGCACAACCGAGGACCAGCTGACGTTTACTGGGACATGGTTACTAAGCAGGAGGTACCTGTGCTCCAAAACACTACCAAGGACCAGCAGACGTTGCTGGAACTCGGATACCGAGATGGAGGCATCTAGGCCAAACTCACTGCGGAGAACAAGTTGACGGTACTGGAACTCGGACGGGTACCAGAAGGCACCCATGAAAATGTAAGTTGACAGGCCGCAAGCCGTCCGCAGTTACCGAATCACACAGTCCTACAGTGGGTGCTTGTCCTATTGTCACAACGGAAACAGCCTTTATTTACATATCCCACAGCACACATAGGAATGACCTAAACTGCAGGCACCATAGAGTCGGCTAACCAGAATGCAACACGACAGGACAACTTATTGGAGGCTTATTGACGTTGACACTGCCAGGAAACAGCTGTCGTGCTGTAACCAGGCTGGGCAGGAGTCAGTACCCGTGCCAAGTAATTCCAAGCAACAACTGGCGGTGTTGGAGCCCAGGGATGAGAAGAAAACAGGGTGGAGGCAGCAGGACTTTTTGCCATACACACAGCAGGGGAACAGCTGACATTACTGAACCCCAGTAACACAAGACCAAGTGTTGACTGTGCTAACAGCACTTCCAGGCAACAACTGGCGGTGTTGGAGCCCAGGGTCAAGGAGGATGTTTAAATACTAGATCAAGTATTTTCCTTGTTACGTGTTAATTTTAAATGTCTTTACTCCAAATAAGAGAAAGATAACCTTTACTAGCATAAGATGATGATTTCATTTAAAAAAATATATAGATAAATAAAGAATTGACAAACATAAATGCATACATTAACATGTTGAACAGCAATGCAAACCACAAACTAAATTAGTTAAGGAATCTGCTATACGGTTGTACATAAAAGCATACAAGTACATATCTGAATCCATTAATGATGGATAAGTAACAGTATGTACACCATTTTTATTGTATAGTTAATGAATGTCTGACTTCAAAACATCATCAGCATTACAAGTTATCAGTGACATTAATAAAATGTTACATTTGCTAAATAATGTCACTAAACAGTTTATAAAAATTAGACAATTACCATCAGGTAATACTCATAATATGTGCCAATAATCATTTTTCTTAACAAACATAACCTTTAAAAAGTGCATAGTGCATAGTGAAAATTGCTATTTATGCCTGACTGTGGACTTGCAAGCATGACAACGGATAGATAAGGTATATATAGATGAGACTGCATAGCCACAGATGGTGAATGGCGATGTAATACTGTACCACAATAAAGTGTGCGTCACTACTACCTAATTATTTTTTTTTACATAGCTTTATAAACAGGGTACGTGCATGTATGCTTGCGCCTTTGTTTGGACGCACAGGCTGCTTTCCTGCTGTGACGCGTTGGGTAGTGAACAGTTGTGTGCAGTGTTCACTGCAGTCTCTGCGGAATAAGCACACTTATGCCTTATAACTTTTCAGACTTTCTTTATCAATCTACCAAGATGAAGAAGGCAGGGAGTAAGGCACGTGGTCGTGGACGTGGAGTTTCAGCAGGGAGAGGACGTGGGGATTCTGTGGCTGCTACCGCCCCCAGTGACACAGCATCCACCAGTTTTCCCCGTGAACGTTCCTTTATGCGCACTTTTGTAGGAGGTCGGCGTAACCCCCTGCTGCGGGAAGAACAAATTGAAGCCGTTGTTGGTTGGATGTCAGCCAATTCATCGACTTCAATTGCTTCCACCTCCTCTCAGGACCACAGCACTGTTGAGCAACCATCTGTCTCTTCACCGCCTGCCAAATTGCCCAGGCAGTCAGACATTTCTGTACAGGAGCAAGCTGAGTCTCTGCTTCTGTTCTCAGAATCTGTTGGCTTGCAAACAGGGGCCCAGCCAAGCAGCATTCTGGAATGTGAAGAAGAGGGAGTATGCAGTGATGCGCAACAGCTGTGTCTCTCTGAATCTGAAGAGGCGGGTGAGACAGTGCCGATGGTCAGCACACCGCAGAACACATCTGATGATGATGAGACTCAGGTGCCAGGTTTTGTGGAGCATGGTGCTGCCCAGACCATCCAACAGCAGCAGGTGTTGAAAGAGGGTAGTGGAGATGATGAGGTCCAAGACCCAACATGGCGTGAGGAACAGGAAGGTGGTGGGAGCAGCTCAGAGGAATAATAATAATAATATTTATTTATATAGCGCCATCATATTCCGCAGCGCTTTACAGTTTAGCAGTTTCAGAACAGAAGTCATAAGTAACAACGTTTACAATACAATAATTAAAGGAAAATAAGTCGCCCCTGCTCGTGATAGCTTACAATCTACAATGAGGTGGGGGAGATACAAAGTATAGGTGTTTATATACAGTGGTGCATTTACAATGATGGTCCAGCCATCTTAAGGGAGTGACGGATGGAGATAGTGAATGGGCTAGGGTGCTTCTAAGAGTCTCATTGTAGTGCTGAACAGCCAGATCAGGACAGGAAAAATAGGAGATTGGGGACAGTGATGAGTGTAGGGAATCTGAAAGTGTCTGAGGGTTAATGGCTTTTAGATATCTGAATGTGTGGTAGGTAGTAGTGCGCTGGGGTGGTGGAGGATTTGTGAGCGTGAAGGAGAGAATGTTGTGGTCAGACAGTGGAAGCGGTGAGTTATTTAGGTGGGAGATTGAACAGAGGCGGACAAAGACCAGGTCAAGGGTGTTAGCATCCTTGTGTGTCTCAGAGGTTGAAAGCTGTGAGAGGCCTAGAGAAGTGGTTAGTGATAGAAGGAAGATAGAGGAAGACATTGCCCCAACGGTACAAACAGGATGGAGAGTTAGGCTGCAGACTCGGTTGCCTGTAGCCTCCAGTTTGCCACCTGTTCGGAGCAGTTGTCTTCCAAAAGTCAAAACGTGCGCTCCCAGGACTTGCACTGCGTGGTCCTTTTTGGTCACACTTGTAGATGATATTTGCTATGTCAAATGCTAGCTGTGTAATCAAAAAGTAAAAAGAGGTAAAAGTGTCATTAACCTCAATACCACTAATATGTGGAAACATGTGCGGACAAAGCACGTAGTTGAGTTACAAAGACACACTGGAGATGTAGGCCAACCTACAGCAGCACCTACATCTTAAGGTCATGTTGAAGCCTCTTCATCAAGCTCACACACAGCTGGTTCTGTTTCCTCACAGGATCGCCATGGAAGAACCTCGGTCACTGTTGTCCAGAGACAAAGTGTTATTTCACCCACAGCAGCAAGTTCCCTGTCATCCTCACACTCCAAGGACACAAAACAGCCATCGGTAGCACAGGTGTGTCGACCCGCCACCACAATTGTGGGTTACCAGGGCAATGGGGTACTCAGAGCCGAGCCCGTAGAAGTCTATGGGGATTGTCACAGGTAGCTGTGGCTCGGTCTGTGGCCCTAGCGGTCTGGCGTATGTTGGGGGAATATTTACAGGGGATAGATATATTTACAGTTCGTGACGCCACCTGTAGTATTCTGGTAATTTGTACCAGCGCTGCTATAGATCTCTGAGGGGATGGTGAGGCAGCTAGATGTCGGGTCCCCTACAGGTGGGACTCTTCCCTCAGGTCGGTAGTTAGGTAGGGATTGTGCAGGCATGCAAATCAATAACTCAGTCTCACACGGTCAGCGTCTTTCCATACCTTTACTTGCAAGATGATAAGGCAGGTCCCAGGGAGGCTGATGGGGTTGATGGAGGATGAGCTTTGAGGCAACAGCTAAGCAAGTTAGGGGCCTCCTTTACTGTCCAATAATGATGAGTACGACCAGCCTGAAGCGTAGTTCCCTCTATGATTCCAGCTTTTTTCAAAGCTGTTCTGCCCAGTCAGATTTGTGGTGAAGCCTTCCTGCGAGAGAGCTGAATTCTTATCTTGTCG
>JARQOD010000001.1:57878517-57985111 GCA_033576555.1 Oophaga sylvatica
CACCTTGAAGGCACCAACTGGAGTGCCTCATGAAAAAATTAAAAAAAGTGTAGTTGTGATGCTACTTACACTTTAAAAAATATCTGCGCACAGTGCAAAGCCAGAAAAAAAAATACTAAGGAGGGTCATCTATACATCCTTGAAGTCCAAACTGGGTGCATCATAAAATAATTAAGAAAATGTAGTTTTGATACTTTTACACACATAAAGCGCTCTGCACACAGTGCAAAGCCCCAAAAAATATGGGGTCATCCATACACCCTTAGAAGGCAACAACTGGAGGGCCTCATTAAAATATTAAAGATTAAACATACTTTTTGTGCTTCTGTCATCTGGTGGTGCTGAAAAGTCAGAGCTAATCCAGGCTTTGCTAATTTTTGTCAAAGTCCTGGCCTCCATAATGTTCACCCAGCAGGGAAATATAGCATCCCTGGCCACAAGCGCTTTTCTACGTGTCGGTCATTAAGTGGACAATCCCAGTAGCTGTGTTTCCAATGTGTAAGGGTGATGTTTCTGGACATGTGCTGGTATCAAGATGGGGATGCCACACTGGGAGAAGTAGTGGCATTGAGGACCGAGTACAGAGGGACAGCGGTCGCCATGAGTCAGCAAAAATCCTCTGAGTATGCAAGTCTAAATGGCAACATTTTCACTGCAAGCAGCCTGGAGATGTTCCCCTTTACTAAAGGGCCTTTAGCATTAGGGCCTGTGGATGTGTGGCCTGGGAACTTTCTTTTTTGCTCCATGTCTTGGCGTAGGGACAGTTTTCCCGAAGTGCGCTGGAAATTCCGCCCATCATGACCCCATCACATGATCGCGGGTCACCGATGGGTTGGCATGACAACCAAAGGTCTCCAGCAGACCTCTATGGTTGTCAATTCCGGATTGCTATGAGCGTTGCCCGGTGGTCGGCGCTCATAGCAAGTGGGCATTTCTGCTACATACAGGGATCTGAACATCGCCTGTACTATATATAGTAGAGCCGATCAAAGTAGTGCAGCTTCTAGTCTCACATGGAGGCTAATGAAGCATGGGAAAAAGAAAAAAAAAATGTTTTTTAAAAATATTAAGAAAATTAAAAAAAAAAAAAATTCAAATCACCCCCCTTTCGCCCCATTCAAAATAAAACAATAAAAAAATCAAATATACACATATTTGGTATCGCCGCATTCAGAATCACCTGATCTATTAATATAAACAAAGAATTCAACCAAGCGCTATACGGCGTAATGAGAAAAAATGTAAAACTTCAGAATTACGTTTTTTTTGGTCATCGCTACATAGCACTAAAATGTAATAACTGGCGATCAAAAGACCGAATCTACACGAAAATGATATAAATTAAAACATCAGCACAGTGTGCAAAAAAAAGCCCTCAGCCAGCCCAAGATCATGAAAAATAGAGATGCTACAGGTCTCGGAAAATGGCACCATTTTTTTTTTACCAAAGTTTGGATTTTTTTTCACCACTTAAATAAAAAGAACCTAGACATGTTTGGTGTCTATGAACTTGTAATGACCTGGAGAATCAATATAGCAGGTCAATTTATTTAGTGAACACGGTAAAAAAATTAAAAAAACAGCTGTGGAATTGCACTTTTTTTTGCAATGTCACAGCACTTGGAATTTTTTCCTGTTTTTCAGTACACAATATTTTAAAAATAATGATGTCTTTCAAAAGTACAACTCTTCTTGCAAAAAAAACAAGCCCTCACATGTCTATTTTAAAATAAAAAAAAAGTTATGGGTCTGGGAAGAATGGATCAAAAAACGAAAAGGCAAAAACAAAAATACCTCTGGTCATTAAGGAGATAAACTGTATGGATGACAATACAGTCAATTTTTTTCGCACCCCCCCCCAAAAAAATGTGTTTCACCTGCAGCAGCTATATATTTAGCAATGGACTGCCAAAGCCATAAGACCTGCAGAGAGAATGTATTCAGCCACTCTGCCTGCTCCAGCTGTCCCTAGGTTACATGAAGAAGCAAGAAAGCACAAGATCAGCCCTAAGAAGAACTTTTAGTATGATGGTACAGCAAAGTATCACCACTAGAGGACTCTGATTCCAGAAACTCTGCACATGGAAGGGGTTGCAAAGTAAGTATCCCCCTCTAATCCCTTTAAGTTACGTCCTGGTTTGATATAATTGTGGTTTATTAATATTGTATATTACTGTGTATTTATGTACATTATTTTAGCTTTTCTTTTCCAATGTACAATGTCTTGTTATAGTGAAAGCGCAGTTCTAAGTTTAGTCACTAGATGGGGGCATAGAGATCATTGAACTGTATAGTATAGTAGGAGTAAGGGTTTAGTATAAAGATAGTTAATATAGGAGGGATCACGGTGGGTAAGACAGGATGGACTTCCTTATAGAGTCAGTTGGGGCCTGGGTGCCCGGTGAGCTCGGGTGGGCTACTTAGCCCCAATCCACACCATGTCACACAACGTTTGGCAAGTGCAGGGCCCAGCCATCCAGTATCTGTGGCCAGAACATCAGCAGTGAAATAGTGACAACAGTGTTAGCAGTGCAGTATTAGTGGGACTGCAGTTGCTAGTGAAGTCTAAGCAGTACAGGCAGGTCGCTCAACATGTGGCAGCTGATTGCATGGGCTGATGCCCTCAGAACCCAGTGAAATGGCTGAGGGAACTCCCAAACAAAGTAAGTCTGGACAGGGAGGACACTGAGGAACCGAAAGATAAGGTCCGTCCCGGAAGCGAGCTTAGTGTTAGCAGAGAACAGGGAAAGAGGAAGAATTGTGTACTGTGAAACCTGATGTAAAGGCTGTGAAGAATTTGGATGTGCTGCGTACAGAAACCAGTAAAGCTGTCTGTTTGAAAGTTAAAATGGACTGTGTCTCTACGCGGAACCGTCTACAGGAAGCCATCAGCCAAACAGAGGAGACCCTGATGATGCAGAAAGGGAAGACATAGGTATGCAAAGTAATGGACATTCTTTCTCTGTGATGGGAGGCCAGGGCGTGTTAAAGCAAATGTTCTCAGCCACGACTACCACCCTTGCACTCCCTCACACACACAGGCCTGGACAACTACTCTCTACCTTCAATGAGAACCATCCCTGAGCTGTGCAATAGCATCAATGAGACATTTCTTTTAAAACCTCTAATGAGATATTATGGCCAGCTAATCACAGTAATGCCACTACCAAGTTGGCTAAGGCATTACAGTGACTGCCAGGCAATTCCTGCATGTTTATTGGCTGTACAACAGGCGCCAAAAATTCAGTGAGGGGGCTCGAGCATTCAATCCGAGCACCAGCCAATGCTCGATGAGTGCGAAGCATATCCCAGCACCCACATACTTGAGTGATGTGCGTGTATCAATGAATCAATGAACACGTTCACTCATTGCTAGTACAAATGCAAAAATTGCTCAAACAGTATCTACCACATGTGACTCCAGCATCACATGTACCATTACACTTGACTTTTAGGTGAGTTCACATCATTTCTGTATACTATGTTGAATTATTGATGGCAGTTTGTGCAGTTAGTGTGCATTGGTTCCCAACCCCATGAATATAGAGGTGCATCTCACAAAATTAGAATATCATCAAAAAGTTAGTTTATTTCAGTTCTTCAATACAAAAAGTGAAATTCATATATTCTGTGGCACTGCAGAGGTGTTTTGGAAGCCCAGGTTGCATTGATTGCAGCCTCCAGCTTGTCTGCATTGTTGGGTCTGGTGTCTCTCATCTTCCTCTTTACAATTCCCCATAGATTTCTATGGGGTTAAAGTCAGGCGAGTTTGCTGACGAATACCATAACATAACACCTCAGCAGTGCCACAGACTGATCACCTCCATGCCTCACCGCATTGATGCAGTAATTGATGCCAAAGGAGCTCATACCAAGTATTGAGTGCATTACTGAACACACATTTCAGGAGGCCAACATTTTGGATTTTAAAATCATTTTTCAAGCTGGTGTTATAAAGTATTCTAATTTACTGAGATAATGACTTGGGGAGGTTTTCATTGGCTGTAAGCCATAATCATCAACATTAAAGGGAATCTGTCACTCTAAATTGGTGGGATATTTAAATGATGGCAGTCAGGTCAGATGGGCGGTGTTTTGGGTACTTGCCTTAACATGCTGTTCTCCACTGTCTCCATTATTTCTGGGAATTGTAGTCGTTGCCCTCCATATAACGCGACTGCGCATTGCAATCTTGAATTGCGCACGCGCAGTATGCTTTGCCCGCAGATTGCAATGCGCAGGCGCGTTATATGGAGGGCAACGACTATAATTCCCAGAAATAATGGAGACAGCGGCGAACAACATGTTAAGGCAACTACCCAAAACACCGCCCATCTGACCTGACTGCCATCATTTAAATATCCCGCCAATTTAGGATGACAGATTCCCTTTAACAGAAATAAACACTTGAAATACATCACTCTGTAATGACTCTATCTAATATCTGAGTTTCACTTTTTGCATTGAAGAACTTAAATAAATTAACATTTTGATGATATTCTATTTTGTGAGATGCAACTGTACAAACAAAAATGTTTGTCTGGGACATTCATAACATTAGTGAGGGACTGCAACATAAGGAATTCTAAAAAATTAAATATATTAGCTGCAAGGATTCTGTTCTGTTTCACACTCTTGGCATTTATCACTTGACCGTTCTTATTTGGTTTGCATGCTTGTAATCACACCCTTTTCTTTTCTGCTCCTCTTAATTGACACCACAGAGAAAAGCACAAGAGGAAAAAGTTGGCTCATGATCTTAAGTATGTAAATCACATACGAGTAGTCAAGTGACACGAACTCCAGGAGTGTGAAAAAGAATGGAATCCTAGCAGTTAGTACATTACACACTCTTAGGATTCTACATCTTACACTCCCTCGTAAATTTTACACCTGTCCCCGAAAACTATTTAAACTTTAGCACTTCTAGATGTTTTATTGTGCAGTCAATCCCAACAATAGGTTTTATTGTGAACAGAGATAACGGAATTGATTTCATACTTATTGAATTTGTGTTGAATTTTTGTAAAATCGATGGACTTATTGAATATGGAAAAATTGCAACTGGCTTAGTGCAAATCAATAAAAATGCTTGCTGACATTTTAAACAATGCATAAGATTGTTTCAGCCAGAGAAGGCTCACACTACCTCTGACCACTCATGGGTAGGCAATGCAACTTACTTGTCCATTGGTGGCCTATAACATTTTATTACAGGCTAAAAACTTAGTAGTGCCATGTATCTTTCAGTAGAAGCAGTAGAAGAAGCTACAAATAGGCAAGAATGAACACTGGAAAACAGTTGTAAGGGTTTTTTCCTGGGTAGCAAGTTCAAGTGGAAAAGAATAAATTCAATTATCTTAAATAAGTCCATCATATTGGATTAAAAGAACTTTTCTAATTTGTAAAAAGTTTGTTCAAACAACAGATCAAGAATTAAGACTGGTTAGTAATGGGCTCCTAAACTCTGACATGCAATCTTATTTTTGTTAGATTGAAATATGATGTGACTGTTGCTAGTTCCATAATTATTTCTGGCTAAAGCCAGTCCACAACGATCATTACCCCTGTCATTATAACACCTGTATTTTACCAATGACAAGGTGTTTTATTAGTGTCACAAACACCCATCTGTAATTGACAATTGGTCCTATGCAATTATCATTTGTATTTGATAAAAATAGATAATGGTATAATGTAATAATGAATCCGTATTATTTTAACCAATCCCCTGCTTCTCAAAGGGTTAACAGTATGCAGCGAAACCATGTATACAAGGTCCCTTCTAAATTGTGGACAGCTGGACTATCTGCCCTCAAACCAAACCTATAAAACACAGCTTAACTTTAATGT
Organism: Oophaga sylvatica; assembly: GCA_033576555.1. Taxonomy (NCBI): domain Eukaryota; kingdom Metazoa; phylum Chordata; class Amphibia; order Anura; family Dendrobatidae; genus Oophaga; species Oophaga sylvatica. The sequence continues at coordinate 57,884,371 of JARQOD010000001.1, forward strand.
TCCCCCTACAGCCAAGAAATATTACTTCAACAAATGGATAAATGAAATGAGGCAAATGCACATAAGAGGAAAGAAAAACATAAAGTGGCGCTTGTTGTAATGGTTCCACCTCTAAGTTCATCATTTGTCACCAGCAGTGGAAAGTGGTAACTTCAGGGCTAATAGAGAACTAATAGAAAATACTGCGGCATCATAGCAGTGCGATTTCAGGTCATATCCCATTACGAATGTTTGGTGGCAGAGAAGTTTATTCTGTAGCATGAAAATATATGAACAGTTGTAAACACTAATCATGATCTATAATCGGCCTTGTTTATAAAATTTTTCTACGCCCCCGTTCACATGGCGGTAATCATATTCCAAATTACACAAATCCCAGACACTTCTGTGTGTCTCCGCAGGTTTAAGAAGGTGCATGAACGTAATTTATCAAAAAAAAAAATCAAGGCATGTTTTAATTTATATCAAGTTACAATACAGCTTTACGGCTCATTCCAACTTGTGATGAATTCGGACAAATTAATTAAAACCAGACTGCATTCGGACCGATGTTATTGTATCATTGTGTGTTCATCTGCAATTTATCGAATTCGACAATAGAAGTCAATGGGTGTAAAAAAAAAAAATCACACAGCATTCGGACCATGCAAATGCTATCCGATTTTTACACACCAATGTCCTTTGAAAAGCCGGCAATTCATCTGCCGCGTACAATAAAATCACAGCGGGACCCGACAGGATAGAATAGATGGATTACATACAGTATATACACAAACAGTGGGTATGGAAAGTATTCAGACCCCTTTAAATTTTTCACTCTTTGTTTTATTGCAGCCATTTGGTAAATTCAAAAAGGTTCATTTTTTTTCTGCACCCCATGTTGACTGAAAAAAAACAGAAATGTAGACATTTTTGCAAATTTATTAAAAAGAAAAACTGAAGAGTGAAAAATTTAAAGGGGTCTGGATGCTTTCCATACCCACTGTAGAATAGATAGATATACGATTGTCAGTGACATATACAATTAGTACAGTGTGTGTGCAGCTTACTGTACATGTATTTAATTATTAAAAGATTATTTTTCTTAAAAAAAAATGACTTGTGCACCTGCATAATTTTCTTAACCAGCAGACGGAAAGCCGACAGCTGGGGGTAGATGTTTATAGCCTGGGAAGGGGGTAATAACCATGGAGCTTCGCAGGCTATTAATATCAGCTGACAGCTGTATACTTAGCCTTTGCTGGCTATTAAAATGGGGACCCCCCTTATAATTAACAACCAGCAAAGTCTAGGTAGACAGCTGCAGGCTGATATTAATAGCCTAGGAAGGGGCCATGGATACTGGACCCTCAGGCTAAAAAATCAGCTCTCAGCCGCTCCAGAAAAGGCACATCTCTAAGATGCACCAATTATGGCACTTAAGGGTATGCCACACTAAGCGAGATCGCAAGCGAGATCGCTAACGAGATCGCTACTGCGTCACCATTTATGATGCAGTAGCGATCTCGTTAGCGACTTAACTGTGTGTGACATGTAGCAGCGATGTGGCCCCTACTGAGATGTCGCTGATCGCTTATGAACGTTCTGAGCCATTTTTTGGTCGTTGGTGTCCCGCTGGTGAGCCTGAATCGCTGAGTGTGACACCCTTTATGAACGACTTCACCAGCGTCGCAGATGGGACTAGGTTTTCCCAACGACCGCAGAGGTCGTTATACAGATCGCTGATGAGATGTGTTTGGAATCACAGATCACTGATGAGATGTGTTTGGAATCTTACTAGCGATCACATAGCGATCGCACTAGCGATCTCGCCTGGTTAAGTCGTTGTCATGATCGCTAGTGCGATCGCTAAGTGTGACAGTGCCATTAGTCTCACTCTTCTCACTTGCCTGATGCAGTGGTAAGTGGGGTGATAGTTGGGGGGGTTGATGCCATCTTTGTATTATCAGGTGACATCAAGCCCCGAGGTTAGTAATGGAGAGTCAGACGCATCTATAATACGCCCCCATTATTAACTCCATAGTCATATTTATAAAAACACACACAAAATAAACATTGCCACTTAAGTGCACTTTAGTGGTAGTCTGTACTCACACATTAGTGGGGCATGTACTTAATCATGCACTATGCCACATACATATGACCCACCATTGTTAAACCATGCACTAAACACTTTGTTAGTCAATGTAAACTAAAGTCACTTTGATGCTGAATTATGCACTAAGCACTTTTTTCATTCTATACCAGTTAAAAGCCACTTTAATAGGCAATTGACGATCTGCAGAGATATATCTTTTATGTGGTCTTTCTTTATTATTAGTATATACTGTATGTACTCTGTATTTGTCATGACTAAGCCCATGTGGTATACACTCAGCCATGTATAAAACCTACTAAATCTTTACCCATAATAGATAAAAGGGATTGATATAAGGAATCCTCTGTAATAGGATTTATACAGGCCTGTTGTGTGAAGCATATTTTGCATCTGTACCTCCGTTAATAACTTTTATAAAACATTTTTTATTGTGTATGTTCAATGCAGGAATATTTTTTCATTACCTGGCATTGGTTTCCTTCTGTTTGTAGGATAGTACTTATTTAAACCATACTTACAGTCGCACATTTCAGTGAAGTCAATGTCCCCTATAAGAGCATTAAAATAACAATATTCCTCACCTTCCCGCTGAGATGATAATCTATTTGTCCCACGATGGGTTTAGCTCTGCTACATCTAGATGGCAGGCGGCATGGTTGCATGATACAACTATACAGCCTGCCAACCAGCAGAGACACTGAGCAGCGTCTGCTACTGCTGCTCAGTGCTAGCGGTAAACTCCTATAACCAGTCTGACGTCACCGCGAGAGTGAGAAAGTTCTTATGCTAGCAGTGTCATCCGAAAGGTCCTGGGAGTTCAGAGCCAATTAACTCACTTCAGCTATATGACGTCAGTGCGAGTGCCCTGGAATACTTCATTAATTAATAATTACTAAAGAGGGGAAAAACAATTCTAAACTCCCCATAAAGAAGATTGTTAACTTAAAGGCTGTACTCCTCTCAGTAGTTGCTATGTTTAAAAGTTTTCAAGCATATTTTTCTTTCAGACATTTCTTTTTCACACAGCACTTACATGAAAAGAATAGAGGATTTTAATCAGTGTTTTGGATCAGATTTTTATCAGTATTTTGTCAGTGTGTCAGTTTTTTACGATCAGTGTTTCATCAGTTTTTTTCCCATATGTTAAAAAAAAATTACCAGGTTCTCCCTACCTATTAAAATGTTAAAAGACAGACAGCACATGAATTGCATCCTGGATGACATTGGTGTGTTTTCAGGAATTTTAACAGATCCATAGACTTGCATTAGTGAGTCAGACTCAAATGAAAAGCAGACTGGTCTCATTTGTGAAGAGCCAAATAGACTGTATTGGGCATATGTTCTATCTGGGAAAACAACTGATAGTCCTGAAAAATGGATGTGTTAACGAGGCATTAGCCAATAATTGTATTGTAAAGCTGTGGGCCCATCATACTGTGTATAGGGGAGCTGTGGGCATACCATACTGTGTATAGGGGAGCTGTGGAGTATTATACTGTGTATAGGGGAGCTGTGGGCCCACAATACTCTGTATATGGGACCTGTAGGGCATTATAATGTGTATAGGGGAGTGTTATGTAAGGTAGCTGAGGAGGACAGGAACAACAGCAGGGCAGCCGAACACCAGAGATGTTGGTAACTAATGGGTTGCAGAAACCTGAACTAACCACACAACTAGAGGTAGCCGTGGAGCATTCCTACGTTGATCCTAGACGCCTCGTCACAGCCTGAGAGCTAGCTATACCTAAAGATAGAAACAGGAAAGCTAACTGCCCGGAGTAGAGCCCCAAAGGAATAGGCAGCCCCCAAACATATAATGGCGGTTAGACAAGATGAAAACACAAACGCAGGCAGAAAACAGATCGAGCAAACGCTGGGGCCACAAGCTGACTAAATAGGAAAGGACAGGATTACTTCTGCAACCCAGAAAACCCTACAAAAATCCAACAATTCTGATTACAAAAATACTGAGATCACACGATCTCGCCACCCACTAAATCAGATCTCAGTGTGAACAAAACCAAGCTGCAGCCACTGAAAAAGCAGGAAAAAGCAAATGAAAAAACAACAGTGGCTACAGACAAACTGTGAGGAGCACAGGCCCCAGGAGGGGACCCGGCTGTCCTCCACAAATGTGCAGAAAACTATGCAAATAGCAAGCACAAAAAGAAAAGCAGAAAATATCTTATCTGAAAGCAGCAGATGCAAGCAAGACACCAGCAAACTTCCAAATGAACCAGGAACCACAATTGAGACCAGAACAATTGATCACCGGCGACCATCATGGGAGGGAACCTCCTTTATATCAGTCCAGTCAGTGATCCCAGATTGCCATTCCTCTCTGGAAGGTTCAGTACTGTCTGTAACCACCAGAGGGAGCCTCTGCTCATTCACAACAGGGGAGCTTTGGGCCCACCATACTGTGTATAGGGGAGCTGTGGGGCATTATACTGTGCATCGGGGCGCTGTGGTCCCACCATACTGAGTATAGGAGAGCTGTGAGCCCATACTGAGTATAGAGGAGCTGTCCATTGGGGGACTAAGGGGACATTATTAAATGTTAAGTGGGCACTAAAGAAGCATTATTTTTATAGGGGCACTCAGTGTACTATGACCATAAAAGGTGCACAGCGGACATTACTTTCTAGGAGAAAATTGTGGTCATAGTTTTCTGGGGCATTTGCATAGGGCATTAAGATTTTCTAGGGGGCAATTTTACCATCTATAGTGAACAAAGGAGACATTATTACTATGTAAGGAGCACCGTGGTGGCGTTATTATGTGGGACAATAAAAGGACCACTGTTTTTGTGTCACACAGCAGGTGCAGTAACAGGGATACGTATGGTGGGAGCAGTGGCTCAATAACTGGGTATCAATACGATGAGGAGTTTGAGCAGGTTGGGTATAGATGGGGATGGTGCAGGAAATGTCAGAAGTCAATCGAGTCTTTGTTATAAACTCTGCAGAAGAGCTGTGGCCGGTGAAGTCAGGTCAGTCTGGGCCAGATGGAAAAGTGAGCAACTATCAGAAAAAACATCAGCTGTAAATTACTATTTTTAACTGTACTGTAGTCTCTTACATGTTCTGCTGGACTGGTATCTATCACTATAAGGTCACATCATGAATGGTGAAAATATCCGTGTGGGTCTTTGTATAGAGATTTATCTTCATTAACACCATGATCATCTAGGTTCCCTTATACCAACAGTTAGGGTGCACCCCCATAGTTGTAATCAGGGTTACCTGGTTAGGGCCCCCTGAGCTGAACCCCTCTGCATTTGTAAGTATTGCATTTTGTATTTCTTTTTTTTATGTGTTTAACCCCTTCACCCCGAAGCCTGTTTTCAACTTCCTGGCCAGGCCATGTTTTTCAATTCTGACCACTGTCACTTTATGAGGCCATAATTCTGGAACACTTCAATGGATCCCAGCGAATCCAAAATTATTTTCTCATGACTAGAGTTGAGCGATACTTTCCGATATCCAAAAGTATCGGAATCGGAATGGTATCGCCGATACCCCAAAAATATCGGCGATACTCGATACCGATACCGGAAATCCAATGTAAGTCTATGGGAACAAAATATCGGAATTAAAAAAAGCCCATTCTTGCCTTGTTGGTTAATTGTACATGAAGGAAAACAACAAAGAGTAATGTAGAATGTATTGGGGGAGGTTGAGGAGACATTAAAGGCATAGATGTTTAACCCAATCAAATGGAATTGCATTAATATTTTTTTTAAAGATGTTCGGATTGACGAAGAAATTGACAATGTTGTTAACCTTTTTCTATTTTGGCAAATATGTATGTTTCACAACTTCCATGCTCTTCACCTTTTTAACTTTTGCCACACTTTCTCCTTCATAATCTTCAGCAGCATCATCTTTTTCATCAAATTATTCTTCATCTTCACCTTCTTTATCTTCTTTTTAAACTTATTCCTATTCATCTTTTTGTTAACATTACTCATATTGTTCTTATTAAACTACCGGTATTATTCTTCTTCATATTCTACTTCTTCATCTTCTTCCTCTTCATCTTCTTCATCATATTCTTATTTGTGACAGAGATTCCTGTACTTGTAATCTTTAAAAGTATGAATATTTCATCCTTGCGTTCTTGCTGTCACAAAAGATTTAAATTACAACAGTATTTGTCCGTGTTCAGTTTAGCCTGCAGCAGCAGGCATTTTCCAGGGGCACCACGAAGAGGAACGGACTCACCCCATACACTGCTTAGTCTTCTTCTGCTTATAATTTAGAGCATATATTTAGCTCTTCATTTTGGTCTTATACTTCATGTTCTGCTTTTTGATCTTCTGCTTATTGTTCTTCTGTCTCTTGGTCTGTATCTTGTAGTTTGTCTTAACCTTCTTTGTCCTGTTGGTGATCTTCTGGGTAATCTTTTATTTCTTCTTTGTGATGGTGTTCAGGCTGGTTGGCTTGATGCTCGTCGTCCTTGTGGTCATCATCTTCTTCGGGGTGGTCATCAGGATCTTCGTCTTCATTGTTGGAGATCCCGAGTGATTACCCAAAAAACATTTCAAAAATCTTCAATTTGTAAATGTAGCTGAAGGTACAAGAAGGCTGACTAACTTCCACGAACCAGCTGACGTTACTGGAACGCGGACGGGTATCAAATGGTACAAGAGACAATGGAAGTAACGAAGACCAGCTGACTGTGCTGGAACCCGGAGGGGCAGCAGAAGGAAAAGAGCCAATGGCACAACCGAGGACCAGCTGACGTTACTGGGACACGGTTACTAAGCAGGAGGTACCTGTGCTCCAAAGCACTACCAAGGACCAGCAGACGTTGCTGGAACTCGGATACCGAGATGGAGGCACCTAGGCCAAAGGCACTGCGGAGAACCAGTTGACGGTACTGGAACCCAGACGGGTACCAGAAGGTACAAGAGCCAATGCAAGTAACGAGGACCAGCTGACTGTGCTGGAACCCGGAGGGGCAGCAGAAGGAAAAGAGCCAATGGCACAACCGAGGACCAGCTGACGTTTACTGGGACATGGTTACTAAGCAGGAGGTACCTGTGCTCCAAAACACTACCAAGGACCAGCAGACGTTGCTGGAACTCGGATACCGAGATGGAGGCACCTAGGCCAAACTCACTGCGGAGAACCAGTTGACGGTACTGGAACTCGGACGGGTACCAGAAGGCACCCATGAAAATGTAAGTTGACAGGCCGCAAGCCGTCCGCAGTTACCGAATCACACAGTCCTACAGTGGGTGCTTGTCCTATTGTCACAACGGAAACAGCCTTTATTTACATATCCCACAGCACACATAGGAATGACCTAAACTGCAGGCACCATAGAGTCGGCTAACCAGAATGCAACACGACAGGACAACTTATTGGAGGCTTATTGACGTTGACACTGCCAGGAAACAGCTGTCGTGCTGTAACCAGGCTGGGCAGGAGTCAGTACCCGTGCCAAGTAATTCCAAGCAACAACTGGCGGTGTTGGAGCCCAGGGATGAGAAGAGAACAGGGTGGAGGCAGCAGGACTTTTTGCCGTACACACAGCAGGGGAACAGCTGACATTACTGAACCCCAGTAACACAAGACCAAGTGTTGACTGTGCTAACAGCACTTCCAGGCAACAACTGGCGGTGTAATGTATGTGATACAGTTCATATAGCGTCTTGTGCTTGGGTGCGATGAAAATACTTGAGACACAGGTTGAAAAAGAAAGTCTTGTATTGCTTCATACAAATTGGCAAAAATAAACACACAGGTTGCAAACACAGAAGCAGGAGACACAGCAGGCCAAAGTAATCTAAGTTCATCAATAACTCTCCACAACAGATTCAGATCTTCTTCTATGTTACCGCAAGTCCATGCAACCGTGAGGCTTTCAAGAGCAGAGTTCAGAGTCCACAAGAGCTCCAGAGTTTCTCAGTAGAAATGGCTGGAGTACAAAGTCCAAGGCTTCAGGAGTCAGAACACAGGTTCACTGCAGGCCAGATTCTGAAGCACTGATTGCTCAGGTGTGGCTGTTTAAGAAGCAAACAGAGAGAATCAGGGCGGGAACATGCAAGCTGGAAAACTCCATTTTAACTGAGGGCAAGATAGCTGCAGCAAAACAGAAAGCAAAATGGCCGACGAACAAACTGAGTTTCAGAAACAGATATACAGAACCTTACATTACTCCCCCCTTAGGGGCAACCTCCGGATGACCTCAGACCAGGCTTATGTGGGTACCTCTGATGAAACTGACGGAGCAAGCGAGGAGCATTAACGTTATTGACTGGCTCCCATGAGTTGTCCTCCACTGGGTAGCCCTGCCATTTGATCAGATATTGTAACTGATTTCTATACAACCTGGAATCTAAAATCCTTTCCACCACAAATTCTTCCTGACCATCGACTAGCACTGGGTCAGGGCAAGGAGAAGAACGTCTAGGAAACGTATTGGGTGTTGCAGCCTTTAGTAGGGATACATGAAAGACAGGGTGGATTCTCATAGTTCTGGGCAATTGAAGACGACAAGCAACGGCACTTATAATCTTACTGATTTTATAGGGTCCAATGTACTTATGTCCCAACTTAGATGATGGAATCCTTAACTTAAGATTTCTGGTTGACAGCCAGACCAGGTCTCCTACCTTAAAAACTGGTGCAGGTTTACGAAATTTATCTGCTGCCTTTTTGTACCTTTCCTGAGCCGATTCCAGATTCTCCTTTAGAAGATCCATATTCTTCTGTAAAGTCGTGACTCTTTCAGCCACTGCTGGCAAAGGCGTCTCTATGGGAAATCGTGGTAGAATATTAGGATGATAACCTAAATTAGAGAAAAAAGGAGACTGTTTAGTGGAGGCACTCTGAGAGTTGTTGTAAGAGAACTCAGCCAATGGAAGTAGATCCACCCAATCATCCTGTAGGTGGCAGATAAAACAGCGGAGATACTGCTCCAGGGTCTGATTGGTTCGTTCGGTTTGTCCATTAGTCTGGGGATGAAAAGCAGAAGAAAGGTTTACTTTAATGTCCAATGCTGCACAGAAATTTTGCCAAAACCTAGAAGTGAATTGCACCCCTCGATCCGAAATAACCTCATCCGGTACTCCATGTAAACGAAACACATCTTTAATCATCAAATCTGATGTCTGTTTTGCAGTGGGTAAGCCGACACAAGGGATAAAATGAGCTGCCTTTGTTAAACGATCAACCACCACTAGAATAGTGTTCTTCCCTTGAGAGGTTGGTAATTCGACAATGAAGTCCATAGAAATGGATCCCCACGGGCGGGACGGGGTGGGAAGAGGCTGTAACAGACCAGTTGGTGAAGAGCGAGGTGTTTTGCATCTTGCACAAACCTCACACGAAGTGACATAATCCAAAACATCCTTCCTACAAGTGGGCCACCAAAAGAAACGAGAAAGAAATTCCTGTGTCTTTAGAATTCCTCTATGCCCGGCTATTTTGGAATCATGAATGAGTTGCAATACTCTCAATCTGACTGTTTCAGGTATATACAGACGTTGTCCCAGAATCCACACACCATTCTTAAAGACAAGACTTACGTCCCTTGGGGGTTGAGCCAAAAAAGAATCCGCATGGTATGCTTCCTTGATGTCTTTAATTAGGTCTTGATGATGAATCACTCCTAGGAATCTAGAGTCAGGAAGAATAGTCTTAGGAGGAGTAATTGGACGTGTCTCTGCTGAGTAAATCCTAGAGAGTGCATCAGCCTTTCCATTGCGCGATCCTGGTCTATAAGAAATAATAAAATTAAATTGGTTTAAGAAAAGATTCCAGCGAGCCTGGCGAGGAGTCAGGCACTTAGCCGACCTGATAAACTCAAGATTACGATGATCTGTCAGAACGACTATTTGCTGTGCAGCTCCTTGCAGAAGGTGTCTCCATTCTTTGAAGGCGGCAATAATGGCCAACAACTCTCTATTGCCCACATCGTAGTTCTTCTCAGCCGAAGACAACTGCTGGGAAAAGAAGGCACAGGGATGCAAGACATTCTTCTCACCTGTTCTCTGAGAGAGTATAGCTCCCACGGCACAGTCTGAAGCATCCACCTCTATTATGAAGGCAAGCTCTGGGTTGGGATGTACTAGAATAGGTGCAGTGGTAAATTTATCTTTTAGACGGGAAAATGCTTCCTGGGCTTGGGGAGTCCAGGAGAACTTAGACTCTTTCCGGGTAAGTTGGGTGATAGGTGACACTACCTCAGAGAAATTTCTAATGAAACGTCTATAGAAGTTTGCAAACCCGATGAAGCGCTGTACCTCCTTCACATTTCTAGGACTTGGCCAATCATTGATGGCTTGGGTTTTACTTCCATCCATACTAATTCCTTGTGTAGACAGTACATACCCCAGAAATTGAATTTCGGTCTTATGGAATTCACACTTTTCAAGCTTGATGTAAAGATGATTTTGTCTTAGACGTTCCAAGACCATTCTCACATGTCCATGATGTTCCTCTGTGGAGTTAGAAAAAATTAAAATATCATCCAAATAAATTACCACGAATGTATCTAGGAGATCCCTGAAGATGTCATTCACCAAGTGTTGGAAAGTGGCTGGGGCGGTACTCAGACCAAAAGGCATAACCAGATATTCAAAGTGTCCATAGCGTGACCTGAATGCAGTCTTCCATTCATCCCCAGGTCTAATACGGACTAAGTTATAGGCCCCACGAAGATCTAGTTTAGAAAAAATTTTAGCATGTCGCACTCTCTCCAATAACTCAGGGATTAAAGGCAATGGATAACGGTTTCTAATAGTAACCTTATTAAGTTCCCTATAGTCTACGCATGGTCTCAGGGATCCATCTTTCTTCTTTACAAAGAATATGGGTGCCCCTGCAGGAGATGAAGAGGGGCGTATGAAGCCCTTGGCTAGATTTTCGTCTATGTACTCTTTTAAAGCCTTCAGCTCGGGCCCCGCCAGGGGGTAGATCTTACCAAAAGGTATCTCTGCTCCAGGCAATAATTCAATTGGACAATCATATGGACGGTGAGGAGGAAGCTGGTCAGCGTTCTTCTTGTCACATAAATCCACATAGTCCTGGTATACAGCTGGTAATTCAGGGACTGACATGGTTCCTTTAGGAACAGAGCAAGCTGAAATTTTTTGACTCATCTGTTTCTCTGGGAAGTGTAATTCCTTGGTCTCCCAGTTAATGGTAGGATTCTGAGCCTGCAGCCATGGTAGCCCTAGAATAATGGGAAAGTGAGGAGAAGAGATAAGCATAAAGGACAGTTTCTCTTGATGATCTTTACCCATAAGAACCTTTAAAGGCTCTGTTTCCTGATCCACTGGTCCAGAGGTCAGCAGGGAGCCATCCACAGTTTCCATCTGTACGGGAGCAGCCTTCTTCACTGAACGTATTCCCTGTTTTAGAGCAAAGGAGACATCCATAAAATTTCCACTTGCACCTGAGTCGATCATGGCAGAGCTAGACACCCAGGCTGAGTCAACCCAGAGTTTGATGGAAAGAAAACAGTGAGAATTGTTTTTCTTACAACTCAGCTGGGACACCGCTGAGGAAACTTGAAAGATGGCAGCATTTACACAGTCAACGTCCTCAGAAGTAACGGAGTTTAAGTCCGAGAAATCAAGATCTGCTGCGGCAGCTATCTCTGGAGCCTGAGGCTCGGACCTGACAGATCCCCTCTCGCAACACTCACAATGAATGAGTGCTGCAGTAGTCTTGCGAGAACGGCTGGGACAGTTAATAATAAAGTGCCCTGACTTACCACAGTAAAAACATAGATTCTCCTTAAAACGATGTTCCTTGCGTGCATCACTAACCCGTCGTAGCAAAGAGTCTACCTGCATAGGTTCAGGTTCAGGTTCCCGTGTAATCCTATTCAAAGGTTCCTTAGCTGGAGAGGAAGGTAGGAAAAGGTTAGTACGATTGCTTTCGAACCATCTCTCTTGCCTGCGTTCAGTTAAACGAGTATCAATACGGATGCAGTAGTTAATAAAGTCACCTAACGCAGTGGGAGGGTCGGCACGAGCAAGTTCATCCTTAATTAGTGGGGATAACCCCTTTCGAAAAATAGATTTTTTGGCGGAATTGTCCCAGGTGGTATCAAGGGCCCATCTCCTGAAATCCAAGGCATATTCAGCTACTGAGTGCTTACCTTGGCGCAAAGCTAACATGGCTGCTTCAGCTGTTGCACCTCGATTGGGGTCATCAAACACCTGCCCCATGGCTGAAATAAAGTCATCAAGGTGATTCAAACAATCATCCTCAGTCTCAATCAGAGGGTTTGCCCATATCAAAGCCTTGTTGGTAAGCAACATAACTATAGTAAGCACCTTAGATCGTTCAGTAGGAAATTGTGAAGCATGTGCAGAAAAAAAAAGATTACATTGATTAACAAATCCCCTGAATTTTTCACGTTCACCACCAAAACGAAAAGGGGGCAACTTGGGAATCCCAGAACTCGGGGCCATGGCAGGAGCCTGGACTTGCCCCTCCAGAACCTCAATCCTGGCTCGCAAATCCTGAGTAGTCTGTCCAACCACTTGCAAATTGTGATTATTTAGGTCCTGAAGATTTGTAAGACGGGTCTTTATATTCTGCAAATCTGCAAGGATACTATCAGTCACTCCACAAAGTTCCTTTATGCGGGCCTCCATTTTCCAGATCTTTTAAGACAGGATACTGGAAGAAGAGGAGAGAAAAAAAAACAATAGTGTTCACCTGTGGCAACATTGAAGAAAGAAAAAACTTTAAGGGAACTGCTCACCTGGAATGGTTGTGAGAAGTCACAACCACTATCATCACAGAAAGCTTTCAACCAGACATCTGATATCCAGAGTTTCAGCAGACAAAAGAGAAGAGAAAAAAAAAAAAAAACAATAGTGTTTACCTGTGATAACTCTGCAGAAAAAAAAAACTTAAGGGAATTGCTCACCTGGAATGGTTGTGAGAAGTCACAACCACTGTTATCACAGAAAGTACAACCGGACATCCGATATCCACAGTACAGCAGACAAGCCTTTCCAGACCCAGCAGACACTAACGTTTGGCTTCAGAATCTTGTAATGTATGTGATACAGTTCATATAGCGTCTTGTGCTTGGGTGCGATGAAAATACTTGAGACACAGGTTGAAAAAGAAAGTCTTGTATTGCTTCATACAAATTGGCAAAAATAAACACACAGGTTGCAAACACAGAAGCAGGAGACACAGCAGGCCAAAGTAATCTAAGTTCATCAATAACTCTCCACAACAGATTCAGATCTTCTTCTATGTTACCGCAAGTCCATGCAACCGTGAGGCTTTCAAGAGCAGAGTTCAGAGTCCACAAGAGCTCCAGAGTTTCTCAGTAGAAATGGCTGGAGTACAAAGTCCAAGGCTTCAGGAGTCAGAACACAGGTTCACTGCAGGCCAGATTCTGAAGCACTGATTGCTCAGGTGTGGCTGTTTAAGAAGCAAACAGAGAGAATCAGGGCGGGAACATGCAAGCTGGAAAACTCCATTTTAACTGAGGGCAAGATAGCTGCAGCAAAACAGAAAGCAAAATGGCCGACGAACAAACTGAGTTTCAGAAACAGATATACAGAACCTTACAGGCGGTGTTGGAGCCCAGGGTCAAGGAGGATGTTTAAATACTAGATCAAGTATTTTCCTTGTTACGTGTCAATTTTAAATGTCTTTACTCCAAATAAGAGAAAGATAACCTTTACTAGCATAAGATGATGATTTCATTTAAAAAAATATATAGATAAATAAAGAATTGACAAACATAAATGCATACATTAACATGTTGAACAGCAATGCAAACCACAAACTAAATTAGTTAAGGAATCTGCTATACGGTTGTACATAAAAGCATACAAGTACATATCTGAATCCATTAATGATGGATAAGTAACAGTATGTACACCATTTTTATTGTATAGTTAATGAATGTCTGACTTCAAAACATCATCAGCATTACAAGTTATCAGTGACATTAATAAAATGTTACATTTGCTAAATAATGTCACTAAACAGTTTATAAAAATTAGACAATTACCATCAGGTAATACTCATAATATGTGCCAATAATCATTTTTCTTAACAAACATAACCTTTAAAAAGTGCATAGTGCATAGTGAAAATTGCTATTTATGCCTGACTGTGGACTTGCAAGCATGACAACGGATAGATAAGGTATATATAGATGAGACTGCATAGCCACAGATGGTGAATGGCGATGTAATACTGTACCACAATAAAGTGTGCGTCACTACTACCTAATTATTTTTTTTTACATAGCTTTATAAACAGGGTACGTGCATGTATGCTTGCGCCTTTGTTTGGACGCACAGGCTGCTTTCCTGCTGTGACGCGTTGGGTAGTGAACAGTTGTGTGCAGTGTTCACTGCAGTCTCTGCGGAATAAGCACACTTATGCCTTATAACTTTTCAGACTTTCTTTATCAATCTACCAAGATGAAGAAGGCAGGGAGTAAGGCACGTGGTCGTGGACGTGGAGTTTCAGCAGGGAGAGGACGTGGGGATTCTGTGGCTGCTACCGCCCCCAGTGACACAGCATCCACCAGTTTTCCCCGTGAACGTTCCTTTATGCGCACTTTTGTAGGAGGTCGGCGTAACCCCCTGCTGCGGGAAGAACAAATTGAAGCCGTTGTTGGTTGGATGTCAGCCAATTCATCGACTTCAATTGCTTCCACCTCCTCTCAGGACCACAGCACTGTTGAGCAACCATCTGTCTCTTCACCGCCTGCCAAATTGCCCAGGCAGTCAGACATTTCTGTACAGGAGCAAGCTGAGTCTCTGCTTCTGTTCTCAGAATCTGTTGGCTTGCAAACAGGGGCCCAGCCAAGCAGCATTCTGGAATGTGAAGAAGAGGGAGTATGCAGTGATGCGCAACAGCTGTGTCTCTCTGAATCTGAAGAGGCGGGTGAGACAGTGCCGATGGTCAGCACACCGCAGAACGCATCTGATGATGATGAGACTCAGGTGCCAGTTTATGTTGAGCATGGTGCTGGCCAGACCACCCAACAGCAGCAGGTGTTGAAAGAGGGTAGTGGAGATGATGAGGTCCAAGACCCAACATGGCGTGAGGAACAGGAAGGTGGTGGGAGCAGTTCAGAGGAATAATAATAATAATAATAATATTTATTTATATAGCGCCATCATATTCCGCAGCGCTTTACAGTTTAGCAGTTTCAGAACAGAAGTCATAAGTAACAACGTTTACAATACAATAATTAAAGGAAAATAAGTCGCCCCTGCTCGTGATAGCTTACAATCTACAATGAGGTGGGGGAGATACAAAGTATAGGTGTTTATATACAGTGGTGCATTTACAATGATGGTCCAGCCATCTTAAGGGAGTGACGGATGGAGATAGTGAATGGGCTAGGGTGCTTCTAAGAGTCTCATTGTAGTGCTGAACAGCCAGATCAGGACAGGAAAAATAGGAGATTGGGGACAGTGATGAGTGTAGGGAATCTGAAAGTGTCTGAGGGTTAATGGCTTTTAGATATCTGAATGTGTGGTAGGTAGTAGTGCGCTGGGGTGGTGGAGGATTTGTGAGCGTGAAGGAGAGAATGTTGTGGTCAGACAGTGAAGCGGTGAGTTATTTAGGTGGGAGATTGAACAGAGGCGGACAAAGACCAGGTCAAGGGTGTTAGCATCCTTGTGTGTCTCAGAGGTTGAAAGCTGTGAGAGGCCTAGAGAAGTGGTTAGTGATAGAAGGAAGATAGAGGAAGACATTGCCCCAACGGTACAAACAGGATGGAGAGTTAGGCTGCAGACTCGGTTGCCTGTAGCCTCCAGTTTGCCACCTGTTCGGAGCAGTTGTCTTCCAAAAGTCAAAACGTGCGCTCCCAGGACTTGCACTGCGTGGTCCTTTTTGGTCACACTTGTAGATGATATTTGCTATGTCAAATGCTAGCTGTGTAATCAAAAAGTAAAAAGAGGTAAAAGTGTCATTAACCTCAATACCACTAATATGTGGAAACATGTGCGGACAAAGCACGTAGTTGAGTTACAAAGACACACTGGAGATGTAGGCCAACCTACAGCAGCACCTACATCTTAAGGTCATGTTGAAGCCTCTTCATCAAGCTCACACACAGCTGGTTCTGCTTCCTCACAGGATCGCCATGGAAGAACCTCGGTCACTGTTGTCCAGAGACAAAGTGTTATTTCACCCACAGCAGCAAGTTCCCTGTCATCCTCACACTCCAAGGACACAAAACAGCCATCGGTAGCACAGGCATGGGATAAAAGACGGCCATACTCGGCAAACCATCCACGAGCACAGGCTCTGAATGCTGGCATTGCAAAACTCGTGTCCCTTGAAATGCTGTCATTCAGGCTGGTGGAGACTGACACTTTCCGTAACTTAATATCATTGTCAGTCCCACAATACAATGTGCCAAGCACATTTCATTTCAGCAGGCAAGTCATCCCTGGTCAGCAAAAGCATGTTGATGGAAAAATTAAACATGCGCTACTAAACGCCGTCAGTAGCAAGGTCCACCTGACCACCGATGCGTGGTACAGTACCCATTATTATGATCTGCTACAAGCACTAAGGAAAGAAGGGAATTCTGTCCCTACAATAGAACTAAGCTGAATCCCTACGATGTAACGGGGAACCTGATCCTGCGACCAGACCCGCTAAAGTCCTCAGTCCTCTGAACGAAGACCTATAGTTGCGAGGGAGGAATCCCTACAAGATCTAGGGACTGGGAGAAAAGGTGGACACCTCCTAACAGAAATTGTAGCAGTGATAATTAAACAGAAAACAAAATACTTAGAGATCCTAACATCAAGCAAAACTGACTGAGTAAGGCACCTAAGCACCCGGCTAGCTTAAGAGTAGATAATACAATGAAGTCCAGCAAAGCCAGAAGGGCGGATCCAGACTAAATAGGGAAAAAAGGTCATGTGACAAGCAAACTGAAATAAAACCTAACAAGAGGGTTCTAACACCCATGGCCAGGGACGATACCTTTCCCTCACTGCCCATTGGGTCAATGTTGGTGAGCCGGGTACTGATCTTGCGTTTGGCGCTGTACATGTTCTGCCAACTCCAAGGATTGCAGGAATCAAGTCTGTACACATTGACTCCTCCTCCTACTCCAGTTCCTCAGAATCATCGCTGCAGGACCCGTCACGGTCTACCTCCACATGGACCCGAGAACGCTAACCTGTTGCGACCGATATGAGCACAGCCGTGGCCAAACGTCAACAGGCCGTTCTGAAATTAATTTCCATGGGGAATGGAAGCCACACAGCACAGGAGCTCTGGAATGCCATCAAGCAGGAGAGCGACGTGTGGTTTTTGTCAGCGAATCTCCAGCCAGGCTTGGTAGTGTGTGACAATGGCCGAAATCTGGTGGCAGCTCTGGGCCTTGGCAACCTCACTCACATACCATGTCTGGCACATGTGCTCAACTTGGTCGTGCAGAGTTTTTTGAGGGACTATCCGGATCTTGATGCACTGCTGCACAAGGTCCGCCTACAGTGCACTCCCTTGCGACGTTCCAGCATGGCCAGATCGCTGATTGCAGCTCTGCAACGCTGATATTTGCCTTCCTGAACATCGCATCATATGTCATGTACCCACCAGCTGTAATTACACGTTACATATGTTGGAGCGGTTGTGTGAGCAGCAGCCAACAGTAATGGAGTATCAGCTGCATCAGGCGCAATCAACTCGCAATTTGCGCCGTTCACACTTCACCAGTACTGAGTGTGCCTCTATAATAATAATAATAATAATAATCTTTATTTATATAGCGCCAAAATATTCCGCAGCGCTTTACAGTTTAACAGTTTCAGAACACAAGTCATAAGTAACAACGTTAACAATACAATAATTAAAGCAATATAAGCCGCCCCTGCTCGTGAGAGCTTACAATATACAATGAGGTGGGGGATATACAAAGTACAGGTGTTTATATACAATGGTGTATTTACAATGATGGTCCAGCCATTTTGAGTGAGTGATGGATGGATGGAGATAGTGAATGGGCTACACACACAGACTTACACATAGAATGACTTTGATTAGTGAATGTGATAGGCCGCTGTGAACAAATGTTTTTTGAGTGAGCGCCTGAAACCATGCTAATTGCGGATAGTCCTAATTTCTTGGGGTAGAGCATTCCAGAGGATTGGCGCAGCACGGGAGAAGTCTTGGAGTCGGGAGTGGGAGGTACGGATTAGTGCAGAGGTTAGTCGAAGGTCGTTTGCAGAGCGCAGCAGTCGGTTAGGCCAATAGATAGAAATGAGGGAGGAGATGTAGGGGGGTGCTGCACTGTGGAGAGCTTTGTGGGTGAGAACCAGTACTTTGAATCGGATACTATAATGAATGGGCAGACAGTGTAAGGACTGGCGAAGGACTCTATGAAGGACATCTGCCACGTTTTGCGTGCGTTTGATGAGTCAACGCGGATGGCGAGTGCAGATGATGCACTAGTCAGCCTGACTGTCCCCCTTTTCTGCTTGCTTAAAAAACACTGCAAGCACTAACGGATGAGGTTTGGGAAGAGGTGGAGGATGAGGAGTCACAAATTCCATCACCTTCTGGACAGTCAGCGCAATGTGGTTCCTCACAAAGGGCTGGGCAGGGCTCACTTTGTGAGGAGGAGTCAATGGAGGAGGAAGACATCGCTCCAGAGGGAGGTACACAACGCTGTAGTCAGTATGTATAGTGAGGGTGGGGTGATGCAGAGCAGGCAGAGATGACGCCTCTTGCAGGGGACAGCGTTTCTTGGCCAGTTGGGAGTCTGCAGCACATGGTTGATTTCATGCTGCAGTGCCTGAGAAACGACCGCCGCATCGCCCACATTCTCACCACATCTGATTATTGGGTGTCCACCCTCCTAGACCCTCGCTACCGGTACAAGTTACAAAGCCTCATCACACCGTTGAACCATGAGCGTAAAATGCGGGAGTACCAAGACACACTGGTGCAATACATAATGTTCTCCATTCCAGCCGAGAGCACTGCTGCTGCTACTGCTTTACAAAGCAGCTCTGTGCGTCGAGGCAGTGGAGACAGCTCTGCAACAAGAGGAAGCACAAGCAGCGCCTCTGCACAGGGCAAGATGTTATGATTTGGTAGCTGAGGAGAGCAGGCAAAAAAGGCAATACACCAGAGAGGTTGGAATCTATGGGATTGCATTACCCTGAATAACCACCACAACTAAAGGCAGCCGTGGAGCGTATCTATGTTGGTCCTAGACGCCTCGTCAAAGCTAACTACAGTCATGGCCAAAAGTTTTGAGAATGACACAAATATTCAATTTTCACATGATCTGCTGCCCTCTGGTTTATATGTGTGTTTGACAGATGTTTTCATCACAGACAGAAATATAATAATTGCAAACATATGAGTAACAAAAGCTTATATTGACAGTTAGAATGAGTTAATGCAGCAAGTCAATATTTGCAGTGTTGACCCTTCTTCTTCAGGACCTCTGGCAATTCTCCCTGGCATGCTCTCATATCAACTTCTGGACCAAATCCTGGCTGATAGCAGTCCATTCTTGCTCCATCATGCTGGAAAAGGCATTGTTGATCGCCAAACTGCTCTTGGAGGGTTGGGAGAAGTTGCTCTTGGAGGACATTCTGGTACCATTCTTTATTCATTGCTGTGTTTTTAGGCAAGACTGTGAGAGAGCCGATTCCCTTGGCTGAGAAGCAACCCCCCACATGAATGGTTTCAGGATGCTTAACAGTTGGCATGAGACAAGACTGGTGGTAGCGCTCACCTTGTCTTCTCCGAATGAGGCGTTTTCCTGATGTCCCAAACAATCGAAAAGGGGATTCATCAGAGAAAATAACTTTACCCCAGTCCTCAGCAGTTCACTGCCTGTACCTTTTGCAGAATATCAGTCTGTCCATGATGTTTTTTCTGGAGAGAAGTGGCTTCTTTGCTGCCCTCCTTGAGACCAGGCCTTGCTCCAAGAGTCTCCCGCCTCACAGTGCGTGCAGATGCACTCACACCTGCCTGCTGCCATTCCTGAGCAAGCTCTGCACTGCTGGTAGCCCGATCCCACAGCTGAAACACTTTTAAGAGACGGTCCTGGCGCTTGCTGGTCTTTCTTGGGCGCCCTGAAGCCTTTTTGGCAACAATGGAACCTCTCTTCTTGAAGTTCTTGATGATGCGATAGATTGTTGACTGAGGTGCAATCTTTCTAGCTGCGATACTCTTCCCTGTTAGGCCATTTTTGTGCATTGCAATGATGACTGCACGTGTTTCTTTAGAGAAAACCATGGTTAACAGAAGAGAAACAATGATGCCAAGCACCACCTCCTTTTAAAGTGTCCAGTGGTCTCATTCTTACTTAATCATGACAGATTGATCTCCAGTCATGTCCTCATCAACACCCACACCTGTGTTAATGGAGCAATCACTGAAAAGAGATTAGCTGGTCCTTTTAAGGCAGGGCTGCAATGATGTTGAAATGTGTTTTGGGGAATAAAGTTCATTTTCTAGCCAAATATTGACTTTGTAAGTAATTGCTGTTAAGCTGATCACTCTTTATAACATTCTGGAGTCCTTGCAAATTGCCATTAGAAAAAGTGAAGCAGTAGACTTTGTAAAAATTAATATTTGTGTCATTCTCAAAACTTTTGGCCATGACTGTACACCTAAAGATAGAAATAGGAAAGCTATCTGGCCCGGAGCAGATCCCCAAAGAACATAGAAAGCCCCCAAACATGTAATGGCGGTTACACAAGAAGAAATACTGACACAGACACAAAATAGTATGAGCAAACGTTGGTGCCCAAACTTCCTAAATAGAAAAGGATAGGAAGGGTACTTACTGCAATCCCAAAAAACCCTGAAAAGCACCAACTCTACTAATTACAAAAACAGCTGAGATCACACGACCTCTACCACCTAAATTAGTTCTCTGGTGTAACAAAAAATAAACAGCAGCCACTGAAAAACTGGAAAAGGCAAATGAACAAACAACAGTGGCTGAACTAAACTGAGAGGAGCACGAGCCCACCAAGGGGACCCGGCAGACCCCCACAGAAGTGCAGTACAAAATGCAAAAAACAAGCTGTAAGGAAAAGGTTGTCGCCATTTTGTATAGGGCCTGTACCAGCCTCCATTTTGTCAGTTCACACAGCCACAGACTTTTAGCTACACATTGCCTATTAGCATATCCAGTACGACAGGTTTTGATGTCCACTAGGAATCAATAGGCCTTTACATGCTAATTAGTCTAGGCCAGTGACTGAATGAGATGGTCAGTCGTATGGTAAATAGCCCAAGCTCAGGCATTGTTTCCTGCTCCATATGAATTGCAGGCCAATTAATATGCGTGCTTCAAAGCAATGGGGATGGGCCTAGCAGGTCTAAAGGGTATGCCACACTAAACAATATCGCTAACGGATCGCTAAAAAACGTCACTATTTAGCGATCCCGTTAGCGATATTGTTCAGTGCGGCAGCTTCCAGCGACGAGCTTCCTGCTGTGATCTCGCTCGTGCTGGAATCGCTCCGACCCATTTCATCGCTGGCGCTCCCGCTGGGTAAGTATCTAATCGCTGTGTGGCACCTTTTTAGCGATTTAGCGGTACTTTTGTACCGCTAAAGTCGTTAAGAAGATCGCTAACGGCGATAGGTCGTTAACCATATCGCTAAATGCGGCAGCATTTAGCGATATAGAAACATCCCGCTAGCGATCTCATATGTATGCAACGCTAACGAGATCGCTAGCGGGATAGCTCAGTGTGGCAGTACCTTAAGAACTAGCCAAGACCAGGCTGCTGGTCTCATTCCATTTCACACACAGAAGCCAACAAGATGGTCTAGGAAAGACCAAGGGACTATTCAGGAACTGAAGACTGTACCTGGGAATGGCAGAGCCAAGGCCTTCCATGACCATAATACCCGGTAATATTGATCCATAGCTTATACCTTAAGCCTTGTACATTATTGTTGTATTTTTACTCTGACTGCCATTCCATTGTAGTTACGTTGTATAGCTTTACTGTATATTTCTGTAATTATCTAGTGCGCCCTTAAGGCAAATTAAACCATAAAATTAATCTTGGGCTGATGCTTTTACTCTGATCACGAATCTTAGAATACCCAGTGGGTAGCAGGACACCTTCCCCGGCGGCCATTTGCTCTAGGTGCAGTTCTCTTACTGACCTGAGAGACAAAGGGGGGCGCCGGAAAGCTGTACCTGTGGAGTTACGTCCCATTGGTGACGTGGGAGGAAAGGGATCGTCCGTCACATTTGGTAGCGGCGGTGGTATCAGAAGCTGTGATACCCGGGCTACCGTGTGGCGGCCGGCTGAGTTCCTCACACAAGCACAAAAAAATAAAATAAGACAATGTCTTATCTGTTAGCAAAACATGCAGGCACGAAACAGCAAGCTACAAAGTGTACAGGAATCAAAGATGAGACCAGAACAATTGATCACCGGCAACCGTGATGGGAGGGAACCTCCCTTATATAAGACCAGTCACTAACAACGGATCTCCAATCTTCACAATCTTCATTGGATAGTTCTGTACTGTTTGTAACCACCAGAGGGAGATTGTTCTCAGAATTCATTTTTAGCACATTCACAACAGCAAGATCAGTATGTTACAAATGTGGCGAAGTTTTGTGGCAGCGCCACCAATGTCTACACCATCCGAGACGGCTCCATTCAGCAGGAGGCAACGTTTCCGTAAGATGGTGACAGACTACATGTCTTGCCCTCTCAGTGTATTCCCAGATGGCTCTTCCCCATTCAAGTTTTGGGTCTGTAAGCTGGATACATGGCCAGAGCTTAGCCAGTATGCATTGGAGGTGCTGGCTTGCCCTGCTGCCAGTGTATTATCGGAGCGCTTCTTTAGTGATGCAGGTGGTGTACTAACAGACCATCGCATGCGACTATCCTCCGATAATGTGGACCGGATTCATTTTCTGAAAATGAACAAGTCATGGATCTGGCCTGAATTTGACTGTCCGGTTTCAGATTACATAACTGGTTGGCAACGTTATCCATGTCTCCTGTTATGTTCATCTTTCTACCACCTGAACTCTACTCCCTGGGCTACAACACTGCCAGTTGCTGCTCAGAAGTGTCGTGTCCACAGACCAATACACAAGCTATAGTGTTAGTGTGGTTCAGTAACGCCTGCTGTTCCCCTGCTGTGTGTCTGGCAAAAATTAATGCTGCTAACTTCAAATTAAACTTCAAACATCTCATACTAGGCCTTTGCCTACACCCTCCTTGACCCTGGGTTTCAACACCGCCAGTTGCTGGTCACAAGTGTTGGATGCACAGCTCAAAACAATCGCTGATGTGTTTGTGGGGTTCAGTAACGCCTGCTGTTCCCCTGCTGTTTGTCCGGCAAAAATTAATGCTAGCTAGATACACATGTTGAATAGAACATTACATGTTAAAGTGGCTACTGCTACACATAGATAAGAGGCTACACCCTTAGTTCTAAGCTGTAAACAAGTGGAACGTCACCTTTAAAACCATAAAATTATTAGTCTTTGTCACAAATCTGTAACAAAATAATTGTGACATATTACTGCAGATATCCACATGTTGAACACAAATGCTAACACAAAAGCCTACCTATGCTATAGGGTACTGATGGTGAACCTTCTCACTACATAACTTAGACAAATCAAACTCACAGCATGCCTCAAATGCTGCAATGTTGGAAGTGCATAATTTGGTTAGAACTTTGACAACACCTGCAGTGCGAAGGTTAGCCTTCAGTGTTCTTGGCTTTTACATAAAAGCATACAAGTAAATATAATAATCCATTGCTGATTAAGGGACGTGATGTACACCTGTAATATTGTGCAAACAATTGATGTAGGACTAGTCCTCTTCAACATTACTTATATTTGTGTCATTAGAAAAAATACATATTTAATTACAAATTTAACAACCCATATCATAAAGGTCCATCATGTAAACATGAGAACTGGTAACAAAAATCATACATTACCTTGTTAAAGTCAATAGTGCGTAGTCACAATAGCAAAATATATACCTGAAAGTGGTGCTGAAACAACGACAACTGATAGAAAAGGTGAATGATATCTACTTATCAGACTGAATAGCGACACATGTACAATGTCGATATAATACTGTAGCTTAACAAAAAGGCTGTTTGCAACCAATGTATTTTATACGGATGGAAGCGCGTCACACTAATAGATTTTAGTTATTTGAAATAGAATGTAGCAGCACCAATTAGAGAAAAATGTCAAGGATGAGACAGTGAGACACGCTCAGCAGAGTACAAGCAGCGGTGGTTGAAGAAATAACTGGAGCGGGATCTGCACTCCAATAATGAAAACCTCAGATTACAGTGAAAACTGCACACAACTGTTCAGTATCTGTGAAAGGCCCGTTTGTGTACTTCTATATTGTTTGCAACCAATGTATTGGATAATGATGGAAGCACGTCACACTAATAGATTTGATTATTTTGAAATATAATGTAGCAGCAACAATTAGAGAAAAATGTCAAGGATGAGGCAGCGAGACACGCTCAGCAGAGTACAAGCAGCGGTGCTTGAAGAAATAACTGGAGCGGGATCTGAATTAAAAAATTGAAAACCTCTGAGTACAGTAAACACTGCACACAACTGTTCACTATCTCTGAAAGCCTCCTTTGTGGGCTTCTATACTGTTTGCAACCAATGTATTGTATACGGATGGAAGCACGTCACACTAATAGATTTGGTTTTTTTTAAATATAATGTAGCAGCAATAATTAGAGAAAAATGTCAAGGATGAGACAGTGAGACACGCACAGCAGAGTACAAGCAGCGGTGGTTGAAGAAATAACTGGAGCGGGATCTGCACTCCAATAATGAAAACCTCAGATTACAGTGAAAACTGCACACAACTGTTCAGTATCTGTGAAAGGCCCGTTTGTGTACTTCTATATTGTTTGCAACCAATGTATTGGATAATGATGGAAGCACGTCACACTAATAGATTTGATTATTTTGAAATATAATGTAGCAGCAACAATTAGAGAAAAATGTCAAGGATGAGGCAGTGAGACACGCTCAGCAGAGTACAAGCAGCGGTGCTTGAAGAAATAACTGGAGCGGGATCTGAATTAAAAAATTGAAAACCTCTGAGTACAGTAAACACTGCACACAACTGTTCACTATCTCTGAAAGCCTCCTTTGTGGGCTTCTATACTGTTTGCAACCAATGTATTGTATACGGATGGAAGCACGTCACACTAATAGATTTGTTTTTTTTAAAATATAATGTAGCAGCAATAATTAGAGAAAAATGTCAAGGATGAGACAGTGAGACACGCTCAGCAGAGTACAAGCAGCAGTGTTTGAAGAAGTAACTGGAGCGTGATCTGCACTCAAAAAAAAAAAAACCTCACAGACTAGAGTGAACACTGCACACAACTGTTCACTATCTCTGAAAGCCTCCTTTGTGGGCTTGTATACTGTTTGCAACCAATGTATTGTATACGGATGGAAGTACGTCACACTAATAGATTTGTTTTTTTTAAATATAATGTAGCAGCAATAATTAGAGAAAAATGTCAAGGATGAGACAGTGAGACACGCTCAGCAGAGTACAAGCAGCAGTGTTTGAAGAAGTAACTGGAGCGTGATCTGCACTCAAAAAAAAAAAAACCTCACAGACTAGAGTGAACACTGCACACAACTGTTCACTATCTCTGAAAGCCTCCTTTGTGGGCTTGTATACTGTTTGCAACCAATGTATTGTATACGGATGGAAGCACGTCACACTAATAGATTTGTTTTTTTTAAATATAATGTAGCAGCAATAATTAGAGAAAAATGTCAAGGATGAGACAGTGAGACACGCTCAGCAGAGTACAAGCAGCAGTGTTTGAAGAAGTAACTGGAGCGTGATCTGCACTCAAAAAAAAAAAACCTCACAGACTAGAGTGAACACTGCACACAACTGTTCACTATCTCTGAAAGCCTCCTTTGTGGGCTTGTATACTGTTTGCAACCAATGTATTGTATACGGATGGAAGCACGTCACACTAATAGATTTGTTTTTTTAAAAAAAGAGAATGTAGCACCACCAATTATAGAAAAATGTCAAGGATGAGGCAGTGAGACACGCTCAGCAGAGTACAAGCAGCAGTGGTTGAAGAAATAAGTGGAGCGTGATCTGCACTACAAAAAAAAATACCTCACAGACTAAAGTGAACACTGTACACAACTGTTCACTATCTGTGAAAGGCTCCTTTATGTAATTCTATAGTGTTTGCAACCAATGTATTGGATACGGATGGAAGCACGTCACACTATAATTTCAATTGAATGGAGCAGCAAGAATTACAGTAAAGAAAAAAAAAAGAGTCTGTGAGTGACACGTGCAGATGCCTACAAACAGCGTTGGATGCAGAGCAAACTGCAGCGTCACCTGCACTCACACACACACCTTGCACAGAGCTGTTAAAACAACACTGCAAGGCAAAAGGAAGCTTTACACAGCGGTTGGTAAACTAGCCTGCCTAGAGCACAGTACACAAAATCGCAATCTCTAACTGTCCCTCAGAGTCAGCACAGCAGCGTTCTGTCCCTAACTGAATTCACAGCACTGTGATGCTAAAATGGCGGCGGCGCCTTTTATAGTGCATTCTGACATCATTTCAGCATCCAATCACAGCCATGCCATTAGTTAACATGACCGCAGCAGTACAGGATGTGCCCACACTTCTTAGGATTCCTCATTGGCTGACTAAAATCACATTGCCTCTCAAAGAATTATGGGAACTTCCGATTCCGGTATACGATATATGGAAAAAATCGGAACTAAGTATTGGAATTCCGATACAGTGAATATCGGCCGATACCCGATACTTGCGGTATCGGAATGCTCAACTCTACTCATGACATATTGTACTTCATGATAGTGGTAAAATTTCTTCAATATGACTTGCGTTTATTTGTTAAAAATCAGAAATTTGGCAAAAGTTTTGAAAATTTAGCAATTTTTGAAGTTTTATGCCCTTAAATCAGACAGATATATCACACAAAATAGTTAATAAATAACATTTACCAGATGTCTACTTTACATCAGCACAATTTTGGAACCAAAATTTTTTTTGTTAGGAAGTTAAAAGGGTTAAAAGTTGACCAGCAATTTTTCATTTTTTCAATAAAATTTACAAAACCATTTTTTTAGGGACCACCTCACAAATTGAAGTCACTTTGAGGGGTCAATATGACAGAAAATACCCAAAAGTGACACCATTCTAAAAACTGCACCCCTCAAGGTACTCAAAACCACATTCAAGAAGTTTATTAACCTTTCAGGAGCTTCACAGGAGCTGAAGCAACATTGAAGGAAAATATGAACATTTAAATTTTTAGTCACAAAAATGATCTTTCAGCAGCAATTTTTTTATTTTCACAAGGGTAAAAGGAGAAAATGGATGACAAAAGATGTTGCGCAATTTCTACTGAGTATGCTGATACCCCATATGTTGGGGAAAACCACTGTTTGGGCACATGGCGGGGCTCAGAATGGAAAGAGCAACTTTTAACTTTTTGAACTCAAAATTGTCTGGAATTTAGAGCGGACGCAAGGTCGCGTTCGAAGAGCAACTGATGTACCTAAACATTGGAAACCCCCCACAAGTGAACCCATTTTGGAAACTAGACCCTTCACGGAACATATCTAGCAGTATGGTGAGTACTTTGAACCCCCCGATGCTTCACAGAACTTTATAATGTAGAGCCGTGAAAAAAAAAATCATTTTTTCCACAAAAATTATCTTTTAGCAGTGATTTTTTTATTTTCACAAGCGTAACAGGAGAAAATGGTCCGCTAACGTTTTTGAGCAATTTCTCCTGAGTACGCCGATATCCAATATGTGGGGTAAAAACACTGTTTGGGCGCACAACAGGGCTCAGAAGGGAAGGAGCACCTTTTGACTTTTTGAACGCAAATTTGGCTGGAATTGAGTGCGGACTCCATGTCGCGTTTGAAGACCCCTGATGTGCCTAAACAATGGAAAACCCCCATAGGTGACCACATTTTGGAAACTAGACCCTTCAAGAAACTTATCTAGCTTTGTGGTGAGCACTTTGAACCCCCAGGTGCTTCACCGAAGTTTATAAAGTAGAGCCATTAAAATAAAAAATTACATTTTTTCCACAAAAATGATCATTTAGCAACTATTTTTTTATTTTCACAAGGGTTTCAGGAGAAAATGGTCTACTAAAATTGCTGTGCAATTTCTCCTGATTATGCCGATACCCATATGTGGAGGAAAACCACTGTTTGGGCGCACAGCAGGGCTCAGAAGGGAAGGAGCACCTTTTGACTTTTTTAACACAAATTTGGCTGGAATTGAGCACACAGCACAGACCTCAGATCGCAGGAGGATCACTCTGGAGCAGCAACACTTGGAGGCAGGAGAACGCAGGGAACATCGCACTGGCCAACAATGGATTCTTTACTCAGGTGACACAGAGGGGCTAGAGAACCACTCTGCACGCCAAATCTGAGACAAAGATGGCATGCAGAACGGTGATCGCTATTTTAGATTAACTCCTTTGGCGCTGATTATCCAGAAACTATTGTTCAGCCAATCAGTGCAATAGGGGTTAATCAGGTGACATTGCAATTACCCCACCCATTGTGATGGCTGTGATTGGTCAGATCATGCGATGCCGTGCATTGACCGGAAATGTCGCCGCCGTACATATACTGCTATTTGCGGGAACGCACCTCCTGCAGAACAGAATATGTACGGCGCATGTCAGGAAAGGGTTAACGGTAATCATAAAAAAATCAGTTCACAGTATTGTACGGGTTGTTACAATTACAGAGATACAAAATAGTGTTAGATACTGTACATAGTTACAAAATTAGTAAGGTTGAAAAAAGAATACGTCCATCAATTCAACTAAAGGATGGGAAGAACCAAAAGGAAGAGACATATGTACCTCCATCATGCATGATGCAATTTGCCCTAAAGAGCAGGACTTCACCACCTGATCCTAAGTGAAGGTCAACTAGATCAACATTAAGAACAAGAGTTATTCTTCTAAAAAGCATCTCAGTCATTTTTTTAAATGATTGACAGTAACAGCTATGACAAGTTCCTGAAGTAGACTGTGCCACACATGAGTAGCTCTCATGGTAAAGAAGGCTGGTTTCGACTTTATATTGAACCTTCTTTTGCCTCCAGGTGCTGGGAGTAGCCTTGTCTTTTGAGGGAGTTTTTCTTTCATGGAAAAGAATTTGACCATACATTTTGTGTTGGCTATTTCCATATGTGTACAAGTTACTCATCTTCCCCCTTAGACATCTCTTCTCAAGTCTACATAAATATATTTTTTAACCCCTTAACAACCGCCGATACACCTTTTAACGGCGGTCATTAAGGGTACTTAAACCACAGGTCGAAAAAGCACCCCCCAGAGTCGGATTTTCTCTGGGGTCTCGGCTACTGAGGGTAGCCGAGACCCCAGAGAACATAATCAAGGTCCCCCCAGTCCCCCCGCTTTTGCGATCGCCGGTATTAACCGTATAGCGGCGATCGCAAAAGAAAAAAAAAAGATGTGATCCCTGTCTGTAATTTCTCTCCCCTCTGATGTGATCGCACATCAGAGGGGAGAGAAATAGGGTCCCTAGGACCCCCGATACCCCCCGGTACCTATAGCTGGTCCCCCATGGCCCCTCTGCTCTCCTGCAGCGCCCCCTGTCGTCAGATCCTCCAGCGTCTTCACCCTGTAAAAAAAAAATGGCGGGCGCATGCGCAGTGCGCCCACCGACTCTACCTGGCGGCAGATTCAAAAAATGAATGACTTCATTCATTCTGTAAAAGTACATTTTGATCACTGTGATAAACTATCACAGTGATCAAAATAGCAAAAACAGTACATAAACCCCCCCTTTGTTAGGGACATATAATAAAATAAAGAAATTTTATTTATTTTTATTTTTTCATTAGGGTTAGGGTTATAATTAGGGTTAGGGTTATAATTAGGGTTAGGGTTACAATTAGGGTTAGGGTTAGCATTAGGGTTAGGGTTAGGCTGGGTTCATACTGCGCTATGGCAGTCCGTTAGACGGACTGCGTTACACCGCGGTGTAACGCAGTCCGTTAACGCTACCATTCACCCCCATTTGAGGGCGCATCGCGACGCATGCCGTAAAGCGGCATGCATTCGCGACGTGCCGTCATTCAGTGACGGAGCCTCGGACGCGGGCTGCAGTGCCTGGGCTCCGTCACTGCTAGCGCAGATGTATCATCTGCTGATTCCTCTGCGCTAGCGGGTATAGCATAACGCGATCGCGTTATGCTATACCGTTACCAGCCCGTCAACGCTATGTGTTGAATGGGCTAGTAAAACGCAATATGATCCTAGCCTTAGTATTAGGGTAATAATTAGGGTTAGGGTTGGAATTTGGATAGGGTTGGAATTAGGGTTAGGGTTACAATTAGGGTTAGGGTTACAATTAGGGTTGGGATTAGGGTTAGGGTTGGGATTAGGGTTAGGGGTGTGTTGGGGTTAGGGTTGGAGCTAGAATTGAGGGGTTTCCACTATTTAGGATCATCAGGGGGTCTCCAAACACAACGTGGCGTTCAAAAACTCAAATGGCGCTCCCTCCCTTCTGAGACCTGCCGTGCGCCCAGACAGGGGTTTACCCCAACATATGGGATATCAGCGCACTCAGGACAAATTGCACACCAATTTTGAGGTTCTAATTTCTCCTGTTACCCTTGAGAAAATAAAAAATAGCTGGCTAAAAATATAATTTTTGAGGAAAAAAATTATTTTTTATTTTCACGGCTCTGCGTTTATAAATTTCTGTGAAACACTTGGGGGTTCAAAGTGCTCACCACACATCTATGTAAGTTCCTTAAGGGGTCTGGTTTCCAAAATGGGGTCACTTGTTGGGGGTTTCCA
This sequence comes from Oophaga sylvatica, assembly GCA_033576555.1. NCBI lineage: Eukaryota > Metazoa > Chordata > Amphibia > Anura > Dendrobatidae > Oophaga > Oophaga sylvatica. The sequence goes on from JARQOD010000001.1 coordinate 57,915,355, forward strand.
CTGTTTAGACACATCAAGGGGTCTCCGAACACGACGTGGTGTTCAAAAAGTCAAATGGCACTCCCTCCCTTCCGAGCCCTGCCGTGCGCCCAAACAGTGGTTTACCCCAACGTATGGGGTATCAGCACTCAGGACAAATTGCACACCAATATTGGGTTCTAATTTCTCCTGTTACCCTTGGAAAATAAAAAATAGCTGGCTAAAAAATCATTTTTGAGGAAAAAAATTGTTTTTTATTTTCACGGCTCTGCGTTTATAAATTTCTGTGAAGCACTTGGGGGTTCAAAGTGCTCACCACACATCTAGATAAGCTCCTTGGGGGGTTTAGTTTCTAAAATGGTGTCAGTTTCAGGGGTTTCTACTGTTTAGGCACATCAAGGGCTCTGCAAACACAACATGACACCCGCAGAACATTCCATCAAAGTCTGCATTACAAAATGGCGCTCCTTCCCTTCTGAGCTCTCCCATGCACCCAAACAGTGGTTTCACCATACATATGGGGTATCAGCGTACTCAGGAAAAATTGCACAACAACTTTTGGGTCCAATTTCTCCTGTTACCCAGGGAAAATAAAAAAATTAGCAGGCTAAAGAATCATTTTTGAGGGAAAAAATGATATTTTATTTTCACGGCTCTACGTTATATACTTCTGTGAAGCACTTGGGGGTTCAAAGTGCTCACCACATATCAAGATAAGTTCCTTAAATGGGTATAGTTTCCAAAATGGTGTCATTTGTGGGGTTTCCACTGTTTAGGCGTATCAGGGGCTCTCCAAACGCGACATGGCGTCCAATTTCAATTCCAGCCAATATTGGTTTGAAAAAGTCAAACGGCGCTCCTTCCCTTCCAAGCCCTCCTGTTCGCCCAAACAGTGGTCCCCCCCACATATGGGGTATCAGCGTACTCAGAACAAATTGGACAACAACTTTTGTTGTCTAATTTCTCCTATTACCCTTGGGAAAATAAAAAAATTGGGACTAAACGATCAGGTTTGTGGAAAAAATATGATTTTTTTATTTTCACGCCCGGGTGTTATAAACTTCTGTGAAGCACTTGGGGGTGCAAAGTGCTCACCACACATCTAGATAAGTTCCTTAGGGGTCTAGTTTCCAAACTGGGGTCCCTTGTGGGGGTTTCCACTGTTTAGACACATCAGGGCCTCTACAAACGCGACATGGCGTCCAGCCAATTCTGCGTTGAAAAAGTCAAACTGCGCTCCTTCCCTTCCAAGCTCTACCATGCACCCAAACAGTGGTTTACCCCCACATATGGGGTATCAGCATGCTCAGGACAAATTGCACAAAAACTTTTGGGGTCTTGTTACCCTTGGAAGATAAAAATTGGGGTGAAAAGATCGTTTTTGTGGAAAAAATATGATTTTTTATTTTCACGGTTCTATGTTATAAACTTCTGTGAAGCACTTGGAGGCTCAAAGTGCTCACTACACATCTAGATAAGTTCCTTAGGGGGTCTAGTTTCCAAAATGGGGTCACTTGTGGGGTGTTTCCACTGTTTAGACACATCAGGGCCTTTACAAACGCGACATGGCGTCCAACCAATTCTGCGTTGAAAAAGTCAAACGGCGCTCCTTCCCTTCCAAGCTCTGCCATGCACCCAAACAGTGGTTTACCCCCACATATGGGGTATCAGCATACTCAGGACAAATTGCACAAAAACTTTTGGGGTCTTGTTACCCTTGGGAAGATAAAAATTGGGTGAAAAGATTGTTTTTGTGGAAAAAATATGATTTTTTATTCTCACGGTTCTATGTTATAAACTTCTGTGAAGCACTTGAAGGTTCAAAGTGCTCTCCACACATCTAGATAAGTTCCTTAGGGGTCTAGTTTCCAAAATGGGGTCACTTGTGGGGTGTTTGCACTGTTTAGACACATCAGGGTCTCTACAAACGCGACATGGCATCCAGCCAATTCTGCGATGAAAAAGTCAAACGGCGCTCCTTCCCTTGCGATCTCTGCCGTGCGCCCAAAAAGTGGTTTACCCCCACATATGGGGTATCGGCGTATTCAGGAGAAATTACACAACAAATTTTGTGGTTAATTTTTTCTTTTAACACTTGTGATAATAAAAAAATATGGTTCCGAAGTTTTTGCAAAAAAAGTTAAATGTTAATTTTTTCCTTCCAAATTGCTTCAGTTCCTGTGAAGCACGTAAAGGGTTAATAAACTTCTTGAATGTGGTTTTGAGCACCTTGAGAGGTGCAGTTTTTAGAATGGTGTCACTTTTGGTCATTTTCTATCATATAGACCCCTCAAAGTGACTTCAAATGTGATGTGGTCCCTAAAAAAAAATGGTGTTGTAAAAATGAGAAATCGCTGGTCAAGTTTTAACCCTTATAACTTCGTAACAAAAAAAAATTTTGTTCCCAAAATTGTGCTGATGTAAAGTAGACATGTGAGAAATGTTATTTATTAAGAAATTTGTGTGACATATCTCTCTGATTTAAGGGCATAAAAATTTAAAATTTGAAAATTGCTAAATTTTCAAAATTTTTGCCGTATTTCTGTTTTTTTATAAATAAACACAAGTCATATCAAAGAAATTTTACCACTAACGTGAAGTACAATATGTCACGAAAAAACAATCTCAGAATCAGCGGTATTCGTTAAAGCGTTCCAGAGTTATAACCTCATAAAGTGACAGTGGTCAAATTGTAAAAATTGGCCCGGTCATTAAGCTGCAAAATGGCTCTGTCACTAAGGGTTAATCTTTCTCCATGCCTCTTATCAGTTTTGTGGCTCTTCCTTGTACTTTTTTTTAACTCTAGGCCATCCTTTCTATGAACTTGTGCCCAGAACTAGAGATGAGCGGTGTTCGAAGCGAACTGTTCGCCAATCTCAAATTCGAGCTGTTTTGGGCGGTGTTTGAGTCGTTCAACGAACCCGAACGATTTGGAAAAAATTTGGCTGTTCGAGATCATGTTCGATAACTGTTCGTGCACCTAAATCGTCACTGGATTTTTTCACAGTTAGGCCGGCGTCACACTGGCGACAGAATCGGACGACTGCAATACGATGAAATATCATATTGCAGTCTGCCCTATGTTAATCTATGGAGCAGCTCCCAGTATCAGATTTTTTGTGGTCCGTTTTAAACGTCCATGTGCAATCGCAGCATGCTGCGATTGTCACCGATTGTGGGTCGACTATCGCCAATGCAAGTCTATGGGAGCGATGAAAAATCGGATTACAAACGGACCGCACGTGTGACTTGCGATTAAATCTCATCGGTGTCCTTTAGAAAAGCCGGCAATTCATCCCCGGCTATACTGTAAAATCACACTGACAGCTTTAATAAAGAATCGAAAGAATAGATATACACACATAGAATACATATATATATATATATATTATATAATATATATGTCATTGTGACACATACATATACATATATTTATAGTTCTTACACTTCTACATACTGTAATAGCCGCTAATTCAATTGCCGGCTTTTGTGAAATCACAGAAGCCGACATGAAATGATAAATTGTTTCCACACAGTTAACCATGTCATTTCCTGTATTTTGATATATGGTTTGAACTTACAATTACATATGTGTATTTGTGCAAAATTTCAGACATGTAGGGGTTAAATAAAGGTGTAAATTCGTTGAAAAAAAATGCGTGGGCTCCCGCTGTATTTTCTCCACCAGACAGACAAAGCAAGCGAGTGGGGCAGATAATAATAGCCTAGGGAGGGTACATTTTTTTTGTGCCCCCCCTGGCTACTAACATCTGCCCCCAGACACCCCAGAAAGGGCTAATCTATAATTAGATTCGCCCTTTCTGGCACTTTGCCCGTCTATTCCCATTGCCCTGTAGCGGTGGCGAATGGGTTAATAAGGCGTTAATGTCACCTTAGTATTGAAAGGTGACCTTAAGGCAGGTTAATAATTGAGAGCTGTCAATTAGACAACTATCAATTATTAATCCTATTGTATGATACAAAAATCAAACACACACAGTTTAATAAAAAATAAGTTTAATGAAATAATCACACAGTTTTTGACCATATTTTATTTTCCTGCTAAAACCATTTCCTGTAATAAAAATAAAATAAAAAAGCCAAATTATTCTTACCAATCCGATGTACAGTCAGGTCCCACGGAGTAATCCATCAGAAAGGGTTAACAGGTTACAGCTTGCAGAGAGCTAATGCTGTCTCCAAGTAGTAACCCCATGAATGAATCAGTTACTCTACCAGTGAAAGGAGAGGAATAGATTCATGAATGGAGCTTAATTTATTTATTGCCACTTTCACTTCAGTGACCTGACCTAACGTGAAAGTGGATACAATCAATTAAGCTTCATTCATTAATCACATCCTCTCCTGTCGGCAGGAGATAAGCTCATTCATTCAGGAGCTATCAGATGAGCACGCAGGATTACTTGCGCTGCTTATCTGATTGCTAGTTAACCCTTTGTGAAGGATTACATCGTGGGACGTGACAGATCGCCAGATAGGTAAGAATAATGTTGTTTTATTATTTTATATTTATTTTAGAAGAACAAGGGCTTCGAACGGATTAAGAGTGAAATAAAAGATGGTCAAAAATATGTGTTTTGATTTCATTAAAATTATTTATTCTTAAAGTGTGTTTGTGTTTTTTTATTTACTTCAATAGGATTAATAATTGATAGTTGTCTAATTGACAGCTCTCAATTATTAACCTGGCTCACAGTCACCTTTCAATACTAAGGTGACATTAACGCCTTATTAACCCATTCGCCACCGCTACAGGGCAATGGGAATAGACGGGCAAAGTGCCAGAAAGGGCGAATCTAATTATAGATTTGCCCTTTCTGGGGTGTCTGGGGGCAGATGTTAGTAGCCAGGGGGGGCACAAAAAAAATGTACACTCCCTAGGCTATTATTATCTGCCGGAATATATCTAATATAATGCAGGAAGTATGTCAACCATCAGAAATCATATTTTAATTAAACCTCAAAAATAAATCTTTATTGATTAAAAACCTATTTAAAAGTAAACACCCCAAAAATGAAAAAACAAAAACACACCAAGCAAAAAAAGTGTACAAAGAAACCAATAAAAAATCTAAGGGGTAGGCTAAACAAACCCTAGTATAGATCCTAGGCTGATATCTACCTTGCCGCGGAGGTTGGCACCCTAGGGGGAACGATGGTTTTGGCGCCCCCGCTCAACGTAGTCTGTCCCTAGGTGCCCTGTTAATTACTAGTGCCACTACGGGTACCTCTACCCAGATGCTAAAGGGGCCCCTGTAGATAAACAATGATAATGGCTGGCACTAATAGGACCCTAATCCCCTTATATTAAAAAAAAAATGAGGGGCAATGGGCAGATAAGTACCGTATATATCGAATCATGATACCAGCAATTCCTATTGTCATTCTATTTGGCGATTGTGGCCTTTTTTGAGAAATGGATATCGTGATGTTTCTCATTTGTTTGCAATATGAGCCATAGCAATAGAAATATTTGCTAGAATTGACAAAAATATTTATAGTTGCTTTTTTCACTATAAATTTAATTCACTTAAAGTGATAACGACCGGAGGTGAATTTTATGCAACTTTTCTAAATAACTGTATCTATTGCTGTCGGTCCATTATCAACTGATTGGGTATCATCGGCAACTGTCATATAATGTCCCATTTATTTGCCCCTCATTTCATGTTTTTAATATAAGGGGATTAGGGTCCTATTAGTGCCAGTCATTATCATTGTTTATCTACAGGGTCCCCTTTAGCATCTGGGTAGAGGTACCCGTAGTGGCACTAGTAATTAACAGGGCACCTAGGGACAGACTACGTTGAGCGGGGGCGCCAAAACCATCGTTCCCCCTAGGGTGCCAACCTCCGCGGCAAGGTAGATATCAGCCTAGGATCTATACTAGGGTTTGTTTAGCCTACCCCTTAGATTTTTTATTGGTTTCTTTGTACACTTTTTTTGCTTGGTGTGTTTTTGTTTTTTCATTTTTGGGGTGTTTATCTTTAAATAGGTTTTTAACCCCTTAACGACCAAGCCATTTTGTAGGTTAAAGACCAGGCCAATTTTTACAATTCTGACCACTGTCTCTTTATGAGGTTATAACTCTGGAACGCTTCAACGGATCTTGGCGATTCTGAGATTGTTTTCTCGAGACATATTGTACTTCATGATAGTGGTAAAATTTCTTCAATATAACTTGCGTTTATTTATGAAAAAAACGGAAATATGGCAAAAATTTTGAAAATTTTGCAATTTTCAAACTTTTAATTTTTATGCCATTAAATCAGAGAGATATGTCACAAAAATTAGTTAATAAATAACATTTCCCACATGTCTACTTTACATCAGCACAATTTTGGAACCAAAATTTTTTTTTGTTAGGAAGTTATAAGTGTTAAAAGTTGACCAGCAATTTCTCATTTTTCCAACAAAATTTACAAAATCATTTTTTTTAGGGGCCACCTCACATTTGAAGTGAATTTGAGGGGTCAATATGACAGAAAATACCCAAAAGTGACACCATTCTAAAAACTGCACCCCTCAACGTGTTCAAAACCACATTCAAGAAGTTTATTAACCCTTTAGGTACTTCACAAGAATTGAAGCAATGTGGAAGGAAAAAATTAACATTTAACTTTTTTTCCCAAAATTTTTCTTTCGACACAATTTTTTAAAATTTTGTCAAGGGTATCAGTAGAAAATGAACCACAATATTTGTTGTACAATTTCTCCTGAGTACAGCGATACCCCATGTGTGGGGGTAAACCACTATTTGGGTGCATGGCAGAGCTCGGAAGGGAAGCAGCGCCATTTGACTTTTTTGGCTGGAATTGAGATTGGACGCCATGTCGCATTTGGAGAGTCCCTGTGTGCCTAAACAGTGGAAACCCCCCACAAGTGACCCCATTTTGGAAACTAGACCCCCCAAGTAACTTATCTAAATGTGTAGTGAGAGCTTTGAACCCCCAAGGGCTTCACAGAAGGTTATAACGTAGAGCCGTAAAATTAAAAAATCATATTTTTTCCACAAAAATTATCTTTTCATCCCAATTTTTATTTTCCAAAGGATAAAAGGACCCCAAAAGTTATTGTGCAATTAGTCCTGAGTACGCTGATACCCCATATGTGGGGGTAAACCACTATTTGGGTGCATGGCAGAGCTCGGAAGGGAAGCAGCGCCATTTGACTTTTTTGGCTGGAATTGAGATTGGACGCCATGTCGCATTTGGAGAGCCCCTGTGTGCCTAAACAGTGGAAACCACCCACAAGTAACCCCATTTTGGAAACTAGACCCCCCAAGGAACTTATCTAGATGTGTAGTGAGAGCTTTGAACCCCAAGGGCTTCACAGAAGGTTATAACGTAGAGCCGTAAAATTAAAAAATCATATTTTTTCCACAAAACTGATCTTTTCATCCCAATTTTTATTTTCCAAAGGGTAAAAGGACCCCAAAAGTTATTGTGCAATTAGTCCTGAGTACGCTGATACCCCATATGTTGGGGTAAACCACTATTTGGGTGCATGGCAGAGCTCGGAAGGGAAGCAGCGCCATTTGACTTTTTTGGCTGGAATTGAGATTGGACGCCATGTCGTATTTGGAGAGCCCCTGTGTGCCTAAACAGTGGAAACCCCCCACAAGTAACCCCATTTTGGAAACTAGACCCCCCAAGGAACTTATCTAGATGTGTGGTGAGAGCTTTGAACCCCCAAGGGCTTCACAGAAGGTTATAACGTAGAGCTGTAAAATTAAAAAATCATATCTTTTCCACTAAAATGATCTTTCCACCCCCAATTTTTATTTTCCAAAGGGTAAAAGGACCCCAAAAGTTATTGTGCAATTTGTCCTGAGTACGCTTATACCGCATATGTGGGGGTAAACCACTATTTGGGCGCATGGCAGAGCTGGAAAGGGAAGGAGCGCCTTTTTCAAATGCAGATTTTGATGGAATGGTCTGCGAGTGTCATGTCACGTTTGGAAAGCCCCTGATGTGCCTAAACAGTAGAAACTTCCCACAAGTGACTCCATTTTGGAAACTAGACCCCCCAAGGAACTTATCTAGATGTGTGGTGAGCACTTTGAACCCCCAAGTGCTTCACAGAAGTTTATAACGTAGAGCCGTGAAAATAAAAATATCATATTTTTTTCCACAAAAATAATCTTTTTGCCCCCAAATTTTTATTTTTATAAGGGTAACAGGAGAAATAGGACCCCAAAAGCTATTGTGCAATTTGTCCTGAGTACGCTGATATCCCATATGTGGGGGGGAACCACTATTTTGACGCATGGCAGAGCTCGGAAGGGAAGGAGCATCGTTTTTAAATGCAGATTTTGATGGAATGGTCTGCGGGTGTCATGTCACGTTTGGAAAGCCCCTGATGTGCCTAAACAGTAGAAACCCCCCACAAGTGACTCCATTTTGGAAACTAGACCCCCTAAGGAGCTTATCTAGATGTGTGGTGAGCACTTTGAACCTCCAAGTGCTTCACAGAAGTTTATAACATAGAACCGTGAAAATAAAAATCATATTTTTTCTACAAAAACATCTTTTCACCCCAATTTTTATTTTCTTAAGGGTATCAAGACCCCAAAAGTTTTTGTGCAATTTGTCCTGAGCATGCTGATACCCCATATGTGGGGGTAAACCACTGTTTGGGTGCATGGCAGAGCTTGGAAGGGAAGGAGCCCGTTTGACATTTTCAACGCAGAATGGCTGGACGCCATGTCGCGTTTGTAGAGGCCCTGATGTGTCTAAACAGTGGAAACCCCCCACAAGTGACCCCTTTTGGAAACTAGACCCCCCAAGGAACTTATCTAGATGTGTGGTGAGCACTTTGAACCCCCAAGTGCTTCACAGAAGTTTATAACGTAGAGCCGTGAAAATAAAAATATCATATTTTTTTCCACAAAAATAATCTTTTTGCCCCCAAATTTTTTTTTTATAAGGGTAACAGGAGAAATAGGACCCCAAAAGCTATTGTGCAATTTGTCCTGAGTACGCTGATACCCATATGTGGGGGGGAACCACTATTTGACGCATGCAGAGCTCGAAGGAAGGGCATCGTTTTAAATGCAGATTTTGATGAATGGTTGCGGGTGTCATGTCACGTTTGGAAAGCCCCTGAGTGCCTAACAGTAGAAACCCCCACAAGTGACTCCATTTTGGAAACTAGACCCCCAAGGACTTATCTAGATGTGTGGTGAGCACTTTGAACCCCAATGGCTTCACAGAATTTATAACGTAGAGCCGTGAAAATAAAAATATCATATTTTTTTCCACAAAAATAATCTTTTTGCCCCAAATTTTTATTTTTTAAGGGTAACAGGAGAAATAGGACCCAAAGCTATTGTGCATTTGTCCTGAGTACGCTGATACCCTATGTGGGGGGAACCCCTGTGATCGCCTTACTGCGATCTTTGGGAGGCACAATGACAATCACAAAAGGTGAAGAATTGGTTGTATTTTTACGCCGTTCTCGTGCGGTTTAGTGATTAGGCGACTTTATTCCTCGATCGGTGCGATTACAGCGATACCAGATTTATACTCTTTTTTCATGTTTAGCTTCTGTCACACACTAAAGATGCTTTTTTTGGAATAATTTTGTAAGAAATTTTTGCATCGCCGTATTTTGAGAGCTATAATTTTTCCATATTTCGGCCGACAGAGTTATCTATGGGCTTATTTTTTGCGGGACGAGCTGACGTTTTTATTGGTACCATATTCAGGCACATAACGTTTTTTGATCGTTTCCTATTCCGATTTTTGTGGAATCAGAATGAACAAAAACCAGCAATTCAGGAATTGTTTTTTTTTTTTTTTTTTTCCTCCGTTCCGCGTGTGGTAAAATTGATAAAGCAGCTTTATTCTTCGAGTCACTACGGTTACAGCGATTCCTCATTTATATATTTTTTTTATGTTTTGGCGTTTTTTACACAATAAAAAATTTTATAGAAAAAATAATTATTTTTGCATCAGTTTATTCCACGAGCTATAACTTTTTTATTTTTTCGCTGATGATGCTGTATAGCAGCTTGTTTTTTGCGGGACAAGATGATGTTTTCAGCGGTACCATGATTATTTATATCTGACTTTTTGATCGCGTGTTATTGCACTTTTTCCAAGCGGTATAATGATACCGCTTGGAAAAAGTATAATTTACTACTTTTTTGTGTTTTTTTTTACGGCTTTCACTGAAGGGGTTAACTAGGGTTACGCTTTTATAGATGGGATTTTTACGGACGTGGCGATACCTAACATGTGTATGTTTTTTGTTTTTTATTTTTTTTATTATATAAAAATGTGTATTTTTAGGGGATTTTTTTAAAATTATTTTTTAATATTTTTTTTACAATTTGTAAAAAAAAATGATTTTTTTTAACTTGTCCCTTTATGGGACTTTCACTTTTTTTACTTTTTATTGCAGTTACAATGCATTGCAATGCTCTGGCATTGCAATGCATTGTACCTATGGGGAAAGCTGCTGTGACATGATCACAGCAGCTTACCGTAGCTAGATGACTCGGAGGTTGTCATGACAACCCCCGGGTCATCAAGGCAGAGATCAGGCCCTGCAAATACATTGCGGTGGCGCTGATCTGAGGCAGAGGGAGCTCCCGACCCTCTGCCTCCCCCCCTGAGCTCTGCGATCGCGCTCGATCGCAGCAGTCAGGGGGTTAACAGCCAGGGGCGGTGGGGGCTCCGCTCCTGGCTGTCAGTGCAGGAAGCCTGGCCACTGCAGCGCCGGCTCCTGCACTGATCGCGCTGGGGAAGCTGAAATTTCAGCTTCTCCTGTGCGATCTCTGCTGTGTTTGGTCAGTCAGATTGACTGACCAATCACAGCGCTGTGGGTGCGGGGACCGACGGCAAAGGTCCCCGCACCGCTTGCCGTGCCTGCCAGCTGTCTGTGACAGCTGTCGGCACTGATCTACCACTGCGTGTTTACACGCAGTGGTAGATCAAAGCCATGACGCGCAGAGTCCGTCCTGGTGCCGGAACTGGCACCTTGCCATGACGGACTCTGCACGTCAGTGGACATTAAGGGGTTAATCAATAAAGATTTATTTTTGAGGTTTTATTATTATCTGCCCCCACTCGCTTGCTTTGTCTGTCTGGTGGAGAAAATACAGCGGGAGCCCACGCATTTTTTTTCAACGAATTTACACCTTTATTTAACCCCTACATGTCTGAAATTTTGCACAAATACACATATGTAATTGTAAGTTCAAACCATATATCAAAATACAGGAAATGACATGGTTAACTGTGTGGAAACAATGTATCATTTCATGTCGGCTTCTGTGATTTCACAAAAGCCGGCAATTGAATTAGCGGCTATTACAGCATGTAGAAGTGTAAGAACTATAAATATATGGATATATATATATGTCACAATGACATATATAATATATATATATATATATAATATATAGTATTCTATGTGTATATATATATTCTTTCTTTTGTGATTTAAATACTATTCTTTTGGATCCATTATATGTCAGTTTTGCAAGCCTGCGAGAAATTCTCGCAAGTTGGATGAAAATCGGATGTTACAAGGTACACACACATGCGACTAAATCGCATCTTTGAAGGAAAATCGGATGCCAGAAGGATGTGTGATGTTTGCATTTTGATCCGACAATCAACCGACTAAAACGGACCGATTTTTTGTAGTTGTGTGTGACGCCGGCCTTATGCTGAGAATCACTGTTAATACACATTTTGAGTGTCCAGCGTGGCGGGGAAGGGGCATGGCATGGATCTCTGCAGAGATAATGAAGATCTCCATTTTTTTTTCTCTTTCCCGCATTTCCAGTGGGCGGTGCAGTCTGTCAGCCTATCAGCAGCGCACACACGGAGCGAGGTGCTTTTTTTTCACACAAGCAAGGGCATGTGTCATTGGCTGTGTATGTCACATGTCCTTGCCCTATAAGACCCAGCCATTTCCCCCCTCGCCACCATTTTCTCAGTGCTGCAGCTCAGTGTTAGACGGCACTGCTGCTGTTAGCGCTATATTGTGTGTGCATTGTGCAACTGCGACATCGCTGAGAAATAGAGAGGAAGCTTTAGTGAGTAGGGACTAGTTCGTAATTGCAGCCCTTTTGAGGGCTACGCTACATCAGTTCCTAGCAGTTTTAGCAGTCAGGTCTGTGCTCACTCTTAAATAGACAGATAGGTCAACTTGGGACAGTGACTATTTGTAATTGCAGCCCTTTTCAGGGCTAGGTTACAGCAGTTGCTATCACTTTTTGTCAGCTACACCAGCGTTCAAATCACTCCTAATTATTCGCTGCATCTATCCTGTTCAATAATTGTGTGCATAGTAGCAGTGTGTGCTACTCATTCTATTAGGGCATCTATACAAAGCTCCACCAGCCTTATAAAAAAAAAAAATTCTATCTGCATGTTGCCTGGACAATAATTTTGGGCATAGTAGCAGTCTGTGGTACTCATTCTATTAGGCCATCTATACAAAGCTCCAGCAGCATTGAAATACTCATAATTTTTTGCTGCCTGTTGCCTGTAGAATAATTGTGGGCATAGTAGCAGTCTGTGGTACTCATTGAATTAGGCCATCTATACAAAGCTCCACCAGCCTTAAAAAAAAAAAATTCTATCTGCATGTTGCCTGGACAATAATTTTGGGCATAGTAGCAGTCTGTGGTACTCATTGTATAAGGCCATCTATACAAAGCTCCACCAGCCTTATAAAAAAAAAGAATTTCTATCTGCATGTTGCCTGGACAATAATTTTGGGCACAGTAGTAGTGTGTGGTACTCATTCTATTAGGCCATCTATACAAACCTCCACCAGAGTTGAAATTCTCATAATTTTTGGCTGCATCTTGCCTGTAATATAATTGTGGGCATAGTAGCAGTCTGTGGTACTCATTGTATTAGGACATCTATACAAAGCTCCACAAGAGTTTAAAAAAAAAAGAATTTCTATCTGTATCTTGCCTGTAGAATAACTGTGGGCAGAGTAGCAGTCTGTGGTACTCATTGTATTAGGCCTTCTATACAAAGCTCCGCCCGTGTTCAAATACTAAGAATTTTTTGCAGCCATCGTTTTTTGTGCAAACAACTCCACAGTTGTCAATTAGGTAACCACCAAAATGAGTGGCAAAAGGACTGCTGCTGGTGGAAAGGGGAATAGGCGTGTTGTGAAGGGAAAAATTTTTTGTGTCCGTGGGGTAGGTGTTAAAGCAACAGTAACATCTGCAGAAGAAAGACCATCTTCCAGCCAAACTAAGATGTCTACTTCTTTTAGTGGACAATGTGGTACGATCCCTTTCTTACGGGCACGCCCATCGCTACAAATTCCAGATGAGGCACAAAAAAATAAGGTGCTTCAACAGATATCAAGTGCTCCTTTAAGTCGGCTCTCCACCTCAACTTCAACAACACAAAAACTCCAGTCCTTAGAGGTGTCACCTCAATCGCACTTGCTTCCTCACAGCTCCCAAGTCTCCAACTGCCCATCTGAGTATGGAGTAGAACAGATGGTTGAGTCTGCAGAGCTGTTTACTCATACTATAGCCTGGGAATCAGAGGTCGTCTCCACAGCTTCTGTGAATCCAGATGAGGAAAGATCTTCACTGAAGGCCAGAATGTTCATGAGTCTGATCCAGGACCAGATGAAGAAAGTTCTGAGCATAATGTAGACCCTCGTTCCCAAACTGTAACTCCTGTTGGTGGAGACAATGAGGAAGACGATGATGAGACTCAAATACCAGATGTGAGCGACAACTTGAGCTTTGTGTCAGGGAAGGAAGAGGTTGGCTCTGAGGACGACGGGGGTGAGAACACACAGAGTGATGATGACGAGGTTGTAGATCCCACTTACTGTCAACCCACAGTGAGACAGTCAATGAGGTCAGCAGAGGAGGTGGAAGAGGATTCGAGTGACGATGAGGTCAGGGTGTGCCTTCCTGGACAGAGACATAGTACTGGAAGCACGTCACCAACTGCATCCTCAACCACAACTCTGCCTCTGACCACAAGTCAAGGTGGCTCTTCAGGTAGCATGGGTTCTAAGCCTTGCATAGCCTGGGCAATTTTTAACATCGATAAGGATGACCCAACTCGTGTTATCTGTAACATTTGTGACCAAAAGCTAAGTAGAGGCCAAAAAATCCATAGTTTGAGTACTTCATGCATGAACCGTCACATGGATATGAAGCATAAGTTGCAGTGGCAAGCTCACTGTGCTACAATGCGGCCTAGCGGGCTGGCCCGACCACCCTCTGCCCCATCTTGTGCATCCGCGACCGCGGCCTCTTTATCCTCTGTGACTGGGGGGACAGCAGTCAGACCTGTTTTGAGACTCAGACCTGGCACCTCTTTACCAGCAACAGATTGTCAGATTGGCAGGTCATCAGTTCATTTGGAAGTGGAAACACCAGCTGGTGTTGAGCGCTCTCCGACATCAAGAGCACCACCTTTGGATCAAGGCAACCTAACTTTTGCGCCTGCATCTTCCTCACAGACCGTCTACGTACAACAGCTAGCCCTCGGTCACTCAGATGTGGACAAGTAAAAGACCATTTCCTCCTAGCAATGAGAAAGCTAAGAGGTTGAATTTCACCATCTGCAAGCTCTTAGCTACAGAAATGCTGCCTTTCCACCTTGCGGACACAGAGGATTTTCGAGCCCTTTTGTCTGTCGCAGTGCCCCAGTACCAAATGCCCAGTCGGCACTACTTCTCAAAGAAAGGTGTGCCTGTGCTCCACCAGCATGTCGCACACAACATCACCGCTTCTTTAAGAAACTCAGTGTGTGACAGGGTACATTTCACCACAGACACTTGGACAAGTAGGCATGGACAGGGGCGTTACATGTCGCTGACTGGGCACTTGGTAACTATGGTGACAGCAGGACAAGGGGCTGCTGTCCAAGTGTTGCCGTCCCCATGAGTTGTGCGTCAATCCTCTTTATCTCGAAGTTCCTCCACTGCTTCTGCCTCCTCAACCACCTCTCGGTCCTCCACCTGCAGCCAAAGCCTGTCTGGTCATGCCGTGGGCTTTCTAACTGCGCAGAAGGGATCCTGCAGCACACCTCCTTGCTATGCTGGCAGAAGGGCTCAATGTAATCAGGCGGTTTTTACGTTGAAATGTCTGGGAAATGTGAGTCACACAGCTGAGGAGTTGTGGTCAGCTTTGGAGAACCAGTTTCATGGTTCACTGGACCTGCAACCAGGGAAGGCCGTGTGCGACAATGCCGCAAACCTGGGTGCAGCCCTTTGCCGGGGCGATGTCACACACGTGCCTTGTATGGCTCACGTGTTGAACCTGGTTGTCCAGCAATTTTTAGCCCACTATCCTGGACTACATGGCCTTCTGCAGAGGGCACGGTCGCTGTGTGCTCACTACCGCCGTTTGCATCCCACAGCTCAGTGACTTACATCTCTACAGAAGTCGTTGGGCCTGCCACTTCACCGGCTAAAATGCGATGTGCCAACGCGGTGGAATTCAACTCTGCACATGTTGCAGCGACTGTGTCAGCACCGACAAGCCCTGGTGCAATACGTTCTGAATTATAGCCTGGGCCAACGAGATCCAGAGGTGGGGCAAATCACGCTGGAGGAGTGGTCTCAGATCAGGAACCTATGCACCCTTCTGCACAGTTTTGAAATGGCCACGAAGATGTTTAGTGCTGACTATGCCATTATCAGCATGACTATTCCAGTGATTTACATGCTGGAGCAGATGTTAAACAGAATTCGGAGTCAGGTGGTGGAACAAGAGGAGGTGGAGGAAGTAGAGGAGGAGGAGTTGTATGCAGAAGGTCTAACATCTGCAAGGTCCAGACGGTCGGCAGCACCAAGGCGGCTGGCATGGGAGGGTGGGGGAGAGGGATTAACCAGGGCGCATGGTAGCAGCCAAACTAGTGAGGAAGGTGCAGGAGCCCAGGAAGAAGTGGATGACAAACTGGAAATGGGGATGGAAGACTCATCAGATGAGGGAGACCTTGATCACATTTCTGTTGTGCGAGGTTGGGGGAGAGGGCAGAGGAAGGAAGCATGAGTCGTACCTCGCCACCAACACAAGAGGGACTTGGTGCTCCGGATGCGCAAGACACATGAGTGCCTTCTTGCTGCACTACCTGCAACATGACCCTCGAATTGTTAGAATTCGAAATAATCCTGACTACTGGTAGCCACACTGTTAGATCCCCGGTACAAAAGTAAATTTGCCAAAATATTCCAGCCATAGAAAGGGATTCACGCATGCAGGAGTATCAGCAGAGACTGTTGCAGAATCTTACATGTGCTTTTCCACAAAACACCAGTGGTGCAGTAGTGCATCTCACAGTTCTAACTTGCCAACTGTGGACTGTCGAGTGTTCAGCACTCAAACCGTAACAGAAACACAGTATCTGCTGGTGTTCACAGCAATTTTGCAGAATCCTTTCACCAGTTTTTTAGCCCATCCTTTGCAAGGCCACAGGAGACAAGAAGTCAGACACATAGTCAACGCTTAGAGACAATGGTACAGGAGTATCTCCAACTGAACATGGAAGCCATGACTGTGTCACTGGACCCTTGCTCTTTTTGGGCTTCCAATCTGGATAAATGGCCGGAGCTCGCCACTCACACCTTGGAGATCGTCATGCCCCGCAGCCAGCGTTCTCTCTGAACGTGTGTTCAGCGCTGCTGGTGGTGTGCTGACAGATAAGCGCACGCGGCTGTCCACTGAGAATGTAGACAGACTCACGTTCATAAAGATGAACAAATAATGGATCCGCAAGGACTTTTCTATCCCTGTGTCATCCTGGGGAGAGTACAAGCTTGAGGATTTGGTAAAATCAACTCACCAAACGTTTTAAGCTTTAAAATTGCTAATAATTTGCAGCTGCATCTAGGCCGGAAAATAATTTTGGGCCTGTAGCAGTGTGTGTTACTCATTCTAATAGGCCATCTATACTAAGCTCCACCAGCTTTCAAATTAATAATTATTTTTAGCTGCATCTTGCCTGTAGAATAATTTTGGGCCTGAGAGTGTGTGGTACTCATTCTAATAAGCCATCTATACTAAGCTCCACAGCTTTCAAATTAATAATTATTTTTAGCTGCATCTTGCCTGTAGAATAATTTTGGGCCTGTAGCAGTGTGTGTTTCTCATTCTAATAGGCCATCTATACTAAGCTCCACCAGCTTTCAAATTAATATAATTTTTAGCTGCATCTTGCCTGTAGAATAATTTTGGGCCTGTAGCAGTGTGTGGTACTCATTCTAATAGGCATCTATACTAGCTCCACCAGCTTTCAAATTAATAATTATTTTTAGCTGCATCTTGCCTGTAGAATAATTTGGGCCTGTAGCAGTGTGTGTACTATTCTAATAGACCATCTATACTAAGCTCCACCAGCTTTAAATTAATAATTATTTTTAGCTGCATCTTGCCTGTAGAATAATTTGGGCCTGTAGCAGTGTGTGTACTCATTCTAATAGGCCATCTATACTAAGCTCCACCAGCTTTTAAATTAATAATATTTTTAGCTGCATCTTGCCTGTGGAATAATTTTGGGCCTGTGCAGTGTGTGGTACTCATTTTAATAGGCCATCTATACTAAGCTCCACCAGCTTTATACCGAATACTGTATAAAATTTTAGCATTTTTAGGCTGAATCTCTGCCTTTAGTATATAAGTCGGCGGAGAGCGGGTGTCGGATTAACTCATCTCCGTCGCGCGTCTTGCAGCCCCCGCTTTCACGATTCCAGTCTTTGCAGCGTCACATGGCCGCTAATTAAGCTGTAGCACTATTCATGATTAATAGGTAGCATTGACGCTCAACAACGCTTTGAGAACGCGGGAAAGAGAAGTGCAGGGACCCTGAAGGGGGTGTTAGCATATTACCTGTCCCTCGGTCCACGCAGCCACTGTCCTGTCCATCTGAGAATGTAGACAGACTAACGTTCATAAAGATGAACAAATCATGGATCCGCAAGGACTTTTCTACCCTGTGTCATCCTGGGGAGAGTAAAAGCTTGAGGATTTGGTAAAATCACCTCACCAACCGTTTTAAGCAACTCTGGGGCAATTGATGCTACTTAAGTGGTGTCTGTGCCCCAAATTTTTGGAAAAAATGGAGACTCATTTTGGAGTCCCCTTGCTGTGTTTTACGTGAGTTGGCATGTCAATTACAGGTGGGTTGGGTCTTTCCCACCCCCTTTTAACCGTAAGAAACTACATACACTATGGCTTGGGGTAACACAGATGGTTGAGTGTGAAACTAGAGCTGTTTACTCATACTATAGCCTGGGAATCAGAGGTCTGCTCCAAAGCTTGAGTGTCTGCTAGTCAGCGGAGTAGCCACCGGCTGTAGATATAATTACAAATTTTTAACTGCATCTAACCCAGACAATAATTTTGGGCCTAGTAGCAGTGTCTGCTAGTCAGCGGAGTAGCCACCGGCTGTAGATATAATACAAATTTTTAACTGCATCTACCTAGACAATAATTTTTGGCCTAGTAGCAGTGTCTGCTAGTCAGGGAGTACCACCGGCTGTAGATATAATACAAATTTTTAACTGCATCTTGCCTGAACAATAATTTTGGGCCTAGTAGCAGTGTATGCTAGTCAGCGGAGTAGCCACCGGCTGTAGATCTAATTACAAATTTTGAACTGCATCTAACCCAGACAATAATTTTGCAAACAAATTCAGATAGACGGTTTCAAAGGAGCTCCAGGCTGGCAATAAAGGCAGATGAGATTAAGGTTGTCCGCTGCAGCTCCGGCCGGGTACCTCAAGAGAGGATCAGACATAAGTGATGATAAAGCAATCCGGTCATAAGGAGCGCGAGGGACGCAATTCAGCTGATATTAAAAAGTCTTCATTTATTGATATCCACAACGCGTTTCAGCGGAATAGCACTGTCTTCCTCAGGTGGCAGTTATACATAGAATGGAGTAGGAAAGCTATATAAAGGTGGAGCAGCAAATGAAAATTAAAAGGCAATTAATCAGAACACCCACATGATTAAAAATGCAAATATGACTGCAAAAAAGAAAAAAAACAATAAAAATGCAAATATGACTGCAAAAAAGAAAAAAAAGAAAAAAAAAACACAGATAAATTGAATAAAACCAACCTAAAAACGACATAAAAACAATGTACACAAGGAAAAATAAATGAAAAGAAATAAATAAATAACAAAATGCATATATTACGTGACTTTTTCAATAGTGAGGTTTAACCTCTCAGGGGCCAGTGTACCAAGTTTAAAAATCCAGAAACTCTCCCTTATTATTAGATTATTATACCGATCAGGCATAGCATGTGGTATCTGGTCAATAACAGTGAGTTTTAACAAATTCAAATTCTTTTGGTGCACTAGGGAGAAATGTTTTGAGAGACTGTGCAGCATGAACCCATTTCGGATATTTTGACGGTGCTTGTTGAGCTTTGCATGCATCGTCTGTATCGTCCGACCGATGTACTGCAACCCACAACCGCACTCAATTAAATAAATAATGTAGCACGATTGGCAATTGACATGACAGTTGATTTTAAAACTGGTGCCTGTGGTTCGAGATTGAAATTGTTGCACCCCATTCATAATAGAGACGCAACATAAACACTTAGAGGTCCTACATGCAAAACAACCCGGATTAGAATTTATCCAGGTTGCAGATGAAGATAAGAACTTGAGAGTTGTGTTGCTGGGGGCAACTAGATTTTGAAGAGTTCAGTTTTTCCGAAAAAACTACAATAATTTTGGGCCTAGTAGCAGTGTCTGCTAGTCAGCGGATTAACCCAGCTGTTAAGCAAGCTACACCACCTGTACTTTGGACACTTATTTTTTTCAAAGGAAATGCTTCGGGCCCCCGGGAAAATCAGTGAAGAGCATCAGGGAGGCACCCCAAGGCACAGGGGCTGTGAGTGGCGGTAGGACGCCTTGCGGTGGACCGCCAAGCTCGATCCTTATAAAAGCTTTTTAACTGCAGCAGCTTTACTGGACGCTACTGGACCTGGCATTACCGCAGCTGCTGGCAAGAGACTTGCCCTCCAATAGATCCTTGTAAAAGGATTTAAAGTGTACTCATTCAAATTAGAGAGACAATTTAAATAAAAATGATTAGACCTGCCTTCACCGCAGTGGAGCTCGCTCGACCTACCAGAGGACACGCACCAGTATTGGGAGAGGGGGGCTGGCCGTCAGGTTCCACCGCAGCTCTGGCACAAAACTGGCACAAAACCGGCGACACGCAGGTCGCACGGGCCGGAACTGACTGGCCGTGTCGGCTTGGCACTTTTTTGGTTTTAGAAGGGCATGACATGCCTATATCTGTGTCTCCCCCTCCTTTTACTCCTCCACCTCTTTTCTTTTTGCATGACTATATGTACTTGTCACTTTTCCATGTGTTAGTTGTGTCTTGTGAGCAATTCGTCAGCTTTTGGACACCTTTGAAGTGTTTTCTATGTGTTTCTATGTGTTTTGGTCTGCCTGCCATTGGTTTTAACGGTGTTCGACGGTGTTAGACGAACAGTTCGACGAACAGTTCGTCGAACACATGGCTGTTTGGCGAACCGAACCGAACTCGAACACTACGGGGGTGGCTCATCAGTACCCAGAACTGAACAGCATTTTCCAGATGACATCATACTAACGCTTTGTAAAGTGATTGTATTGCGTCCTGGTCCCACAAATCCTTGCCTCTTTTAGTACATGACAATGACCTGGTGGCTTTAGAAGCTACTGATTGACATTGCATGCTGTTATTTAGTCTGTGATCTACAAGTATACCCAGATCCTTCTCTGCAAGTGACTCTTCTAATTTGTCTCCCTTTGAATATACATAGAATACACTACCCTTAATAGTTTTAATTAACCATTTCCCAACATATGACTTAGATAACACTTAATAGTTTTAATTAACCATTTCCCAACATATGACTTAGATAACGTGTTAAAGGTCGGGACCTGCTTCTAACAGCTAGCTGTGACTGGGCTTAATAGAAGAATTAAAATGTTCTTATAAGGTAGTAGTAGTGTATATTAGTCAAACAATGGCAGGCTTATGGCCTTTGGGGCAATAAAATGCATAAAACAGTTAAAAATGTAAAAAAAATATATTAAAAAATGCTAAACGATTAAATTTACATTCTTCTCCCTTTCCAAAATAAATAAATAAACATATTGGTATTTTCACATCCATAAAAGTCTGGTCTATGAAAATATAAGATCATTTTTAACCCACACAAGTAATCACGGCAAAGAAAAAAAACAACAGACTTGTTATTATTTCTTCAACACACCTTTCCAAAATGCGATTAAAAATGACAAATTATCGTACATACCCCAAAGTTTTATCAATAAAAACTTCCATTCACCACACAAAAACTCAAGCCTCCACACAGCTCTATCAATAACCAAATAAAAATGGTATGGGTCTCAGAAATTGGTAACTCAAACCAAATTTTTTTTTTTCAAAATTCGATTTATTTATTTTTTTTAGAAACCAGTAAAATTGAAAAATAATAGAATTGCTTTAAAACAACAGCTAAAAAAAATGGTAAAATCAATTTGTTTTCACCATTTCTCCCCACTTGGATTTTTTTCCATTTTTAAATACATTATAAATAAATAGTGTGATTATTGATTAGTATAATTAAAAATTACAAATCATCCTGCAGAAAAAATTTTTTTCTCAAGGCTATAAAAGTAAAAATGTTTTGGCTCTTGGACTACTAGCTCCACCGAAAAGGAGATAATAATGTATGCTATGCATTTATAAATGACTGTGTGCAAATACCTGCATGCAACTTATACATGGATGAAAAAGTGCGGTCATTGGAAGGGTCTATTACGTCAGTTTAAGAAAAAATGAGACCAATTATTGTTGGGTATTACTTAATGTGTGAATATGTAGAGCTAGACATAGAAGAATATGTCAAAATATTAGAGAGATATCTAGAATAACTCTGACCAGATGAGCTTTCTACGTCGGTGGTCAGTATAATAGGACCAAGTGGGCTGAAAGACAAAAGGATGGAATGGGCATTAGAGTTGGTTGTATTTCCTCTGAAATTCTTATTGCCTTGGCTATTAACTTGAACCAGAAGACTAAAATTACTATGGAGAAATCCTGGATCTGGGATATGCATCCATACATTAAAAATCCACTTTCCACTTAGAAACATTCTTGGTAGAGATGAGCGAATCGATTTGATTTGAATCGCACTCAAGTCGAGTTTTATGAAATGCAACAGGTCCCATCAAATTGCCCAAAAAATTCACCCTGACTTCTTACACATTACAGGAAATTACATTGGCTACAGAATAATGACGAACTCATATGTGTCCGCAAGGACTTCTCCATAATGCCTTGCTGCTATCACATCACATAGCATAGCGCAGCCAATCAGGATGGACTATCATAGCCTTTATAATAGCCAAAGCAAGGTGTGCAGCAGCCATTTTAGGGTGACTTAGAATAGTGAAAAGACGTCAGGAGTAGAGATGAGCGAATTTGTTCCGATTTTGTTCCCGAATCTGATATTGACTTATTCGAGCCGAATGTATGTCTTATGATCGGTTCCAAACATATTTGGTAATTTCTACTCTATTGACTCTAATAACGTGTGTTCAACGAATATTGCAAAAACAATATTTGATTCCGATCGTACTCGGAACTGAATCCGAAACAAATTCGCTCATCCTTAGTCAGGAGCTCACAGATCGTAGAGAAAGGAAGAGAAAGCTCTAAAGCATTCCTCAAATACTCCAGACACCAATATGTAGAAGAACTGCAGCAGTTTAGATGAGCGTAGCAGTCTTTGAATAATCCAAAGATTCAGCTGATAGGTGGACAGAAAGATAGTAAAGTTTCCTGCAGCAACAATGCCACTCTCAATGTGATTGATCAGTGATATGGTGTAGCTGGTTTCTGTCTTGCTGCATTTGAAATAATATTATGCATTATTTTTAATTATTATTATTATTGAATGTAGTAGAAAGCAGCAGCAAGTTAGCACAATACTTTTTTATAGAAAAAAATCAATGTCAGTCAGAGAAATTGTGCTTGTTTCTGACAAGCAATTATTCTTTTTGTAAGAGGTAATAATTGTTTTTTTTTTTTGCTTTTTTTAAACATAGTAAAATTCCTCAAAATTCTTACTGTCTACCCCACAAATATGTGTGTGTCACAAGCAATTGTTTTTTGCACATCTTACTAGTCAAACTTTACATTTGTACATGACACACCAATACTTTGCCCTGCTGCAGATGCTTGCTTTTTGGATGTGTACCTACTTAGCATTTCTTTTCACGTCATATTTGGAAATGGGGTTGAATTGGATATAAAAAGTAAACGTTTTTTTGCACACCTGATTTACTAGTCCAATGTTACATATGTACTTGCCACTCCTGTACTGTGGTCTTCTGCTAATTTTTAGTTGTTTTTTTTGTGCACCTAACTAGCTAGCATTTCTTGTTACATCATTTTTGTTAAGAGTTGAATAACTAGAATTAAAATGATTGTCAAAAATTAATTATAGTGTTGTACAAAATATATGATAAAATAAAAAGTGACAATGGCAATGGATGGCGCAGTGTAAAAGAAAAAAAATAGCAGCAGCAGAAGCACCACTACTGCCACCAGCTGTCTATGCAATAGTACTACTAAATGTGGGCCATAACTAGCGTCCTTTTTATCCAACAAGCATACTAGTGGAGAGGAAGGCTTGCCTTAGTCACAGGAGCGTGATGTACCTGTATCCTCTGATGGCGACACCATCAGTATCAGTCATTGTTCTGTACAAAATCGATTACCCTGATTAATAATCACTAAGAACAATCTTCTTTTAATCTTAAAAAACATAAAAAGTCTGCCAGTGCGCTGTTATTAATTGAGATGTTGCTAAGTATTGGGTTACCATATGTTTCTACGGAGAGGTTTGTGTTAAAGAGACTGAAAGGTGTTGGATAGAGTTGTAGGAGACCTCAGAGTTTTATAAATGTTGTTTCAGGACTATTAGAGGTTTTGCTGTTTTCTGATTCACTGCAAGTTGAATTTTTTCTGAAAATTCGACGAATTCGACAAATTAGAATTTCAAACCATTTGATCATTTCTAATGCTTGCTAATTTTATGCAGCGATGTGCCAGAGTAAAAGATACTTGTGTGATTATTATGTGTTATGGTTAATTTTCCTACAACACGCTCCATTTAATGTCTGGATGCCTTTTTCACTGAAGATAATGCTTTTTAATCCCCTTAATCTATATGTTTATTTTATAAGTGCCGACCTTAGCTCAGACATGATGAAGAAAGTTTGAAATGATTACTTGAATGTCATTTGATTCACTATGCATGAAATCTAAATGTTTTCCCCATCATATGCGAGATCCCTTTAATATGATATTATTCAATATTTGGATGAGAGGCCCTCCAAAGTCTTCAAAGTGGAGATTACTCATTCTCCCCAGAGCTAGCGTCAATGAAAATGAAATCACAATTATGCAAATGTAACTATTCTCTCCAAAATTACTGCCAAACAAGCCTTTTCAGTGCTCTTTAAGGCATTTCATTCTAGCTGCAAACTTTGTTTATCATCATTTTGTATTTCTCTTTGTATAATGAGCAGCGTAATTAAGAGGAAAACAGAAGCAGTTGAGTTTGCACATGTAATTGATGAGCTAATTGTTTGCATCTACAATCAATTTATAGTCATTCATACAATTGCATGCATGAACATTAGATAAAGCCCAACAGGAAATCAGAAGCCCAAGTTGAGTGTGAAGTTAAGTGTCATTTGTCTTTGGAAACATAATATTCTGCACAAGATGCATATGCAAGTTTAAAAGTACAAATACAAGTAGAAACTTATAGCAAAAATACAATTTACGATTATAATCTCTTTCAGGTCAACAGATTTTCCTTTCATTATATGTTGACCTCATGGAGAGATCTCTAATGTAGGTTTAATAAAGAGGTTGTCCACTACTTTAACATTGATGACTTATCCTCAATCATCAATGACTCATTGGGGGGGGCAAAACCCTCGGCACCACTGCCGATCAGCTGTTCTTGGTGCCGGAGAGGGCCAGAAGTGCTCAGTTACGGAACTGCTTAGTCTAGTGATAGGGAGTGAATGTGCAGTACCTATCAGTAGACAGAGCAGATCCATAACTGAGCACTTCTGACCACCGACTTCACCGAGGACAACCTCTTTAAGCTTAGCAGTTGTTAGTGTCCTATATTGTGCCAATCTCTCACTGGTATACATTTGTTTGACGTAGTGATGCGTTAATCTTCTGAAAATCAGTAAAGAAAATCCACTCGAATTTGGCCAGCAAGTTAAATCCAGTCCCACTGTTGGTCCCCCCACATTTCACTAGAGCTCCAAACTTTAGAACTTTACCCCACAGCATCATGACGCGCGTCACCCCAATGTCGTGCTATCACTTGACCCTTAATCACTGAAATCATGACATTTTTAGATCTACTGAAGTGCAGTATTGGAAAATACTAGAACATGGCAGACCAGACAGGAGTCGATGCCTGAAGACCAGACCAGAGAGAACAGGTGCTGAATGGATAGACTGGTGAAGGCTGTGTCAAGGTGAGTATCATGACTGAACATTTTGTAAATCCTTTTGGGGCCCTTTACAATCCAGTAAAGTAGCAGTTAACCACCATTTTACTAGATTTGTGAGAAACAAATAACCCAAAAATCTGATTCACCTGAATCCATGAATTTGGGGAAATTTTATTCAAATTCAATTAGTTGAGATTTAATTGGCTTATCCCTGTCTTTATGTTTTCAGTTAGCGCCATTTTTGTATACTCTATCAGAGTCATCTGAGTTAAAGGGAACCCGACACCAGTTTTGTCATGTGTCAACTAAAGCTATCACCTTTTTCAGTACCCATGCTGCATTTCATAAATGGTTATATAACCCTCCTGACTCCGCCTGTATGCCCCCAAAAAACCTTTTAAAGTTCTCTT
Source organism: Oophaga sylvatica (assembly GCA_033576555.1). Taxonomy (NCBI): domain Eukaryota; kingdom Metazoa; phylum Chordata; class Amphibia; order Anura; family Dendrobatidae; genus Oophaga; species Oophaga sylvatica. The sequence goes on from JARQOD010000001.1 coordinate 57,941,293, forward strand.
GCGCTGTATGTTAATCCTTCTGGTCCAGTCCAAGAGACGTTCATTCTCGGCTCTCTATCCCTACTCCCGGCTGTTTTCTCACTGGCCCCCTGCTTTGATTGACATGGATGACGCTTCCTGCGTCATCCACATAGCCAGACAAAATCCCACACCTGCACAGAGAAATCACCGGCTTGCGCCTGTGCACTATGCTGTTAGGGCACAGCTGAAAACATCAGTGCGCATGTGCACAGTAATGGTGGCGAAATAGTTCCGGTACATGAGCTGGAAAGACATGTGCCGGAGCATGCTCACTGATGTTTTCGGCTCTGCCCGCAGTACTGCAGAACAAAGTGCATAGGAGTGAGCCGGTGATTTCTCTGAGCGAGCGTGGGATTTCACCCCGCTATGTGGATAACGTCTTCAGCGTCATCCATGTCAATCAAAGCAGGAGGATGGCGAGCAGCACCCAGGAGGAGGGATAGAGAGCCCAGGATGGACGACTCTCAGACCGAACGGACAGGATTAACATACAGTGCGGGATAACTTTAAAACGTTTTTGGGGGGCACAGAGAGGAAGTCAGGAGATTATATAACTTTATGGAATACAGCACAGGAGCTGAATAAGGTCATAGTTTTAGTTGACACATGACAAAACTGGTGACAGGTTCCCTTTAATAGAGTAATATTGTTCGCTGCTAAGAATCTTTAAAGGGGTTTTCCCACGAACAAAGTACATTTTAATTAATAGATCTTGGAATAATAATAAGTTCCACAATTGGATGTGCACTGGACAGTGCACAGTGTGTGTGCTGGGGGGATTCAAAATTCTGCAGTTACACAGACTGCACACTTTTCTTACAGTCCCTTTAAAGGGTTAGTCTGATACCTATAATGCTCTTTATAAATATCTATCTTTAAGCCTTAAAGGGAATCTGTCACCCTCTGGGATGTTTTTAACCTATTAATATGGGCATACAGGTGATACATTGGTAAAAATAGACATACCTGTTTTTATCATTGTATAATATCTGAAGGTTTTTCCCATTGCAGCATATCTGCAGGTTAACAGTGTTATTCCTGGTGACAGGTTCTCTTTAAGTTGGTTGTACATTTTATAGATAATGGTTTAAATCTATTCTGGCCAGCCCAACGATTCCCACCAAGTCTGCATGGGAATCAAGGATAAGAATACCATTGGACAGACAAGATACAGTGTATACCAGAAAGCTATTTTATGGCCATTTTTCAATAAATTTTTATGGTTAGCTCCATCCAAAAGAATCCTTTCCACTGTTGTCCATTGTTATATTTAACTTTATTTCCCTAAAAGTTATATTCCATAGAAATTGTTGGATCCTTATAAATAAAGCCTGTTATATTGTACATTACATGATTAGTCTCATGGCTTCTGTGGAGTTATGGTGCAGAAATCATTCCGAGGTTATAATTAGTGATGGGCGAGCACTGAAATGCTCAGGTGCTCATTGCTCGGGTCGAGTAAATTGGAATACTCGGGTACTCGGATAGAACAACAAGCCCAATGTAAGTCTATGGGAGACCCAAGCATTTTTACCGCGATCCCACCCGGGGGTCCTTTTAAGGTCTAAAAACATCTGAAAATGATAGAAACACTGCTCAAATGACACAGGGACATCATGGGGATCGCCCCTGGAAGCATTTCTGACTCCTAGTTCACAGCTTTAAACAATGATGTTAAGAGTTTCATGCCATTTTTACCGGAGCACCAAAAAACACACCAAAATGAAAGCAAAACAGATTTTGCTGGGAAATATGTAAAGGTACATCCTTTCCTGGTCAATGACTTGTATATAAGGCAAAATAATTAAGCCAGACCAAAATGTTCCTCCCCCACTTGGGCTATGTTCAGACGCAGCGTTTTTGAAGTGTTTTTCAACTTTAACATTGCTTTCAACCAATACAAATGCATTTACTTGGAAATATCAGTGTAACATTTAACAACCCTAGCTCGCCGTGTGGTGTGTGACACATAAGCAGACACATCTTGTTTTATTTATGAAGGAGGGACTCAAAGTCACAGAGCCTATTTTTACCGGGGCATCAGGCGGCATTAATCTTCTTAAAGGCCATTATTAAACAGTGGGTCTCCTAAACTGTTATTGCCTATGAGTGGATGGGCTGCCAAGAATTATGACACACCACAATACCCCTTTCACGAGAGGTACAGGAGGGCTTCCAAAAAATTGTTGCATTGAATGCAAGGCCACGTACTGGATGACCACCAGAAAATCCACTTCACATTATTCATTTTGTACTCCCATTCTGTTTTCTTATGCATTGACTGCAAGTCCTGCCCTGCTACCAAGTCATAGCACCCCAATAACCCCATTCCCCCCCCTTTGGAAGAAACATGTAGGAGGGCCTTTTAACAAAAAATGTTCCATTAAAAAGGAGCGGGTCTCCTAGACTTGTAATGGCCATACACTAAGTGTTTTGGGCTGACAAACATTTTCCCCTGTGGGGCACATCTCAACCTTTTCCATAACAAGTATTTAACGCCCAGCAAAAACCCACACCCTTGTTAGGATTTCGACACTGGCTGTAGCAGCACAGAATACGTTAACGCTTGCGATCTAGTGGCGGCGGATGATGAGACTTGGACGAAGGCCTGATTAAAAACTAGGCCCAATTTCTAGGAGCTGGTCTCCTAGACTTGGAATGCCCATACACTTAGTGTATGGGCTGTCAAACATTTTCCCCTGTGGGGTACACCTCAACCGTTTTCAGAACAAGTATTTTACGCACAGCATAACCACCCACCCTTGATAATAATTCGACACTGGCTGTAGCTGCACCGAACACATAAACCCTTTTGATCTAGTGGCGGTGGAGGATGAGACTTGGAGGAAGGCCTGATTAAAAAATAGGCCCAATTTCTAGGAGCGAGTCTCCTAGACTTGGAATGCCCATACACTTAGTGTATGGGCTGGCAAACATTTCCCCTTGGGGGTGTACATATTTTTGTATTTTGGTGACGGGCATCATAACACCCTTGCCAAAACATAGGGTGGCCGGAGCATGACTGAATATATTCACCCTGGTGTTCAAGTGGTGGTGGACGGTAAGGATGAGGAGGAGGACACCAACTAGTCAAAATCAGGAAGCATACATCCATGTTTGGTTGTGAAGAGGTGCATGGGAATACACCTCCCAAAAAACACTACATTGGAGTTTAGGCTTCGCTGTCATCATTTAGTGGTGTCGAGAAGTCAGGCCCAATCCATCCCTTGTTAATTTTTACAAGAGTCAGCCTGTCTGCATTTTGCGTAGAAAGGTGAATGCGCTTATCTGTGATAATGCCACTAGCAGCACTAAAAACCCGCTCAGACAAAACGCTAGTGGCAGGGCAGGCCAGGACCTCCAAAGTGTAGAGAGCCAGCTCATGCCACGTGTCCAGCTAGGATACCCAATAATTTAAAGGCACAGAGGAATCACGGAGGATGTTCGTACGGTCAGCAAGGTACTCCCTCAGCATCCTAGAAAACATTGCATTCCTTGTGAGATTAACCCGCGCCTCAGTGCATGGGCGATGGGAGGTCTTAGAAAACTGTCCCAGAACTTTGCCAGTGTTCCCCTGCCTCTGCTGGAGTGGACTTGTGTCTGTCTCGCCTGTCCTGCCTGGTTGGCCAACAAACTGTTCTCTGCCGCCAGCATTTTGATATGGGAATATTTTTAATAATTCTGCAACAATGGCCCTATGGTACTGCAACATTTTGGTACATCTGCCTCTGGAACAAGAGACTGAAAGTTATCCTTGTACCATCAGTTTAAAAGTGTCGCTGACCAGTAATGACTGGTACCCAATATTTTGACAATAAGAGGGTCACAGGAAAGGTAGCGCAACATAAAGTCAGCCATGCATGCCAGACTGGTAACAGGCAAGCCTTCCGTGTCCTCACCAACAGGACAACTGACCAAGGTGTCCTCCTCCTCCTCTTCCTCTTCTTCCCTGTTCTCAGGCCATCCACACTGAACAGACTGTATGACAGTTGTACAGTTGTGGTTATAGTCCCGTCTACAGCTCATGAAAGTAGCTCCTGTTCTTCCTCCTCCTCTTCCTCATTGTCAACAAATCCACGTTGGGATGACACGAGGCTGGGCTGTGTGTAATCACCCTGTATGGTTCCTTGATCCATGTCCTCGTGATCCACTTGCAATGCCTCCTCTTTCATTGTGAGCAGAGAGCTTTTCAGAATGCAGATGAGCGGGATGGTGACGCTAGTTATGGCATCATCTCCGCTTACCATCTTGGTGGACTCCTCAAAGTTTTTGAGGATGCTACATATGTCTAACATCCATGTCCACTTCTGAGGTCTTATATGTGGAGTCAAGTTTGACAAACGATGGCCTTGTTGATGCTGTTATTCAACAACTGCCCGCATCTGCTCACAAATCCTTTCTAAAATATGCAGTGTAGAGTTCCAACGCGTTCGGTCATCACACACCAGTTGGTGAGCTGGAATCTGCAATCACTGCTGAAGCACAGCAAGGGCGGCTCAAGCATTAGCTGACTTTATAAAATGTGCACACAGGCTGCGTACTTTAACCAGCAGATCTGGCAGTCCGGATAGCTTTTTAGAAAACGTTGAACAACGAGGTTCAGCACATGGGCCAGGCATGGTACATGTGTCAGTTCGCCTTGCCTCAAAGCCGCCACGAGGTTCCTGCCATTGTCACACACAACCATGCCTGGCTGGAGATTCAGTGGTGTCAGCCACACATCTGCCTGCTCTTTCAGACCTGTCAACAACTCTTCAGCATTGTGCGGTTTGTCACCTAAGCAAATTAGTTTCAGCACAGCCTGTTGCCGCTTTGCTTTGGCAGTGCTGCAGTGCTTCCAGCTTGTGAATGATGTGCTCATTTCAGACATGGAGGCTGAAGAGGAGGAGGAGGAAGAGGAGGTGCAGGAGCTGTACACAGTGGGGGCAACCCAGATTGACATAGGGCCCGCAATCATTGGCGTTGGAAGGATGTGTGCAATCCCAAGGTCTGACTGGGTCCCGGCTTCCACTATGTTAACCCAGTGTGCCGTCAGCGAGATGTACTGTCCCTGGCCACAAGCACTTGTCCATGTGTCCGTGGTTAGGTGTACATTCCCAGTAAATGCATTGTTGAGGGCACGGGTAATGTTGTGGGACACCTGCTTGTGTAATGCTGGGACGGCACAGTGGGAGAAATAGTGGCGGCTGGGGACAGAGTACCTTGGGATGGCAGCCGCCATCAGGTTGCGGAAATCTTCCGTCTCCACGAGCCTGAAAGGCAGCATTTTGACTTCAAGCAGGCGATAAATATAAGAATTGAGTACTGTGGCCTGTGGAGCATTGGCTGCGTATTTCTGCTTACGCTCCAATGACTGGAGTATGGACAACGGAAGGCTGCGCTGGGACAAGGACGTGGACGTGCTTGATGATGGTGCTATTTGACTGTGGGCAACGGCAGGTGCACAGATATGAGCAGGCACGGAGAAACCACTACTATAAATGTGTGGCCTGTATTTTGTTTTTTTTTGGCTAAATAGTGCTGTATATAAGTACAGTGACACACAGGACAAATAAAGAAAACGGCCGTAAACTGGCCAAACTTTGAGCACGCACAGATATCAGCTGGCACGGAGACACCACTACGACAAATGTGTGGTCTTTTTTTTGCTAAATAGTGCTGTATATAAGTACAGTGCCAGACAGCAAAAAAATTTGATTTAGGGCTAAAAAGACCAAAATTTTTAGCAGACGGATGGATGAGGCTTGTCACAGATATACCATACTGTAAAATATGTGACCTGTATGTTTTTTTGGGAGGTTCAGCAAAATAGTGTTAAGAAATTGTGTAAGACACTCAAAAAAAATCTACTCAATCGTACCACATAAAAATTAAATATTTCTCTGCGTACTCAAAAGGGATGTTTGGGACCACTTTAAAATTGCTGGATTTTCACGCTGTGCTAGGAAAAGGATCTGGCTGTATTGTGCACTGTCAAAAAGCAAATGGAGGAAAAAAAAAGGCTCTGGATTGCTTTGCAATAAAAAAAACTCTATTAGCCCTGGCCAAAAAAAAATTTCAAAGCCAATTACACCTGGGGTTTGGTATATAAGGCCAAGATATCCTACAGGTAGCGGCAGCACCAGAACACAGGAAGGGAGTGGACCCTCTTGATGTATGCAATGATCTATATACACATATACATTGCCTGCAGGCCTTGCACTGATGTGTATAGTGCGACGTACAATCCCCTTCCTACCTAACACTGGAACCTACAGTATATACTCAGCAATCAGTCCTTAGAAGGACTAATGGTTTAGCTGGATTTGAGTAGTTTACGATGGTAGACCACTCACTAACTAATAAATCCCCAATTCTGACTCTATCTCGGCAGCAGCTCTCCCTACACTATCTAAATTCGGAGCTGAATGCGCTGAGAAGGGCGGCGTCCGGTCTCTTATACCTCTGATGATGCTGTGCGGCCAGCCAATCACTGCATGACCACAACAAAGATTTCTGCAGCGTTTCATTGCCTGGCAGACAATCCCTGCATCATGATTGGGTCTGTAAAGTCCGCCAAAAAAGCAGGGTTGAGATCCGAGTTCCCGCCGAGTAATCTCGGAAATGCTCGGTGCTCACTGAGTACCGTGATACTCGGGCGAGTAACGAGTAGTGGCGAGCACGTTCGCTCATCACTAGTTATGATCTATTCATCCAATTATTCCAATAATTAAACATTTGGATTCCATTTTTATAAATTTATAAAGGGAGCTAAAAGTGTTTACTTGATTGAGGTGGAACAAATAGTTTAGACTTGTATTGCAAGTTGAATAGTTCTACAAACTATAAAGATACAAAGATTTTGATGACAATATTAATACAAAAAATAAAATTAACTTGATCATAATATTAATACATAAAATAAATTATATTGAAATCATTAGCAGAATTCCACTACCTTATTTGTCTACTGAGACTCTCCCAAGCACCAAATGTAAGACCAAAGACACCTATACGGTACCTCTTGTATACAGGTGCATAAAGCATCAATATATTCTGCAGCATTTTACCGTTCAGAGGGTACAGGTTGAAACAATATCAGTCATTACTGAGTAACATAATTCTACAATTTAAACAATTTATACAAGAGGAGTGAAGGCCCTGCACACAAAATAGCCAATGAGGAAATAGGGGTGGCATGAAAGGTAAAAGGTGCTTGTCGTGTATGATCGAGCCATTTAATAAAGGGTATTCAGTAGAGCTGCATGAACCGGTCACAAGCCAGTATATATACATGTACAAGCACAAAGTACAGCTGAGTGCACAGTGTGTGGGACCAGATCAACTGAAAATTTAGGAAGGGAGAACAGAGAAAGTTAGATTAGTGAGCCAAGGTGATAGACCTGTCAAAACAGATATGTTTTTAGGGCACACTATAAAACTATAAATACTGGAAATTAACCGGATTGTTGTGAATATGCTGGAGGCGGCTTCTGAGCTGGGGCTCCCTCCGGTGGTTGCTGAAGGTAATGAACTGATTAACTGTAGACTGTGAGCCCTCGTGGGCAGGGTCCTCTCTCCTTCTGTACTTATGCGTCCCTTGTCTAGCACATGTTTATTGTATCTGTCTATATTTTTCCCCTTTTCATATGTAAAGCGCCATGGAATAAATGGCGCTATATAAATATATAATAATAATAATAATAATAATGAATGGCCTTCATCTGGCGCTGAATGGTAGGATATAAGTGGCCTGAGTTCCCAGCGGCCTTGCCGGTTATCAATTGTTCTTCTGGTCTTGCTTGAAGCACTGCTAGTTTCCTGCTCTCCTTCAGATAAGTGTTTGCTGTTTTTTTTTTCTCTGTTTGATTTTCTCTGCTGGTTTGCTGCCTGCAGTGGACTGCAGAATGTCCCCTTTTGAGGGTCTGGCGCTGCAATTGTGCTCCATTTGTGTCTGCACTTTTGCTTTGCTCTTTTGTTACTTTTATTTGCTTAATAGCGTTTTGTTACACCAGAGATCTGATTTAGGTGGAAGAGGTCGTGTGATCTCAGGTTTTTTGGCAATCAGAAGTGTTGGTATTTTTGTTAGGGTTTTTGTTGGATTGCAGTCAGAATTCTTTCCTGTACTTTTCTGTCTAGACAGATTGGGCCCCAGCGTTTGCTCATTCTATTTTCTGTCTGTGTCCGTGCTTTCTTCTTGTCTAACCGCCATTACATATTTGGGGGCTTCCTATTTTCTTTGGGGATCTGCTCCGGGGCAGATAGCTTTCATCTTTCTGCCTTTAGGTGTAGTTATCTCTCAGGCTGTGACGAGGCGTCTAGGATCAACGTAGGAACGCTCCACTGCTACCTCTAATTGTGTGGTTAGTTCAGATTACTGCAATCCAATAGGTTCCAGCCTCTCTGGTGTATTACCGCTTTTGCTATTTTTTGCCATTTTTCCTCAGTTACCGAAACATAACACCGGATTGTCTGAGGTAGTGCATTCCAGAGAACTGTTGCAGCACGAGAGAAGTCTTAGAGACCGAAGTGTGAGATATAGATTACTGTGGATGTTAATCTTAAAATCTTAGCAGAATAGAGAGCATGGGTAGGGTGGTAGACAGATATGAGGTAGGAAAATTTGTTTAGTGCAGAACTATGGAGAGCTTTGTGGGTGAAGTGATCAATTTTATGTTGTATTCTATAGTGGATGTGGATTCCTCAATAATGTCAGATCACATATGGGCTCTTTATTGGGTAACATCGCTTCCTTTTACAGATGTGTAAATAAGAGGAAGATGATTGGCGTTTCCCTGAAGATGTTGTGGATCACTGTAATGTGTTATAGTAATATGTTAATCAGGGCAGGGATTAGGTAACCCACACTTTGCTTTTCCTTTTAACCATGTGCTTTACTTCTATCCTCCCGTGTTCCCTTGCCATCCACATTCACCGCCCCATCCCCCCTCCATCACGACTCATACACATCAGCCCCTCTATACTTCCCTCTCCCATGTACAGCTCCCATGCACTCCTCACCTTCCTGAAAAGCCTCAGCCCATCTTGCCCAAGCACATCGCAGAAAAAAGCTACTCACAATTCCAAAAACTGCTTGCTCTTTATCTTCCTACTCCTACTGATTGCAGGGGACATCTCCTCCAACCCTGGTCCACCATCCCCCAACCTCAACTCTTACCCTACCTCATATCGAAACCATAATAATCTTATTAATATTATTTGCACTCCCTCGTCTCCTTCTTTTAATTGTGCCCTCTGGAATCCACGGTCTGTATGTAACAAGCTTCCTTTCCTGCACAACTACTTTCTGACCAACTCTCTTAATCTGTTGGCCCTCACAGAAACCTGGATTCAGGATTCTGACACTGTCTCCCCTGCTGCCATTTCCCATGGTGGCTTACAATTCTCCCATTCCCCGAGACCCACAAACAGACATGGTGGTGGAGTCGGAATACTCCTGTCCCCACAATGCACTTTCCAGGTCATCCCCCTCATTCAATCACTCTCATTCCCTTCTTTTCAGGTCCACACCATCAGGCTCTTCCATCCCCTCTACCTCAGAGTAGCGGTCATATATCGGCCCCCAGGCTCGCCCACCAGTTCCTTGACCATTTCTCAGCCTGGCTGCCGCACTTCATGTCCTCAGAACTACCAACCCTTATCCTGGGAGACTTCAACATCCTCATTAACAGCCCCACTTCCACATCTGCATCCCAGCTTCTATCACTAACCACTTCTCTAGGCCTCTCACAACTTTCAACCTCTGAGACACACAAGGATGGTAACACCCTTGACCTGGTCTTTGTCTGGATCTGTTCAATCTCCCACCTAAATAACTCACTGCTTCCACTCTCTGACCACAACATTCTCTCCTTCACGCTCACAAATTCTCGACCACTCCAGCGCACTCCTACCTACCACACATTCAGAAATGTACAAGCCATTACCCCTCAGACACTTTCAGACTCCCTACACTCATCACTGTCTCCAATCTCCTCTTTTTTCTGTCCTGATCTGGCTGTTCATCACTACAATGACACTCTTAGAAGCACCCTTGACCAAGTAGCGCCGCTCAACCTCAGAACTTCCAAACACATAGTAAAACAGCCCTGGCTCACATTGCAAACTCATCTTCTCCAGCGATGCTCTAGGAGTGCTGAATGCCTATGGAGAAAAACCCGCACACCAGAAGACTTCATCCACTTCAAATATATGTTAAGAACTTATAATGCTGCCCTTCACCTCGCCAAACAGACCTACTTCACCACCCTGATCTCCTCACTAGCCGACAACCCCAAGAAACTTTTTGACACTTTTCACTCCCTCCTCAGGCCAAAAGCACAAGCCCCTATCACGGACATCTGTGCTGATGACCTGGCCTCCCACTTTATAGAAAAAATAGATAATATCCATCAGGAAATCTGCTCCCATCCACCAAGTGCTGTGAATCCCATCCCTCCCTGCATTTCCCCTGGCTCACTTTCCACATTTGATCCCATCACAGAAGAAGAAGTCTCCAGACTCCTCTCCTCCTCTCGTCTGACTACATGCACTACCGACCCCATGCCCTCACATCTCCTCCAATCTCTCTCTCTAGTTGTCACAACTCACCTAACTACAATCTTTAATCTCTCCCTTCTCCTCTGGCATTTTCCCATCCTCCTTCAAACACTCCATCATTACTCCATTACTAAAGAAACCCGCTCTCGACCCTTTCTGCACAAACAACTACAGACCAGTCTCCAATCTCCCCTTCATCTCTAAACTCTTGGAGCGCCTAGTCTACTCCTGCCTTACCCGTTACCTCTCCACTCACTCCCTCCTAGACCCTTCACAGTCCGGCTTCCGCCCCCTACATTCGACTGAAATTGCACTCATCAAAGTGACCAATGACCTTCTGACAGCAAAACGTAACGGTGACCACTCTCTGCTCATGTTTCTTGGTTTTTGTTTTCTCTGTGTAATGGTCATGTGTTAATATGCATTTACATTTTGCATACACATCAACTTACTTTTTCAGCTCAGACCTAGTTTTTCATTTAGTTCTTAGTGCATCTTGTGCATATAAGGGTGGGACCGCCCTGCTTCTGAGCTGAGAAATCCATACTGTCTGGCCTATGCTTTTACTGGTGGGTTCAGTCTCTCTGTCCTTGTTCACATTTGTCACTTGACAAGTGGAAAGGTTTTTAATACAAGAGTTAGGACTGTCCCACAAAGGGTTGCCTTGACGTGGTGGGATGGCTTGTACATTCTTTTGATCAAAATTATGTTTACCAAATACCCTTATTATTATTACTACCTTCATGCATTTTTTGCAATATATTTTTTATTTTATTTTGTTTTCACTGCTTGGACATTGCTGTCTTATTTTTAATCATGAACATTAAAAGTTTTTTTTAACCATTTCATTCCACACTGGATATCTCCATTTTTGTATTTCTGACAGATTATTATGACCTGTATTATGACTGAACAGTAACATCAGTAAAGCAGTTTCCATCTGGTAGTAACTTAGAAATTGATGTAACAGCGTTGGGTTACTGCAAAGAGCAAGATTTCATGATGACATGTGAAATCTCATGCTTTTACAGCAGCAGGACCAAGCAAGGTTTTGAGATCTATCGCTGCATGAGATTCCACAACCAATTTGGATACAACTTGTGATTAAAAGTTTGTTTTTTTTGTATAGCATTAGGGACACTTGTGACCATTTTTGCTCATATACAACTATTGCTCATATACAACTATTAGAAAAATTAACAGTATGAGGTGTCTCATTCTTTTCTTAAATAAAAAGAGCAGCCCTGGTGATACGTGCTCTTTGAGTTTCCATCCAGTTTACCGCATTGACATTCAGAAATGCTAATTCCTGATATTTTATGGCTACATTTGCCTTCACTATTTATTTATTTATCTACAGCCCTATTCACTCATACTCCACCACCCATAGTCCTTTTCTCCATTCTCCAATAAAATCAAACCCCTCTCTAACCTATCTACCCCTTTATTTTCTGCCTCGTCTTATCCCCTCAACCCTAGTTAAAATGGTCCCCCACCCCTGCAAGAATTCTTTTGCACAGCAGATTTGTGAATGCAAGCACACGCTGATAGAAAAACTACTAGTAGCTTTCCCAGCTGACAGCCAGGGCTCATTGGAACAATGGCGTAGGAAGTCGCCACTGCAGCTTGGGCACTGCCTCGGATGGCAGGGTTAACATGGCCAAAAGTGCACTCCGGCATTTTTTTTTATTGCCACTCGTTACCAATTAGTAATATATATGTAAATAGTGCATTAGAAGACTTACCGGTCATCGTGTTCGGCCGTTTCCAGTGAAGGTCTTCTACTGCATCACATGACCGCAGTTGCGACCTTGTGGCTCACACAGAGTCTCCTGTGTAGACCTGAGCTCACTTTCTCAATGTAAGTCTATAAAACTCTGAGAGACTCTTATAGATGTAAATTAAGAAATTAATTGATAGTCTTGAGTGTTTTCTGGCAAGGAAGACCTGTGGTCACATCTTGCAGGATTGAACCGGAGCAGAGCTAGAAACGGCAGAAGACAGAGATGGGTATTTTAAAAGGAATCTGTCAGTAAGATCAACCCTCCTAAGCTGTGTACAGTATATGGGCAAGCAGGTCATGCAAAACTGAATAAAATGACACCTTGATATGTGCAATAGCAGTTCCAGACACAGGTCTCTCTGAGGATCTGCCTCCAAAAGATGTAAAGATGACATGTGGGAAATGTTATTTCTTAACTATTTTTTGTGACACCACTCTCTGATTTAAGGTTCAAAGATTAAAAGGTTGAAAATTGCTAAATTTTCAAAATTATTGCCAAATTTCTGTTTTTTTTTTTTATAAATAAACGCAAGTTATATTGAAGAAATTTTACCACTAACATGAAGTACAATATGTCACGAAAAAACATTCTCAGAATCAGTGGGATCCGTTGAAGCATTAGTAGGATAATATAGGACTTAGAGCAGTGAGGGGCACTGCAAATTAGGAGTTAGCAGATTAGGGAATAACAGTGGAATGAGCTAGAGAAGGGTGAGGAGAATGTGTTCTTGCAGTAGTTAGTTGTGAGTAGGCTGGAGAACTGTTAGATTGTGGAAGAGACTGTGTTATAACAGAAGCTCATCAATCCAGATTCCAGGCCCTACAAGTGGAAAGACACACGAGCACGAGTGAATCAGAGCATCATGAGGGAAATAGCGACTAGGCTTTATGGAAATTCCTGTGACGTCTAAGGCTTACAGATTGGCAGCGGCAACCTTTTGTAATGGGTGGGGAACACCAGGAAAAAGCTAGCTCAGCTACTCTGGAAACTGCGGTACCAGAGGATACTTTACAGGTACATGTGGGGTCAGGAAGGGCCAGGGACAGCTCAGGGAAAGGAGTGTCTGTAACCTGTGAAGCTTGCTGTGCGGTTTCTGTAACTAAATTGGACGAGCTAAGTAAAGTTGTTTTGTTGAAAATGAACTTGGACTTTGAAAATCTTTGTGTGTTGCTGAAGGAAGCCGGGACTCTGCAGCCTGAGGAGAACTCTAACCCACAGGTGGGTGAAATGCACTGCACACATAGCACACACCAGAATGGACACTGTGTAAATGCAGCGGGGTGCCAGGGTGTGCCAGAACAGCAGCCCCTCACCATGACTATCACCTTGGCCCCCATTACAAAGGTATCAAATAAACGAAATCAGGGTGGACGGTAAATAAGGAAAATAGACCAGGGTTAAAGATTTCTAAAGAATGGCAACGCCCATGAAATTTCTGACAGTTTATTTATTTCACTCATTTATATAGTGCCATTAATTCCACAGCGCTTTGCAGACATTATTGGCACTGTCCCCAATGGGGCTTGCAATCCAAATTCCCTATCAATATGTCTTTGGCATGTGGGAGGAAACCGGAGGAAACCCAATGCAAACACGGGGAGAACATACAAACTGATTGCCGATGTTGTCCTTGGTGGGATTTTAACCCAGGATCCCAGCGCTGTAAGGCAGCAGTTCTAACCACTGAGCCACCGTGCCACCCTAGAGTTTAAATAAGATGTGGCCCAAAGGTCCCAGCAGGGAGCTAATTAAGCATGTTGATGGTCTTGATGAGTGGGCATGGTGGAGTCAGACGCCCCTGATTCATGAAGAAATGTGAATAGCTTGCCCCATCATGCACCACGCCAGAAATCTAACTGCAGTCCTTGAGATTTCTGGTATAAGGAATGCCACAACTTGTCATGAATTAAATGATCAATGGTATCACAACCATGCCATACTTCTGTCCCACTCTTGCCCCAACCATTTTGCCTGAGCTAAGAGAAACTGGCATGAAAATGCCAAAAGCCGCAGAAACACTTGGCTGTGTCACCTAATGTGTCACCCAATGCTATCCACAGAGAAAGTTGCCACCTAGCAACAGAGGCCTAAGTTATAGGAGAAGGTTCAGATTTCATATATACAACCCATCCTGATTCTGCCTCCTTGTCACCATTTCTGGGCTTGCAATGAGGAACAGTAACGCAGCTGCCAGAAACAATTCAGCCAGAAAATGCTCTATGTGCAGAAGCCCTTATTCCATAGGGTAAACGCTTAAATTAAATCTCATACTGTTACATAAAAAAATATAGTCGATATTTAAATTATCATTTAATAAATGTGAGCATATGACAATTTTTTCAATTTGAAGAATGTATGGCATACTGCTTATTTGATCTTTTTTGAAGGATTAATAAAAAAATGGAATCTAAGGGGTAACATTTCTCCTTGTAGAGAGTGAAATGCTTGGCATGTCAGAGTGAGGAGACTTGTAGATCATGCAATGCTCCTCTGGGAAGTTAAATATGCAATTTGCCTCTTTAGAGAGGAAGAGGACTTGAACTGTAGTGTCACCTATAGGAAGTTGCAGTCCTAAAAGTCAACATCCACCCTTTAACGAGCCTTGCATATGACTTAGAATAAAAGCCAAACCAGAAACTCAATTTGCAGACATGGTTTTTCAGGGGGTTGTCCCTCATCAGTGTATGAGTATAAGTCTCCTTACATTGACATGTCAGGAATGTCACTCTCCACAAGAAGAAACACTACCCCTCAGATCCCGTTCAGAAGCCTCTCATATAGCTAAATGAGATCTCATACTTTGCACTGATGAGGAGCAATACCCCTAAACACAGTGTCTGCAAGTTGAGATTCTGGTTTGGCTTTTATCCTAAGTCATATGACAAGGCTCGTTAAAGGGTCTACTTTGACTTCTAGGATTGCTACTCCCTATAGGTGGTACTAGAGTTCAAGTCCTCTTCCTCTCTCAAGAGACAATTTGCATTACAAAATTATGCTTATGACTAATAACTAGTCTATGTTTCTCTTCTAATGCTATATGTTGAAGTAGATAGTCTTTTATTAATGAGGAGAGATGATTTCAATGACAGCATGGAGAAGTTTTTATTTTGCTTTTAACTTTACATTTTAGAATTTTCATTTTTTTATAATAACATCTATGTTTACGAGCATTGATGTAAAGTGGTAGAATATATACAATACATGTTATATCACTAAAGGATGCTAAAACAGAAAAATCCTATTAAATGAAGGTTTTCTGTGTAAAGGAAAATCCTGTCCCAAATAGTTTTGGGTTGAGAGATTGCATCAAGATTTCTAGTGATATCACGATAGTCACTAATTCTGTGTTAGATGGATTCAAGACCAAGTTCTGCTTTTTATTACCTTTTTATTTCCTTTTTACCCCTTCACTTCCTTGACATTTGCAGTAAAAAGGTTTATAACATCTGAATATACATCTGAATAAATGTAAAGAGAGGGCATATACCTCTAATCATAAATGTCTGACTGCAGCAAGACCCCTCATCAAGACTGACAGGAACAACGGCAGTCTTCATATATTGGGCCTTTTGATGAAATTCTAAGTTATCGGAGGGTGGTCCATTGTTCAAGACCCTCATCAATCAGTCATAATAGAGAGCAGATTCAATGCTTATATAGCTCTGAGGAACCAGCAGGTATATATATTACATAGACAACGCACTAAGTTAAGTGTGCACTGTGTAATGCTTTAATGTCCCCTGTGGTGGCGTTGCAGGGAAGTTGAACATTTTCCACTGGATTTCTCTATAGAATACAGCTGATCGTTGTGCCTCTAGCTATTAAGATGCCAAAATATTCTCAACAGCTGTCAGCCAAAAGCTTGTTTGGCTGAGAGCTACTGCTTTGGACCACACCTTATAGACTTGGCTGAGAAATCATGTGTTCTTAGAGGGGAATTGAGAGTAGACCACCGTCAGACATCACTGGGTCTTCTGTAAGAACAAAAGGATTGGGCTTTAAAAGCCAACATGCCCAAACCTTCCTAACCCAAACATCTGTGAAGCCCTATACACATAAGATAGTTGTCATATTCACAAGATATGAGAGCATGGACAACTTTCCTCAAATGTGTGTGGAACAGTGATGAGCGAGTATACTCGAGCAGCTCGGGTGGTGTCCGAGTATTTGGAAATGCTTGGAGATTTAGTTTCTGTTGCCGCAGCTGCATGATTTATGGCTGCTGGACAGCCTGAATACATGTGAGGAATGCCTGCTTGATAAGGATTCCCCACATGTATGCAGGCTGTCACATAGCCGCAAATCATGCAGCTCGGCAACAGAAACTGAATCTCCGAGCACTTCCAAATACTCGGAGACCCCGAGCTGCCGGAAACCCGAGCAACGAGTATACTCGCTCATCACTAGTGTGGAACCATTAGGCACCATTATAATAAGTATCATCATCAGCTACATTGCTATTTGTCTAAAGACTGTTGCAGATTTCAGCAGAATCATCAGTACACGGACATTGTGGGGGAGTGATCTCTTTTACTGGGTACGTACAACCACCAATCTGCATCATCTCAACATGGAGGATTCAACAAAGAACAGACACAAACCAAAGAGGTCATACCCCACAGTATTTACAATTAACACAACTCCATCTTCTGTCTGCTCAAGAAAATCTCTCCTTCAAGCATGAGCCTGCAGCTGTTGTATACTCAAAGACAACTGGCCATATCGGTGCAAAAAAAAAAATCTAATGTTATTTTGTAAGCTTTATGTTCGCCACAAAATTATACATTTTTATATACCATAGTATGCCATAAACTCCAGGGAGGTGAACTATGAAAACATCATTTGTGTATCATTTCTCATCCTTCAATAGTTTTCCAACCCCTTCAAAATTACATTGAAAAATCTATATAATGTGCGCTCAGATTAATGAACTGTTTGAATCTGGATCAATAAGCACTCAAAGACTTGAACTGTCGACACTTGCTGGAATCAGTTACACGGCCGCTTTATTCACTTTAGAAGAGATGAGTATTTTGTAACTACAGGGGGAACACTTAATAAACACACAATTTAATATATGACTTGGGCAGATTGCTCTTGCTTTACCGAGGAATGAGTAGATAATCCGAACCTGGATGCTCCATCATTGCACATGTAATTACATTATCACTTCCCAATTAACACATTGATTTAAACATCCCAGGAAATGTTTACCTCGCAGAGTAAATGACCATCTTTTATTTGTCTGGCGGGACGGGCAGAGCGAGACGAAGATTGCAAAAGATATAAAACGAAAAGTAAAGAGAGATTAACACTGGAGAGTGGCAGCATTGAAATTATTATTTTCGCTGCAGAACATAAGTGTAAAAAATGGATGATTGAACCTCGGTGTTGTGCTCCAGCCCATTTGTATTCCGCTATGTTCTATTGACTGACATTTAAGTTGAGTACTTATTTACTTGTGTGTGCATGTGTTTACCAAGCATTATACCCTGAAGAAATACATTCAAATTTCTCTTGTTTTCAAATATGGGGTTAGATTTGAGTGGTATCAGCATGTTATCGGCTTGATTAAAAAATAAAAAAAGTACTCTGTATTTTTAATCAAGCCACTGGCGCAGACAGAAGTATGCCGAGTCTATGAAAGTCATTGAAATAAATGCCTTGTAGCAGTTATTTCCTTGCATTTCGTTCTCAAAGAGTGCAAATAAATTGTTTTGTTGCCAATTTCAAACTTGCATGAGAACTAAAGAATGAGAAACTGTCATCAAAAACTATTTAAGAAATGTACAGTATTAATGTTTTAATTTTTTGTAAAAAAACAGCTTTAAACATTTTTTAATTTTATGTAAAATGGTTTAAAAAGATTTGAAATGTTCCACTTTTAAACACTAGGGGGAGCAGCTGCTGAAATTTGCCACGAAAACTTAGTGCACTTCTAGCTCGTATTACGACTGCTGTAAATGTGGGTGGGATCTGGTCACATGTGCATGATGTAACGCTTCTCTTCCCCTTCTGGGAATTTTCAAAATACACTGTGCAAAAAAATAAAGGGAACACTCAAATAACACATCCTAGATCTGAATGAATGAAATATTCTCATTGAATACTTTGTTCTGTACAAAGTTGAATGTGCTGACAACAAAATCACACAAAAATCATCAATGGAAATCAAATTTATTAACCAATGGAGCAAACAACAACAGCAAACAAATCAAGCCTTGTCACATGACTTAGGATAAAAGCCAAAGCAAAATCTTAATTTACAGACACTGTTTTGGGGTACTGCCCCTCATCAGTGCAAAGTGTGATTTGATCTGGTTTGGCTGTGTGGCTCATTAAAGGGTCGACATTGACTTTTAGGATTGCTACTTCCAATAGGTGGCACTAGAGTTCTAGTCCTCTTCCTCTCTAAAGAGACAATTTGCATATTTCCAAGAGGAGCACTGCGGCTTTTAAGGTACTGCCACACTAAACGCTCCCGTTAACGATCACAATAACGACGCATACTAATGCGATCGTTTTTGTGATCGTTTTAAAGTCGCTAGTAGCTGCCACACTTAGCGATCTCGTTAACGACTCTAAAGCGGTTAGCGATCTAATTAACGACTTTAACGGTCATTGCGATGTAAAAAACAGCGCACATCGCTCACAAAAGGTGCCAGACACAGCGATATAGCGTCACCAGCGGGACGCCAACGATCTAAATACGGTCCAGAACTCTAGTGAACGATCAGCGAGATCACAGCAGGGGCCACGTCGTTGCTACATGCCACACACAACAGCGTCACGAACGAGATCGCTAAATAGTGACGTATTTTAGCGATCTCGTTAGCAACCTTGTTTAGTGTGGCATACCCTTAAGTCTCCTCATCTCGGCATGCTTAGCATGTCAATCTCCTCAAGGAGAAACAATACTTCTTGGATATCGGTCAGACGCCTCTCACACAGCCAAACCAGATCATCTCACACTTTGCACTAATGAAGGGCATGTCAATCTCCCCAAGGAGAAACAATACTTCATGGATATTGATAACTGACAATAATTTCCATCTGTTGTCTATTCTATTTGCACAACAGCATGTGAAATTGATTGTCAATCAGTGTTGCTTCATAAGTGGACAGTTTGATTTCACAGAAGTTTGATCTACTTGGAGTTATATTCTGTTGTTTAAGTGTTCCCTTTATTTTTTGAGCAGAGTATATTCAAGAAGATATAAAATCAGATTGCACTCGGACCAATGTTATTCAAGAGGCAGTTCAGATCTGTGTATTTTTTTCTCAGCTGTGTTCGCCATGAAAAAGTAATCGCTTTCTAAGATTTCACTTGGCATGCGGACCAACCGTATGGCATCTGATTTTTACAAATACATTACAATTCTGTAGCATAGGGAAATGAAAATGGTCTTGTAAAAGATTAATAGCTGCTAAGTAAAAAAACGGATTGCATATGAATGACAAGAGAGGAAAATATCGTACCACTTTTCTGGATGAAAATGGGATCGAATTTCTATATCATCCTGTGAGCAAAACCTTATGATCACTGTTACAGGTTTATCACGACAGACAGTTGCCAGAGGATCACAGCATCTGATTTCATGCACTCTGCAGTGAGTATAAGCACCTCACCAACATATTAAACGGTGCAGGTTTCTGCTAGCAGTGCAAGGGTTAAATTGTTCAGTTGAAAGCTACTAGAGCTTTCCAGCATTGATGGTCTCAGCTGTTCAGTGTTGGCCACTCACCTCTTCTATATATACTCGTTTGGAGTGCTTATATTAACCCCTTCACCCCGAAGCCTGATTTCTGTCATGGTTTACTGGGTTCTCTGACCAGGCAGTCGCGGGGTTAACTTGGTTGGCCTCTTTCTGGGTCCTGGGAGGCTTTTTATAGCCTCACTGTGAAGCCAATCTTTGTCGTTTACACTCTGACCTTTGGCTGAGTGTGTCTGACCCTGTGCTTGTGCCAGTGCTTTGTGCCTGTGCTATGTTTTGTCTGTCTGGTTCTGATTTGGCTGTGCCCCTGTTACGAGTTTTGCCTGTCCCTCTTGTACTGCGTTGCTCCCTCTGTGTATGACCTCTTGGCTATGTTCTGATCATTCTCTGCCTGCTCCTCTTGTACTGCGTTACTCCTTCTGTGTATGACCCCTTGGCTGTGTTCTGATTATTCTCTGCCTGCTCCTCTTGTACTGTGTTGCTCCCTCTGTGTATTACTTGGCTATCCTGACTATCCATTCTGTCTATGCCCTTGGTAACTTTATTTCGTAGTTACCCTTCTAGGAGTTTTCCTTTACCTCCTAGTTCTCTGGAGCTTAGGCCACGCCCCTAGGCAGCCACGTGCTTCAGGTCCTCTGGTCTGAAGCATTCTCTAGCTGTTCCTGCTTCCTCTGAGAAACCTGTGGTCAGCTCCACCCCTGGGCAGTCACTTGCTGCAGGTCCTGGTCCTCTGAAAAACACGTCTTCCCTGCTGCTGCCTCTCTACACAGGTATCTTTTAGGGCGCAGTTTGTTTATTCAGGACATGTGCACTGGCTCAGTGAGCAAGTGCAGTGCGGTGTCCCTGACAATTTCACCTTAATGACAGGGCCAATTTTTACAATTTTGACCACTGTCACTGCAATTTTCAAAATTTCAAAATTTTAGTTTTTATGTCCTTAAATTAGAGAGTAATATCACAGAAAATAGTTCATAAATAACATTTCCCACATGTCTGCTTTATGCATCAGCACAATTTTTGAAACATAATTTCTTTTTGTTAGGAAGTTATAAGGGTTAAAAGTTGACCTGTGATTTCTCATTTTTACATCAAAATTTGCAAAACCATTTTTTTTAGGGACCACCTCACACTTTAAGTGACTTTGAGGAGCCTAAATGTCAGAAAATGCCCAAATTGACACCATTCTAAAAGCTGCACCCCTCAAGTTACTCAAAACCACTTTCAAGAAGTTTATTAACCCTTCAGGTGCTTCACAGGAATTTTTGGAATGTTTAAAAAAAATGAACATTTTACTTTTTTTCACAAAAAATTTACTTCAGATACAATTTGTTTTATTTTACTAAGGGTAACAGGAGAAATCGGACCCCAAAAGTTGTTGTACAATTTGTCCTGAGTACGCTGATACCCCATATATGCAGGTAAACCACTGTTTGGGCGCATGGCAGAGCTCAAAAGGGAAGGAGAGCCATTTGACTTTTCAATGCTAAATTTGCTGGAATTGAGATCAGACGCCATGTCGTGTTTGGAGAGCTCCTGATGTGCTTAAACAGTGAAAACCCCCCAATTCTAACTCCAACTCTAATCCTAACACACCTTTAACCCTAATCCCAACTCTAACCATAACCCTAACCACAAAGCTAACCATAACACACCCCTAACTCTAATTAAATCCCTAACCCTAATCCCAACCCTAACCCTAACTTTAGCCCCAACCCTAACCCTAACCCCAACCCTAACCTTAACCCTAACCCTAATGGGAAAATGGAAATAAATAAATTTTTTTAATTTTATTATTTTTCCCTAATTAAGGGTGTGATAAAGAGGAGTTTGATTTACTATTTATAGCAGGATTTTATGTTTTGCTGCTGTCACACACTAAAAGACGCTTTTTATTGCAATAAACAGTTTTTGCATCACCACATTTTGAGAGCTATAATTTTTCCATATTTTGGCCCACAGAGTCATGTGAGGTTTTATTTTTTTAGGGATGAGTTGACATTTTCAGCGGTACCATTTTTATTTACATCCGTCTTTTTTATCGCGTTCTATTGCACTTTTTGTTCAATGGTATGATGATAAAGCATTGTTTTTTGCCTCGTTTTTTGTTTATTTTTTATGGTGTTCACTGATGGGGTTAACTAGTAGGACAGTTTTATAGAGCGGGTCGTTACGGACATGGTGATACCAAATATGTGTACTTTTATTGGTTTTTTTTATTTATATAAAATAAATGGATTTATTGGAAAAATTTTTTTTTTCTTTATTTAGGGATTTAAAAAAAATATATTTTTACACATTATAATTTTTTTAACTTTATTAAATTGTCCCAGGGTGGGACATTACTCTATCATGTCAGATCGCTGATCTGATACTTTGCACAGCACTATGAAGGAGGCTTGCCAGCGCCTGCTCTCAGCAGGCACTCGCAAGTCACCTTACTGAAGGACCCGGAAAGACCCCACAGCCATCTTGGAGCCGGGGGTCTGCATGGTGAACACCGAAACAACATGATCGCATCACGTTGTTCAGGTGGGAGAGCGCAGGGAGTTACATGCCCGTGATCAGTGCTAGCACCAATCGTGAGCATTGCTGCGGGGTGTCAGCTGACACATGCTGCTGTTACCCGCACCCAATCACCGCGGCGCTCAGCTTGAGTCCGCGCTATCGTGCAGCCGTACTAGTACTGCTATTTACTGGAATGCAGCTCCCGCAGAGCAGTACTAGTACGACGCATGTCAGGAAGGGGTTAAAACTGTTGTTTGGTTATTCAGTTGTGTGCATTTCCTCATCCTCTCTTATTTGTTTTTTTCCTTCCTTTCCTTCCAGTATTCTACTCTGCTGTTTGTGAGTTCATATTTGTGTTATTGGTATTTTCCTTTATCCCTTTACGTATTCCCTTGTTAGTATGGTTTGTGTATTTTCATACACTACTACCACCCACTTACCTGGGTGGGGAAGGAACAGATTAAGGCCGGCGTCACACTAAGGAGGAATGCGGACGAGTGAGAGGCGTGAAAACCACGCATTACACACGGACCAATATTTCTCTATGGGGCATCTCTGATCATGCGTATTTTTCTCGGGCGTATCTTACGGTGCGAGACACCCCCAGCATGCTGCGATTGTACACTTATTACGCCCGTTGTACGCCAATGAAAGTCTATGGGTGGGAGAAAGCAATGGATTACACACGGACCAGACGTGTGACTTGCGAGAAATTCGCAAGACTTCTACAGCTCACAGGAAATGGTGCAACACAATGCTGCAGGAAGCTGACATATGCAAATTAGCTCAAAAAGAGCGCCAGACATCCCGGAAGAACGCCTCCACGGAGTCAGCCATGATGTCTATGCACATCAATGTGGAGATGTTGATAGTCTTGGTGCAGGAGAGGCCAAAAGAGATGCACATTACGCAGACCGCGCAAGGAAAGAGGCGGCATGGAGGCGCATCTGTGGGCAGATGTTTCCCCACTTTGGCGACAGCCCACGCGAGGAGCAGCAGCGAATCAGTAAGTTACTTGATTTTTTTCCAACCTTCTTAATGGTCAGAGCGTAGTTCTAGCACAGAATTTGCCCAAGAAATATTTATTTTTATTTTTTTTGGCGCCAAAATGTTAGTATAGTCATATCCTACTAGGCCCCCATGACTATATTACGTGTATGTAGAAGAATTTGGCTTTGTGCAGCTAGCTAATTGATTACATTATATGTGTCATTGCAGTGGATGATGTTATGAGAAGATGGATCCGCGACCAGTACCAGCGGGAACGGCAGCAGAGGTCCAGGAGCGGGTCTGCGGCACCGACAAAAAGAAAATATGTCTACTTTGGCCGCCTTGGCTTTCTGGCTCCTCTTCTGGATCTGAGAATGTAAGTACATACATCACACCACATAACACATGCAGTTTAGTGTCACCTCTCCTACATGTTCTAATCCCCTTTCATTTCTCAACAGATCTGAGGATCCTCCTTCACGGGCACCTACACCTCAACCCATTCCCCCACCGAAACAACCTTGGCAACAACAGGGTTGACTTCCCAATATGGCCACTTGTACAGATCCAGTGTTGGAGGCTGGTCCCAACATGGATGTGCTCAATATGGTCATATTGGGGGGGTATGATTCTCGTGGGTATCATCTTACACAGGAATATAATCTCCCTTATCTGTATGGCAATGTGCCCACACACCAACCTCACCATGGGCAGATGTTAGCTCAGAGCCCTGAAAATCCACCACAACAGGGTGATGGTCAAGGTTCTCATCATAGCCAACCACAGAGATGCTGGGAACCCGCCAACCCCACCACCCACATACCACCAGCTGTGATGTTTTATTTTACTTATATATTATGATTTAAACCAAAGTTTGGTTTTTTTATATTTATTTTTACACAGTGTTGTGTAAAGCATATTTGCACTCATCTGAATGCCTACGAACAGCATATGGTACTTAGCTGGTGGGATATAGGCTAGGGAGAATTTATTGCTTCTTTATATCTTATAATTTATACTAATGTTTATTATTTTTTCCCCATCCATTTTAAACATTTTTGGCTAATGCATCATTGCATTATTCTAGTCTTAGAACTCAACCATATGGGGCAGATATGGTGCTCACTGATGATGGTGAAAGTTTGTTCTTTTTGCTTATTTCTTATTATTTATGTCAAAGTTTGCTTTTTTTTTATTTATTTTACTCCATGTTGTCTATTGCATATTTGCAGTAGTCTGATCTTGTGAACAAAACATATGGGTGACATATGCTCTTCACTATACATAGTGAATGTTTGTTATTTTCTTTACATACTATTATTTTCTGCAATGTTTGTTATTTTTTAAAATTTAATTTCACTCACAGTTGTCAAATGCATCTTTGCACTTGTCTAATGTGATCAATCCGACATATGGGTCACATGATCAGCACTACCCATATTGACTATTGTTTTTTGTCTTTACATACTATATGTATAGAAACATTTGTAATTTTGTCATGCCTTATTTTGGTACTTGTGTAAGAATGCACACTTACACTATTGTGCTGTAAATACATATACCATATGAAGCAAATATGGTAGTCACTACCTCAAGTGGCAGTTTGCACATATAAATATATATTTTTATAAAAAGTTTGGAGTCTTTTTTCATAAGTTGTTTGTACTCAACCACCAACACATCTGTTATGACCATTAACACCAGACAGAGACTATGACAATTTGGGAAGTGGCATTGCTCCTCAAATCCACTGGTAATCCTCTTCCAGTCTTCCATCTTTGGCTCAGGAATGACCAGTTCATGCAGTCTGTCCCAGAGTTGTGAGCAGGAATCACGCACAATGCCGAGATGGTGGACCTCCCAATCAAAAACTCCAGATGGAGTGCCGCATAGGATATGGCAGTAGTTAGGAACCTACAAGTAACCGAATGTACAGAGAACAATCAATACACATGCACAAAGGTAGAGCAAACGCACTATACATAACCGTTAAATCATTTCTTTTACAAACAATCTGTCATGTATAGTGTACAGTTCCTATAGCGTCTTGTGCTTGGGTGCGAGGAAAACACAGGAGACACAGGTTGAAATGAAATGACTTGTATTACTTCATACAAGCATGCTGAAAAGGTCACACAGTTTGCAGGAACAGCGACAGGAGACACAGCAGGCCAGAGTAACTTCAAGCACTACAATAAATCTCCAAAGCAGGTTCAGGATCTCTTCTCTGTACCGTAATTCCTCTGCAAACATGGATTCACCAAACAGCAGGTTTCCAGAGTCCAAAAGTGTTCCAAGGTTCCTCAGTAGGGAATAGCTGGAGTACAAGTCCAAGGCTTCCAGGAGTCAGGTCACAGACTGACTGAGGCTTGATTCAGGAGCACTGATTGTTCAGCTGAGGCTGCTTAAGAAGCAAGAGGGAAGAATCAGGGCGGGAACATGAAAACTGGAAACTCCATATTAACTGAGGGCAAGAGCTGCAGAAAGACAGAAAGCAAAATGGCCGACGGAAAACTGAGTTTCAAGGAACATGTCAACAGAGACAAAGAACCTTACATTACTCCCCCCTTAGGGACAACCTCCGGATGACCTCAGACCAGGCTTGTCAGGGTACCTCTGATGAAACTGGCGGAGCAGGCGAGGAGCATTTACATTATTGACTGGTTCCCATGAGTTGTCCTCCACTGGGTAGCCCTGCCATTTAATCAAATATTGCAACTGATTTCTGTACAACCTGGAATCTAGAATCCTTTCCACCATAAATTCTTCCTGACCATCGACCAGCACTGGGTCAGGGCAAGGAGAATAACGTCCAGGAAACGTATTGGGTGTTGCAGCCTTTAGTAGGGATACATGAAAGACAGGGTGGATTCTCATAGTTCTGGGTAGTTGAAGACGACAAGCAACAGCACTTATAATCTTATTGATCTTATAAGGTCCAATGTACTTATGTCCCAATTTAGACGATGGAATCTTTAATTTAAGATTTCTGGTTGACAGCCAGACCAAATCTCCTACCTTGAAAGCTGGTGCAGGTTTACGAAATTTATCTGCTGCTTTCTTGTACCTTTCCTGAGCCAATTCTAGATTTTCCTTTAGAAGATCCATATTCTTTTGTAAAGAAGTGATTCTTTCAGCCACTGCCGGCAAGGGCGTATCTATGGGAAATCGAGGAAGAATGTTAGGATGATAACCTAGATTGGAGTAAAAAGGAGACTGCTTAGTGGAGGCGCTCTGAGAGTTGTTATAAGAGAACTCAGCCAGTGGAAGTAGATCCACCCAATCATCCTGTAGGTGGCAGATAAAACAGCGGAGATACTGCTCCAGGGTCTGATTGGTTCGTTCTGTCTGTCCATTAGTCTGGGGATGAAAAGCAGAAGAAAGGTTTACTTTAATGTCCAATGCTGCACAGAAATTTTGCCAAAACCTTGAAGTGAATTGCACCCCTCGATCCGAAATGACCTCATCCGGTACTCCATGTAAGCGAAACACATTCTTAATCATCAAGTCTGATGTCTGTTTTTCAGTGGGTAAGCCGACATAAGGGATAAAATGAGCTGCCTTTGTTAGACGGTCAACCACCACTAGAATGGTGTTCTTCCCTTGAGAGGTTGGTAACTCCACAATGAAGTCCATAGAAATGGATCCCCACGGGCGGGACGGGTGGGAAGAGGTTGCAACAGACCAGTTGGTGAGGAGCGAGGTGTTTTGCATCTTGCACAGACTTCACATGAAGTGACATAGTTTAAGACATCTTTCCTGTAAGTGGGCCACCAAAAGAAACGAGAAAGAAATTCTTGTGTCTTTAGAATTCCCCTATGCCCGGCTATCTTGGAATCGTGGATGAGTTGCAATACTCTCAATCTGACTGTTTCAGGTATATACAGACGTTGTCCCTGAATCCACACACCATTCTTAAAGACAAGACTTACGTCCCTTGGGGGTTGAGCCAACAAAGAATCCGCATGGTATGCTTCCTTGATGTCCTTAAGTAGGTCTTGATTATGAATCACTCCCAGGAATCTAGAGTCAGGAAGAATAGTCTTAGGAGGAGTAAGTGGACGTGTCTCTGCTGAATGAATCCTAGAGAGTGCATCAGCCTTTCCATTGCGCGATCCTGGTCTATAAGAAATTACAAAATTAAATTGGTTTAGGAAAAGATTCCAGCGAGCCTGGCGAGGAGTCAGGCACTTAGCCGACCTGATAAATTCAAGGTTACGATGGTCTGTCAGGACGATTATTTGCTGTGCAGCTCCCTGAAGAAGGTGTCTCCATTCCTTGAAGGCGGCAATAATGGCCAACAATTCTCTATTGCCCACATCGTAGTTCCTCTCAGCCGAAGACAACTGCTGGGAAAAGAAGGCACAGGGATGCAAGACATTCTTCTCACCTGTTCTCTGAGAGAGTATAGCTCCAACGGCACAGTCTGAAGCATCCACCTCTATTATGAAGGCAAGCTCGGGGTTGGGATGTACTAAGATAGGTGCGGTGGTAAATTTATCCTTTAAACAGGAAAATGCTTCCTGAGCTTGCGGGTCCAGGAGAACCTAGACTGTTTCCGGGTAAGTTGGGTGATAGGTGACACTACCTCAGAAAAATTCTTAATGAAACGTCTATAGAAGTTGGCAAACCCGATGAAACGCTGCACCTCCTTCACATTTCTAGGAATTGGCCAATCCTTGATGGCTTGGGTCTTGCTTCCATCCATACTAATCCCTTGCGTAGATAGTACATACCCCAGAAATTGAATTTCGGTCCTATAGAATTCACATTTTTCAAGTTTGATGTAGAGATGGTTTTGTCTTAGGCGTTCTAAGATCATTCTCACATGTCCATGATGTTCCTCTGTGGAGTTAGAAAAAATTAGAATATCATCCAGATAAATCACCACAAATGTATCTAGGAGATCCCTGAAGATATCATTCACGAAGTGTTGGAAAGTGGCTGGGGCGGTACTCAGACCAAAAGGCATAACTAGATATTCAAAGTGTCCATAGCGTGACCTGAAAGCAGTCTTCTATTCATCCCCAGGTCTGATACGGACCAAGTTATAGGCCCCACGGAGATCCAGTTTAGAGAAAATTTTGGCATGCCGCACTCTCTCCAACAACTCAGGGATTAAAGGCAATGGATAACGGTTTCTAATAGTAACCTTATTGAGTTCCCTATAGTCTATGCAGGGTCTCAGAGATCCATCTTTCTTCTTCACAAAGAAGATGGGTGCACCTGCGGGAGATGAAGAGGGGCGTATGAAGCCCTTGGCTAAATTTTCGTCTATATAATCCTTCAAAGCTTTTAGCTCGGGCCCCGCTAGGGGTAGATCTTACCAAAAGGTATCTCAGCTCCGGGTAATAATTCAATTGGACAATCATATGGACGGTGAGGAGGAAGCTGATCAGCGTTCTTCTTGTCACATAAATCGTCATAGTCCTGGTATACAGCTGGTAGTTCAGGGACTGACATGGTTCCTTTAGGAACAGAGCAAGCTGAAACTCCTTGACTCATCTGTTTCTCCGGAAAGTGTAATTCCTTGGTCTCCCAGTTAATCGTAGGATTCTGCGCCTGCAGCCATGGTAGCCCTAGAATGATGGGAAAGTGGGGAGAAGAGATAAGCAAAAAATACATTTTCTCCTGATGATCTTTACCCATAAGGACCCTCAAAGCTCTGTTTCTTGATCCACTGGTCCAGAAGTCAGTAGAGAGCCATCCACAGTCTCCATCTGTACTGGAGTAGCCTTCTTCACTGAACGTATCCCCTGTTTCAGAGCAAAGGAGATATCCATAAAATTTCCACTTGCTCCTGAGTCGATCATAGCAGAGCTAGACACCCAGACTGAGTCAACCCAGAGTTTGATGGAAAGGAAGCAATGAGAATTGTTTCTTTTACAACTCAGCTGGGACACCGCTGAGGAAACTTGAAAAATTGCAGCGTTTATACCGTCATCGTCCCCAGAACTAACAGAGTTTAAGTCCGAGAAATCAAGATCTCTTGCAGCAGATCTCTCTGGAGCCTGAGGCTCGGACATGACAGAGCTCCTCTCGCAACACTCACAGTGAATGACTGCTGCAGTAGTCTTACGAGAACGGCTGGGGCAGTTTATAATGAAGTGCCCTGACTTACCACAGTAGAAACATAGATTTTCCTTTATACGATGTTCTTTGCGTGCATCACTAACCCGTCTTTGTAAAGAGTCCACCTGCATGGGTTCAGGTTCTGGTTCCCTTGTGATCCTACTCAAAGGTTCCTTAGCTGAGGAGGGAGGTAGTAAAAGGTTAGTGCGATTATTTTCGAACCATCTCTCTTGTCTGCGTTCAGTCAGACGAGCATCAATACGGATACAATAGTTAATAAAGTCACCTAACGCAGTGGGAGGGTCGTCACGAGCAAGTTCATCCTTAATCAGTGGAGACAACCCTTTCCGAAAAATAGATTTTTTAGCGGAAGTGTCCCAAGTGGTATCAAGAGCCCATCTCCTGAAATCCAGGGCATATTCGGCTACTGAACGCTTACCTTGGCGCAAAGTTAACATGGCTGCTTCAGCTGTTGCACCTCGATTGGGGTCATCAAACACCTGCCCCATGGCTGAAATAAAAGCATCAAGGTGATTCAAACAATCATCCTCAGTCTCAATCAGAGGGTTTGCCCACATCAAAGCCTTATTGGTAAGCAACATGATTATAGTAAGCACTTTGGATCGTTCAGTGGGAAATTGTGAAGCATGTGCAGAGAAAAATAAATTGCATTGATTAATAAATCCCCTGAATTTCTCACGTTCACCGCCAAAACGAAAAGGAGGTAATTTGGGGATCCCAGAACTTGGGGTTATGGCAGGAGCCTGGGCTCGTTCCTCTAGAGCCTCAATCCTGGCTCGCAATTCCTGGGTAGTCTGTCCAAACACTTGCAAATTATGATTAGTGAGGTCCTGTAGGCTTGCAAAACGGGTTTTTAAGGTCTGTACATCTGAAAGGATTGTATCAGTCACTCCGCAAAGTTCCTTTATGCGGGCCTCCATCTTCCAGATCTTTTAAGGCAGAGGTGCTGGAAGGAGGGAAAAGGAAAGGAAAAAAAAAACAATAGTGTTTACCTGTGGTAACACTCCAGAGTAAAATTTTAAGGGAATGCGCTCACCTGGAATGGTTGTGAGAAGTCACAACCACTGTCATCACATAAGGTATTAAACGGACATCTGATATCCACAGTCACAGCAGACTCTGCTTTCCCAGACCCAGCAGACACTAAACATTGGCTCCTGAATCTTGTCATGTATAGTGTACAGTTCCTATAGCGTCTTGTGCTTGGGTGCGAGGAAAACACAGGAGACACAGGTTGAAATGAAATGACTTGTATTACTTCATACAAGCATGCTGAAAAGGTCACACAGTTTGCAGGAACAGCAACAGGAGACACAGCAGGCCAGAGTAACTTCAAGCACTACAATAAATCTCCAAAGCAGGTTCAGGATCTCTTCTCTGTACCGTAATTCCTCTGCAAACATGGATTCACCAAACAGCAGGTTTCCAGAGTCCAAAAGTGTTCCAAGGTTCCTCAGTAGGGAATAGCTGGAGTACAAGTCCAAGGCTTCCAGGAGTCAGGTCACAGACTGACTGAGGCTTGATTCAGGAGCACTGATTGTTCAGCTGAGGCTGCTTTAGAAGCAAGAGGGAAGAATCAGGGCGGGAACATGAAAACTGAAAACTCCATATTAACTGAGGGCAAGAGCTGCAGAAAGACAGAAAGCAAAATGGCCGACAGAAAACTGAGTTTCAAGGAACATGTCAACAGAGACAAAAAACCTTACACAATCCTAAGTTCTATTTACCACAAGTCAAAGGTTTCTGTCATTTTTACATACACATAATAGTTCTGGTAGTTCATCTAGGTGATATATGGGATAGATTATGAGGATATTTCTGCAACAGCCATAAGGGTAAATGCAAACTTGTGGGAAAACACATCATCAACAGACAGTATGAAGGTGAGGAATACATACCGTAACGTAAGGAGTAGGTGCTCCTCTGCAGAGATAGCTTTGCGCATCCTGGTAGGTGATCCCAGGGCGGACAATCTCCAACAAAACATCAAATGTGGGAATGCTCATCTGACAAAACAGAAAAAAACTTGTCTGGATGAGTCTGCAGAGATACATAAAGGCGGTGAAAATGGCCTTTAGTGAGGTGTTGCCTCAAATGCGGATGCACCCACATTCGCCTCCTCCTCTGCAGATCAACGATCACAGGGTATGGCTGCCCAAAGCGGCGGGACAAAACCCAGTTGTACAACACTCGATCAGTTGGGGTGAACTGAAGACTGTCAGACATGTTGGCAAGCAAGCAGCAATACTCCAACACAAGCACACCACAAAAATGGCAAGATTGGGGGTTGCAACTTGATGCAGAGCCAATAAATAGCCTTGCTGATGATGATTTTAATGAGTTTCAGGCCTAAAAACCGTTAAATGTCCATTTTGCAAGGCGGCGAGAAAAATACGCTGCACGGATGCCATACGGATTGCATACGGATGCTTACATGCGCAAAATACGCAGCCGCACCCTGACAACGATGAAATACAGATTGTTGAGCCGGCAACATTTTGGCATATTAACCCCTTCATTCCATCCGACGTACTATTCCGTCCATGTGACCCTGGACCTCATTCCCATGGACGGAATAGTACGTCCTGGGCGATCAGCTGCGCTCCCGGGGGAGCGCAGTCATCGCCCCGGGTGTCAGCTGATTATCACAGCTGACACCCGAGACTGTGTGTCAGGAGCAGTCACGGACCATCCCCGGCACATTTACCCCTGGCACACCGCGATCAAACATGATCGCAGTGTACCAGGGGCACAGGGGAGCATCGCGCATGTAGGGGGCTCCCTGCACGCTCCCCTGAGACCCTCAGAACAGCGCGATGTGTCGCGCTGTTCCGAGGACTCTCCTCCCTCCAAGGACCCAGATACAAGATGGCCGCCGGGTCCTGCAGGGAGGCGGCTTCCTCTGTGCCTGCTGAGAGCAGGCACTGAGAAGCCTGCAGCAGTGCCAGAGCGATCGCTGGTGTGACAGAGTGCTGTTCACACTGTCACACCAGCGATCTCACCCTACACAGTGATGTCCCACCCTGGGACAAAGTATAAAAATTAAAAAAATAAAATATATACCTTTTACCTACTGGTATTTCCTGCTGGTGATAGCCTCATTTATGCTATGTGACCACTATCAGGAAAATCTGTGGTTCTATGCATCACTGTGTAAGGAGGTCAAGAGTATTAACCCTTGAAATGTTCTCTTTATGTGTGTAAATGTATGCCTTGTATGTATTGTATGATGTCATTTCTTAGTGGTATGTCTGATTAGTGAGGGTTTATTATAGGTAGAAAGTGCATCCTTGGGGTCACTAGAGGAGGGCACTAGAAGGGTAGTATATATAGGTGGGTTTAGATATAGTTTGCGAGGGATCACTAATGGGGGCACGTTAGAGATCCAGTTAGAAAGTTATAAAAATATGTCAATGCAGTACTTGGGTTGGACTCTAGATGGGGACATTGAGCACATCCAGTCCAATAGGGACAATTGGTTAGGGTCTTTTTGCCAGGGAAAGATTGCCTCCAAGCGGGAATCTGTTGGGTAGATTTCCTCCAAGCGGAAGTCAGTCGGGGATGGACCTTGCTAGTGTGAGGACATCCACGATCCTGGGCCCTGGGCATAGAGAAGTGTGAGGGGAACAGCAAACCCTGAGCAGCCGATGAAGGATTCACCGTGGTAGCATGAGCCTAAAGTCTGTGGGTTTACGTAGCAGTAGTCCAGTGGAGGATGCACTGTGGGAACGCTCAGCAGAAGAGGTCGTGCATGAGTGTAGTCGCGAGTGGGCCACCAGCAAGTATCCTGGCAGGATAACCAGAGAGAGGTGGACGACCTAGTAGATGTGTCTTTCTATACTGGATTGAAGTGTCTCCAGGGGAAGAGATCAAAGTGCCGTTTTTACCGGGCTCCTCGTCCCGTCAATACTTTGTGGTCCATTCTGGTGTAGCAGAGAAGAAGAAGCGGAGTTGTGAAGAATGTATTGCTGGTATCGTGTAAGACGTGCTTATGGTGTCTTGAATGTGCTGTGTCCAGAGGAAAATAAAGCAGAACTGTTTGACGTGATTCTGGACTCTGATTGTTCTATACGTTCTGTCACAAGAGAGGAACGCCCCAGGAGAATGGAGATGACAGGGGTGAAGAGTGCAGCAGCTCCCAGTAAGTTAACCGCTTGGCCAACCCTTTACAACTGCATAAACTCACCCACAGTGCGGGTTTACAAGCTACAGCATGTCAATTTCTGCAGATATTGACCAACTGAATGTCATCAATACTGACAAACAAATGTGGCAATTAGAACGCAGCATTTTGGATGCAGCAAAGCCAGGCTGCATCCAAAACATTGCTATTTCTGATGGTGGGCACATTCCCTGAGATGTCCAGCCATACTGCTGTAGTTTAAGCAAGTCAGTGAAAGACCAGCTGGGGTTCATCTCTCTGCTTTTAATGTTCTTTACTCTGCATCTATTTTTGATGCAGACCATTCCATCAAGTCGGCATTTCAAAACGTCACTACTTCCCTTCCGAGCCCCGAAGTGTGCCCATACAGTAGTTTTCTCCCACATATGGGATATCAGCGTACTCAGGACAAATTGGACAACAACTTTTGAGGTCTAATTTCTCCTGTTACCCTTGGGAAAATAAAAAAATTGGGGACTAAAAGATCATGTTTGTGTAAAAAATATGATTTTTTTATTTTCATGCCCCGGCGTTATAAACTTCTGTGTAGCCCTTTGGGGTTCAAAGTGCTCACTACACATATAGATAAGCTCCTTGGGGGGTCTATTTTCCAAAATAGGGACATTTGTGGGGGGTTTCTACTGTTTAGGCACATCAGGGGCTTAAGCAAACGCAACATGACGCCCGCAGAACATTCCATCAAGTCTGCATTCCAAAATGGTGCTCCTTCCCTTCTGAGCTCTCCCATGCGCCAAAACAGTGGTTCCCCCCCCACATATGGGGTACCAGTGTACTCAGGACAAACTGTACAACAACTTTTGTGGTCCAATTTTTCCTGTTACCCTTGTGAAAATAAAAAATTGCGGGTTAAAAAAATCAGTTTTTGAGGAAAAAAATGATTTTTTATTTTCACGGCTCTGCATTACAAACTTCTGTGAAGCACGTGGGGGTTCAAGGTGCTCACCACACATCTAGATAACTTCCTTGAGGGGTCTAGTTTACAAAATGTGGCCACTTGTGGGGGGTTTCTACTGTTTAGGCACATCAGGGCTCTGCCCGCCCGCAGACCATTACATCAAGTCGGCATTTCAAAGCGTCACTACATCCCTTCCGAGCCCTGACGTGTGCCCAAACAGTAGTTCCCCCCACATGTGAGGTACTACCGTACTTAGGACAAATTGGACAACAACTTTTGGGGTCCAATTTCTCCTGTAACCATTGTGAAAATAAAAAATAGTGGGCTAAATAATCATTTTTTGAGAAAAAAAAAAAGACTTTTTATTTTCACGGCTCTGCGTTATAAACTTTTGTGAAGCACCTGGGGGTTCAAAGTGCTCACTGTGTATCTAGATAAGTTCCTTAGGGGGTCTAGTTTCCAAAATGGTGTCATTTGTGGGGGAGCTCCAAAGTTTAGGCATACAGGGGCTCTCCAAACACGACATGGTGTCCGCTAACGATTGGAGCTAATTTTCCATTCAAAAAGTCATATGGCGCTCCTTCCCTTCTGAGCCCTGCCGTGCGCCCATACAGAGGTTCCCCCCCACATATGGGGCACCAGCGTACTCAGGAAAAACTGGACAACAACTTTTGGGTATCCTGTTACCCTTGGGAAATAAAAAATAGTGGGCTAAAAAATGATTTTTGAGAAACAAAAATGATTTTATTATTTTCACTGCTCTGCATTTATAAACTCCTGTGAAGCACTTGGGGGTTCAAAGTGCTCACTACTCATCTAGATAAGTTCCTTGGGGGTCTAGTTTCCAAAATGGGTCACTTGTGGGGAAGCTCCAATGTTCAGGCACACAGGGACTCTCCAAATGCGACATGGCAACCGCTAAATATTCCAGCATATTTTCCATTCAAAAAGTCAAATGGCGCTCCTTCCCTTCTGAGCCCTGCCGTGCGCCCAAACAGTGGTTTATGACCACATATGAGGTATCGGTGTACTCAGGAGAAATTGCCCAACAAATTTTAGGAACCATTTTATCCCGTTGCCCATGTGAAAATGAAAAAACTGAGGCTAAAAGAAAATTTTTGTGAAAAAAAAGTACTTTCTTTTTTTACGGATCAATTTGTGAAGCACCTGGGGTTCAAAGTGCTCACTCTGCATCTAGATAAGTTCCTTGGGGGGTCTAGTTTCCAAAATGGGGTCACTTGTGGGGGAGCTCCAATGTTCAGGCACACAGGGACTCTCCAAATGCGACATGGCAACCGCTAAATATTCCAGCATATTTTCCATTCAAAAAGTCAAATGGCGCTCCTTCCCTTCTGAGCCCTGCCGTGTGCCCAAACAGTGGTTTATGACCACATATGAGCTGTCTGTGTACTCAGGATCAATTGCCCAACAAATTTTAGGGTCCATTTTATCCTGTTGCCCATGCAAAAATGAAAAAATTGATGCTAAAAGAAAAATTTTGTTGGAAAAATTAAAATGTCCATTTTTTCCTTCCACGTTGCTTTAGTTCCTGTGAAGCACCTGAAGGGTTAATAATCTTCTTGAATGTAGTTTTGAGTAGCTTGAGGGGTGCAGTTTTTATAATGGTGTCACTTTTGGGTATTTTCTGCCATATAGACCCCTCAAAGTGACTTCAAATGTGAGGTGGTCCCTAAAAAAAAGTGGTTTTGTAAATTTTGCTGTAAAAATGAGAAATCGCTGGTCAACTTTTAACCCTTATAACTTCCTAACAAAAAAAAATGTTGTTCCCAAAATTGTGCTGATGTAAAGTAGACATGTGGGAAATGTTATTTATTAACTATTTTGTGTCACATAACTCTCTGGTTTAACAGAATAAAAATTCAAAATTTGAAAATTGCGAATTTTTCAAAATTTTGGCAAAGTTCCATTTTTTTCACAAATAAACGCAAAAATTATCGACCTACATTTACCACTAACATGAAACCCAATATGTCACGAAAAACAATCTCAGAATCGCTATGATCCGTTGAAGCGTTCCTGACTTATTACCTCATAAAGGGACACTGGTCAGAATTGCAAAAAATGGCCAGGTCATTTAGGTCAAAATAGGCTGGGTCATGAAGGGGTTAAAGTGGCCACTTGCAAGTTGTTCTCCTGTTTGAATCTCCTCTGAAGAGTGGCATCATGGGCTCCTCAAAACAACTGTCAAATGATCTGAAAACAAAGATTATTCAACATAGTTGTTCAGGGGAAGGATACAAAAAGCTGTCTCAGAGATTTAACCTGTCAGTTTCCACTGTGAGGAACATAGTAAGGAAATGGAAGAACACAGGGACAGTTCTTGTTAAGGCCAGAAGTGGCAGGCCAAAAAAAACATCAGAAAGGCAGAGAAGAAGAATGGTGAGATCAGTCAAGGACAATCCTCAGACCACCTCCAGAGAGCTGCAGCATCAACTTGCTGCAGATGGTGTCACTGTGCATCTGTTAACTATACAACGCACTTTCCACAAGGAGAAGCTGTATGGGAGAGTGATGCGAAATAAGCCGTTTCTGCAAGCACGCCACAAACAGAGTCGGCTGAGGTATGCAAAAGCACATTTGGAGAAGCCAATTTTTTTTGGAAGAAGGTCCTGTGGACTGATGAAACCAAGATTGAGTTGTTTGGTCATACAAAAAGGCGTTATGCATGGCGTCAAAAAAACACAGCATTCCAAGAAAAACACTTGCTACCCACAGTAAAATTTGGTGGAGGTTCCATCATGCTTTGGGACTGTGTGGCCAATGCCGGCACCGGGAATCTTGTTAAAGTTGAGGGACGCATGGATTCCACTCAGTATCAGCAGATTCTTGACAATAATGTTCAAGAATCAGTGACAAAGTTGAAGTTACGCAGGGGATGGATCTTTCAGCAAGACAATGATCCAAAACACCTCTCCAAATCTACTCAGGCATTCATGCAGAGGAACAATTACAATGTTCTGGAATGGCCATCCCAGTCCCCAGACCTGAATATCATTGAACATCTGTGGGATCATTTGAAGAGGGCTGTCCATGCTCGGCGACCATCAAACTTAACTGAATGGAATTGTTTTGTAAAGAGGAATATTCAAAAATACCTTCATCCAGGATCCAGGAACTCATTAAAAGCTACAGGAAGCGACTAGAGGCTGTTATTTTTGCAAAAGGAGGCTCTACTAAATATTAATGTCACTTTTCTGGTGAGGTGCCCATACTTATGCACCTGTCAAATTTTGTTTGGATGCAGATTGCACATTTTCTGTTAGTACAATAAACCTAATTTCAAGGCAGAA
Source organism: Oophaga sylvatica (assembly GCA_033576555.1). Classification (NCBI taxonomy): domain Eukaryota; kingdom Metazoa; phylum Chordata; class Amphibia; order Anura; family Dendrobatidae; genus Oophaga; species Oophaga sylvatica. The sequence goes on from JARQOD010000001.1 coordinate 57,979,329, forward strand.
ACATTACTGTGTCCAATAGTTATTAGATATATCAAACTGAAATAGCTGTTGCAAAAACACCAATTTTTATAAAACATTAACTAAAGATTAATAGGGGTGCCCAAACTTTTTCATATAACTGTATATGAGGATCATAAGTAATATATGCCCTGTATTATTACCCAAACAATGTAACATGCATGGTGCTGTAACCAGAGAATGGCAGATTGGCGCTTTGCCCGGCTACATTTACCCTTTTGTTACTGTATAAATTGGCTTTTGTCTGGAGCTTCCAAACCATCTGTATTACAGAAATGACTTCTCACAGCTGTATTTAAAATTTTTAAGTTTTAAGATCCCAGTCTAGATATAGTTCACATCCGTCATTACAGGATCTCTAAGGCAGGAGGAATTCATAAGAAAATTTCTTCCGTAAGATCTACACTGCTCCAAAAAATAAAGGGAACACTTAAACAACAGAATATAACTCCAAGTAAATCAAACTTCTGTGAAATCAAACTGTCCACTTAGGAAGCAACACTGATTGACCATCAATTTCACATGCTGTTGTGCAAATGGAATAGACAACAGATGGAAAATTATTGGCAATTATCAAGACACACTCAATAAAGGAGTGGTTCTGCAGGTGGAGACCACAGACCACATCTCAGTACCAATGCTTTCTGGCTGATGTTTTGGTCACTTTTGAAAGTTGGTTGTGCTTTGTGCAAGGAGGAACAGGAGGAGCACTGACAGAGCCCTGCAAAATGACCTCCAGCAGGCCACAAATGTGCATGTGTCTGCACAAACGGTTATGGGATGGGAGGAAGGGGGACTTATAATGGATTAGGAACAAGGGTAGGTGGAGGAAGACATTTTTATTGCTTATTATGTCTAACACAGTCCCTTAGTATATAGTGTACTCACTTATTATACATAGCACAGTCCCTTAGTATATAGTATACTCACTTATGTATAGTACAGTCCCTTAATATATAGTGAACTCGCTTATTAGCTATAGTGCCATCCCTCCGTATATAGTGTAGTCAATTTTTATGTATAACACAGTCCCTTAGTATATATTGTACTCACTTATTATGTATAGCACATGTCCTTTAGTATATAGTGTACTCACTTATGTATAGCAGAGTCCCTTAGTATATAGTGTACTCACTTATTATGTCTAACACAGTCCCTTAGTATATAGTGTACTTACTTATTATGTATAACACAGTCCCTTAGTATATAGTGTACTCACTAATTCTGTATAACAGCATCCTTAGTTACATAGTTTCCTCTTCTATTATGTATAACTCCATCCCTTATTATGTACCATCCTCTCTAGTTATATGTAATGCCGTCCCTTATTATATAGCTTCATCTGCTGTTATGCACAGTGCTGTCTCTTACATAGTGTATTCTTGTTAATTGTGTTATTCACAGCGCCCTCTTTTATTACATAGTTCCCTCTCTTTATATATATAAGACGACCAGTCTATTAGCTCCTCCATTAGAAAAGAAGCTTTCCCATACTCCGTCAGCCATCATTGCATTATACAGCTAACAAGACAGGACGGTATGTAATAAAAATAGGGCTCTATATAATCCAATATGTAAGGGACGGTGCTGTATATAACAAGAGAGGGCACTGTATAATAAGGGACGAAAATATACATAATAAAGGAGACTACGTAATATATATATACATGTATGTGTGTGGCTATATATATATATATATATATACATATATATGTAGCTTTGTCGCCATAAAAGGAAGGGGGCCCGACACATTTCTGACACAGGGGCCCCAAGCTGTCAATGGTGTCCGCCCCTGTGTAAAGTTAAAAAAATGAGCAGAAAACCCCTTTTTGGCTTAATACATCTTTGAAATTTATTTTAATGAACTACTAGTTTTATAAGTGCAAACATAAGCGTCACCACCTACCTAACAAAAATATTTACCCTCTCTTTCTTCCGATATCTTTCCCTCTTTCTTCAAACACGTCACAATACACCTATTACTAAAAAATACATCCCTTAACCAAAATTACGCTACTAATTACAGACCTGTCTTTAAGCTCCTGGATAGTGTTGAGCATTCCGATACCGCAAGTATCGGGTATCGGCCGATATTCGCGTTATCGGAATTCCGATACTTAATTCCGATACTTTTTCCATATCGTATACCGGAATCGGAAGTTCCCATAATTCTTTGAGAGGCAATGTGATTTTAGTCAGCCAATGAGGAATCCTACGAAGTGTGGGCACATCCTGTAATGCTGCGGTCATCTTAACTAATGGCATGGCTGTGATTGGCTGCTGAAATGATGTCAGAATGCACTATAAAAGGCGCCGCCGCCATTTTAGCGTCACTGTGCTGTGAACTCAGTAAGGGACAGAACGCTACTCTGCTAACTCTGAGGGACAGTTAGATATTGCGATTTTGTGTACTACTGTGCTTGAGGCAGGCTAGTTTACCAACCGCTGTGTAAAGCTTCATTTTGCCAGTGTTGTTTTAACAGCTCTGTGCAAGGTGTGTGTGTGACAGTGCAGGTGACGCTGCAGTTTGCTCTGCATCCACCGCTGTTTGTAGGCATCTGCACGTGTCACTTTTTTTTTTTTTTTTTTATTTTATTTAGTGGAATTGGTGCAGCTCCATTATATTAGAAAAAAATCAAATCTATTAGTGTGACGTGCTTCCATCCGTATACAATACATTGGTTGCAAACACTATAGAAGTACAGAAAGGAGCTTTTCACAGATTGTGGACAGTTGTGTTTCAGTGTTCACTTCAGTCTGTGTTTTTTACTTTTTTGAGTGCAGATCACGCTCCAGTTAGTTCTTCAACCACTGCCGGTTGTAGTCTGCTGAGCGTGTGTCACTGCCCATCCTTCACATTTTCTCTAATTGGTGCTGCTCCATTTTAGTGGAAAAAAATCTAATCTATTAGTGTGACGCGCTTCCATCCGTATACAATACATTGGTTGCAAACACTATAGAACTACACAAAGGAGCTTTTCACAGATAGTGAATAGTTGTGTTTCAGTGTTCACTGCAGTCTGTGAGGTTTTGATTTTTTGAGTGCAGATCACGCTCCAGTTAGTTCTTCAACCACTGCCGGTTGTAGTCTGCTGAGCGTGTGTCACTGCCTCATCCTTCACATTTTTCTCTAATTGGTGCTGCTCCATTTTAGTGGAAAAAAATCTAATCTATTAGTGTGACGCGCTTCCATCCGTATACAATACATTGGTTGCAAACACTATAGAACTACACAAAGGAGCTTTTCACAGATAGTGAATAGTTGTGTTTCAGTGTTCACTGTAGTCTGTGAGCTTTTCATTTTGTGAGTGCAGATTACGCTCCAGTTTGTACTTCAACCACTGCCGGTTGTAGTCTGCTGAGCGTGTGTCACTGCCTCATCCTTCACATTTTTCTCTAATTGGTGCTGCTCCATTTTAGTGGAAAAAAATCTAATCTATTAGTGTGACGCGCTTCCATCCGTATACAATACATTGGTTGCAAACACTATAGAACTACACAAAGGAGCTTTTCACAGATAGTGAATAGTTGTGTTTCAGTGTTCACTGTAGTCTGTGAGCTTTTCATTTTGTGAGTGCAGATTACGCTCCAGTTTGTACTTCAACCACTGCCGGTTGTAGTCTGCTGAGCGTGTGTCACTGCCTCATCCTTCACATTTTTCTCTAATTGGTGCTGCTCCATTTTAGTGGAAAAAAATCTAATCTATTAGTGTGACGCGCTTCCATCCGTATACAATACATTGGTTGCAAACACTATAGAACTACACAAAGGAGCTTTTCACAGATAGTGAATAGTTGTGTTTCAGTGTTCACTGTAGTCTGTGAGCTTTTCATTTTGTGAGTGCAGATTACGCTCCAGTTTGTACTTCAACCACTGCCGGTTGTAGTCTGCTGAGCGTGTGTCACTGCCTCATCCTTCACATTTTTCTCTAATTGGTGCTGCTCCATTTTAGTGGAAAAAAATCTAATCTATTAGTGTGACGCGCTTCCATCCGTATACAATACATTGGTTGCAAACACTATAGAACTACACAAAGGAGCTTTTCACAGATAGTGAATAGTTGTGTTTCAGTGTTCACTGTAGTCTGTGAGCTTTTCATTTTGTGAGTGCAGATTACGCTCCAGTTTGTACTTCAACCACTGCCGGTTGTAGTCTGCTGAGCGTGTGTCACTGCCTCATCCTTCACATTTTTCTCTAATTGGTGCTGCTCCATTTTAGTGGAAAAAAAACTAATCTATTAGTGTGACGCGCTTCCATCCGTATACAATACATTGGTTGCAAACACTATAGAACTACACAAAGGAGCTTTTCACAGATAGTGAATAGTTGTGTTTCAGTGTTCACTGTAGTCTGTGAGCTTTTCATTTTGTGAGTGCAGATTACGCTCCAGTTTGTACTTCAACCACTGCCGGTTGTAGTCTGCTGAGCGTGTGTCACTGCCTCATCCTTCACATTTTTCTCTAATTGGTGCTGCTCCATTTTAGTGGAAAAAAATCTAATCTATTAGTGTGACGCGCTTCCATCCGTATACAATACATTGGTTGCAAACACTATAGAACTACACAAAGGGGCCTTTCACAGATACTGAACAGTTGTCTGCAGGGTTCACTGTAGTCTGTGAGGAATAACCACACTTAGGCCTTAACTTTTCTGACTTTCTTTATCAATCTACCAAGATGAAGAAGTCAGTGAGTAAGGCACGTGATCGTGGTCGAGGCCGTGGATTTGCAGCAGGGAGAGGACGTGGGGATTCTGTGGCTGCTGCCGCACCCAGTGACACAGCATCCACCAGTTTTCCCCGTGAGCGTTCCTTTATGCGCACTTTTGTAGGAGCTCAGCGTACCCCCCTGCTGCGTGAAGAACAAATTGAAGCCGTTGTTGGTTGGATGGCAGCCAATGCATCGACTTCAATACCTTCCACCTCCTCTCAGGACCACAGCACTGTTGAACAACCATCAGTCTCTTCACCGCCTGCCAAATTGCCCAGGCAGTCAGAGAGCTCTGTACAGGAGCCAGCTGAGTCTCTGCTTCTGTTCTCAGAATCTGTTGGCTTGGAAACAGGGGCCCAGCCAAGCAGCATTCTGGAATGTGAAGAAGAGGCAGTATGCAGTGATGCGCAACAGCTGTGTCTCTCTGAATCTGAAGAGGCGGGTGAGCCAGTGCCGATGGTCAGCACACCGCAGAACGCATCTGATGATGATGAGACTCAGTTGCCAGTTTCTGTTGAGCATGGTGCGGCCAGACCACCCAACAACAGCAGGTGTTGGAAGAGGGTAGTGGTGGAGATGATGAGGTCCAAGACCCAACATGGCGTGAGGAACAGGAAGGTGGTGGGAGCAGCTCTGAGGAAGAGATTGCACCAACGGTCCAAACAGTAGGGAGAGGTAGGCTGCAGACTCGCTTGCCTGTAGCCTCCAGTTTGGCACCCGTTCGGAGCAGTTCTCTTACAACAGCCAAACCGGGCGCTCCCAGGACTTGCTCTGCGTGGTCCTTTTTTGATACAGTTGCAGATGATATTTGCTATGTCAAATGCAAGCTGTGTAATCAAAAAATTAAAAGAGGTAAAAGTGTCAGTAACCTTAATACAACAAATATGTGGAAACATGTGCGGTCAAAGCACTTTGTTGAGTTACAAAGACACACTGGAGATGTAGGCCAACCTACAGCAGCACCTACATCTTCAGCTCCTGTTGGAGCCTCTTCCTCCAGTTCACACACAGCTGGTAAGGCTTCCTCAAAGGATCGCCATGGAAGAACCTCTGTCA